>OZ012691.1:35528950-35861450 GCA_963942565.1 Maea johnstoni
CAGGCTGTTTTCCCAGAAGTAGGGTACATATACTAGGTGCATCAGCTAATGCTCTGTTGATTTCGTTGCACTGAAGCATCTCTAATTCGTTGTACATGCTTCTACGATCACGCTCGTAGAACGGACATTGCATTATGATGTGCGTAATGTTTTCAGTTATACCCAGTTCACACTTGGTGCAAACTTTGGACCAAAAAGAGCTGTTCTTTAACTTAACATCGTCTGCCTTTAGTTTACCTGAACTAATATGCGTCCACAATCCTCTCATCTTAACATCCACTCGGTCAAAACCATATCCACTGTTTCATGACAATTGCCTCTTGCCTTATATACCATGTAGGTCCAAGAAAAAGATCAAGAAGGATTATGAAGGTGAATGTAAGGTAGCAGTTCCCTATGGCGCTGAGGACGACTGTGATGAGCACTGCAATATGAACTACCTGCCAGTCTGCGGCTCAGACGGGAAGACATACAGCAACGAGTGCGAGATGAGAGTCCAGGCTTGCAGGTAAGTGATCTTTCTTTAGATGAGAGTCCAGGCTTGCAGGTAAGTGATCTTTCTTGAGATGAGAGTCCAGGCTTACAGGTAAGTGATCATTCCTTAGATGAGAGTCCAGGCTTGCAGGTAAGTGATCATTCCTTAGATGAGAGTCCAGGCTTGCGGGTAAGTGATCTTTCTTTAGATGAGAGTCCGGGCTTGCAGGTAAGTGATCTTTCTTGAGATGAGAGTCCAGGCTTGCAGGTAAGTGATCTTTCTTGAGATGAGAGTCCAGGCTTGCAGGTAAGTGATCTTTCTTGGGATGAGAGTCCAGGCTTGCAGGTAAGTGATCTTTCTTTAGATGAGAGTCCAGGCTTGCAGGTAAGTGATCTTTCTTTAGATGAGAGTCCAGGCTTGCAGGTAAGTGATCATTCTTGTGATGAGAGTCCAGGCTTGCAGGTAAGTGATCATTCTTTAGATTAGAGTCCAGGCTTGCAGGTAAGTGATCTTTCTTTATATGAGAGTCCAGGCTTGCAGGTAAGTGATCATTCTTGAGATGAGAGTCCAGGCTTGCAGGTAAGTGATCATTCTTTAGATGAGAGTCAAGGCTTGCAGGTAAGTGATCATTCTTTAGAAGAGAGTCCAGGCTTGCAGGTTAGTGATCATTCTTTAGATTAGAGTCCAGGCTTGCAGGTAAGTGATCTTTCTTTATATGAGAGTCCAGGCTTGCAGGTAAGTGATCTTTCTTTATATGAGAGTCCAGGCTTGCAGGTAAGTGATCTTTCTTGAGATGAGAGTCCAGGCTTGCAGGTAAGTGATCTTTCTTTAGATGAGAGTCCAGGTTTGCAGGTAAGTGATCTTTCTTTAGATGAGAGTCCAGGCTTGCAGGTAAGTGATCATTCTTTAGATTAGAGTCCAGGCTTGCAGGTAAGTGATCTTTCTTTAGAAGAGAGTCCAGGCTTGCAGGTTAGTGATCATTCTTTAGATTAGAGTCCAGGCTTGCAGGTAAGTGATCATTCTTGAGATGAGAGTCCAGGCTTGCAGGTTAATGATCATTCTTTAGATGAGAGTCCAGGCTTGCAGGTAAGTGATCATTCTTTAGATGAGAGTCCAGGCTTGCAGGTAAGTGATCATTCTTGAGATGAGAGTCCATGCTTGCAGGTTAGTGATCATTCTTTAGATTAGAGTCCAGGCTTGCAGGTAAGTGATCTTTCTTTATATGGGAGTCCAGGCTTGCAGGTTAGTGATCATTCTTTAGATTAGAGTCCAGGCTTGCAGGTAAGTGATCTTTTTCGGGATGAGAGTCCAGGCTTGCAGGTAAGTGATCTTTCTTTAGATGAGAGTCCAGGCTTGCAGGTTAGTGATCATTCTTTAGATTAGAGTCCAGGCTTGCAGGTAAGTGATCTTTCTTTAGATGAGAGTCCAGGCTTGCAGGTAAGTGATCTTTCTTTAGAAGAGAGTCCAGGCTTGCAGGTAAGTGATCATTCTTTATATGAGAGTCCAGGCTTGCAGGTTAGTGATCATTCTTTAGATGAGAGTCCAGGCTTGCAGGTAAGTGATCTTTCTTTAGATGAGAGTCCAGGCTTGCAGGTAAGTGATCATTCTTGAGATGAGAGTCCAGGCTTGCAGGTAAGTGATCTTTCTTTAGATGAGAGTCCAGGCTTGCAGGTTAGTGATCATTCTTTAGATGAGAGTCCAGGCTTGCAGGTAAGTGATCTTTCTTTAGATGAGAGTCCAGGCTTGCAGGTAAGTGATCATTCTTGAGATGAGAGTCCAGGCTTGCAGGTAAGTGATCTTTCTTGAGATGAGGGTCCAGGCTTGCAGGTAAGTGATCTTTCTTTAGAAGAGAGTCCAGGCTTGCAGGTAAGTGATCTTTCTTGAGATGAGAGTCCAGGCTTGCAGGTAAGTGATCTTTCTTGAGATGAGAGTCCAGGCTTGCAGGTAAGTGATCTTTCTTGAGATGAGGGTCCAGGCTTGCAGGTAAGTGATCTTTCTTTAGAAGAGAGTCCAGGCTTGCAGGTAAGTGATCTTTCTTGAGATGAGAGTCCAGGCTTGCAGGTAAGTGATCTTTCTTGAGATGAGGGTCCAGGCTTGCAGGTAAGTGATCTTTCTTTAGATGAGAGTCCAGGCGTGCAGGTTAGTGATCATTCTTTAGATGAGAGTCCAGGCTTGCAGGTAAGTGAATTTTCTTTAGACGGGAGTCCAGGCTTGCAGATAAGTGATCATTCTTGAGATGAGAGTCCAGGCTTGCAGGTAAGTGATCTTTCTTTAGATGAGAGTCGAGGCTTGCAGGTAAGTGATCATTCTTTAGATGAGAGTGCAGGCTTGCAGGTAAGTGATCATTCTTTAGATGAGAGTCCAGGCTTGCAGGTAAGTGATCTTTCTTTAGATGAGAGTCCAGGCTTGCAGGTAAGTGATCTTTCTTTAGATGAGAGTCCAGGCTTGCAGGTAAGTGAATTTTCTTTAGACGAGAGTCCAGGCTTGCAGATAAGTGATCATTCTTGAGATGAGAGTCCAGGCTTGCAGGTAAGTGATCTTTCTTTAGATGAGAGTCAAGGCTTGCAGGTAAGTGATCATTCTTTAGATGAGGGTCCAGGCTTGCAGGTAAGTGATCTTTCTCTAGATGAGAGTCCAGGCTTGCAGGTAAGTGATCTTTCTTTAGATGAGAGTCCTGGCTTGCAGGTAAGGGATCTTTCTTTAGATGAGAGTCCAGGCTTGCAGGTAAGTGATCTTTCTCTAGATGAGAGTCCAGGCTTGCAGGTGAGGGATCTTTCTTTAGATGAGAGTCCAGGCTTGCAGGTAAGTGATCTTTCTTTAGATGAGAGTCCAGGCTTGCAGGTAAGTGATCATTCTTGAGATGAGAGTCCAGGCTTGCAGGTAAGTGGTCATTCTTTAGATGAGAGTCCAGGCTTGCAGGTAAGTGATCATTCTTGAGATGAGAGTCGAGGCTTGCAGGTAAGTGATCTTTCTTGAGATGAGAGTCCAGGCTTGCAGGTAAGTGATCTTTCTTGAGATGAGGGTCCAGGCTTGCAGGTAAGTGAACTTTCTTTAGATGAGAGTCCAGGCTTGCAGGTAAGTGATCTTTCTTTAGATGAGAGTCCAGGCTTGCAGGTAAGTGGTCATTCTTTAGATGAGAGTCCAGGCTTGCAGGTAAGTGATCATTCTTGAGATGAGAGTCGAGGCTTGCAGGTAAGTGATCTTTCTTGAGATGAGAGTCCAGGCTTGCAGGTAAGTGATCTTTCTTGAGATGAGGGTCCAGGCTTGCAGGTAAGTGAACTTTCTTTAGATGAGAGTCCAGGCTTGCAGGTAAGTGATCTTTCTTTAGATGAGAGTCCAGGCTTGCAGGTAAGTGATCATTCTTTAGATGAGAGTCCATGCTTGCAGGTAAGTGATCATTCTTTATATGAGAGTCAGGCTTGCAGGTAAGTGATCTTTCTTGAGATGAGAGTCCAGGCTTGCAGGTAAGTGATCATTCTTTAGATGAGAGTCCAGGCTTGCAGGTAAGTGATCTTTCTTTAGAAGAGAGTCCAGGCTTGCAGGTAAGTGATCTTTCTTGAGATGAGAGTCCAGGCTTGCAGGTAAGTGATCATTCTTGAGATGAGAGTCCAGGCTTGCAGGTAAGTGATCTTTCTTTAGATGAGGGTCCAGGCTTGCAGGTAAGTGATCATTCTTTAGATGAGAGTCCAGGCTTGCAGGTAAGTGATCTTTCTCTAGATGAGCGTCCAGGCTTGCAGGTAAGTGATCTTTCTTGAGATGAGAGTCCAGGCTTGCAGGTAAGTGATCTTTCCTGAGATGAGGGTCCAGGCTTGCAGGTAAGTGATCTTTCTTGAGATGAGAGTCCAGGCTTGCAGGTAAGTGATCTTTCTTGGGATGAGAGTCCAGGCTTGCAGGTAAGTGATCTTTTTTTAAATGAAACCTGGCCCACATGAAGGGTGGGTGCATAGAAAAGGGTACGGGTGTAAAAGGGTGGTTTATGGCACATGCCCAGGAAGACCCCACTTGTATGCAATTTAACGTAGAATTGGGGTCTCACGCTGGATGGTGGACAGCCGCATAAGGTTAACCCTTATGCTGCTGATGGTTACTTTGGCCAATACAAAGTGATGCGAGAACCTAACAAATGATTGAAATCCTCGTACATAAGTACTCATCTGAGAGTACTCAGTGAGATCTTTCCAATGGATACTAACATGATAGGGTTTAGATGCTTTTCAAAAATCTTTGCGTACATGTCATTTGGACGAAATCATCCCCGAATGTGAAGGGTTAAACTGATTCTTACAGTGACTACAGCTATTCTAAACACATCAATCCAGTGCGCCCTCAGCAAGGAAATGGAGAGGAAGTTAGGAAAGCTAACTCCCTGAAGCTAACTCCCTCGATCGATAATGAATGAGGTTAGCTGTACGTTTCCGCGGAAGTGTTATAACTATTGATTCTGCACACAATTGACAGTGGTTTTGATTTCATAATGTCATTCATGTTATATTTATTTGAACGTAAAATTAATAAAATCTTTATAGGGAGCTATACAACATAAAACATACATTCGATTAACTTTTGTTTTATTCTTATATTTCTTGACTACATGTAAATATTTACGTTTAATGTCTGATATTTTGATGCTGAAAGTATTAACGCAACATTTTATCAACATATTGGTTTTAAAGATATTTTTCTTACATCTATGAGTAAATTGACTTCATGGGATATTTGGTTAAAACTGCGATTTTTGTTCACAATTTTGCAGGACCAAGCAGGATATCAAGAAGGTTCATGATGGAGAGTGTAAAACAGCAGGAGCGCCATCTAGCGAGTGTGACATGCACTGTCCACTAGACTACAACCCTATCTGTGCCTCTGACGGCAAAACCTACGCCAACGAATGTCTCATGAGGGCACAGGCCTGCAGGTAGGAACTCAAGTAGAAGTAGTAGTAGTAGTAGTAGTAGTAGTAGTAGTAGTAGCAGTAGCAGTAGAAGCAGTAGTAGTAGTAGTAGTAGTAGTAGTAGTAGTAGTAGCAGTAGCAGTAGCAGTAGCAGTAGCAGTAGTAGTAGCAGTAGCAGTAGCAGTAGCAGTAGCAGCAGCAGCAGTAGTAGTAGTAGTAGTAGTAGTGGTTTAGTAGTAGTAGTAGTAGTAGTAGTAGTAGTAGTAGTAGTAGTAGTAGTAGTAGTAGTAGTAGTAGTAGTAGTACCAGTAGCAGTAGCAGTAGGTGTATTATTATTATTATTATCATTATTATTATTATTATTATTAGCACATTTAAGTTAAATCCACAATTTGTGGATACTATTTGTGGCCTGACTTATGTGGTCTTTAACCCTTATGCTGTAGTAGTAGCAGTAGCAGCAGTAGTAGTAGTAGTAGTAGTAGTAGTAGTAGTAGTAGTAGTAGTAGTAGTAGTAGTAGTAGTAGTAGTAGTAGTAGTAGTAGTACCAGTAGCAGTAGGTGTATTATTATTATTATTATTATCATTACTATTATTATTATTATTATTAGCACATTTAAGTCAAATCCACAATTTGTGGATACTATTTGTGGCCTGACTTATGTGGTCTTTAACCCTTATGCTGCTGGTGTTTTTTTGGCCAATACAAATGATGCAAACAGCTGAGAAATGACTGAAACCCTGGCACAAGGGTACTCATCTGAACGTACTGAGGGAGAGCTTTCCCACGAATACCAACATGACAGGGTTCATATGTTTTTCAAAAAAAGCTTTTCGACCTTGAGCTTTGAACAAAAGTAGCCTCAGCAAGGGTTAAAGACAGGTGACCATGAATAACAAATACGACATCTTTTCTTGTAGGCACTAAAACAAGCCTTTATATACAGGGGGTCCAAATAAGAAGATGGTCAATATGGCAAGCTTGACTGTAGGTGACTGAACGAGGAACGGCCTAGTACTGTAAATCACTTAAATATAGCGGGAACAATAAAATAGCGATAATAGCGCAGTGCCCACGTGCGTTATTTAAAAATCCCCGTCTTTATTAAATTGCCCCTGCTACAGAAGGAAAGTTAACCGGCTAAGTGCAATTGTATGATAAGTAAATATAAGCTGGTATCCTGTGTTGTGTACTGTCCATGCAAGCCAGTGGGTACAAATAGACTGGGGCTCTATAGGGGCGCTATACTTATATCACGCTATCCAGGACAGTACCGTAATTGCGCTATATAATGTTCACGCCATATTTAAGTGATTTACAGTATCTTTCCACGCCATGTAGGTGGCTGGAGGTCGACTTGATCAGTAGTGGATATTGGAAGTATGAATAGTAGAATGAGCTTGACTGTATGTGTTTTGCAGGACTAAGACTGTGTTGAAAAAGGCCTATGACGGGGTATGCAAGGAATCAGACAGGAAAGAGGGTGACGAGTGTGATGTGGTGTGTCCATTAAACTACGACCCCGTGTGCGGCTCCGACGGGAACACATACGGCAACGAGTGCCTCATGAGGCTCAGAGCATGCAAGTAAGCCACTCGGAATATTACCTTTCACCCCTCATTTCTGCCCGACACAGAGAATACGTATTTCTGAGTAGTGAGATCACCTCCTAAAATGATAGTGATCACTAAAGCATGGGTGCGTTTTGAGATCGATCTCACAATGTTTTAGAAATATCTTATTGTTTTAGTCTGATTAGGTTTAGGGTTAGGTTAGGGTAATGTCAGCTCAAAACACGCCCGAATAGAAAAGTTGCTTTATAATGGGAAAGATAGGGAACGGTCTCACAAATCAGAATTACAGAGTCGTGTGTCCTGACGATGACACGGTGCAAACACTGTATTCGGACCAAAGGAATTTTTTTAACTGTTCTATACTGGAACATACACATATCTGGACGATATTATAATATTGTAATAACACAACCATATTTGGAGAGAAACTAAAAGTTGGTGTCTAGATGGGTCTACCCATCACTTTTCTAATATTCCTTTTTCAAATGTTTTTTTAAGTAGTATGTTATCATTTTTATGCGAAGGTGTTAACGTAATTCTTTAATCATTTTCGTTACCCTTACTATACCGTGTGAAGACGGAAATCAATCTGACTCAAATTCATTTTTATCACTTCGTGAGAATATCTATTGTTATTCCAACAGCGCAGACTGCAAAAGCAAGTATTATGACCAATAACGTACATATTCCATACAGAAATATACATTGTACTCATACACACACAAGCGTAGTAAGGTTGTTAATAAGTTAACTGGCAATAAAAGGAACTAAGTAGCAGCTCTTTAAACATAAACAACAGCATGCGTATTGCCCATTAAAATGTTTATAGTACTGTTACCATTCTAAATTCTCATAAAGAAAACTAAACCTGCACTGTCTAGTAATCAAAACATGATTAGTGACTTGCATATGCCAAAAAGATACAGTTTCATGTATCTTTATATTTTTCATCGTTATCGGAAGTATTAAGAAGCCAATTTTATTTGAAATAAACTAGACAATGCACAACTGTTATATCGATTCTGTCCCTTTTCCGCCCACTTGCATCAACAAAGGTTTGAAATTGCTACTTTCCCTCGTCGTCTGGCTCAACAAAAGTCAAACAGAAATGCCGCCTGTTTTCTCTGGCTACATCTTACTCATTTTCCTCCATCTTTTTACGAAATATGAAATATAACACCCTTGGCAGTAAAACTAATGCCGCTCCGTTCCGTTGGTGCAAGCTACCTTAACCCATTAATGCTTGCCATAGCCCAAAGCACTGTGCCAATGTTTTTCAAATGTTTCAGGTTAAAGCATAACTTGCAAACTATTAATAAAAACAATATTAGTCATAACATTACCAACAACCTTCTTTCAAATATTTTGTTAAATTATTTTCAATTTCCACATTATTGTCAAAGAGTATCACTAATCCAAATGGCAATTGTGAGATTAACTCTCAAGCATTAATGACATAAAGCATAGCCAATTGCATACGTACTAGTATGCCAAAGCGATGAGCAATAATACCCTTTTCTCCATGTGTCCCTCTATGTCGTCACCAGGAGTAAGAAGCGTATCAGTAAGGCGTATGACGGTGAGTGTCGGGTGGCGGCCCCGGGCTCTGCGGCGGACAGCTGTAAGATGGCGTGCCCTAGAGACTACAACCCCGTGTGCGGCTCCGACGGGAACACCTACGACAATGAGTGTCTATTGAGGGTGCAGGCATGCAAGTAAGAACACGCTCTTGACTTCCCCTGCTTTGGCTGCTATCGACTTTAAGTCAAGAAAGCTAGCGAACTAATTATCCGAATTTCTTGAAACAGGCCCCAGGGCCCCTAAGTATAAAGCCCTTATTTTCTGCTTGCGATGTGCTTGTGGTTTAGAGTCCATTGTTCTCCCTTTGTATTCCTAACCACAAGCACCTCGCAAGCACTACGTAAAGTTTTATACTTAGGGCCCCAGGTTATCTAATATATCTCGTTGAAAGATTAGAAAAAAAATCTCACCACACAAGAAGGTTTGCAGGGAATGTCACATTCAAGACAATATAAACACATTCTGGAAAACGTTGCGAAGTAGTAGTAGTAGTAGTAGTAGTAGTAGTAGTAGTATTAGTAGTAGTAGTAGTAGTAGTAGTAGTAGTAGTAGCAGCAGCAGCAGCAGCAGCAGCAGCAGCAGTAGTAGTAGTAGTAGTAGTAGTAGTAAATAGTGGGTTAAGGTGATCAGTACCATTGCAAGCAAGTTAAAAGCCCTGTCCCAAAACACGCCTCAAAGCAGCATACTCCTATAACTAGGTGTATCTCCAGGTTCCTGATTGTTATCAGGTAGAGAATATCATCGCCACCTGTCATTATTCAATCCATATTGTTTTATTTCAAAATTTACAACTTTTCTTTCAAATGACATATTCTCATTAATTACGCAGGTGATGGTTACTGCAGGTTCAGAGTTACTTTAGGGATATCATTGACTATGCACAATAAAAAGTATTTTTTTGATTTTTTACTGCTGAAGATTTTTACAGGCCAAAACGTTGAAAATTTTAGTTAGAAATCTCCACACCAACTACACTTGGTATCCTTACGTGCTCATAGCTAGCACCTATTTATAGCATCCTGACCACAAGCCATTCTCTTGAGATCGTCGAGGTGTATCTTTGTGCAACTGTATTTTGTTTCCAGTGCTCAGAAGTGATCAGCGAGGTATGTCCAATACTATCAAAGAGGTTCCCATGCCCCCACACACGAGATATCTCACTAAAATGTTCAATGTTATGGCCTGTAAAAATCTTTAGCAGTAAAAGATTTTTTAAAAAAATTCTTATTGGGCATTGTCAATGATATCCCTAAGGTAACTGTGAACCTGTAGTGACCATCACCTGCGTAAGTAATGAGATTATGTCATTTGAGTGAAAAGTTGTAAATATTGAAATGAATTAGAATATGGGTTGACTACAGACGGCTGACTATGATATTCTCTCCTTGATAACACTCAGGGGAACCCGTAGATACACCTTGTTATATGATTATGCTGCTGTGAGGTGTGTTTTGGGATGGGGATTTTAACTCGCTTGCAATGGTACTCATCACCTTAAGTAGTAATTTTTGGGAGCATTTCAAATGATTGTAAGAGACAGCTTTCTGCAACTTAAGTCTAGGATTTAGAAACATCTCAGATTTCCCGAGTGTCTTAAGCAGAAATAAATTGACCCATTTCCTCTCTTAGTATCATCCTAAAAATCCTTCTCTAATACTCATCATGGGACTATATTGGGTGAAACCGGAATATCAAATACGCTTGAACAAATGTTGTTGATTTATTTCTGTTTATCACTTCTCTTACACATATCCTTAGGACAATATGCTTTATACTAAATTCAAATTAATCAGGCGTTTCTGGGAAGCCAAAGGGATGAATGTGTAAATTGCTTGTTTCTGTGTGTTCCAGGATCAAGCGTGATATTAAGGTTGAGCACCAGGGGGCGTGTGTGGCGGCGGGAGAGGGGAGTGACGAGTGTAACCCTGTCTGTCCTGAGATCTACAGCCCCGTCTGCGGCACTGACGGCAAGACCTACGACAACGACTGTCTACTACGGTACAGAGCATGCAGGTAAGGTTTCTACTCGCGGGGAGAGAGGGGGGGATAGGGGGGTGACGAGTGTAACCCTGTCTGTCCTGAGATCTACAGCCCAGTCTGCGGCACTGACGGCAAGACCTACGACAACGACTGTCTACTACACTACAGAGCGTGCAGGTAAGATTTGTATCATAACACTGATGGATGCCCTTGCACACGTGACTCTGGCCAATCCATCACAGAGCTGCCATAGAGGATGCTACAGCTAGACTGACATATGTGAACTGGGTCCATGGTCCAGTAGTCTAATGGATTGTGAAGACGGCAGCTGGCAACTGCTCCTAATGCATTGCAATGTCTAATAATCAAGTACAATTATTGTTGGGGACTGCCTCTATGGCTAGGTGGTCTACTGCATTGTGCAATGAATGCTGGGGACTGCCTCTATGGCTAAGTGGTCTAATGATGCATTGTGCAATGACTGCTGTGGACTGCCTCCATGACTGAGTGGTCTAATGCATTGTGCAATGAATGCTGGGGACTGCCTCTATGGCTGAGTGGTCTAATGATGCATTGTCCAATGACTGATGGGGACTGCCCCCATGGCTGAGTGGTCTAATACATTGTGCAATGACTGCTGGGGACTGCCTCCATGACTGAGTGGTCTAATGCATTGTGCAATGACTTCTAGGGACTGCCTCCATGGCTGAGTGGTCTAATGTATTGTGCAATGACTGATGGGGACTGCCTCCATGGCTGAGTGGTAAAATGCATGGTACAATGACTGCTGGGGACTGCCTCCATGGCAGAGTGGTCTAATGCATTGTGCAATGACTGCTGGGGACTGCCTCCATGGCTGAGTGGTCTTATGCATTGTGCAATGACTGCTGGGGACTGCCTCCATGGCTGAGTGGTCTATTGCATTGTGCAATGACTGCTGGGGACTGCCTCCATGGCTGAGTGGTCTTATGCATTGTGCAATGACTGCTGGGGACTGCCTCCATGGCTGAGTGGTCTAATGCATTGTGCAATGGCTGCTGGGGACTGCATTCTTGGCTGAGTGGTCTAATGCATTGTGCAATTGCTTCTGGGGACTGCCTCCATGGCTGAGTGGTCTAATGCATTGTGCAATGACTGCTGGGGACTGCATTCATGGCTGAGTGGTCTAATGCATTGTGCAATGGCTGCTGGGGACTGCATTCATGGCTGAGTGGTCTATTGCATTGTGCAATGACCAAAACACATAAGCATCAGGATAGAAAATGGAGACTTCTGTTCTGAACTAATCCTTATATTGAAAAGGGTATTGCTAGGATTTTAGTATTTCCTGTGCACCATTATTGTGCACAATATTTGTTCTTTGTATATGGAATAAAACATTGACTGCCGTTGTGTGGATTTTGCCACCGTAATGAAAAGATATCATTTCTTCCTGACCGCCAGGGCCCTCGGCTATAGAAATTTATGAGCATGTCTCATGCAAGTTATATGAAGGTAATTTGTAACTTGAGTAAGAATCATTTACTTCGCATCGCTGCTGAATTTTTGATAAGATTGCAGTCCTAACCCATTCTTTACCGCATCAGCTCGAGCAGGAGGTCTGCCTATTCTGTTAGTTTTTCTACTAAAATCGTCATCTGCATAGATGTGAAAAAGCGAACTTAACCCATTCGCACTCAAGAGTTCCTCTAGAAGTATCGTCTGCTACTTTCATACTTTTGGAAATAACTTGGGAATAAAGCGAAAGTTTGCGAACTATTTCAAGGGGAGTTGTTGTTTATCTTCTGATCAACATTTCCCCATCAAATGTTTTCAAAAAAATGCTTTTGTAAGGAAAATATTTCCAAAATCGTCAGGCCTCTTTCGGCCGCTCTGAGTATAAATGGGTTAAAACAACTTATACGCGGTAATTCCTTTCATAACTGACTAATCTGTAGCATCCATGCGATTTCTTTGAACGACTCTCACCATGAATGGATTGTCAATTTTAGGTTATCCTTCAGCAAGATTCGGAGTAAAATAACTAAGGGATTTAGCATGGGAATATCCGAACCCTTACGCTTATGGTGGCTGATCTTGGTAATACAAATTGATGTAAAAATCCTAAGAAATGACTGAAACCCTGGCACACGGGTACTCATCTGAGAGTACTCAGAGAGATATATTCAGTAAATACCATCACGACAGGGTTAAAGGGCAAATGCAGAATGATTTAGGTTCAAAGTGAGCTTATACATGTCACTTTTCAAATAAGACCTCTCCCAAATCTATCCTCCTCAGCACTCCTCAGTTATGGCTCACAGAAAAGTAGAAAGTAGCAGATATGAGACAGCCATGCGGGGGCATCCATCTTGCCTAGGCACATGCAGGCTAATGGCATCTTCTGAGCACCTGCTGTGCTACCAGTGCTTAAGTGATAGCAGTAATAGAGAGCATTGCTTCCCCTTTCTCTTTGGTGTACTGTAAATCACTTGAATATGGCGTGAACATTATATAGCGTAATTATGGTAATGCCCTGGATAGCGTAACCTAAGTATAGCGGTGAACAGGAACAGCAGCAACAAGTTCAATTAAGAATCTAATAAACACGGGGATTTTACAATAGCGCATATGGGCAGAGCGTTATTATCGCTATCTTATTGTTCCCGCTATACTTAAGTGATTTACAGTATTTGCTCTTTAAGATTGTTTTCAAAAGATCATTGAGTTCTTTGGTTGAAAGTAGCCTCAGCATTGGAAGGGTTAAGGAGGGAAATGGGTGGCTGTAGTTAACTTTACCATCAAGCAATTTCAGAAAATATTCTGACCACTAAGAAATAACCAAAGTGGTCAGGATATTTTGAGTTGCAGTAGGTGTGATTTGTGTATGGATTAACCATACCACATAATGGGATTTCTGATCCTCGCTACTACTGTACACCAGACTTCCTTAACCCTTCCAATGCTGAGACTATTTTCGTCCAAAGCACAAGCATGCAAGATTCTTGAAAAACCATTGAAACCCTGTCGTCTTGGTATTCATTTGAAAGCTCTCGCCGAGTACTCTCAGATGAGTACCCATTTGCCAGGGTTTCAGTAGTCTTTCAGGCTTTTCTGAGTCACTTTGTATTGGCAAAAAAGCCACCAGCAGCATAAGGGTTAGTCTGTACCACTGAGCTTGTTTTTCCCTCTCTTGGCTAGGCTGAAAAAGCAGATCCTGGTCCTGCACCATGGCATATTTATATATCAGACTTCCTTAACCCATTTACACTCAGAGTTCCGCTAAAAAGTATTGCCTGCTACTCTCAAATTTTAAAAAATAACTTGGGAATAAAGCAGAAGTTCACGAAATATTTGAAGGAAAGTTGTTGTTTGGCTTCTGATAAACATTTCTCCTTGAAATATTTTCCCCAAAATGCTTTTGTTCGGAAAATATTATCAAAATTGTCAGGCCTGTTTTTGCTGCTCTAAGTGTGAATGGGTTAATCTATACCATTGTTCTTCCCATTGTCGGCTAGGCTGAAGAAGCAGATCCGGGTTCTGCACCAAGGCGAGTGTAAGGCCCCTGAGCGCAGGAGCGATGACGACTGCGACAGGAAGTGCCCCAAGATCTACAAGCCGGTGTGCGGCACTGATGGCGTCACCTATAGCAACGAGTGCCTGCTGAAGGTAGCAGCGTGCAGGTAAGTCCACCATGACAAGGAGGCGTGGGTATGAATTAGGATATAGATGAAGGAAGGAATTGGGTTTTACGTCGCTTTCAACAGCTTAGGTCATATCGCGACGAGATAGAAACCCGGAACCGGGAAGAAATTCCCTTCTCTTCACGAATAGTTCCAAAGGGTCTTTCAGTTGTAGAAGGACCATAGACAGTACCCTACAACGGCGCACATTTATATAGCGATCAGGCGTAAAATATGGTATGGTTAAATAGTTTTATCATATTGTTCTCAACCGACAACTACTACTACGCCAACAACAAATACTACTACTACTACTACTACTTCTACTACTACTACTACTACTACTACTACTACTACTACCAAGTACTACTACTGCTACTACTACTACAACAACAACAGCAACTACTACTACTACTACCAAGTACTACTACTACTACTACTACTACTACAACAACAGCAACTACTACTACTACTACTACTACTACTACTACTACTAATTTTGTAGTAACCTATTTGGTTTCTCTTTAGCTTACAAATCTGATTTGCTCTTTTTATCTTTCTGTTTTTGTATACTTTAAACAGAATGAATACGAATCTGTAATTCTATGATTATATCCAATAAACATATATATATATATATATACTACTACTACTACTACTACTACTACTACTATTACAAGTGCTACTACTACTACTACTACTACTACTACTACTACTGCTACTACTGCTACTACTACTACTACTACTGCTGCTGCTGCTGCTAATGCTACTACTACTACTACTACTACTACTACTACTACTACTACTACTACTACTACTACTACTACTACTATTACTAGTGCTACCACTACTACTTCTACATCTACTACTTTTCAGATTTTGATTATTGATGCGATATACTATATAACTTTTATCATCCAGTCTTTTATCACATGTTCATGTCATCTTTGCCACGCGGCGCCCTAGGATAGTATGGGTTTCATGGCTGCACAGCCATAGATATCAATAAACAAAATTCCCCCCCTCCCCAATCTACAATTTTGTTATTGTACAATATTGTCTTTCAGAGGCAAGAAGTCAATCAAGGTTCGCTACCAAGGCCCTTGTACAGACGTTCATGAAACCGATGCCGGGAAAGACTGTGACGAGTTCTGCCCCCTGACATACGACCCTGTCTGCGGCAGCGACGGCAAAACATACGACAACCACTGCCTGTTGGACTACCAGGCTTGCAAGTACGTACTGCGGTGCACTTTGATGTGGTCAGGGGAGCTCCCCCTGGCCGGATGGTCCAGAGCAGTGTGCAACTCTTTACTGAACCGCAATCAGAAATGCTGTTTTTCGCCTTGGCTAATTGTGCTTGTATATGGGGTTCTAGGTTTCTGTGGCAAGTACGTACTGTACACACTGTGGGGCACTATTCCTCTGCTGAGGGGGTTTCCCCATTGGCCGGATGGTCTAGAGCAGTGTGCAACAACTCTTTACTTAACCGCGAGCAGAAATGCTGTTTTTTCAACTTGCTTGCAAGTACGTACTGTACACACTGCGGGGCACTATTCCTCGGGTGAGGGGGTTTCCCCATTGGCCGGATGTTCTAGAGCAGTGTGCAACAACTCTTTACTTAACCGCAAGCAGAAATGCTGTTTTTTCACCTTGGCTAATTTTGTTGGTATAAATGGGTTTCCTGGGTTCCGTGGCGCTACCGACTCCTGGTGATACATGGTTAAATCATACTCAATTCGTATTGTTAACAAGGGAATGGTAATTTTCCTCTGGTGCCAAGTTTTATTGGAACCACACCAAACCACCCCAAAAAGCCACAAAACGCCAAAAATAGATACAACACACGTACAAAACCAGCAGTGGGAACGTTGTGGGAACTTTACATGCAGATTCTAAGGGATTATCTCTCTACCTGTCCTACAAGTCTTTTAAGCTTTAGACTAGTCATTTTACCTTAACTGATAAGAATTTCATTTAGTTGCATTACTTCGATCAATTGAATAATGTATAGAACCCTTCTCATATACCAAATTTCAATATCGGTATCATACGCATGTTTGCAGTAAAGTAGTTGATATTTCAGTACTGTAAATGACTTAAGTATAGCGGGAACAATAAGATAGCGATACTAGCGCTCTGCCCATATGCGCTATTGTAAAATCCCCGTCGTTATTAAATTCTAAATAGAACTTGCTGCTGATGTTCCCGTTCATCGCTTTACTTAGATCACGCTATCCAGGGAATTACCGTAATTACGCTATATAATGTTCACGCCATATTTAAGTGATTTACAGTATTCCTTTTTGGGCTATCGTATCAATTGACCATTGTGTCTTTTAGGTCTGGAGCAAGTATCAAGATCAAGCACAAGGGATCTTGTAAACAGGGAGACGAGATGTTAGCGGGAGGAAAGCTATGAAGCGGCACCTAGCGGCGAGATTTACAGCTATGAGGCGGCACCTAGCGGCGAGATTTACAGTTATGAGGCGGCACCTCGCGGCGAGATTTACAGCTGATATTAATGATCTGCAGTTAGCAAACTGATTCCAAAACCTGCCCATTCTAGAAGCTGATAGACAATATACATGTGCTTTAAATGGCAATACTAACCGGCCCACTTTAGTTGATGGATACCTTTATAAATGTATAAAATGCGTTGCGTATTTTAAGCTTGCATAGTTGAATGTTGAGGAATTGTGTAAATGAATAATTCATGTTGTACATTATACTATAAATCTTAATCTCAAACATAATTGCACGGATATTATAGTCATCTAATACCCACTTGGATGGTCTTACATAAACGTACATATATTGTAAATCAAGCAATACCATATTCAGTCTATTTGTATAACATGATGTCGAAATTCAACAATGAAAAACTAGTGAACGCGTACCATTTTTCTGGCAGTTTTTTATTCTGCTTGAAATATTTTGTGATTTCGTGGGATGTGTTCTGCTTCGTTCGCATTCCAACTGCTTATTTATAATTTCTATTAAACATCAAAAGGAACATGTTGTGAATAACTGCAGTTCTACTTCACCAATATATTTGATGGAAATATAGAGAATACTATTTAAATCTGTCATTTTTATTGTAGCCCAAACATGGTCGCTGTATTTTCAGATATGTGGGTAAATCAATATTTTGAGGCTATTTCGATATACATAAATTAATCTATCAAAGTTTATGGTATGTAAGTGACATTTTGGAGGCTCTAAGAGATAAGCTGTATGTGATAAATATAATTCATTTTCAAATTAATTTAGGTCACTTTGAGTATATGCAGATTGGCATTAAAAATAGTGGCCGATATATTTATTAAATGGCACAGGGTATTTAAAATTTCCATATCTGCATATTGGTACCATTTTGGAGGCTCTAAGAGATAAGCTGTATGTGATAAATATAATTCATTTTCAAATTAATTTAGGTCACTTTGAGTATATGCAGATTGGCATTAAAAATAGTGGCCGATATATTTCTTAAATGGTACAGGGTATTTAAAATTTCTATATACTGGGAGAGCAATACGATTGATATCAGATTTAAGATTCAAATAGTTTTATTATATCTATGAAACAAACATACAAAAATAACACCTTTTTATTTTACTAGAAACCAGCCGTAATAGGGCAACCGTTTAGTCATCACTAGAACTGTAAATCACTTAAATATGACGTGAACATTATATAGCGCAATTACGGTTCTGCCGTGGATAGCGTGATCTAAGTAGAGCGGTGAACGGGAACAGCAGCAGCAAGTTCATTTAAGAATTTAATAAAGACGGGGATTTTACAATAGCGCATATGGGCAGAGCGCTATCATCGCTATCTTATTGTTCCCGCTATACTTAAGTGATTTACAGTATTGTGTACAACAGAAACGTGGAAGGTCGTAATGCCCAAGTATACCACGTATTTCTGTGAAGTTCTAGAAGTTGTGTTACATTGTGGAGTTATGTCCTAATAACTTTGTAGTTGTGGAGCGTCGGCAAACCCTTCTGTATATAGAGAAGATAGCTTAATCAAAGTCAACATATATTTAACTATTTAATGACAAGCCTATGACAGGCTTGGAATGCTACGAAATCATTAACTACTCATAGATTCATTCTTAATATGGTGTAAATAATCTAATAAATACTGCTTTTTTAGGCTCTATAAAAACAACGTACATTTATTGGTTCCCTGAAAAAATTCACACACAATAAATATGTAAAAAACCCAATTAATTAAGGATCTTTGGACTTGATAAACATCAACGTAAATCCATTTGATCTCTTAAAATTCATACACAATAGGTATGAAAATAATCTAATTTATAAAGAAACCTTTAGGCTTAATAGAAAAACAACGAACACCATTGATTCTATTAAGATTCATACACTATGGTATGAAAGCAATCTGAGAATCCTTTTCTCCAAATGTAATAGATCCAATAATGTAAATCACTTAAATATGGCGTGAACATTATAAAGCGCAATTATGGTACTGCCATGGATAGCGTGATCTAAGTATAGCAGTGAACGAGAACAGAAGCAGCAGGTTCAATTAAGAATTCAATAAAGACGGGGATGTTATTATAGCGCATATGGGCAGAGCGTTATTATCGCTATCTTATGGTTCCCGCTATACTTAAGTGATTTACACTTCTATACTATACTATACAGTAAATACTATACTGTACGTCCTCTGCTAGTTGCCTTTCGTAGTTGTATGGCAAAATCTATTGTTTTCTGGTATATATCAATAACCTTACGCATACTCTCCGAGAAGGGATCATACGATAGATCATGTTTTATTTTTCTCTTGAAGTTCCCCTCAGAGTTGTCTAGGGCACATTGTAATGTTCTAAGTGTGTAGTCAGCCTCCAGAAACTGTAGTATCCCCTCCAACTGCTGCCAAGGGTTGCTGAGCAGCTTCTCGTAATGTACAATGTGGATGGGGCCTCGGAACTTCAGCCAGTCCAGTGAAAAATACACCAATGATCGTCCTTTGCCATCCACAAATGTGTTCCAGACTGAAAAACAGAAATAGTGATAACAGATTGGTCACTCGTTCACTTAATGTATATATATATATATATATATATATATATATATATATATATATATATATATATATATATATATATATATATATATATATATATATATATATATATATATATATATATATATATATATATATATATATATATATATGATAAGTGAGTTTAACCAAATAAGACTAGAATATCGCATATCTGCAGTGTATTCATATCTTTAACCTTTGGATAATATATGTATGTGGATAACATTGGGTATAGACACAAGAGCATTTTCCGTCTGCCCGCAAGCCTAAATGAGACTGTAGAATTTGGTTTCTTATTCTGCTCAGTGATGGCTTAGACAGTCAAGTGATAGTATTTCTGCTCGAGAGAAAACAGATATAGGCTCTAATACTCGTAAATGCGTAAGGAGTGACAGTGTAGATCAGAAATACATAATAAGGTAAACGACCTTTCACAAACAGAAAAAAAAAGTTTTATCATCCAGTTTGTTTTTTGATAGAGTAAGAGCCCTCAAAGCAACAAGTTGCTAAGGCGACACGGAATAAGCCCCTAGCAACTGTTTTCCTTCAAAAGCCGACCCTGAGGTATGTATTAACTCCGCGTGATATCAAATGAGAAATCATTCTCCCCAATATCACCTGTGCATGGTCATAACGATTTTCCATTGATATATGTTCTAATCCGTGCGATCTACCCTCAGTGGGAAAGTTTATTTATTATATTGTATGTTCGGTACTTATATACATGGATCATGGACGTTCTGAACACTGTCTGGCAGATTGTCGCAAACAACTTCGTTAAGCATCCTTCTCCTGTATATGTATATAATTATGTGTGTGTATATATATACATATATATATATATATATATATATATATATATATATATATATATATATATATATATATATATATATATATATATATATATATATATATATATATATATATATATATATACATATATATATATATATATATATATATATATATATATATATATATATATATATATATATATATATATATATAAACATATAAATATATATATATATATATATATATATATATATATATATATATATATATATATATATATATATATATATATATATATATATAAAAATATATATATTTATATATATATATATATATATATATATATATATATATATATATATATATATATATATATATATATATATATATATATATATAGTTCAGACATTTAATTCATGCACCAATCGACCGGACGTACGCCAGTGCCTGGTTGTACAAACACCCGTGAATAAGATGTAAAGAAATAAGTCATTAACATCAATGGCCCACGTAGATTGGGAATCACAGCTACGTTTAGTTGTGAGGTCAGGGACCTGCCTACCGATTGCAACTATTTCCAGGAAACTGGTTTGCAATCGGTCGTCTTTCATTCCCGGGCTGTCCACGCATTTAGTGCAGGAATTAAATGGCGGCACTGTATATATATATATATATATATATATATATATATATATATATATATATATATATATATATATATATATATATATATATATATATATATATATATATATATATATATATATATATATATATATTTATTTATATATATATATATATTATTATATTTATATATTTAAGCTCACCATCTCTCTCCTCATATCTCTCCCTCTTAGCATGCCCCTTGTGGCCAGCGAAGAACCTGTTGAATTCTGCCATGATGGCATCGTAAGGGTTCCGGAGAAGTATAACTGCCTTGTCATAGCGGTGCCTGGCGCCCGTGCCCCACTCGTGAGTCTTGACCAGGACCACTGAGCGGTTGCTCACGCCCTCTGCCGGGAAACCCGTGTGTTTGAGCGCGAAATCGTGATACACACTTCCGGTTAAGAGTCCTGAAATTAACACATAAATATATATTCAATGATTAGATATATAATTACATGCATATATGAATTGATATCACACACACACACACACACACACACACACACACACACACACACACACACATATATATATATATATATATATATATATATATATATATATATATATATATATATATATATATATATATATATATATATATATATATATATATATATATATATATATATGTACACTCTTACATTGACGAAAATGATAAGCATATTGTATTAACAATATTTCCTAGCAGGTAAACTAAAAAAAACGACTCAAATAAGTAGTAGTTTCCTGTTAGCATATGATTGATTGGACGCGGTGAGTCATCAATTATAATCCAAACTGAATAGCAGTTATGTGTGTTTATATAGGAATTACACCGCTCAAAGATGAACTTCAAGTGAAGTTATGTCACAATTTCGAATGACACCATTAATCAAGCATTGCTTAACTCTCAATTAGATTTATTCTGAAAATACTCGCAAATAGGTTAAACACATGTAGGGCGGCACTGTATATACAATACCAATAAGTCAAATTCATTTCACGAATTGTAGATAAGTACCTAATTTGGACGGGCAGAAATTCCTGCAGACGGGCAGGAATTGCTGTATTGGACAAGCATTATTAAATCCTGGCTAAACCTTGAGAAAATGCAGGCGTTAACCCATTAACACTCAGAGCAGCCAAAAGAGGCCTGACTATTTTGGAAATATTGAACTTACTAACACATTTTCTTGAAAACATTCGAAAGAGAAATGTTGATCACAAGTCAAACAAGAACTCTCCTTCAAATATTTTGTGAATTTTTGCTTTATTCAAAAGATATTTTCAAAAGTATGAGAGTAGCAGACAACACTTTCTAGAGAAACTCTAAGTTAAATCCTGGCTAAGCTTTGAGAAGATGCAGGCGTTAAACTATGCAGCATGGACTAATGAAGGCTTTTTGCTAATGTTATCTACGTAGTATCTACTGACACCTCATATGTTATTAATCATTAGTAGAGTAACTCTAGTAGACTTGTGGCATCTTTGTAGCTACTTCATTGAGAGATTATGTGTAAGAGGATGAGCAGGATATGAGCGCCCCAGGCCTACTGCTCATTAATCCCTCCCTGCTATTGTACCTGTCGCAAGGGTGGGTAGGGTCCCCCCCCTCCCCGCTGGCGTATCGTCCCCTGGGGCCCATCTCAGCAATGATTTGATTTGATTTTATTCTGGCTAGTAAGATGTGTATTACATAGCATATGGCACACATAAAAATCATCTATAAGTTTAACGGTGACTAGATGGAGAGTCATTAACTGCTATACAATATAATTCTAACCAGATACATGGTATACACACTTAAAGTTAGAAACTTATTTCCTTAGTGGACCCAATAGAGTAAAACCTTAACCCTCCCAATGCCGAGGCTACTTTCTTCCAAAGCACAAGGACGCAAAGATTTATGAAAACCATATCAACCCTTTTGATGGTGGTATTCATTGGATAGCTCTCGTTGAGTCTCTCAGATAAGTACCCACATAAGTACCCATATAATCTCACGCCGGTCTTTCAATGCGAAATTAACCCTTCCAATGCCGAGGCTACTTTCTCCCAAAGCACAAGGACGCAAAGATTTATGAAAACCATATCAACCCTTTTGATGGTGGTATTCATTGGATAGCTCTCGTTGAGTAAACTCAGATGAGTACCCACATGAGTACCCATAAAATCTCACGCCACTCTTTCAATGCGAAATTAACCTTTCCAATGCCGAGGCTACTTTCTTCCAACGCGCAAGGACGCAAAGATTTATGAAAACCATATCAACCCTTTTGATGGTGGTATTCATTGGATAGCTCTCGTTGAGAAAACTCAGATGAGTACCCACATGAGTACCCATAAAATATCACACTATTCTTTCAATGCGAAATTAACCCTTCCAATGCCGAGGCTACTTTCTTCCAAAGCACAAGGACGCAAAGATTTATGAAAACCATATCAACCCTTTTGATGGTGGTATTCATTGGATAGCTCTCGTTGAGTAAACTCAGATGAGTACCTACATGAGTACCCATAAAATATCACACTATTCTTTCAATGCGAAATTAACCCTTCCAATGCTAAGGCTTCTTTCGTCCAAAGCACAAGGAAGCATATCAATTTGAAAACCATCTTAACCCTGTCGTGTTGCTATTCATTAGAAAGCTCTCGCTGAGTACTCTAAGATGAGTACCCATGTGCCAGGGGTTCAATCACATTTTAGTTTTTTTGCATTATTTTGTAATGGCCAAATCAGCCATGTGCCAGGGGTTCAATCACATTTTAGTTTTTTTGCATTATTTTGTAATGGCCAAATCAGCCACCAGCAGCATATTAGTAAAAATAGAACATGGATTGGTCGCCACAGACCAAATACTATAGGACCCATTATTAAGCCCTGGGCACATCTAATCCCACCGAATCTAATCTCAGTGTGATGTCACTAGGAGACAAATACCAATTAGGACTCTCGTATTTGTTTACATGATAGTCACCCAACTGTAAATCGATGCTATATTGTAAGTATTGATACTTCATAACTGTCCTTTCATTCTTCCTCATTTGATATATGTTGCATTTGTAATTTCAAACCTTGCAGTTTGGTCAATAAACATTCCATCACATTACAAATAGCGGAGATTGCTCACGCACATCCGCATAACGCGCCTCTTGAGCGATTCTCGTCAACACCTGGGCTAGCAGTCGTGCTGAGGCTGTTGAGCGAGATCTGCTGGTTGCTTATCCGGTGGTTGTCATACGTGGTACAATCTAAAGCTGATCCACTATCATACTGAAGTCTCTGCTTGTGGTGTACAACTGCCAACACTACTCTGGAAATGGGTTGAGTATATGAGGAGGCACACTACAGCCATTTACTTCCTGCACCAGTCGACCGGACGTCTGCCAGTGCCTGGTTGTAGAAACACCCATGGATAACATGTCAAAAAGTAAGCCAAGCACATCAATGGCCTATGTAGCTTGCAAACCAAAGCTACGTTAAGTTGTGAGGTCAGTCAGGGAACTGTGGTCGCATCCATGCTCAGGAAACTGGTGGCAATCAGGTCGACAAGGTATCCATTGTGACCTACTTTCTTAGGTAGAAATTTCCACGAAAATCATGCGCTGTAAGGTATTATCTTGCAAGAACTCCAAATTTTCCAACAAGTTGCCCTAGCCTAGTATATATAGCAGACACGCATGGTACTTACAAATCAAAGTACCCTTTATTGATCAAGAAAACGTCTTTTGAGGTAAAACACTGTAAAATAGAAACTGTGGTCCTATATAGGTCAGCTCAAGCACCTAAGTTAAAGAAAACTTAGAGGTGAATCACCAAGACCTCAGGGATTAGATAACCATTGTTAGAAAGGGGACAAGAGCGCTGAACTAGAGTTGTCTGATTTTGAGTGTGTCACCAGCATCACAGCCTTAATGCTGGTTACCCATTTTACAGCTAGGTAGACTGAGGCAATATGGAATAAACTGTCTTAACCAAGAACAGACTAAAGTGCCCCGGCCAGGAATTGAACTAGCGACCTACTGATTACTAGTACGACACCTAACCAACTGAGCTACTTTGTCCCATCGTCACAATCAGACATGGGCTCGCCCCCTGCACAATAATCCCTATCATTCATGGTGACTCCTCCACTTGCGAACACGTCTGATCGTTAACATATTCTCCCAGTCCCATTACTATTACTGTATAACTGGTTAATTTGGCGTGGTTTTTAATTTGGCGTTTTTTGGCGAATGGCCGTCAACGCCAAATTAAAGATCACATAAAACATATGTCTACATAAGGATGGCGTTGTTCTGACTGCTCCAGACGCCAAAATAAATACAGGGAAAATACTTTTTTTGAGAAAAACGCCAACTTAAGTACACGCCAAATTAACCAGTTATACAGTATATATAAATATCATTCTGACAATACCAGAGATTTTGATCATCCTCTCTTTTGCATCGTTCTCGATCAGACCCTCTTGTCTTCCACGCCTAGGAAGACGCTCTAATTGTGCAGTTTTCTTAAACACGGTGAAGCTATAGCTATTAATACATATTCATCAAATCCTCCGAATACGATTTTACAGCTTGACAAAATGAGTAGATAGGGATTGCTTATTTTAATGCTTTGCGGAATGGTTGAATTCTGGCATATCTGAACCACAGGTGGCCACTAGGTGCCAAGGGGAACAGTCATGATAGCAAGGACACGACATCCCATGATGCACCGCGTGGACGCCATCTTGAAATAGACTTATAGAGAATGGGAAGTAGTATTTCCACTTCATTCAGTATAGCCTTTGCTTCCAGGTTGTTACATAGAATGTGTCAACCAGTGCGGCTTCACGCACAGTCGAGGTACTGCGAGACGGATATGAAAGGCGGGAACAACATCCAACATTCCACGATGCACTGCGCGGCAGCCATCTTGAAATAGACTCAGATTCTATTTCAATAGATAGCATATTCCCTTCTCCCAATTTGTTGCAGAGAATGTGTCCGCCAGCGCGGGTTCAGATATAGCAGAGGTAGTGTGAGGTATAAAAGGAGGGAACAACATCCCATGATGCACTGCGCGGCAGCCATCTTGAAATAGACTCAGATTCTATTTCAATAGATAGCATATTCCCTTCTCCCAATTTGTTGCAGAGAATGTGTCCGCCAGCGCGGGTTCAGACATAGCAGAGGTAGTGTGAGGTAGAAAAGGAGGGAACAACATCCCATGGTGCACCGCGAGGAAGCCATCTTGAAATAGACTTATAGAGAATAATAGTATTGGTAATCCCTCACTCAGTATATACCCTGCTTCCGCGTTATAGTATAGGAAGTGATGTTCGCCAGTACGGGTTTACACATAGGAGAGGTAATGTGAGGGCATTGATGGCACTCATCATTCTAAGGAAGAAAATCTGAGACAGCAGTAGATCACACCGGAGATGGAGGTGTAAATTAACGCAATGAAAAAATGATTAGACGAATATCTGCCTCTAGTATCTATATGCTCTACAGTGCCGACATTTAATTCCTGCACTAAATATGCGGGCAGCCCAGGCATAGTACACGACCGCATACCCGATTGCCACCCAGTTTCCTGGGTATGGATGCATGGATGACCTCACAACTGAACGTAGCTTTGATTCACAAGCTTCGTGCGTCATTAATGTGTTTGGCTTATTTTTTGACATATTACCCATGGGTGCTCGTACAACCAGGCTCTTACAGACGTCCAGTCGACTGGTGCAGGAATTAAATGTCTGTACTGTACGGCAAACTGGCGTGTAGCATAGGATGTGATGTTCGCCAGCACGGGTTCACACATAGCGGAGGTTAAATGCGAGGTATGATAGGGAGGAACAATATCCCATGATGCACCGCGAGGAAACCATCTTGAAATAGACTCAAAGAGAAGTGACCATGATGTAATATTTCCGCCTCGCTTAGCATATCCCCTGCTCCCAGATTATAGTATTGTTACTGGTACGCCCTTCAGTCTGAAAGGGCGATTCGGCCTGATTAGCATACGAAATCATCTATATCCTACGCGCCCTGCCAGGGCCGAGTGTGATACGTATGGCTGAGGGTAGGTAGCAGGTCGGATCTCACTTTCAAACAGGGTGTAACGAACTTATCACCTGCTCTGCGATGGTTAGCAGCAAAATCAAATACATCACAATGCTGGCTACCGTGTGATATCGATTAAGGCGTGTTACATTAAATTTAGCCGTTTGATAGTAAATCTTCGAGGTGTGAACGGGCGTATGTCTGGACCTTAATCAGCATCGAAATTACAGCAGAGCAGGTGATAAAGAATGTGTCCGTCAGTACAGGTTGACACATAGCAGAGGTAATGTGAGGATCCTCCCGATGGCTCTCATCATTCTAAGGAGGAAATCAGACAGCAGTAGTTCACACCGGAGATGAGGTGTAAATTAATGCGAGGAAAACACATCAGGTGAATAACTGCTTCTATAGGTGCTATGACAAACTGGTGTGAAGGATGCTTCCTTTTAGTTTGCGCCCACTCACCTCTTATGAACCCCATGCATACAGTGCCGACATTTAATTCCTGCACTAGATATGTGGGCAGCCCAGGCATAGTACACGACCGCATACCCGATTGCCACCCAGTTTCCTGGGTATGGATGCATGGATGACCTCACAACTGAACGTAGCTTTGATTCACAAGCTTCGTGCGTCATTAATGTGTTTGGCTTATTTTTTGACATATTACCCATGGATGCTCGTACAACCAGGCTCTTACAGACGTCCGGTCGACTGGTGCAGGAATTAAATGTCTGTACTGTAGCAGGGTAGGCGGCACCAACCTAAAGTACACTTACATACCTCAACACAAGCTTTTTCGTAAAGTATACCATGAAAAAATACTAGGAACTGGAAAGACTGTTATATGATCTTAATCACTAATTCACGTTTTTTAAAAAGAAATATTTTCAACAAACATTTACTTAACCCATTTATGCTCGCAGTGGTCAAAACAGCCAGGCAATTTTGATGAAATCTTGCAGGCAAAAGCAAAGTTAGGTAAATGTTTGATTGATAAATGTCTATCAGAACACTACCAACAACTCTCCTTCAAATATTTTGGAAAACCATTCTCAATTTTAAAGTTATAGTAAAAAATGTCATTGATCCAGACGACAGTTTTTGGAGGAACTCTTAAGCATTAATGGGTTAACCTCACAACGGATTTACTAAACTAGTCGTATAAGGCTAGACTATTTCAAAATGTAGGTGTTCTGAGACCTGTTTCTCAATTGCAATGCCCGTCTGAACTTTAATTGTTAATCTGATGAAGAATTCTGATCTGATCCGGTTTTTAAAAAAATCTTCTCGAAAAGTGCAAACCTTTTATTAAAACTGAAAAATACTAGATCTTTGTCATTGTTCTACATTTTCCCTTCGCAATGAAGCCGCTGAAATATCATTGAATAGCCACCATGGCAAATAAAAGCTCCTCCTTTCTACGTGTGTCTATGGAAATGACCGTCTACGTGGCTTAATCGAGGACATTTCCTAAGTGTATTAACCTTTCAGATTACCAATATTCGACCGTTATGACCAATATGCATTACGGCAGGTATAGCTAAGTGAATACCACTTTCCCTAAATATCCTCAATACACCAGTAGAGCTAGAGGGGAATAGTTCAGGCTGGAAGAGTCTAGAAGGTACATGTACAAATCACTATATACCAATTTTCCTTACCTCTCCTATTGCTAAGGCTATTTTTGTCCAATGCACATGGACGCAAACAATTTTGAAAATCATCTAAAACCTGTCTTGTTGGTATTCATTAGATAGCTCTCACTGAGTACTTTCATATGAAGGATACCCACACGCCAGGGTTTCAACAATTTTTCAGCTTTTTTGTGTCATTTTGTATTGGCCAAATTAGCCAGCAGTAGCATAAGGGTTTATATCATCGATTAACTAAGAGGAGTTAAAGTAAATAAAGAGAACCTGTTCTAGATGGAATATCCTATATGTTCTGAAAAAGAACTACATTGCACAGATCCGGCCAAGATTGTCTTAGAGTGGTTGTTGTTATGCGGTGCGTCATGTGTTGGATACATTGGATTAGACATCCCGTACACAGCAAATATGTGACAGTTATCCTATTATCTCACAGGACACTACAGTACAGACATTTAATTCCTGCACCGGTCGACCGGACGTCTGTAAGAGCCTGGTTGTACGAGCACCCATGGGTAATATGTCAAAAAATAAGCAAAACACATTAATGACGCACGAAGCTTGTGAATCAAAGCTACGTTCGGTTGTGAGGTCATCCATGCATCCATATCCAGGAAACTGGGTGGCAATCGGGTATGCGGTCGTGTACTATGCCTGGGCTGCCCGCATATTTAGTGCAGGAATTAAATGTCGGCACTGTAGCTTATCTGCATTGGTCCAATCATCACTGAAACTGCAGCTCAGTAAGGCTGACTACTTCGGATATCCCGGGCAGCTAGAGGTGCTTTTTTGAAATCATTTAGCCCTCACCACTCGAACTCGAGTGGCTCGAGCTTTAGGGCAGGCGAGCCGAGCTCGAGCTGAAGTCGTCAACTCGCGAACTCGTCTATGTTTGGAAAACAAACGTAACACAGAACATCTAACACACACTTTCTTAATACTGCTTATCGCTGTCATGTTTTGTTTACAATCCCCAATGTATAAAGGCAGTGTTGAGTGTTATACTGACCTTTTTACTTCTCTATAGAAAGCAATATGTAAATATATATATGTATTCTTCCTTGCAGGCACATTTTTAAATGAATAGCCATGTAAATGTTAACAATAATCCATCAGTAAGTATTTCTTTCTTAATTTGGTGGGCTGAATAATGAATATTTATTTTTAAAACCGCGCATCCACGAGCTCATGAGCTCATGAGTCAAAATGGTGGTGAGCTCATGAGTTGATCCCCCTCTGTGAGTGCAGCTCTACATTTAGGGTAAATTAACCTACCCCATACCCGGGTCATTTTTGAAAATTAAATATCTGAAGATTGAGTTGACAGACTATCAGCATCCTTGATGTTGTCGGGGAGCTCATTAAAAGGGCGTGGTGCATGCATGGGCACAGAAGGCTCTGTCACCAAACCACCTCACATTAGAATAGGGTAGACTCTAAATCCTGGCGAACTTTATGCATGACGTCATGGAAACGTGATCTTGAAATCCCCTACCTAGGATTAGGGTTAGAAATCAGGTCCAGGGTTAGGTTTAGGGTTACCATACCCTAACCCTAGCCCTGATTCCTTAACCTAATCCTTACCCTATGTAGGTGATACCAAGATCACAGGTTTCCATGACGTCATGCATACAGTCCGCCAGGATTTAGAGTCTACCGATTAGTGTCTCCAGGTATCTGTAATAAGTTCTGTGTAAGGGATACCCCAAGGTGTGCCGGAGCTGGCAAAGTCGAGATAAAAGGAACGCATGGGCAAGGAACGAGGCGCTGCTGGCATCATGCCTACGGATACCCACAGCATCATGAGCCTAGTCATACAAGGAAGCTTGCTGGAGCAAACTATTGCTTTAACCCATTCACCAGAACCCAACGTCTGCTACTTCCACACTTTTGAAAATAACTTGAGAACAGAGCGAAAGTTCACAAAATATTTCAAGGAGAGTTGTAGTTTGGCTTCTGATAAACATTTCTCCTTCATATGTTTTCCAGAAAATGCTTTTGAAAGTAATACATTTCCAAATTTGTCAGGCCTGTTTTGGCTGCTCTGAGTGTTAATGGGTTAAGGTGGACGACAGTGTGATGAGGAATAGGAGTATCGCTTTCAATTAATCAACTCTGTTGAAAGATCAAACAGGTTTGCCACTATCTGTAGATTGATAGGAGTCATAGAGAATAGTACGACTGTTGGTGTAGGGAATACAGAGGAAAAGTCATTAGCAGTTACCTTAATACTGCTAATGACTAATAGTTGCACCAACAGCCTGCTTAGAGGCTATTAACTGGCTAATATACCTAACATTTTCCTTGATTTTCTTTGAAATGATGTTTGATCAAAACCATACTATACAGTGCCGACATTTAATTCCTGCACTAAAAGCCGAGTATAATCCACGACTGCACGTCCGATTGACACCCCCAGTGCATCTGCTTAGTGTATATTAGGAGGTGTTTAAACAGCAATATACTTTTTGTATGAAGGTTGGCACTGGTGGGAACCTGGGTTTAAGTAGTGAATACCATAAGAAACTATATGGGCCTCTGTTTTATACATGGTGGAATTATCCTTTAATGGTTTGACTCATCTTAGTTTGCACATTGAAAATGCGTCCTGGATCTGTTCTATGTGTGAAATCGTCATAGTAAAAATAAGATGAAAATGACCTATATGCGAAAATATGAAGTTGGGCATGGTAAAACATTCAATGAAGTGATGTAGATGTACTAGTATTACATCTCTAAGCGTACCTGTCACGTAATGTTCAAAGACCACATAATCGAGATGTTCTTCTGCCCTGGACTCAATTTTACGCATCAACAATTGATTACGTACTTTAAATCACTTAAGTATAGCGGGAACAATAAGATAGCGATAATAGCGCTCTGCCCATATGCGCTATAATGACATTAACCGTCTTTATTAAATTCTTAATAGAACCTGCTGCTGCTGTTGTAATGTTCACGCCACATTTAAGTGATTTACAGTATTTGGTATTGGTATTCGGAATATCTACTTGAAATTTGGATTTGAAATTCGAATTTTGACCTCCAGTCTGCCCTATGGAGGCCAGATCGTCAACTGTTGTAAGAGACGGAGGAAACGATAGTTACCAACTATTTCAACATTTGAAAATCAGTGCGAGTAAATGAAACATGTTGAACGTGTCATTAATATTCTTTCGTTGTAGCTTCAGAATTTTTCGCCATTATACTGCCAAATAATAAAATTTGCATTTTGTGTATTCTGTGTTATTTCACACAAGCAACTGCTAGGTACCAGTTCCACGGAGATATAGCAGTTGGCACTCATTTGGAACTAAGAATTAATTTGTCATATCCACTTTAGAAATAACTATGGCCTCTCCACAACGCCTGTACTCTACATTGGGCCAATGCACATATGCATGTATTCGATGATTGTTGACGAAGACCCTCGCACTATGAGAGTGGCAATACATCAGGTATTTAAGATACACTGGTGTATCGACGTACTGTATTGCTTGCTTTTTTACATCGCTACTATCTCAATTATTACAGGTGAACTTGGATATGACGGACCACTGTACGACGGATTTTTGCATATGACGGACTATATGCTTGGTCCCAGTTCGATGCATATCAAGTATGCGTCATATGTATACGACGGATTTTGCATATGACGGACCAATTTTCCTGGTCCCATTGAGTCCGTCATTTCCAAGGTCACCTGTATTATTATTATTATCATTATTATTATCATTATTATTATTATTATTATTATTATTATTATTATTATTATTATTATTATTATTTATCATTATGATCATCATCATTATTATCATCATCATCATTATTTTCTTTGGCCAATTTCGCTCAATAAAGCAATTTCACTCCCTATGGAAATACTCTCTCTCATTCTCACACACATACACATCACCCCTATCACCTGTACGATGCTGCTGTTCGATTGTCACATCTCGCCAATTCTCACCTGCTAATTGGGTTCGCAATTAGCCAAGCAGGCGCTAGACAGGTGTGTTGATGCTGAGAGTAGACCGGAGAACCATTCTCCCTCCTCTTGTTCTGTAATTGCTTGCCTGCAGGGTGGCCGGAGGCTCACTCTGGTGCCTGTAGGTTGGCTAGGTGGTTGTTACCTGACACTGACAGGTGAGCAATAGAGGGCGTGAGGAATTGGAATTGGAATTTTGCTTTACGTCACATTTATGCCAAATTCGTGACTAGCCAGTTGTATGTGGTGGAGGAAACCGGAGTACCCGGCGTTAACCACCGCATATCGCCAAGTCACTGGCAACTTTCTCACATGCCCAGCCCGGGATTCGAACCCAGGCAGTGGTGAGAGACAGCGTGCAGTTAGTGGCGGCGCCTTAGACCAAACGGCCGTCAGAGCAGGCCCGAGGGCGTGAGGTGGGGCATTGTAAGGGGATCTAATTGTAGAGGTATTATTGTAAAGTAAATGGTGATGTTGGTGGACTACAAGTGCTTTTGTTTATTTACGTGGTTTGTTTGGGAGAAGGGGGAGAGGAGGGAATTGATTTTTACGTTGCTTTCAACAGCTTAGGCCATATTGCGATCAGATAGAAACCCGGAACCAGGAATAAATTCCCTACTTCACGAATAGTTCCAGGTAATCTTTCAGTTGCATAAACAGCTCACCACAACACCACACATTTATATAGCAACCAGGCTAACCCGCTTGAGGGGATCCAGGAGAGACTCGAACCTGCAACCTCACGCTTGGGCCCCAGATGGATCCCTTTTTTATGTCACATGGTTTCTTAGTGACCAGAAGACCCATCTAGGGGAAAACTTCTTACCTTACGTTGGTATGGACTATTTTTTTGGAAACAAAAGACAACCATGTTAACATTTCCTAGGTCCAATACAGTTAGTTAGTGTTTCTCTATCTCCTTCCTTTATATCTAGTTATTCTGTCTAAACTAGGTTTACAGTATTTGTATGAATGTGTTCAGAATAAGGATGGATTATTCATAAGATGTTTATTAAGTAAATAAGTGTGTAATTTGTTTTAAAGGAGAACTACAGCCTCACACACATATTAGCTTATATGAAAGTAATACATTTCAAGAATAGGATGCTTGCAGAATTTCGTAAAATGGTACAAGTGAGCTATCCAGCTCGTACCATATTTGTTCATTCTTATATAAGATATTTTTAGCAAGGAAAAAGTGACAGATAAATTACAATAGATTATGTCAAGTTCGTCTAACATTCAATAGGTTTGTTTAGAGTATCGTATGACCTTAAATACTTTTTTAGTTTCCGTCCCTTATGTAAAAGAAAATGTCATCTATGAACAAAAACTAGGCATAAATAAAGAGGACTGTTGAGTGTTGGTGAAGTATTTCTACCACTATGGGGCTGAAATACCCATTGAAGAAATTCGATTCCAAATGGCCATTCCCAATGGGCATTTGGTATGATTTTATTACCATATTTGGTAAAGATTGCCATATATGAAACAATGCACCGCGTTCGTTGCTTAGCAACGTGACCTAGAAATGCCAGGCACGTGCTCAGACACGCTCATTATATGTGAAGCTTCCCCGATTATTTACTGTTTATTTATTTATGGAACGTGGCAGAAATAGGTTATTGAACTTGTGTGCTAGAGTATGATATTTCTTACACTCGGGGACAGAATTTTCACCATGGAACTCGCCAGAGGCTCGTTCCCAGATGAAAATTCTGTCCCCTTGTGTAAGAAATATCATTCTCCCACTCTGAGGTGTATTTTACAGTTAAGGATTTGTGGTCTCCAATGGGTGTTCTTCAACGGGGTCAAAAGGTCAAACTAATGTAATTGTCCAATCAGATCCCTCAATTTCAATCAAGAGGTCGCTGCTGCTGGGTCAAAGGTAGACCTAACAATGGTGCGCGTGCATTCGAACAAGCGTCACGTACGTGATCTGGCGCCAGTTTCTAAGGAAAACAAAAGATGCACGTCGCAATAAACGCGTATTACCATTGTTGAAATAGTGCACAGGCGACCTTTGGCTGACCTAGTTTATCAAGCTAAACTCACGGTAAAGCGTGTAAATTTCTCCTTTTCATCGTGAGAGAAACAGGTTCTATCACTCGTGGATGGAAAGAGGAGGAATCTTGCACTCGTGAGTGATTTTGTGTCTTGGGACTCGGCAAGCCTCGTCCCAAGACACAAAATCACTCACTCGTGCAAGATTCCTCCTCTTTCCATCCACTCGTGATGGAACCTCTATTTCTCCCACTCTGAGGTGTATTTTACAGTTAAGGATTTGTGGTCTCCAATGGGTGTTTTTCAACGGGGTCAAAAGGTCAAACTGGTGTAATTGTCCAATCAGATCCCTCAATTTCAATCAATGAGTCACTGCTGCTGGGTCAAAGGTAGACCCAACAATAGAGCGCGTGGATTTGAACAAACGTCACGTACGTGATCTGGCGCCACTTTCTGGGGAAACAAACGGTGCACGTCACAACAAACGCGGATTACCATTGTTGAACTAGTGCGCGGGTGACCTTTGGCTGACCTAGTTTAGCTAGATAACTTCACGGTAAAACGTGTAATTTTCTCCTTTTTATCGTGGGAGAAACAGGTTCTATCACTCGTGGGTGGAAAGAGGAGGAATCTTGCACTCGTGAGTGATTTTGTGTCTTGGGACTCGGCAAGCCTCGTCCCAAGACACAAAATCACTCACTCGTGCAAGATTCCTCCTCTTTCCATCCACTCGTGATGGAACCTCTATTTCTCTTGCACACGCGTCCAAGAACCTCTATTACTATGCCATCATGTGCTCATTATCCCCTGTTTTGTATACGACAAAGCCATAAAAGGGATAGACTAATTAAAAAAACGATAGTAGTGTATGATATTCGATACATCATTTGTGTCGCAGTTGATCCAAGCGTGATATGTTTTGCAGACATTTGATGCAACGAAGCCAATCAAATGCTGTTACCTTCTAATATCTGTAGAGCCTCCGAAGGCCGGAGAGCTGTGGCGATAACTATGCAATCAAACATCTTTTGGAAAAGAAATTGTACTAGAAATATCATTAGAACTGAAATCACAACCGTCGGTCAAGTATTTGTGTAGCAGAGCTCCACACACTATCTCCCTGGAAATATAGAGATTTGGTTGGGTTGGGTAAAAAAAGCGCATACCCGTACGGCCAGTGAAGAATGATGCTATAACGAGGAGTTAACAAAATTAATCATATTTTACTATTTGACAAATATTCTGGTTTCAATCATAGGGGTTTCTTTATATATGTTCGTAATATAAAGTAAAATGCACTGTACGATCCAGTTTAATTTACACATTTCCAATTCTGAAGTGGAAGATGTCATTAGAATATTTTTCCAATCAAATTGCACAATATGGAATAATAAACTTGATCTCAAATGTGCAGTGAAGTATTTGGAACTTACTATATACATACATACATACATACATACATATATATATATAAATATATATATATATATATATATATATATATATATATATATATATATATATTATATATATATATATATATATATATATATATATATATATATATATATATATATATATATATATATATATATATATATATATATATATATATATATATATGCGATATCTACTGACCTGTTGCTTGCTGCACAAGATGGCGTACCCACGTGTTTCCTGAGCCCGGGAAGCTGGCGAGCGCTACACGTGGAAGGGGGTGCTTGGAGAAGCGGAGCGGGAGACAATCTGGCTTGAGAGCCGGGCGGTAGCCACGCCTTACCCCTATAACCATGGGGGCGGACGACTTCATGGGCAGCTGAGGTTGGTAGGTGACCGCCGCTGACGTTGACGCTATCATGCTGTAACTTATCATGTTAAACATGGCCACGTACAAGAGCAGGGCGAATACCACGATACACAACTTCAGGCGTCCTGAGAGACGGTGCTCGGACCTCGATGATCTTCTTAAATCCACGTTGTTCACCACGTGCACGCAACCACGCTGGTGGGCTATCACGTGACCTACGAAATCTCGCGACATCTCATTTGCACGACACACCTTCTTTGGTTCCCTATCCGTTGATACTACTGTGATAACATACTTGAGCCTATAATCCACGCATCCCTCTTTTGAAACACCTTTTGCTAAACCCTACTCCAAATAAAAGATATTCGTTCTGTCAATCATAATTGCCTTTAGATTAAGTGCTTAAACACTGCTACTTCCATATGGAAGTTAGCATACGCTAATTTCGCTGCAGACGGCGCACTAGCCTTTCCAAGACTGAAGACATAAGTGAAGGAAAATCAGCAGACTGCTACAGTACTAGTTGCACCTCAGTGACGTCATTCTGTGGCAGACGGTAAAATAAGGAATGTCGCCTCTGCTCTATTTCAGCAATATCGCAGTCTCGTGATAGAACGTAATTTATTGGCTCAGACAATAACCCTAGAGAAGTTTCGCAGCAAATAAACCATACCTCTCCATTGGGCTCTTCACGCGAAAAATGCGAGTCTTCCCCATCAACCTTAATAAGCCGCGACGTCTAACGTCTAAGAGAAATGACAAAACGTGTTGCGACAAATGTACTCATGCCATTTCGTTTCTCTGTCTCTATGTTGCCTGTGTGGCAGCTAAACAATACGACAACATCACACGCCGTTGACGTCAGAGTTGAGGTGTCCACAGGCCGTATGAAACCAACATTCATTATTATACCTCCCGTGAGGATACTCCTATCCTATTGGATAAGAGCCATGTGTCAAAAATGCTGGCTACCTGTGTCTCTGTAGGTTCCTTGACAGCGGTCACCATTCGACGTTGAGGACGTCATGCTTTCAAGGTCCCCACGCGTGGTGAAAGTATGTCAAGGCCTGAGCAGAATGCCGCCTTCAACAATGGAATTGTCTTATTGTTGAGAACAACGATAAAGAAAGTAACATTGACCATTCATCGTAGCTTTTATGAGTGCTTAATTAGCAGTAATGGCAGCACCCCAAGCAGTAGGCCGCTTTAAGGAAGTAGGGGAGGAGGATATCACAAGACTACGTGGTATGACGTTGTTCGGTATAATACAACAAATGCAACATCTCTGTGGGGTTGCCAGCATGATTGTATTCCCCTCGGGAGCTTTGCTTACAATCATGTTGGCAACCCCACAGAGATGTTGCATTTGTTTATTGAGACACTTTGGTTAAGAGGGTTCTTTAAATATAACTTCCTTGTAAAGATTGACCTATGTACAAGAACACCCCAATAAACTATATGTCTTATGAAAGCTGGGAGTCTGGAGAGGTCAAATAATCTAAACCTAGTTTGTGACATCTTCATAATTTCCCGGAGGTTGGGCCGAAAGATAGAGATATAGTACAAATGTTATTGCAAACAACGTCCTTAATTAATTAAAGGTGTGACATATTTGATGTCCATACATTTCATAAAACATCCTTCAGAACGTAATACTGTTTTACTTATTTTTTATTTTAGATTTTTGTTTCTAAAGGAATTCACAACAAATTAAAATCATGTTCAATGTCGATTTGTAGCATTTCACATTTCTTCATTTTGAACGTCCGATTGAGAAATAACCAGAGTAGATATATAAAAAAATGAAAAAAAACAACACTACATGCCCAAGAATGCTTTCAATAATGAAGTAAATTTAAGCTCTGAAGGGTAAATATTGAATGAATGAGGTTGTTCGAAAAATACGAGAAGCACGATGATTATAATTTCATTTATATCCTATCTTACTTTTTTATCTGGAATTGTGGTTTCAGTGTCAATCTCAAACGAAATCTCATTGCTACGCCAGAGCAATTATGAAAATAACTTAGGAAGTAAAAATAAATTCACAAAATATTGAGGAGCGTTGTCAGCTTCTTTTGTATTCTCTGTAAACAAAGCATAGCGCTCGTTCCTGCATCCTCTCTAACTCTCTTTTGGAGCAGAAGTGCCACACTGCCACACAAGAGGTCATTAGTAAAAGATTGACATTATATAAGCAATGCGCTGGATTGATCTAAGAGGTGACCCATTCTCCTAAGAGCATTAAGTTGTTTTGCCTTCTTACACATTAATGAAACTTGAAAATATCAGTTTATCATCCAAATCTACACCTAAAAAGTGTACAGGTTTTTCAGGTTTAACCCATTAACACTCAGAGAGGCTAAAACAGGCCTGACAATTTTGAATATATTTTTCTAACAAAAGCATTTTTTTTTGAAAAATATTTGAAGGAGAAATGTTAATCAGAAGCCAACAACAACTCTTCTACAAATAGTTTGTGAACTTCTGCGTTGTTTTCAAGTTATTTTCAAAAGTATGAGAGTAGCAGACGATACCTCTAAGAGCAACTCTGAGTGTGAATGGGTTAATGTTGTTATCTATGGATACGTATGTCTGCACCTTCTTTTGACCTGGAGCAAGAAAAATTGCCTGAACATTTTCAGGATTTGCTTGCACGCAGTTCCTTTAGAACCAGTTGGTAGCAACTCTAGTCATACCTCCTAGGTGTGACTTGACATTTTCAATATTCTCATCATTTTTTCAGATTGTATAATCATCGGCGTAGTTTTAAAGAAGTTGTTTCATTTAAGGGGGCTCGGGACATCTGCACCTTTGAATAGGGTGTTTTCTTGTTTTCATTGATATTTGTAAGCTGAAAAGGGTTGAATTAGAACTCTCAACTAAAACTACAAGTGACAAAAAGGGACTTTTTAAAAACTGCCTACCAGAAGATAGGACTCCTCAGGCACCCATCTGTGATGTTTTTCTAAGTACATACTAGACCTTCCTTATCTGATCATATAAGAACGGACCATTGTGTACTTAAGTACACATAACAGCTGAATGATAAGGAGTCCTCTCTTCTAGTAGGCAGCTTTTTAAAATGTCTCTTTTTTCAGTTGTAGCTCTACTTATTTACTTAAGCCTTTACTTAAGTTTAGTTATTATTTCTGGGACCACTATGGAAAGAAGTTTCTAACTTTTAGTGTATATATCCTGTGTCTGGTTAGAATTCTATTGCATAGCAGTTAATGACTCTCCATCTAGTCACGTTATATATGATTTTTTGTGTGCCAAATGCTATGTAATACACATCTTACTGGACCGAATAAAATCAAATCAAATCAAATCATTGTAAAGATAATGAAAAGGTGCGAAGGATCCGAGCCCCCTTAAAGCATTTTAGGAGAAGTTTCTTTTCGAGATATCAAGTATGCCTATTGATCCATCCTCAGTCATAGGTATCCCCCCAAGGAGGAACCTCGTGGGAGGTGTTGCATTGAATACACATAGTGTGAACGGCTGCATGTCAGCAACGAGAATCATAGCAGTTGATAGTGATGATGCGGTTATAGTGAATATCATTTAAAGAAGTTATATAACGGACTGAGAGGAAAAGACAATTTCTTGAAAGTTACTACTGCATGCATGTTACTGGCACTCATTCGTTATAATGATAATACTATAAATAATGATCATAACAAAAGAGAAAATAAAAATAATGATAACAATAATAATAATAATAATAATAATAATAATGATAATGCTAATAATAATAATGATAATACTACTACTAATAAACATAATATTAATAATGATAATACTGATATCATTATCATTAATGCATAACAATACTACTGCTGCTGCTACTACTACTATTACTACTACTACTACATCTATTACTACTACTACTTCTACTTCTACTACTACTACTACTACTACTACTACTACTACTACTACTACTACTACTACTAAGGCTATGATGTGTCGTGTGTGCCAATATTGCTTACAAAAGAAACGTGCAGGTTTTCTGATTTTTATACCATTTTCCGATATAGCACTCCTTCTATGAGCATATAGCTAATTATACAACTCACCTTACTGGTTATTGAAGCATCATATTTATAACGGAGTCGGCATATTAGGATGGAAGTATCATTTCAAAATAGGTTGACAGGACATAGAGTTTCAAAAATAGTAACCATCTCACGTGTGTTTTAGCATTCATTGCCAAATCTATTTTGTGGCTTGCTCGTGTGGCCTCTCTTACCGGAAGGAATAGCGCCCATAATAAGTGTATGTAAAACTACAGCCGTCAAAGAGTACATGTAAATGGAACCAAATGCTTCAAGTTTCATCAATAGGAATATGATCATTGCTCACTGTGAACATTTTAAATTGTAGTGTCATGCATGTCTTTTAAGGGTAGATGAGGTTTTTCTTAAAGGACTTTGCCCTGTATTTTTACTTTTATATATCACCAAATTTGTGTCTTAGCCAGGATTTAGAAAATGCGTGCCTAAAATTGGCAGTTGTAAAATTTTTGGGCGTCCAAATATCGAGGGGGGATCACAATATACTCATAATTCAACCCTAAACATGTATAAATCCATCAATATAAGGCATGATATCATTAGACAATGTCATGGGAATTATACGGAGATGAAAAAATTAAATTATAAGCTTGAGATTTAGATTTTTTGAAATTCCACATAAGGGGTTCTTTTTAAGGGTTTGGGTGTCCAAAAAGGCACCCAGACGCCCTGCTGGCTAAGACCATTGGACTGACACCAATCCTTACCCGGTGTGATGGGTGTTAATATTTTTTGTGTGCTACGGTTGACCCTACCATAATACTGTGGTCTAGTTTGTATAATAACCTTTCTTTCCTCGTTTTCTTTTGTCTAGTATCATTGGTATCATATTAGTTAGTACATTTTTGTGTATTTTGAGCTCAGATCTGTTGAGTTATATTTCACGAGTTTCTGTTTATAGCCAATTCTATATACATTGTATGTTATTTTTGTACTTTGTGCATGTCAATAAAGATATATACATAATATGTTATATGAAATGGCATCACTACTCTTTAACAAACGGAAAACAGGGAAAATCAGACTATAATGAACATAAGCTATAAAAAGAAGCCAGGGAGAAGGATTTGTGTATTGTTCCAGGGAGAAGGATTTGTGTATTGTTCCAAGGGAGAAGGATTTGTGTATTGTTCCAGGGAGAAGGATTTGTGTATTGTTCCAGAGTCATCCATAGTAATGTATCCCTTTTATCTTAAGGACAGCTTCTCTGTGTTTTTCAAATTTTCTACAGCGTAACCCACCATGGTTGAGTTGGACACCTGGCACCAAAATTTGATTGTTATCAGATGCGTTCTGCCATATAAACCGTAATACCCCTTCAGACAAGTGCCAACCTTATAAACCATATGATCCCTTTCACATTCTGAACATTGTAAGTCCAATGATTTCCAAATGTTTATTTCTAAAACCTTTACATTTTGAAAATCAGGTTAAATATATGTTAGTGTTTGTGCTCATCAACCCAAAACGCATTGGGATAAATCGTTTGACCTGTTTTGTTTATATAGGAGTTTTGCTATTACTCTGTATGCTCACGTTATTCAAGATACTCTTGAAATACACCAAACCAATAAAATCAGGATGCAACTCTACAGTGCCGACATTTAATTCCTGCACTAAATGCGTGGGCAGCCCAGTCAAAATAGACGACCGCACGCCCGATTGCAACACAGTTTCCTGGGCATAGATGCATTGATGACCTCAAAACTAAAAGCAGCTGAATGATTCACAAGCCAATGGGTCATTGGTGTGCTTGGCTTACTTTTTGACATGTTGCTACTTGGTGTTTGTACAACCTGGCATGGCAGACGTCCGGTCGACTGGTGCAGGAATTAAATGTCTGTACTGTAGATAACTGAGATGAGTTCTAATGTGCAGCATACTTCGCCAATCTTGGTTACTACAACCATTTCCCCCTATCTTACTTTATTACTAGTATTTTGTCACTTTGCAACCTCTGTCTTTGGTCATCCTGAGCTGCACTGCTAATTCTGCTGCCCTTTGGTATATATCCATAGTTTCATTCATGGTTTTCGCGTAAGGATCCTCTGTGTGATTTGTTGGTTTTCTCTTAAATTTGCCTGTGATGTCATCCATGGCACATTTCAGTGTATTTGCTGAATATTTCATCCCCAGAAACTTGAGGATATCCTCCAGTTCTTGCCATGGATCTCGTAGAAGGCTTTCATAATGAACAATGTGAATAGGGCCATGGAAATTCATCCAGGCTAGAACAAAATTAACAAATTCCCTGCCAGACTTCTCAGCGAACTCGATCCATGCTGAAAAATAGCAATAGAAAATAAATAATATATATTTTAGATAATGTTGCATTTTCATATCACAATCAACTTTATTTTGTTATCAATGAATCCTGCCTACGCTCCCTCTGAGGAAGCTTTAGTTATGACAAGTAGCAGGATTAGTTGTCACCTGCCTAGTTCTATTTTGATCTGATTTTAAAATGGGTTTATGACGATCAGTCTTGAAAACCAACGAAACGTTATAAACAAATGATTATAAGGTCATTGTATTAGGTTGGTGCTCCAGCACTTGGGGCATTAGCTAACATTTTCTTCTTTAACAACCATAAGGGGATTTTAACACCAATTGAACTATATGTCTTATGCAAGAAGTCCTTTCCAGCTACATCATAGTATAATATTTAATGGAATAGTCATTATTATCTCTAGTATATATATATATATATATATATATATATATATATATATATATATATATATATATATATATACTAGTATATATATATATATATATATATATATATATATATATATATATATATATATATATATATATATATATATATTCACCATTTCTGAGATTTGATTAGTTTTATCCCAGCGATTCAATGAAATTTTGCAAAACAACTTGGAGCTGCACTCTCCCGCATAGTGACAGTATGTTGCCTATCAATTTACATTTAACATATTATTGTATTGGTGATAAGGGTCTCAGTAGGCAACACACCAGGTAACAGAATTAATGGCTAGTTACCATTAGGGCCTGGACAATTAACAGAATGTCTACGCTTCGTCTGTCTTCTACCTTTTTTATATTTATTTGTTCCTCATATTTCCATATATAATCAACATCAAAACAGGTATAATGTATATTTCGGTACATAGTAAAAGATAATAAATATACAAGACATGTAACCCAGTTATATGGTTTTGTTTTGTTGTGCCACCTGGTATGTTATACTGTATATACCTTATTGCATGAAAAAGTTTTTTTTCTGTTTTCTACCTGCAAGCTTCTGCACCCCTTTCATTCATGACTATCTGCTCCTTATCTGCTTCACATATATTTTAATGTATGCCTATGCTTATGTTTATATTTTTGTCTAGATTTCCACAAGTGTAAAATGAGATGGCACACGTATACTTACATCTTCTTCTCATAATCTTTACTTATATATGCACTACGTTAGGAGTGCATACCTAATCAACCTGCTGTCTAGTAAGGCTACTTACATTAAAAAACAAACGAAACAGACATTTTCTACATATCTATCTGGATAAACAGAACATGGATTAAAACATATCTTTGATTACAATAATGACCTAGTGATGGTAATTATCCCCACAACGGAAGAAGAATGGTGGCGCCACTAGTCATTGGCGTCACATATCAGCTTTTGCCTGAAAGCACTGTTATTTTAATCAATACTACCAGTTGGTATTTAAATTCACCATTTTCTGCCATAGACAGCTGTTCCAAAATTTGCGTTAGGAAAACAACTATTCTCGTGCAATCAAAATGTCAGTACATCCGAGAATATGCGATCTGGATGCGATCAGAAAATGTGTAATGTTATAGATAAACTTCAATTAAATATTAAAATGGAAATTGTCCTGCAATCTGTAATATTCTTTTTGTTCCAGAAGTGCTGGCACTACCACTGAGCAAAGACATTCTCTTACTCTCAGCCAAAGAATACGAATACAAGTGCATATATTCTAATGTAATTGTGTTTATATTCATCACGATCTCAGTAATTAGTAAAGCCCTGCGGTTAGCCGATTGTTAATCTACCTAGTAAGATAATAGATAAATATATACTACTAAGATAATATGAGGAGGGGTACACAGGTAAAAATTGATGGGTACAAACGGGCCTGTAACTGGCCCGTAACGGACCCGTTACGGACTCACAACTAGTTATAACGGGCCCGTAACGTAGATAATATAATTTTTGTCAGCCGGTTATCTAGCCAAGGTAACAGTATTTGTTCGAAATTAAATCATTTCGCTTTTCTCACTTACCCTGGTTGTGTTTTTTCGGTTTTATTTTTGTTTTATGCACCATATTTGTGCCTTATTGACAATACTTGTAAAACCAGAATGTTTGTAAATGGTTGGGATTTGAAATCCTAGGAGCCAATTCTTCTCTCATGTGAAAAAGTTCAGGTCAATCGCTAAGCTCCGATTGTCAACCTCACAGTTTGAGCAATTCAATTCATTTTTTATTTTATTTTATTTTTTGGCAGTGTGAGCTTATGTTCTGAAAAGAACTATTCATTCATAGACGGGAAGTCTTGTGTTGGTCAACAAATACACCTCCTAGTGGGAGGGGCACTCAGGTACAGAGGGGGCCACACTCGCGTTACGTATTTCGCGGAAGAAGGGGTCTTTTTGTAAGACCTCCGCATGTCCGCAATTTTGTAAAAGAAGGGTACTTTTTTATACCCAGGGTACGAAGTATAGGGGGGTCAAATTATACTTACAATCCACGAAATATACGCGGCTCTGACGCCGAGTGACTCCCAAAATGACTGGGCTTCCGAGTTTATGCCGCCACTTGCTGCCGCTAAACACGCAGGGGATTATAACATCTTTAGTTAAAATACGTGTTTCCGTTCATCCTATGTCAGTGTTTTGATAAAAGAAAGGGTGTTTATTTAGTGGAAAAAATCAGCTTTTTATTAAAATAAGGGTGCTTTTTTGGCAAGAAATGGATGCTCTAGGGTTTTTAATTTTGATAAAGAGCGTATGCGCCCCCCTAAATACCCAAGTGCCACCCCACGGGATGTATGTTTCCTCTTTCCATGCACTCGCTTGTTGGCAGTGCCAGCATCTTATCAGATAAACTGAGGCAGATGTTTGAACTTGCCTTGTGCATCCACAACATTAGGATGGCTTAGTGCATTTTTTTTTCCAAAATGGAACTTAGAAATGAAATTACATAATTTCAGTATAGGAAACCTATGGGTAGGTTATACCAATGATTAGAAATGACAAAACTGCATTTCGGCTATCTGATTCTGAACTAAGTGCCGGACCCCCCTTAGGTAGCTGGCTTTTGCACTTACCGGAGTTGTTCGGAAGCAACTGATTAGCGGCATGTCCTGTATGCCCAGCGTGAGCATAGTTGAAGAAGGCCAGGATTGCATCGTAAGGATTTCTCAACAGTACGACTGCCTTCTCGAATTTGGACTGTGCAGATGTGTGGAGCTCGTGGGTCTTTATGACCACGACAGAACCGTTTGCAACTGCTTCACCTAGAAAACCTTTGCTTTGAAGTGCGGCGTCTATATACACACTTCCTGTGTACAGCCCTGAAAATAAATCATAAGTTATGATTATACTCTCTCTCCCTTAGTCAAGAAAGCACCTTTAATATCTTATATCCTCAGTATAACCCTGAAACTAAATCGTGAAAAAGGTGCTCTCTCTCCCCCTCTCTCTCTCTCTCTCTGCATATCCCATCTTCGTTTTTTGGCATAGGTTGCAACTATTTTCACTTTGTTGAATATTTTCTATTTTGATATATGTATTTGTTTTGCTTGCAATATGATTCCAACATCAATACAGCAATGTTTCGATTAGAAGATGTCAATTCCTTAATCCTCACCAATACTTAACAGTCACAAAATTCAAAAGGTGGCGCATGGTTAATTATTATTTCAAACCTTGAGTAAACCAACCAAATGAAATTTGCCTTTGCATATTGCTTTTTCTTTTAAAGATGTTCAAGTCAGCTTACGAAGCTGCGGATCTTATGGTCTCTAGGGCAACTGGTGATGGAGAAATTTTCGTGTTCGTCAACATATCCCATCGTTGCTTTGTTTGTCTGTCTAGATTATATCAAACTTGCATGTATTTATAGAGCTACATATTAGGGTGGGAAGTAGGTATGAACAATCTGGCTACTCAGTCATAGGTATGATTTACTTCACGACTATGCCTGTTCATTTTTACTGTTGCGTCAAGAAGTGTTCCCAATAACGATTACATTATTCTTCTATGGTGTAAAAACAATACAGAATACGCATGCTCACATTTACAAAGAGGACTTTTATATTAAAAATCGCTTTATAGGTGAAACCATTGGCTCATTTATGATATTATCACTGAATATAATGTCCAAAATAAAAAAGGGATGCTGATGGTCGTCAATTTTGCTAATGCATTTGATTTATTGTAATGGCCCTTTATAACTCACAGTTTAGGAAAATTTAACTTTTGCCAAAAAATCATCAAATATATCAGTTTACTAAAAAATGGACACTTCTCTACAGTCGTTCAGAATAGGTACTTCTCCAAACCACCAACACTATAGGCAGAGAGATCCTATCTCCCCCTATCTATATGTCGTAAGTTCTGAGATACTAGTGGAAGTAGTACGATGGTGCGATGATGTAGAAGTTATTGATTTAGAGAGAGAAACTTATAAACTATCACAATATGCAAACAACACCACTCTGTTTCTAAATTAATCTAAAGACGCTATAAGAAAAACTCTAGGTATCTTTCATTGATACATAGTGGTGTTGGGACTTGCAATTAACTTTGATAGGACCGAACTGGTCAAAACCCCAGCAAGTAGGGACAGAAGACTGAACTGAGATGGCTATTTTGGTATTTATTGCTCACACACGTTTACAGCATTGGATATGTATTTCCATGTGAATAACATGGAAAGAGAGACTGACGATAATTATATCTTAAGGCTTAAATCAATACAAACTATAATGAAAACATTGGAAAGCAGATGCTTAACATGTTATGGTGAAGCTACAATGATTAAAAGTTTAATAGAATCAAAACATACCCACCTTCTCCTGTCCCTACCTAACCCTGGTGAATCAAGGATCAAAATATAGAACATCTGATGTATAAACTTGTATGGAACAATAAGCTGGCTAAATTCCGAAAGAGTATTATGGTATCTGATATCCATTAGGATGGCATGACCCTTCACAATTTGAGTAACTTCTCCCTATGCTTTAAATTGTCCTAGCTACGTCAAGTAAGGTAAGGACCTTTGGTAAGTACCTTTGTGAAAGACTTTTATTTTTTGTAACTGATCCCTTTTGGAAGGACATTATTTTCTCTCACTCTGACGTGTGTGCTATGGTTAGAATAGTGGATAAGAGAAGTTGTTTTTAGGTATTGTCTTAACAGAGGCCAAAGGTCAAACAAGTGTAATTGTCTGATCATGCGGATCCCTCAATTTCAATATGGTCACTGTTGCGGAGTCAAAGGTCAAAGTTACTAGAACTTTGTAAACTAGGGTTAAGATGTATCTTATTTCGCAAAGTTGATATGATATGTACATTCTAATATGTACATTTGTTCAATTTCTATCTTGTTTTGATAAAATAAACACAATTTCAATATTATTTTGATAGTCTAGTGTGATTATTTTCTGGTACCATAACACGTGGTAATCCAGTCTTTATCTATGAACTTCCGGCCAAGCTACTCGCTTCACAAAGTAAAATTAGCATTTATATTTTTTTGATCGTGGGAGAAACAGGTCCCATCACTCGTGGATGGAAAAAGGAGGTATTTTCCACTAGTGGGTGATTGTGTGTATTTGGACGAGACTTGTCGAGTCCCTAGACACACAATTACTCACTCATGCAAGAGTGACGGAACTGGTGATGGAACCTCTATATCTCTACTAAATATATCTTTGAGAAGAGAAGTGTCACATGCTATTCAGACCTATTTGGAATGCCACTTGTCTAACAATATTTCTCGCTTACAATTAAAAAGACAATAGTATGAAAATGTTGTTTTGTTAGTTGGTGTCATTTTAGATGCAAACGCAGAGATGTTTGGGCTAAAATATCAGCAGCCTATTTTAAGCCTTAACGATTTAATTTTATTCAATATGGAGCGGCTGAAAGCTAAAATGAAAACTTACTTTCAATTAAAAAAAGATCTTACTTTACTGTACCCCAAAACAGACATTTATGTATCAATTGTCATTATTTAGTAACATTGTTGACTGAAGTTAAGAAGTGGCTTAACAATATTGGATTTTCGAATTACAAAATAGGCAACTAATATATATAGGTTCTTGGTGACACAAAACAAACAAAAATGTAATATCAATCTTATATTGCTATCCACCAAACAATGTTTACACGCCAAAAGAGTCAAGACCATGTACCACCATTCATCGTGTAAAATGAACATTGAAAAATATATGGTGACAGAATAATATTGGGCACAAATAAAGTAGCACTTTCTAGGTAGGTTGCACCCAGTAATTGCACAACTGGACAGACTCAAATAACAACTTTTCCCGCTCATTTGAAATGTTGTAAATATAGTTATGTTATATTGTAATTTTCTACTTTTATTATACAAAAAATCATCTGTTGTCAACAGCGACGGAGGTCATTTTTATTTGTGTTGCATTTTCTCTCATTCTCTTGTATGTAAAATGATATGAGACATTTTGATTGTCTTGAGATATATGCAATAAACAATAAAAACTCTGATTTTCTACATTTTACCTACCGAACAAAATAATGTGAATTTGAAAGATGCACCTGTCACATACGTTTCTTGACAATGGTAGTTAAAAGTTCGCTGGTCATAGAGTCACATAATTGCATTCTGTTTGTCAATATACCCCTGGTACCTACCTGTAGATTTCTGTATGAGATGTCGTAGCCATGTGTTTCCAGATCCCGGGAAGCTGGCCAGTGCCACGAGTGGTAAGGAATGTTTGGAGAAATGCGACGGAATACAATACGGCTTAAGGGCAGAACGACTGAGGTTAGGTCGATAAGCAAAGCGTGAAAATGCAATCTTCGAAATAACCAATACAAACACAAGCAGAGCTCCAATAGCAATACTAAGTTTCGCTCGTCCCTGAAGGCGGAAATATCTCGCCATACCTCTTGTTCACTTCACGACTAGAGGGCAATGCTCGCTATCAGCCAAAGAGGATTGCATTAGTTCAGGTCCATGCAACAGCTGTCATAATGATGATAGCAATTTGTCTTTGTTAAACCGATTAACCTTTTTTGCTATGTTTCATTCAAAGGCTTATGGATTTTTATGTGTTTAGGTCGTGAGAGACGCAGACGAATGACAGCTTTTATACAGTCCTAGTATATAATTTTATACCTACTACCTACTGACGAATGTCTGCTTGTATATAGCCCTAGACGTTTTTGCACCAATTCTTTTTTTATTTTGCGAGCTTGGGGAGGGGGGGGGGGGGGGGGTTGTGGTAGGTGATCTGCTTTTGTTTCTAGAAATTAGTGCGATTGACTTATTTCTTCTCCAACTGACGTGCGGTCGCGGGCGCCCTGTCTCCGGACAACTTTGCGTGACCTTCCAAAATTACACCCTCAATCCAAAATTTCACCTCTTGAATTGAGTCTTCTGGATACGACCACCTATTACAGTCTTGGTTGCAAAATGCAGATCATCATAAGTCTCGTTTCTGATGGTTCCATAGCAGTTATGCTGGTCTCCCACGTACGAATTTAATGTGCGAACATACACAATCTCAAGTGTACGCTTGAAGCCACGAATTGCCTACAAAATTACTGTTTTTCTTCATTAGAGAGATATGCACTTTCAACTACGAAAGTATACGACATCCCACGACAGAATGTACGATAGATGTACGACTGCAACATCAGATATGCGATACTGTACGTTTTCTATCATAGTAAGACGCAAGTAGGAAACATATTCGTAGTTGGCTACGGATATGAAGGTGCGTATGTATGCGAGTATGTGCGAATATGCACGACATAAACACGAATAATTACGTCATACATACGCATATATTCGCCAGTTGTACGTCTACTTACGACAATATTCGATTAATTACGAATATGTTCAAACTAAAAATGGCAAAATTCGTAAGTACACTACGATATGTGGTAAATTCACCGTCAATTCATGGCTTTGTAAGATACATTTTGGCCAATAATCTATTCTACGAATTTTTGAACATGTCAAATCTACGAGGGAAGCCACGAATTTGTTCAAAGTCTGGTGAAAATCACATTCGCACGATGTATAAGAATTGTACGAAATCGATACGAAATTATACAAACTCCCTAGACACTAGCTACGATTGATGTTCGACAACATCCCTATATGTGCGACACAGTACGTTTCCTATCGTAAAAAGGCAAACATAGTCGTTTGTGTGTACGAATATGCAGGTGCGCATGTATGCAAATGTGTGCGAATATATACGAACTAAGTACGAATGCATACGACATCCATACGCATATATACGCCACTTGTACATCTAATTACGACAATATTCGTCAACATACGAACATGTTCGACTAAAGAATTGCAAAATTCGTAACAACAGTATGATTTCTGTTTAAATCATCATCTATTCTCGTTTCGTATGTTATTTTTGGCCAAATAATATGTTATTTCGTGATCAAGTGTGTCATGTAAACCTATTTGTTCAATGTTCAAGCCAGAAGGTACATTTAATTTCTGTACGAAAATGTACATCAATGTATGAATACATACGAAAATGTACGATATGCCAATGTTCAACAATCCACAACAATGTATGATAATTTGCGAAAATATACAAACATATACGAAATGATTTTCAACTATATACGTCAATGTACGACAAAAAGCACATGAATACGACAAAAATATTGTCGCACACAAAAGTTTAACATGTAAAACTATTTAAACTATTTAAACTATTATTTTGCGGCTTTAGCTATGAAAACCTAAGAATAACTGTAAACAACCGTGATAAGCTAAGAAAAGTTAAGACAAGCTGCGAATATTGCTTTTGGACCAACATAGAACACATTTAGTGGCTATTCATACCATGACTCTTGACGTTTTATGTTTTTTCAAAGGTATATAAGTTTGATCATACTACCATTACAGCAGTCAGGGGAGGCATATTGTTTTGGGCACAGCTCATATTATCTTCTCATTTTACCAGCGATGAGACATTCGTATTTCTGGACAAATAATAACATTTTTATAAAATAAATGAATAAACAGCAAAGAAAATTCTAGAATTAAAGGATTTCAAGCATAAACGTTTACACACTGACTTTAGTCTTGTCAATTTCACTTCCCTAGGTCAAGAGGGACAGTAGTCATGTTGAACCATTGATTGATTATTTCTAATGGGCCAATAGGGAGAAGTTCTCCGTCAGATGAACCTAGTCACATTTTAGGAGCAAGTTTGGCATGAAAAAGGCAGAAATGAACTTCTCCATCCCGCTGAAGTCACAGACTTTAAAGTATGTAGATATCAATAAACTTGTGACAGAGTCACTTAGGTAATATGTAGTAAGTATGAATTGGAATATAATCCTTTCTTGGAAAAATAGCAAAACAAAGAAGAGTGCACTATTTTATTGTCTGTAATCAAAGAACCTTATCAGACATCTATCTTGTCTATTTCCCGCAGGTCTTGAACCTAATTAAATTAGAGACATTGTACCAATAGACGAGAAATATGATTGTGGCGGGTGACTTGAATATGGACTGGGCAATAATTGACGATTGACGACAAGAATGTTCTTCTAATGTTAACACCACCATTTTCATTGTCCCACATTAACAGCACAGTGACGAGTTATGACTTGTGCTCCGACAGTGGTGTATTGCCTGTACAATGTGGCAACAGCAAGCAACTTTTTGGGATGGGTGACTGTGACCAGTGGGTGACAGGTGAGAGGTGGGGTCAATCTAAAACAAACAGCAATAAGCATGATTACTACACTACACTACCTCACCCCCGGGGAGGGCACTTGGGAATATAGGGGGTGCATACGTTCGTTATCAAAATTAAAAAATACCCCATAAGCACTGATTTCTGGTCAAAAAAGCACCCTTATTTTAATAAAACGCTGATTTTTTCCACTAAATAAACATCCCTTCTTTTGTCAAAACACTGACATTGGATGAACGGGAACACGTATTTTAAATTAAGAGTTTATAATCCTCTGCTTGTTTAGCGGCAGCAAGTGGCGGCAGAAAACTCGGAAGCCCAGTCACTTCGGGAGTCACTCGGCGTCAGAGCCGCGTATATTTCGTGGATTGTAAGGGGATGTCGACCCCCATACCTGAGTACAAAAAAGTACCCTTCTTTTACAAAATCGCGGACATGCGGAGGTCTTAAAAAAGACCCCTTCTTCCGCGAAATACGTAACGCAGGTGCGGCCCCCCTCTGTACCTGAGTGCCCCCGCCGGGACTTCACCACCTGACATGACCAAATTATCTCTATACAACAGAGTAGTGCTCTTTGTAATAAACATCCATGAACTGAGACTTAATCATTTCCCAAATATTACTTATACTTCATGGTGAACAGCTCCAGACTAAACAACAAATGTCAACACAGCTTAACTGAACAACATGACATAGGAAGAAAAATGTGTCTTTCAACAACACACAACTCAAACCCAAATGACATCAAAAGTAAATGATTATTCACACATTTATCACACTGTACTTGATCCAGGGCACTTTATTAACATAATAGATAGGTACTTAGGGCAATCACTTACAGCTTTGAGCCGTCCCAGCTCTAATTGAAATGATGACACTCCAAGATTCACCAAAATTGTCAGCCATGTGCAATCCAACAACCTTCGTAGTGGCAGATACTAAAACTAAACTAAGAGCCCTATAGATGTCAGCACCTGACAAATAACATTGATAACTGGAATGATCTTCTGTCCACAACAGTGATGGCTGCAGTGTAATAAGAGGAAGGGGTCCTATTTGTTTCTTGGATTATCATCACCATTTCTCTTGTACATAGTTTTAATGAGTGCTCTGGTTTCAGAGATATCAATAATATATTTTTAGATGTTTTTGGGTCACTACATGCATGACTGGCCTTACCATACAGTGCGCCTTACTGGTTCACATAACCCTGTGGAAGCAGAAGTCGCTGAAATATATTCGTATTATAATGGAGTTGGCCAAAAGGGATGGCTGTTTAGTTTTCTAATTAGGATTACCGGACAAATATTTCCAAAATATTGTGCATCCATTGCATAATCAACTCTGTGTCATGCTGGTTTGATCTTATCAGAAGAAATAACGCCCACATGTAGCGTGCGTAAGGCTACAAATGTCCAAGGTTGCATATAGGTTCAGGTCTCTGCTGGATCCCCATAAGGGGGTTGACCTAGTTGCTTTATAAATGTGTGGCGTTGTGGAAGGCTGTCTATGATCCTTCTGCATCTGGAACTATTTGTGAAGAGAAGTAAAAATATCTTCCCAGTGCCAGTTTCTATCACGTCGCAACATGACCTAAGCTGTTGATAGTGGTGCAAAATCCTATTCCTTCCTATGTTTTTTATCTGTACAAGTCAATGAGGATCTAAACATACATACATCATAAGAAATATATATCAATGTAATCTGATAAAAGGAATACGGGAAATAAGACCGCAATGAACACAAGCTATGTATAAAAAGAAGGCAGGATGCAGGATTTTCTGGAATCACCTTGCAGTAATGTTCCCTTTTTATCTTTCAGAAAAAAACTTCTCTGTCTGAGATGTGTTTTTCTAAAATCATCTACTGCTGAACCTACCATGGATGAGTTTAACCCCTCGCACCAATATTCCTCATAGTCATCAAATGTGTTCTACCATATAAACAGTCAAATTAGATTAAAGCATTTTTTTCTTTTATATATAAATCTTACTATTGCTTGATATGCTCACGATATCCTAGATACTCTTGATATAGACCAGATTAATAAAGTCAGAATGCATTTCTAAACAACTTCTAAAGTTGAATTCTGGTGTGGAGCATACTTAGTCAATTTTGGTTACTACAACCATTTTCCCATAACTAACGTTATTGCTAATGTTCTGTCACCTTGTAGCCTCTGTCTTGGACCATCCTGAGCTGTACTGCTAAGTCTGCAGCCCTTTTATATACATCTATATTTCTCCTCATGGTTTTCGTGTAAGGATCCTCTGTGTGATCTGTTGGTTTCCTCTTAAATTTGCCTGTAATGTCATCCATGGCACATTTCAGTGTATTTGGTGAATATTTCACCTCCAGAAACTTGAGGATATCCTCCAGTTCTTGCCATGGATCTCGGAGAAGGTTTTCATAATGAACAATGTGAATAGGGCGAGGGAACTGCATCCAGTCCATAACAAAATTAGCAAATCCCCTCCCCCAGTTTTCAGCAAATTTAGTCCATGCTGAAAAATAGTAAAGGAAAAGTATTTTAGAAAATCTTGTCTTTTTCATATCATCACCAATTTCATTTTCTTTTATCAATTAATCCTTTGCCTCTGAGGAAAACGAAAGTGATAGCATGTAGCAAGAGAAGTTGTCACCTGAGTAGTTCTATTTCGATTTCATTTAACCATGGGCTTATGACGACACGTCTATCATAAAAAGTATATTATAAGGTTGCTTCATTATTCTAGAGCTCTACATGTAGACCACCCAACTAGTTGAAAAAATGTAATAAAATGTTAAATAGTGCTAAGATTATGGAAATGTTGCCTCCAAAAGGGAAACATAATAATCTTTAATTTTGTTTGATTTAACAATGAAAGTTGCAACAGGAGATTATACGTGCACGCTATCTATTGCCAAATTAAGGTAGGTCCAGCACTTGGGACATTAGCTGACAGTTTCGTTATTAGCAGCTAATAGGGGATTTTAACAACCATTATATCATATGAAAGCACACCTTTCAATTCTGATATGTTTATTTCTTTAATTGTAGTGCTTTATTCAGAAAATCTAAAGATGTAAATCCTTTAATAAAATCACTTCCAGCTCATCGCTAAGCAGAAATCAAAACTAACTTGCATGGATTACCAGTTCATGCCCATGCATGGTGTTTCGCTGGTCGATGTCGGGCAGGAAATCACAAGTTAGCCGTCTTACGCAGAAAAAAATACCCTTCATTTACAAAATCGCAGACATGCGGAGGTCTTAAAAAGACCCTTTCTTTCGCAAATAACACAGCTGTGTAAGACGGCTAACTTGTGATTTCCTGCCCGACATCGACCAGCGAAACACCATGCATGGGCAGTTACTGCCGAGTAACTGATAAGGTGCAAAGTGGCCGTGCTATGCTCCTTTAATAAGGAGTCGATCTTTCCCCATGCCACTCTCATGACAGGCCTATATACGCTGTCGTAGACCCGGAAGTTTGGTCCCGCTCGTAGTGCCGAGTCTGGTCACGACTGCATAGTGAATAGTGAATATTTGCAATTCATAAATGAATTATGAAATTCCTTATTCATTTAACAATATTCAATATCAATTATGTATATTCTAAAATGTCTTTTTTGTCCACTTTTACATGCCATATTGGTCACCACATACCATCAAATTCAAATAATGAGTGCTCCCTTGGAAGTGGTGAAGGGGGACATCTAGCGGGAGAAGGGCAAACTACGTGAAACGGTGGAAAAAAAAATTCTGCTGTTTTGGAAAAACGGTGGAGAAAAAAAATATATATTTTTTTTCAGCTGTTTTGGAAAAACGGTGGAGAAAAACAAACAAAAAAAATTCTGCTGTTTTTGGAAAAACGGTGGAGAAAAAAAATATTTTTTTTTTCTGCTGTTTTTGAAAAACGGTGTAGAAAAAAAAATTAAATTTTTTTTCTGCTGTTTTTAGAAAAAAGGTGGAGAAATTTTTTATTTTTTTTTGCCTTCACACTTGCACCATCGTACCTTCCCATTGAAATAGCATAAAATGAGACTTACACTTCATTGGTCATCATCATTGATGGAGCAAAATAACATATCTTCGCTGTTCGAGGAAATTTTCCCTGATATAACAACTTAAAGCTGCACTCTCCCAACAAATGACAGTGTGTGGCCAAGCAGTTCACACTTAGACTAAAAGCATTGGCGATGAGTGTCAGAATGTGAGAAAAGGAATCGATGGCTAATCATTATCAGAGCCTGTACAATTAACAGACTGCTCTCCAACTGTGTTAATGAACTTTTCTAGTGTTTTGACAATAATGGAACTCATTCAATTAGAGTTCACTGGGGGAGAGAGGGGAGGCAAATCACTCACTCAAATTGTTAGCAAATAAACCCATGTGTTTGTTTGAACATGTCAACCACATTAGTATGACTTCATGTGATTCTTCCAAAATGGAACTTAGAGATGGAATTACATAATTGATTTGTAAGAAATGTATGAGAGACCTGAGAATAGAAATGGCAATAAACCCTTTTGGCAACCTTGAGATATTTTGCTGTGGTACTCACCAGTGTTGTTCTGTATCGAGGAATGCGGAGCATGTCCTGTATGCCCAGCGCGGTGGAAGTTGAAGAAGGCCAGGATGGCATCATACGGATTTCTCAACAATACGACTGCCTTCTCAAATTTGGAGTGTGCATATCTGCGATGCTGGTGGGTCTTTATGACTACAACAGAGCCGTTTGTAACGTGCTCACCAAGAAAACCTCCTCGTTTGAGTGAAATATCATTATACACAGCTCCTGTGTACAGCCCTGAAAATGAATCACGACTAATTATACTCTTTATGCAGAAAACACATACAATCATTCTGTGTATAACCCTGAAACGAAATCATGATACTCTCTCTCTCTCTCTCCCAGTGTGCACAGTAACATTCATGGAACATTCAAGGAATGTGTGGACAAACGTTCAAAAATGATTCCCTCATAGTTCAGAATGAAAATTGTATGAATGTTCAGGTGAGAATGTTCATAGAATGTTCAGAGCTGAATGCTAAATGAACCATTTGGATTTTGAATTTTGTTAGAACATTGGAACTTGTCTGTGTCGGTAACCCTTCAATTTTCATGAAATGGGAAATATCTCAATCTAATGTTTATATAATGTCAAATCTGAACATTCCAGGAATGTTCAGACCTGAAGGTTGCAGGAATGTTCAATTTTGGTCGGAATATTCTGGACCAATTATGAACATTTCAGCAACGTTTAGGTCCTAACATTCCTGGAATGTTCTTATTTGATGTCATATGAATGTTCCATTTTGATCTGAATGTCATGCGCCAATAATGAACATTCCTGCAACCTTCAGGTCTGAACGTTCCTGGAATGTTCAGATTTGACATTATATGAACATTAAATTCAGATATTTCCTATATCTTAATATAGGAATTGTTGCTGAGTGCTTCAACATTACACACAAAATCCAATGTTCAGACAACATTCAGAATCCAAATGATTCATTTAGCATTCAGCTCTGAACATTCTATAAGCATTCATACAATTTTCATTCTGAACTATGATAGAATCATTTTTGAATGTTCGGCGAAACATTCCTGGAATGTTCCATGAATGTTACTGTGCCCACTGGGTTTGCTGTAGACCCTTCAGAACGCCTAATGTGCCTCCATACTGGTGAAAATGTCGTGAAAGTATTCCTTTGTACTACATCATTTTGTCGACTTTTTCATCAGACATCCTTAAAAAAAGTGCCATGAAAATATGTCTTGAAAAGTCTGTGCAAAAGTCATGACAGTTTCCGATTACTAAATTTGTCATGAAAATATGTTGGTGGTGAAAATATGCTGTGAAAAAATTATTCATTTTTCACGACGTCGTGAAAATAGCATGATGAAAATGTCGTGAAACTGTTGTGAACTTGTCATGAAACACTATTTGCGCCAAACATTTTGAAAATCTCGTGAAAATCTCGTGAAAACATACATTTGTACTATATCATTTTCACAACTTTTTCATCAGAGGTCGAGAAAATGTGTCGATAAAGAAACAAATTTCGTAAATTTTCATTACTTTGAAAAAGTTGTCACAATGGTATACAAAAATAGGTAAAAAATCTTCAATTAATGTCTGTAATCAATCTCAAGATGCACGTCACTTTCTGCTATTTATTCTATATTCCATTAGATCACTTGTCTCAATTGATGGCCTATATCCTCATAAAAACCCTCAAAACATTTTAAACCTTAAAACATAAGGAAATTTGATGCCATGTATATGTGGTTTCATAAAAGATTTACATTCATTAGCTCAAAAAAACATTTAAGTAATTAATTCTTCATTAAATGCTTTCCTGTCTATTCTATATATGATCATCTAACTTTCCTATACAAATTTGGAACAAAGCAGGGATAATGAAAAATCTCACATTTTTGATGAGCAGATGTCAAAATGCCGTCTTTCCCGTTCGGAAAAGAGATGGGGTCTACACTTAGTAGTAGAGGGAGGCCCTTATTTGCATATCTAATTTCATGAAATTTTCCCATCAAATTTTTCACGACCTTGATTTTCACGACGCTCAACTTTTTTTCACGACCTTTGCCTTTTTTCAAGAGATTTTCACAATGCTCACATTTTTTCACAACAATGGAAATTTCATGAGGTTTTGATCTGAAATTTTTTATTTTTTTCACGATGCTGTCTCATGACATCTTCACAGATCTATGAAATTTCACGACCTTTTGAGGATGTTTGCCGCCAGTAGTCCCCGTGGGATACAGCGACGCCCTTGCTGCATGCAGTCTATCAGAAAACAAACGAAATGGTAAACTGAGAATAGTTGAGTCCAATGGGCATTCATGACGTTATGATCATAATGCAAGAATAGTGTGATCTTAGATTTCAGGGAATCTAGGGCTAAGAATACATATGAAACGATTCATCTAAAAACTTCCTCTTAGGCGGGGACATCGTATCAGGAAAAATGGTATAAATACCACTATGTGTGGAATTATTTCTTTGACAATTGTTATTCCAATTCGCACTTTTTGTGCCGAAATGTGGATTTTAGATGACAAATATGCCAAATTTTAATAGAAGGCTTTTTATTACTATATTAAAACACAAAAAAACAAGGAAAAAAATAAGCAAACAAAAAAAACGATAGAAAATGAGGAAAAGGGTTACTTTAAAGCTACTATAAAGTGTTTATTACCTGAATATTACCTATTAACGAAAATGAAAAGAAAGGTTGGTTTCAGTATCGTAAACAAGCCCTGTCACAGACGTTTCTTGACAACGGTAGTTAAAAGCCTGCACAGGACATAGAGTCACATAATCACTTTTTGATTGTCAGTATACCCATGATACCTACCTGTAGACTTCTGTATGAAATGCCGTAGCCACGTGTTTCCGAAGAGTCGTGTTTGCATAGAGTCACATAGACACGTTTTGATTGTAAATGTATCCCTGGTACCTACCTGTAGACTTCTGTATGAGATGTCGTAGCCACGTGTTTTCATAGAGTCGTGTTCCCATAGAGTCACATAAACACGTAATTTTGATTGTCAATTTAACCCTGGTACCTACCTGTAGACTTCTGTATGAGATGTCGTAGCCACGTGTTTTCATAGAGTCGTGTTTCCATAGAGTCACATAAACACGTAATTTTGATTGTCAATTTAACCCTGGTACCTACCTGTAGATTTCTGTATGAGATGTCGTAGCCACGTGTTTTCATAGAGTCGTGTTCCCATAGAGTCACATAAACACGTAATTTTGATTGTCAATTTAACCCTGGTACCTACCTGTAGACTTCTGTATGAGATGTCGTAGCCACGTGTTTTCATAGAGTCGTGTTTCCATAGAGTCACATAAACACGTAATTTTGATTGTCAATTTAACCCTGGTACCTACCTGTAGATTTCTGTATGAGATGTCGTAGCCACGTGTTTTCATAGAGTCGTGTTTCCATAGAGTCACATAAACACGTAATTTTGATTGTCAATTTAACCCTGGTACCTACCTGTAGACTTCTGTATGAGATGTCGTAGCCGCGTGTTTTCATAGAGTCGTGTTTCCATAGAGTCACATAAACACGTAATTTTGATTGTCAATTTAACCCTGGTACCTACCTGTAGATTTCTCTTATGAAATGTCGTAGCCACGTGTTTCCATAGGGTCACATAAACACGTAAATCTGATTATCAATATACCCCTGGTACCTACCTGTAGACTTCTGTATGAGATGTCGTAGCCACGTGTTTCCATAGAGTCACATAAACACGTTTTGATTGTCAATATACCCCTGGTACCTACCTGTAGACTTCTGTATGAGATGACGTAGCCACGTGTTTCCAGACCCTGGGAAGCTGGCCAGTGCCACGAGGGGTAAGGGATGTTTGGAGAAATGCAACGGGATACAATCCGGCTCAAGAGCAGAGTAGTTGAGGTTAGGTCTATATGCAGTTGGTGAAAAGGCATGCTTAATCCTGTACGTGGAATTGTTTTGCCACATCAAAACAACGATTACAAACACAAGCAGAGTTGAAATAACCACAGGAGATTTTGCTCTCCCCTTAAGGCAGAAGTAATTTGCCATATCTATCGCCCGCTTCTGACCAAAGACCAATGCTTGTCATTAGGAAAACTACATTGCTAGTGCAGTTACAGGCAACAGCTGTTATTGGGATGATTTTAATAAACATATGTTTTATCGTTTAATCTAGTTGTAGTTCTATCTCTATATCTCTCAATGAAATATTAATTTCCATGTTGATGCAGTAAGGGAGACGCTTGCAAATGTATATCATTACTGGAAGCAAATTATTTTCATATGATGGAGAGCATATTCGATCGGTGGTATACTTGAATTGAAAGGCTTATTGATACTTTGTGTCACAGCAGGAACGCAGCAGTAGGGGTTATTGAAAACAGGAGTTTCGCCTGGACGATGGATTCAGTTTATTGGCAATTCTCCATATCATTCCGTGAAAACTGTTGGGAATACAGAAACCCCATAAACCTTTTGCATATGAAACCACAACATTAAGATATCACATACCACATAAATATCAACTAACAATACACATTACATAGGATATCCTTGAAATTTACACATAACAATTAACAGCACAGCATTAACATAATTACATATAGACTCAATGACTAAGGAAACCTGTTACTAAGCTTAATTCCTACTTTTCATACAATAAGCAAAATGCCTAATAAAGTTCAAACACCCTAAATGCATTACAATAATCTATCATATAATAGAAAAGAAACTAGAAACACATACCTTTATTCCATCTTACTCTGCCCATTAGTAGATACACCTCAAGAGCAAGACACCTGCTATCCCTTTGGGTCCTCAGAGACAAGTGACCAGGGTGTGGCACCTGTCACACCACACTGACCCAAAGACTCCACATCTCCAATACAGGAGAGCATCTAAACATAGCCAACTAGTTTTAGTATCTCAGATGGCAGTACCAATATTCAAAAATGAACAATAAATGAACAAACAATCATTACACTTTGAATACGTAAAAACCCTCACTAGAGTGACGTCACTTCCTACCTTTAAAGCGGTAGAGTAGAACCCACATGTGCAATAATTGATGTATGGTCTATTGCAAGGTAGTATGTCACAAGTATGTATAGCAAAGCAAATATCAAAATGACCATGGCCCCTTTTTAATGAAAGGTAGAATATAGTGTATGATTCTTTGAGGAACTTGGATGTTGAAATAGTTTCCTTTTATATGCTGTCACAAGCTATCAACTGTTATATTGCTTTTTGTTTTGTAGTTACCTTAAACATGCCTTGAAGATTGTGATTACCTTTGGTTGAAATACAATACGATGATGCATATGTAATTATAAATGCAACAAAATTCATCTCTTTGAGAATTTAAAAAGTGTAACCAGACCTCTAATGGTGGGAGACCTTAGATGAAATTGATTAAAGCTCAGTATATTACCATCAGACGTCTTAAGATATTTTCACTAGCCTAGATAAGCCATGGTGAGTAATACACATGCGGTATCGTCTATGAATGATCAATGCCTTTTATTTTTGATACTAGAAACTAGTTATGTTTTCATTTGAGTAAAAGATGATAAGATGTGATTCTTATTTATAGCAATGGTTCATGTGATCGGTATGCATAGTTTATTGTTAATACACTGTTTTCGTTTTACTGTACCTCTTTACTTAATGCGAAGCAGAAAAGCAATATCCAGTCTTTGTTAGCTTACTTTGTTGGTATATCTAGATATGCAATGTATGATTTTGCGTCTTTAGATGCAGTCAGTAAACAAACTATACTATGCTATACTAGCTTCCAGGTCCAGTACCATCAAACATTCTACTCATATATTATCTATGGAAAAAGCAAACTTTGAGAATAATCTATATGTAGCATTACCTCATCCCCCTTTAGATAAATGAGAACAAAATAGCTTAACTTACGAAAAGCTTACACTAATAAATCTAGATTGCGTTAGTTTTCTATGTGACTCCATTTTTGACACATACGCCTAGTTTTGTGTATGATTTGCACTGGGTTTGTGATATAAGGTTTAGTCTATCAGACTGCTGATACACGAATATATAGTTATCTGTAAATGTATTTAATAATGACTACTTTAAGGCTCTGTAACCAATAAATAAACTAAAAAATTCGTCGCTCGAATTGCACAAACATTTTTCAAACAAGAAATCATTATTAAATTATTTGAATGGGGTCTTTTCTTCAATGAATCATACGTAACATTGCTCAAATCGAAATATCAAACATGACGACATAGCTGGTATTAAGATACAGCAGGGTCATCGGTAGGTACATCACCGCCTGTCAGGATATCGCATCTCAGTCTTTTAATTTCGTATTGAACGAATGACGTGGGATGACTCTAGATATTAATATTGGCAATATATTATCTGATCTGCAATCTGCCACTCCATAGGGCCAGAGGACAGCTGCGAGTCCTCGCGAGCCAGTCTGTGAATGGGGAGGGGGTGGGAGGGGGGGGGGGGGGAGGTCATGGTCTCAAAGCCTGCCCTACTAGTTACAGGAAGGGGGTCCCCACAACTGCCTGACTTCGTATGCCGCTCGGTGCATTTGAATGAGTAATCTTTCCTTAGATATGCCGGTTTCCTCTACCATTCACAAATGGGTAGAGCTAAGTATATATATATATATATATATATATATATATATATATATATATATATATATATATATATATATATATATATATATATATATATATATATATATATATATATTGTAGAAGGGGGTATGATGGCGTAGGGTGGATATTGTCGGAGGCGAATAAGTTGAACCTTACCGCTAGCCTTCCAATACTGATATGTATATATATATATATATATATATATATATATATATATATATATATATATATATATATATATATATATATATATATATATATATATATATATATATATATACCGTAATAATTGAAGCACTAGGAGTTTGTTTTTAACATAGACCAGTTTAAAACCTCAACACATTTATGAGAGAGATATTGTGACTCTAGTATGTTGCTAAAATGGTTATGCTGAAATATAATTTATTTTGGAGGGAAGCTCATTTAGGGAAAAAAATGAGTCACAGATTTTCATTTTTATTGAATTTTAACTCTTTCACCATTACCGAAAAAAACATATGGGAAAACATTTTACCCCTCAATTCACATTCCACACACACACACTACACTCTACCATCGAGGATCCCCAACTGAATGTTGCGAGTAGGTACTTTTCACAGCTTAGTTCCGGAATCCATTCCTCAGCCCTACAGCAAGAACACACACAAAGACACACACATATAAACACGGGATCCTCGATGGTAGAGTGTAGTGTGTGTGTGCGGAATTTGAATTGAGGGGTAAAATGTTTTCCCAGATTGTTTTTTCGGTAATGATGAAAGAGTTACACACATTCAATAAAAATGGAAATCTGTGACTCATTATTTTCCCTAAATGTGCTTCCCTCCAAAGAAAAGTATATTGCATTTCAGCATAACCATTTTAGCAACATACTAGAGCCACAATATCTCTCTCATAAATGTAAGGTTTTAAACTGGTCTGTTAAAAAACAAACTCTAGTGCTTCAATTATTAAGGTTTAACGTTTGAAGTTTCTTTAAGTCAAAATATACCACTCTCAGTAAACATAGAATACATACCGGTATAGCAGTCACACAGAGTAATGTGATGAAATAGCAAAGGGTGCAGGTATTTAATTGAATTTGTAGATAAAGAATCATCGAGTCAAACCACCATTCCTGTCATACATAGAATTCATGGAAATTCTGAACAATTAGGTACATAAAGCAATTAGGTACAGAAGAGATAAAGACATGACGGACTGCTTTCAATTCATGTTGCCAAGTAACAACCTTTAATATGCTAAACAGTGTTTTTGGAACAGATGTTGGACTTATCTTTCGCTTTTCAACTTATAAACCTGACACAGTCCTGTGTATCTGTGAGGGAATTGTCATTGGGAGACGCCAATACAGGTACTCGAAGATCAAGCACTAAGGACTTATTACAAATGCCCCACACTAATCTGAAACGGTTTGGTGACAGAGCCTTCCGTGCCTATCCACCAACCCTATTGAATGAGCTTCCCGACAACATCTGAAAGCTGCTGATTGTGTGCAAAACTTCAATACACATCTGAAAACAATTCTATTTCGAAAGGAATTAATCTGACTACATGAACCAAAAAGATCTGTCCCATTATAGATGGAAAGGGAGCTATATCAAATATCAATGATTATCAATTCTTATCATTACATTTGAAATCTACTCTCAAATGTTATTACGTTGACAAAAGGATGGCGCTGTTGACATTATAATCCTTACAGGGAAAGTCTCCCTTCAAACATTGCCCTCCTTATAAAGAGCTAATTAGTTACTGTAAAACCCATTATTATCGCGTTCCTTTTAATTTCACGCATTTCGCGCTAGCTGATGATAACGCGTATATTACTGGCGCTGATATACGTTCAAAATAGCATAACAATGCCACATCTAGCGGTGATGTTGATGTGTGTAATTCAATGGCCGCGATCAGATTCAGACTGCAGTTGCGTGAATAAAAATGTGCGTGGTAATAAAGGGTTTTACAGTATTTTGAGCTAGAATCGCACTGTTCTCGTGGTTGAAACAGGATCCACTGGGGCCAGCCTCTTACTTCTACCTTCCGTGGACTTCACACATCTCGCAGTGCGTGTATAGATTTAATTTCACTGTAATGCTATCCGCAGCGTCTGGTGGGCTGAGGATTTAGATGTCAAATCATCCAACATTTTGTATACAATTTACATAGTCTCATCACGAATCCACTTTGCTTTGACTCCTCGGTGGCTATTTGAGGCTATTTAACCCATATGCTGCTGGTGGCTAATTTGATCAATACAAAATAATGTGAAAAAAGCTAAAAAATGACCGAAACCCTGGCATATGGGTACTCATCTGAGAGTACTCGATGAGAGCTTTCCAATGAATACCAAGATGATAGGGTTTAGATGATTTTAAAGAATTTTGAGTTCATCTGCCTTAGACAAAAGTAGTCTCAGCATTGGAAGGGAGCATTAGGGTGTTTTTTATTTGATAATTTGATAATTCCAAATGTAAATGGAAAAGTATATAACTACAAACAATATCCATAGCAGAAAAGACCATATGGTGTAATATATGGATGTCCATATTCCCATATTTCTGGTATAGAGTAGATATAACTGTTATAATAATAGGGTAATTCAACGCGTTTTTGCGTATTCTTATGTATTTGTATTTAAAAGTTTATCATTTATGAATGTATGGATTGTTGTAGATTTCTACACTCAATAAACGATACAGATACACATTCAGCCTACACAAAGTGTATATTGTCTAAACAGTCTTCTCATAAGGAATACATTACACACCACCAATCTACTCTCCTAGTAGGGTGTTAGACTAAAAAGCATGCATAGTGTCTTCAACTAGAACTCTTATTCACAATTGTGTTCATTAACCCCATGGCATATGAAACTCCCCATGTTCACAAATCTTGTCAGATTTCCCAAATATATGCTAAACAGCACCATGCACCATGTTTGTTGACATGTTGGAGGATGGATGAAATAAAATGATATAAAAAAGATAAATAAAAAGATTTCCCAAATATTCTAAATTATACTCCGAGTAGGATGTTAGACTAAAAAGCATGCATAGTGTCTTCAACTAGAACTCTTATTCACAATTGTATTTATTAACCCAATGCCATATGATATGCCCCGTGGTCACAATTTTACCAGATTTTCCAAATCTTCGAAACTATACTCTACTTTTGAAGTATGCCCACTTTGATCTACTTTTGAAGTATGCCCACTTTGATCTAGCAACTATCTGATCTCCATGTATGAAAGACGTGGAGTATGGGAGGGATAGCTTGTTGTGTAAATAATCCTTGATGTCTTGTCTCTCAGACTCCTTGTGTTCTCCAAGAAATACTGTAAATCTCTTAATTATAGCGGGAACAATAAGATAATAGCGCTCTTCCCATGTGCGCTATTGTAAAATCCCCATCTTTATTAAATGCTTAATTGAACTTGCTGCTGCTGTTCCCGTTCAGCGCTATACTTAGATCACGCTATCCAGGCCATTACTGAAATTGCGCTATATATTGTTCCCGCCATGTGATTTACAGTATTTCAAATTATACTTTACTTTTAAAGTATGCCCACTTTGATCTAGCAACTATCTGATCTCCATGTATGAAACACGTGGAGTATGGGAGGGATAGCTTGTTGTGTAAATAATCCATAATGTCTTGTCTCTCAGACTCCTTGTGTTCTCCGAGAAATATAGACACTTGGAAGTCAGAGTTTTTGCCCATCATGTTGTCGTAGGTATACTTGAATGCCTTGGCTATGTGTAACTTTATGTGCCCACTGACCTTCCCGTAGAAATCTATGTTCAAACTGAACCCAAGGTGATTCTGGATAAAGGTGAGAAACGAGAGGGCTATCACCTTCCCTTGTTGGTCCTTTGTAACAGACACTTTAGACCTCACATCCTGCAGAATCAGTTCATAGTTGTCTGGCGAGGGAAGGAGAGGATACCAGTTGACCACGAAGTAGCCCTGCGGGAAGAATTGCTTGCTGTCCAACGCGTTGAGTGTGTCGATTGCCTCTGCTGAAGTGAGTGTGGATACAGAGTTAGAAGGAATCCCGGCTGCAAGGGCATCATATCTGAAGAATACCATGATGTCCTTGATTTTCTCACGTGTCAGTAACGCAAGGTATCGCACCTGTAAGATAATAATAATAGTAATAATAATAATAATAAAAAATAATAATAATAATAACAATAATAATAATAATAATAATAATAATTGATATTTGATATAGCGCCCTTTCCACCTATGTTCAAAAGCGCTTTAGAGTCATTGGACAGTTGTCAAGATATACGTGAAGGTAACTTGACTCATATCTCCAACTTTCGCAATAGAATGGGGACAAAGTAGCTCAGTTGGTTAGGTGTCGGACTAGTAATCAGTAGGTCGCTGGTTCAATTCCCGGCCGAGGCACTTTGGTCTGTCCTTGGGCAAGGCAGTTTATTCCATATTGTTTCAGTCTACCCAGCTGCAAAATAGGTACCTAGCATGAATAAGGCAGTGCTTAGAGCTTGTGCGCTATATGCTGCCAGCTGCTTTGAAATATCCCCCGGGGATTGAAATGGTTTCCGTGTGTACAGGCCGGCTAGGAGAGGATTCAGGTCGTGTGAGCGCTTCGGTGGATACAAGTCTATAAACCGAATACCTATACCTTTAGAATACGTGAGGGTCATTGGAACTGGTAATATAAGAGTCCGCTCAAACGCCCTGTATATTTCCGTTGACAAGGTTTTATAAAGTGTGTATCAGTTGACCACTTTTTCATTTGGCGATAACATTTTGAGGAATAAGTTATTTGATTAACTAGTAATTCAATTTGAAACCAAATGCAGTCTTTATCTTAGGTAATACATTTGGCCAAAATTGGTTGGTCAAGCCATGAACGAATACTTGCTGCTTCATATCTGACGTTTGGCTTTTTATTGTACATTACGCTTTACGCTGACCTTTTCAAAACATCAGTATTTGACCTTTTCGTGTTTTATAAAGGAGAATTAAAACATTCAAGGTATGTCGGCCTAAGTATAGTTTCCCGGACCCACCCTATAAAGGAGGAAAGACCCCATATATATACTCATTCCCCCTATAATCTAGCCCCTAACACTATAATATGTATAAGGAGCCCTCTATAATCTTGTCCCGCAGGGCCCTAACTTAGACCGGTATGTTTACAGTACGTAGACAGGGGCGGATCCAGAATTTGAAAGGGGGGGGGGGGGGGGGGGGTCATTTTTATGTCTGAAAAGTGACACTGGTGGCACTACTAATAATTAACTACTGATAGGGAGCCACGCTCTATTGAACATTTTCTAATGAGAGGCACATCAGGACAAATATAAACACTAGACACATACCTTTCTACAGATAAGTTTCGTTGGGTCGGCCTCAAACACTGGCTCAAGAATCTTCCAACTTAAAGACGTATAGAGTCCTTCATTGACGTCAAGATCAGGGAATAGCTGTTTGCAGGTGGCTACCATGTACTGCGCGGTCTTAGCCGAGATGCCTAGGCCTTCGTATTGTGGATGTGTTCGTGCAGCTGTTCCAATGATCGTCTTCCCACCGTTAACAACAAATGCCATCTTATAATGGACCTACAATATATTGACATTTTTGGAACATACGCATACGGCGATATATATATATATATATATATATATATATATATATATATATATATATATATATATATATATATATATATATATATATATATATATATATATATATATATATATATATATATATATATATATATATATATATATATATATATATATATATATATATATATATATATATATATATATATATATATATATATATATATATATATATATATATATATATATATATATATATATATATATATATATATATATATATATATATATATATATATATATATATATATATATATAAAGCAGGCCCGGGGTGGGGGGCACTCAGGTACAGAGAGGGGCGCATACGCTCGTTATCAAAATTTAGAAATACCCCTAAAGCACTGATTTCTGGCCAAAAAAGCACCCTTATTTTAATAAAAAAAACTGACTTTTTCCAGTATATAAACACCCCTTCTTTTATCAAAACACTGACATTGGATGAACGGGAACACGTATTTTAACTTTAGATTTTATAATCCTCTGCCTGTTTAGCGGCAGCAAACTCAGAAGCCCAGTCACTTCGGGAGTTACTCGGCGTCAGAGCCGCGTACATTTCGTGAATTGTAAGGGGATTTTCACCCCCCATACTGCGTACCTGGGTACAAAAAAATACCCATTTTATACAAAATCGCGAACATTCAGAGGTCTTAAAAAAGACCCCTTCTTCCGCGAAATACGTAACGCGGGTGCGCCCCCCCCCCCCCTCTGTACCTGACTGCCCCCCCCCCCGGGAAAGCAGGTTGAGATGCACATAGTGCTAAAGGTTACTTGGAGTATTATTTGATTAAAGTTCGTAGCATATTCCTTTCAGATTAACTATAATGATATACGTACGGGGGATGCTGTTGAATAAGTGATGATGTAGTCAATAAACTAAGACCATGTTTGTGTAAGGGTAAAAGCGTGTTTTGTTATTAAATGATACACTGACACTTTGAAAGGTCAACACTCACTAAAGGACTCTAGGGATGCACTGAATAGTCTATAGATGGTTCTTAGGAATGTCTGCATGCTGTTTAAAAGTAGGGATGGTTCAAGAGCTTTACAATGCCATCCATGTAAACAAGTGAACAATTGTTATAGTTCTAAACTTCCTTACACCTTTTATACACCAAAGGCTTTGCTGAGTTGAGCAGAGGAACACTAAGTAATTACATCTTGACAAGCGTGGGGATCTTGAAAGCATGATGTTCTCAAAAATATATAGGAAATCATAAAATGGCACCTTCACAACGAGTGCTAATACGTCGTCTCCTTGACCACGGGTGTAAATACTTTGAATGGTGACTGCTGTCAAGGAACCCACATGGACACGGGTTGCCAACAGATTTGACACATGGCTCTCCACCAATAGGATAAGAGTACCCTCACCTGAGGTATAACATATATATATATATATATATATATATATATATATATATATATATATATATATATATATATATATATATATATATATATATATATATATACATGTATATATATAAACATATATATATATATATATATATATATATATATATATATATATATATATATATATATATATATATATATATAAATATATATATATATATATATATATATATATATATATATATATATATATATATACTTGCATATATGCTTATCTATTTTTAAACTCGGCATGAATTATACATCCCTCTAATCTGTGTATTCTATCATCTTATACATTTTTATGATTGGATACAAGTCGAACAGAGTAAATTTACAAAAACCTGAGAGAACCATCGATTTTGATAAAACGATAGCTCTTAAAGAATTTACACTAGTGGGTATACAAGTAAATGAATGTACTCAAGTGTACTCAACAGGTGGGTGTATTCGCTTTTGATAATGCACACATGGTGATCACTTCTTTCAGTAAGTTTTGTTTTAGTGAAAAGATACAAACTCCACATGGTACAGATACATTTTCTTTACGATTTAGCTAGGTCCCAATTCGTTCTACTGTAATACTCTTTAGGTGTATGCATTACACAGGAGTCCCAATTTCAACAGGACAATATATATCTGAGATGTGAATACATCCCAATGTGCAAACTTCGCATGCATTACATATACTTCTCTAATTGAGGTTTAATTGTCCTACTACTCATAGTGAATATACTGTGTTTGTACTGAACCACTGTTGCTCTCTTTCTCTCTCAATTTACATCTTACCTTTTTCTGATGTACGTGAAGTTTCCAGAGGTCTCAGCGTTGTACTTACAGTACATACATTTAATTTCTGCACCAGTCGACCGGACGTCTGTCAATGCTTGGTTGTATGAAAAGCCATGCTAAGATGTCAAGACAATAATCTCAACACATCAATGCCACATGTAGCTTGCAAATCAAAGCTACCTTCAGTTATAAGGTCATCCATACATCCAAGCCAAGGAAACTGGGTAGCAATTGAGCATACGGTTGTTTATTATGCCCAGGCTGCCCACGAATTTAGTGCAGGAATTAAATGTCGGCACTGTATATGTAAGGGAATATCATAAGGAGGTGTCTTGTCAAATATGATGTTTTTTCATAATGAATAGTGTAAGATTGATTAAGTTTTTGTAAGGCTTCTTCAATCAAATAAACAGCTCTCATTCAAAGTCATACAGTCAGAACGTATCTGTATCTCTCCTGTTTTTGATATTTTCAGTGTACGGAAGGTTGCAATTCATAATATCATAACCATATGCACAATGTATTATTTTAGGAAGTTACTCGCCCCTGCAGTTCAATTTTCTGCTCAGCAGAGACAGTATATGGTGTATAGGCAGATGTTGGCTTCCAAACGTTCTTCTGGTAATTGTCTCATGGTTTGGGTTCTGGGTGAAGCCTGGTGTGTCACGTGTTCTTCTTGGTCTTGGAGTTCTTGTCCTGTTGGGCATACACAACCTGATTAATCAGGGTAAGATAAACAGAACTTCCCCAATATTCCTGAGATAACATTAGGATTTTCAGTGGAGGGTTGATAAAAGTTATCAGTTTTCTTAGTAGATAGAAGGAAGATATCTTTAGTTATTGAGTATATTATGAGTATAGTCAGTGTAACTATTCAAGTCATTCATATTTTACAATAGTAAAAACGTAATATTAGGCTTACTTGTGGTTTTTCACACAATATATTTTGAGGAAATAGAGGTTCCATCACGAGTGGATGGAAAGAGGAGGAATCTTGCACGAGTGAGTGATTTTGTGTCTTGGGACGAGGCTTGCCGAGTCCCAAGACACAAAATCACTCACGAGTGCAAGATTCCTCCTCTTTCCATCCACGAGTGATAGAACCTGTTTCTCCCACGATAAAAAGGAGAAATTTACACGTTTTACCGTGAAGTTAGCTAGCTAAACTAGGTCAGCTAAAGGTCACCCGCGCACTAGTTCAACAATGGTAATACGCGTTTGTTGTGACGTGCACCGTTTGTTTCCCCAGAAACTGGCGCCAGATCACGTACGTGACGCTTGTTCAAATCCACGCGCGCTATTGTTGGATCTACCTTTGACCCAGCAGCAGTGAGCTCTTGATTAAAATTGAGGGATCTGATTGGACAATTACATTAGTTTGACCTTTTGACCCCGTTGAAGAACACCCATTGGAGACCACAAATCCTTAACTGTAAAACACACCTCAGAGTGGGAGAATTAGGGTTCCCATGTCCCAGACAAAAAACTAATAGCTGATGCTATTTTCAGAGAGACTACCTAAAATAGTACAACAGGTGAGTTACCTTACTGCCTATGATGTCCCCCCGCAAGGGGCACACCTACCGTGTGCAATAGGAGTTGGCACCTCCTGGGGAACCCTACGCCAGCGTGGCACCCTGCTTGCCTTATAAAAAATGGGGATGTGTGGATCTGTCTATGGATACCATGCATCTAAAAGATCCCTTGGTCCTCTTTGGATATGAAGGCTCTTCTCTTTTTCTTCCGCTTTTTCTTCTTTCGTATGCTTTGCCATAATTCTTCAACAATGGCAAACAACCACTTTACGAAAACAACAACTTTATGGCACTAAATAGCCTAATGTGCTGATGTGCCTTTAAGCCCGTATTCATTCATTCATGCCTATGATGTCTGGAATCGGGGATGCTGGTGGTTGGTAGCCCTTAGTCTGCTAGAGTTTGTCACTGTTCACTGCCTTTTCGAAGCAGGCAATGCCTGGAGACTGCCCTGCTGTCGAGGACTCTGTGATAAAGCAAGGAATATTGCATTCCTATTGACAACCTGGTTGAAGAGCAACAAAATCTGGTAAGTAAAATTAATGGCCACTTAATAAGCCTTCTGTTGGCGCCCTTGTAATGGCTGGGTACAGTTTTGGGGGATTCAAAGAGCAAGTGCACCATAATGATAGCTTTGGTATAAAAGTTTAATGCTATACGATATCGGTTAATTGCCACACTCATAAATCCATCCCTATGAATCTAATGCATGCTGAAGAGGAAATTGCATATACCAGTGAATCTCAGAGCATGCAGTCAATATCTATTGGGGCATCCATCTTATAATCTCATGGCCCCAATTCCTGACCCCTATTGAGCACCACTGATTGAGAAGTTCATGAAATATCATTAGTTACGCCATGTTCTTTTGTTTTTATGAACTCTGGATAACCCATAGTTCGTTTATTTTCATTTATAACAATTTTGTAAAACAAACAAATAAACAATATATATAGCACGTTTATACAGTATCTCACATATATTTCAAATCTTACGCCATGTTGGAAAGTGCAGTCCGGCCTGATATCCACATGAAGTTATCCAGACACCACGAGGTAGAGCCGAGCCAATGCATTGATAATCATGAAGCAAAACTCTGAACAGATGAAAGTTGCTTCTCATTATATACCATCTGCTTAAAAGATGACAGTTTCTGAGATTCTTCCTTTTCCTTGCAGGTCCCTGATAAATCTGAAAACAATAGGAAACCAAAAGCTCTCCTGGTTGCTAACAGAGTCATGGCTGTGCTCATTCCTGTCATCTTCCTCTTCCTAAAAATCTACTTTTGCTGGATGGCAGCTTAGTAGAACGTGTTTGAGCAAGATCAAAACAAAAGATCAGGACGATATAATGTGTTTTGTAATCAACATGTAAGGTAATCGTTTTCATAACACAAAGTAGTTTATACTATTTCTTGCAGTGTTCCATCTTGGAATATTTAGTTGCCGTTAATGCCTTCTGGGAATCGTTTAAGTAAGTTAATGACTGTTTATAAGAAACCTATTTATGCTTTTCAATGTTAACTACATTTTTGGAGAAGGTGTTCTATTCATTGCTCATGGTGTAACACTTCTGAAAGAGGTAGACGTTTTGTTTGGTAGCAAGCTATTAATTTGCTTATAGTATATAGTATGCGCCATAATGACTGATGTGACGTTGAGAAAATGTATTAAAGCCTAAAGATTTTGATTCCTAAGTGAATGCGAACAGTTCATTTTACATTGTTACAAGTTGTGCCAATCGAGAGTTGAAAAGGAAGTGCGTACAAAGTGTGATCAAAAGTTTGTTTTAGGATCCTTTGAATAATCACCTGGTTTCTATAACAATATCTTATAAAGTATGATACTTTAGCTTTCGGTCCATACTTATTTACCAGTAATCTATACTCATCTGCATTATTTACAATTATTATGCACGGGATTAAGGGTATGTCATTTGAAAGAAAAGTTGTAAATTTTAAAATAAAACATTATGGATTGAATAATGACAGGTGGCGATGATATTCTCTACCTGCTACCCCCCCAGGAACCTGGAGATACACCTAGTTATAGGATTATGCTGCTTTGAGGTGGGTTTTGGGACAGGGCTTTTAACTGGCTTGCAATGGTACTTAAATTGCACACCTGCTAGCAGTCTCTTACTACTCCATAACATCCATGGTTCAAAGGCAGCTCAACTTTCCTCCAACAATCACAACTGCCTAGCCTAATTATAGAAGAAAATTGTGATAAACGATATAATGATCTACTCTATGCATGTTAGAGGACACTTTATTCCTGAAATCGTACACTGTTTTTTTATTTTTTTTAGTTAGTTATTGCTTTATTGTTTTTATGATAACAAAGTACCAATGGTCATTTACTCATACGTACAATAATCAATACTTATAATAATAATAAGGGGTAAGAAATAAAGATGCATAGTATAACTCACTATGACATTAACATCACCTATATTCATTTGGATAATATCATTAGATTAAGCATATTAGAGAGCTGGTGAATTGGTGTTTATACCAAAGTAAAGGTGGCAGCACTGGTCACATACGATTAAGTACCTAAATTCGTTTAATAATCTCCAAAGATAGTAACTAGTGCGATCGCTCTGATTCTGAGGTTTGGATAAGATGGAAACGCATGCCAATTAAGATGGCGGCTGAGGTAGACGTGTCTGAAGTGAGCTCCACATTTTTTCAAGTTTACACGGGTTTTTTAGACCAGAAACTAGAAAGGTATCTGTGGCACCTTGAGGATGAGCCCACTAAAGACGTCGCGGCTGAAATAGTGGAGGGTTTCGAACCCAAAGAGATGGAAATAGCGAGACAAGCCCTGTTTGTACAGGTGAAAGCGAAGGTGGAAGAGCGGGAAAGTAAACAAGTCAACGAGAAAGGTAAAGCGCCCGACATGGCAAGAGTCAAAGTAATGAATAGGTATGCGGACCCATGGATCATGATCAATAGGAGAATAGTGAATAGGCTTGCTATGGACATATGTGAACTGTATAGATGTTGGATAGACAAAGACCGGGTATTTCCCTATAAAATTCTCAAAAGGAGGACGACGGCCATCACAGACGAGGTCAAGATGTATGCCAGTGAGACCAAGTTGATTACGATTTTGGAAACTAGCGAAAAGTCGAGTGTTTTGAGCACAAAATTAAATGGGGAAGTGAGTGAGGGGCATACAAGTATGACAAGTACGGGAAATGATGGGAAATTTCATGTTTTGGACTTCATTGACATAATGAGCTACATCGATCAAAGAAGTAAATTCAATGACCTACTTAGCATGGAACTAGATAGTAGCAACATTCATGACCTGTTCGGTGGAGACACCGAGAGTCCAAATCCCCAGACGACAAACAAAGAACACAGAACGTCAGAACAAAGACAACCTAGAGAGGTGTCAGACAACCAAATAAACAAAGATGCATCGCAAGCGGCAAGCCCTACGGTTGAGGGTGTGAGCGTGATTGCAACACTCCCACGCAAAGACGTATTCAAGCAGCCAACTACTACGAGCGAGGCCAAGTCAGAAACACGTGGTAGGGATCCTGGCATCCCGATTGGTCCGCCAGACAAAAGCGAAATCAAAGCGGGAGAACTGAACCTGAGCCCAGTTCAGCCAGTGAAGCCGACGAACACAGACCCTAGTCAAGACTCACTGCTACGAGATATACAAGAAGCACACGACCAAGTCTTCACAAGTTCACCACTGCCAGCAGCGGCCCTTGTAAAGAAGAAGGTTGGGATCGACATGGCGACTCAAACGACTCCAACAATGGCTCCAGATGTACCAGTCATGAGAGCGGAATTCTGCACTCAGGCGCTGTACACGCAAGGCGCCCTCACAGACCATGAGAGGAGGCTAAGGGAGCACGAATTGTGGAGGGACAGGAGTGACCGCAAGGTGGACAGCGTCGACGCAGAGTACCACACACAGAACAAGTCCCTACGTGCCGAGATGGGAACAGTCATAGAAGAGTTGGAGAGGATGAAGAATCTAATGGCGGATATGGCAGAGTTCGTAGGCAACCTCGACTTGAGCACGCTCGTCACGAAACCGGAGGAGAAAAAGAAGAGTCCGGCGGAATAGAAACAGCCTAAAAAACAAGTAGGTTCTATCAATTCCTCTAAAACTAGCAAGAAGGGAGACAGGCGTGAATCTGAGTCGAAAAGTCCATCACGGAAGAAACGTATAAATAGTGCGACGCAGAGCGGCAACCGAGCACGTAGAAGCAGCAGTGCGAAGCGCTCCGCTAGTGCCTACGAGTCCTTCATGAGAGCTGCAGCTAGATTAGTCGCAACTGATAACCTCAAGAGTGGAGCCCGCGGGACCCCCGGTGGGTGTAGTGAAGGTAGTATGTACACCTCCAAGATGTATGATGATGCCTGCCATGTAACTAACTCTGTTTTGAAATTAAGGAATGATGGTTTAGAGCAAGGACCCCAGGATACAAGCACACCAAGGAGCGAAAGGAAGGAGCATGTGAGTATCTCCTGGGCCGATGAGGAGCATGAGGACAGCAAAGCGATAGAGGAGTACCTGGCCACAGTAGAGGCAGTGAAGACCGGCGCCGACGGAGGCATGAAGGCGAGTTCGCAGGCGAGCAGTGTCCCCAGTGAAACCAAGGCGGTTAAACCGGACCACGGAAACAGGATAGGTGAAGGTCATGTGAGTAACAATATTGGCTTTAACCCTCTACTCCGTAACAGGTCCGCGCCAGTACGGCAGACGTCCAACAGGGAAGAAACACGCCCGGCTACAGTGACACGTGGTGCAGAAGGTGGAAGCGGACGTGCGACGAAGGAGGAAGTGGGCGAACGACAGAAAGCGGGAAAAGGGCAAGGAGGCATTGGAGCGAGACCGAAGACTGGATCGATCACGGGTGAGTCCGTTCCTACCCCCCTTTTTTGCGTTGAGAGCACTGAGCAGCCGGCCAACGAGCCACAAAACAAATCTTATGCGGAGGCTGCGGGTGGTGAAGGAGACTGGGAAAAGCCGGAGGATAGGAAGCGTAAGAGGAACAAATCTAGCCCTAGGAACCTAGCGCCTATCAGAGCCGCTAGAGTGAAGCCCCAAAAGGAAATTTTTGTGAGAGGCTTAGCCAAGGATGATTACAACTCTGCGGCAGATATGGAGGATGCAATGAGGATGTATTGTGTGGACAGAGGTATGAGTGTAACATACATAAAGGCAATGAAAGACAGATATAAGACAGATGTGGCCAACTGTAGGATAATCATAAATGAGGAAGATGGACAACGGGCACTAGATCCTCATTTCTGGCCTGAAAACATCACAGTGAGAGAGTGGTATACAAATCCCAGAGAAAGGTCAACAAGTGTGGGTCAAAAGGAATAGTTCATAACCTATCAATTCACCATGAAGAATTACAACCAAAAGAACAATCAGAACAATCAGAATATAAGCGAACACCAAGGTTTGAATGGGACAAGCTACGTGACCTGTATTCTATGTATAACCCTCTTTATACACACTTTGCAGATCTCTTACAGTGAACAGAAGGCCCGATTGGCAATCGCTGGTAGAACTCATCACCCTGGTAAAGATGATGGACTGAATGGTAGAACGCCCCCCCTACTGGAGGATATTGGAGGTACTCAACACCCTGGTAAAGATGGTAGATCGTATGATCGAACGTCCCCCTTGCTAGTGGACACTGGTGGAGCTCATCACCCTGGTAAAGATTGGGGACCGAGTGGTGGAGCGCCCCCCCGACTGGTGGATATTGGTGGAACTCATCACCCAGGTAAATATGGAGGATCGAATGGTGGACAGACCCCCCGTATGGTGGATATTGGTGGAACTCATCACCCAGGTAAATATGAAGGATCGTATGGTGGACAGCCCCCCCGTATGGTGGACACTGGTGGAGCTCATCACCCTGGTAAAGATGGTGGACCGAATGGTGGAGCGCCCCCCCGACTGGTGGATATTGGTCGAACTCGTCACCCTGGTAAAGATGGTGGATCGAATGGTGGAACGCTCCCCCTAATGGTGGATACTGGTGGAACTCATCACCCTGGTAAAGATGGTGGATCAAATGGTGGAACGCTCCCCCGGCTGATGGACGCTGGTGGAACTCATCACCCTGGCAAAGATGGTGGATCGAATGGTGGAACCCCCCCCCGACTGGTGGATACTGGTGGAGCTCATCACCCTGGCAAAGATGGTGGATCGAGTGGTGGAAACCCCCCCCGACTGGTGGATACTGGTGGAGCTCATCACCCTGGTAAATATGGTGGATCGAATGGTGGAACACCCCCCCGTATGGTGGATATTGGTGGAACTCATCACCCAGGTAAATATGAAGGATCGAATGGTGGACAGCCCCCCTGTATGGTGGACACTGGTGGAGCTCATCACCCTGGTAAAGATGGTGGACCGAATGGTGGAGCGCCCCCCCGACTGGTGGATATGGGTCGAACTCGTCACCCTGGTAAAGATGGTGGATCGAATGGTGGAACGCTCCCCCTAATGGTGGATACTGGTGGAACTCATCACCCTGGTAAAGATGGTGGATCAAATGGTGGAACGCTCCCCCGGCTGGTGGACACTGGTGGAACTCATCACCCTGGCAAAGATGGTGGTTCGTATGGTGGAAACCCCCCCCGACTGGTGGATACTGGTGGAGCTCATCACCCTGGTAAATATGGTGGATCGAATGGTGGAACACCCCCCCGACTGGTGGATACTGGTGGAACTCATCACCCTGGTAACGATGGTGGATCGAATGGAGGGACGCCCCCCCGAATGGTGGATACTAGTGGAACTCATCACCCTGGTAACGATGGTGGATCAAATGGTGGAGCGCTCCCCCTATTAGTGGAAACTGGAGGAACTCATCACCCTGGTAAAGATGGTGGATCGAATGGTGGAACGCCCCCCATACTGGTGGATACTGGTGGAACTCATCACCCTGGTAATTTTGGAGGATCGAATGGTGGAACGCCCCGCCAACTGGTGGATGCTAGTGGAACTCATCACCCTGGTAAATATGGTGGAACGAATGGTTGTACGCCCCAGCGAACGGCGGAGGCGCATAGTGCATCCCACCTAATGGTAGAAAATGGTGGAATTCATCACCATGGTAAAGATGGAACGCCGCGCCTGCAGGTGGACAATGATGGAACTCATGGCTCAAATGGTGGGACGCCCCATCAGTCTATAAGTGCATATAATGAACCCCCTCTGAAGGGAGATTGTTTAGGAGCTGATCTTATTGGTATAATAGTAATGTGGAATGTGTTTTTATGTCAATATTCAGGTACAGATGTGTTCAAGCTTATTGCGGTTACCAATACGCAACACATGACACACAATGGTACTCATGAGCGTAAGTGCATTGAGATAGAACGAAACCAAGATAAGCTTGAATCATCTGTATCTGGGCAAGAAAAGGGTACATATGGGTCTACCAGTGACTACATATCTTATGTGTGTACGTCAGTGTATACGTCAAATCGTTGTATGAGGGATAGAAAAACAATGTTTAAGCATATGTCTCAGGGTAGTCACATTTGTATGTATTGGTGTAGGATAAGTAAAGACCCTCGAAAAACAAGATGGATAGGTACGCCTACGTAATAATAATAACTCTCTTTATGATGGCAAAAGCCACTAAACTAGAACAAACCTTAAGCCTATGTGTGTGGAACTCAAGGGGTTTGAGTGCCTCTATCCCCTACATCAGAGAATTAAGTACGCAGCATGATATAATACTCCTCACGGAGCACTGGCTTCATTCAAATAGGTTAAAAAAGTTAGGCGAAATTTCAAATAGAATGAATTTCTGCGCACGGGCTAGTAAGCACTCCGATGCTGATAACTACGGTTCAATTAGAGGGCAAGGAGGGGTAGCAATCCTCTGGAAAAAAGAGCTCTCCTGTATCACCCCCCTAAACTGGATCACGCACGACAGAATCTGCGGGGTTAGGCTAGAAAATACCAAGGGAACCATCTTTTGCATCCTGTGTGTTTATTTACCAGCAGTAGGAAGTGACGAAGATTACGATCAAATAATTGATGAACTTTCTGCTATTTTAAACAACATAGAAGAGGGTAGTTACATCCTCATAGGAGGAGATTTTAATGCAGATTTGGGTACTTCCGGTGGCCCAAGAGGAGCCAAGGTCTGTAACAAGCAGGGCAAAGCAATGTACAATTTTGTAACAAGACATAATTATGTAGCAGCAAACCTCATGCACGGTGCCACTGGAGTTTTGAACACCTTCTGTGGGCCTAGAGGGGAAAGTTGTATCGATTACTGTCTAGTCCCTAAAGACTGCCAATCTAGTATTAAGAAATGTCATACCAGGGACTTTGAAGTTTTAAACACGTCTGATCACAGGCCAGTTACCCTAAGAGTCGACTTACATAAAATATTACGCACCACTATCGAAATAGAAACTAAAAAGAGTCTAAAGTGGGATAAATTATCCCCCGATCAACTTCAAGTTAAGTATACCGCGCCAGTCAATAGTAAGTTACAAGAGTTGTTTAATAACATGTGCTTACTAGTACCAACGAGTGAATTAATTGATGAAATTTTTGACAGGGTAATACAAATCCTTCGAGAGGGGGAGTTAAAAATACCTGTTTCAAAGTTCAAAAGAAACTTAAAACCTTTCTGGTGTGATGAGTTGGAAGACCTTAAGAAAAACAAAGTGCGAATATATAAAGAGTGGTGTGCCAAAGGCAAACCAAGAGGAAATGAATATGCAATATATCGTGCACACAGACTAGCCGAAAAAGTTTTTAGAACAAGACTGAAACAGTTGGGAAAATCTTATGATGATGAAAACATCCTTAAAGCGTCGAGGAGCGCAGAAATTAACAAAAACATGTTTTGGAGATTGCTTAAACGCGAAAAATCAAATGGGAAAAGTAGTTATACAGCCATCAATAATGAACAAGGCAAGTCTGTGTACAGGATAGAGCAGGTACTAGATGTATGGGCAAGTCATTTTGATAAATTATCTACCCCAAAACATGATGATAGTTACGATGAAGCCCACTATGACATGGTAAATAACAAAGTGGAGGGTTGGCTTAAAAATAAAGACATAGATGGCTTTTCTGAAGAATTTTTTAGCGTAAAGGAAATTGAGGATAGTATTAAAAAACTAAATGCAGGGAAATCACCAGGTTATGATGGAATAACCAAAGAACACCTGATCCCGGCGGGCCATATGCTCCCAACTATTTTAATGCTAGCTTTCAAATGGATCTTTACTTTAGAATACATTCCAAATAATTTCAGACAGGGAGTGCAAATTCCCTTGCACAAGGGTAAAAATACTTCAATTTTGGATACAAACAATTTTAGAGGAATAACGTTATTAAGCACTTTCAACAAAATTTTTGAGATGCTAGTATGGTCAAGGATGAAGGAATGGTGGTTAAATGGGGAAGTAATCTCCAATTTACAGGGAGCATGTAGACCAGGTTTATCGTGTGTACATACTACGTTACTTATGCAAGAAACGATAGCACAACAATTAGAAACACACAAGAATATTTTTGTTTGCTATCTAGACGTAACAAAAGCATTTGATGGAATATGGATAAATGGTTTATTCTATCGACTTCATCAACTAGGTATAAGGGGTAGAATCTGGAGGCTTCTTTACAAATGCTATATAGATTTTACTGCAAGAGTTAGAATACAAGGAAAATTTTCTAGGAGTTATAAAATGCTATGCGGAATACATCAAGGTGGATATTTGTCGTCCTTAAAATATATAGCCTTTATTGATTCACTTATTCGTACACTAGAAAACTCTAGAATATGTTGTACTATGGGTAGAATGAATACCACCCCTCTCGGCTATGCAGATGATATGGCGACCGCCACAGTCTCTAAATTAGCCATGGATAAAGTTTTTAGCATTGTTCATCTGCATAGCCGAAAGTGGAGGTATGATTTCAATGCAAAGAAATGTGCTGTAGTGGTGCATGGAGAAAGTGAAAGGGAAAACAAAGTAAACTCCAGACATAGGAGTTATAAGTTAGGCAATGAATATGTTAAAGAGACTAATACCTATGAGCATCTAGGTCTCGTTACATATAATAACTTTAATTATACACAACGCACAAAAGATAAAATAAGCAAAGGCCGGAGAGCTTTATCTGCAGCTTCTGGAATTGGGATAAAACATGGAGGAGTTTCCATCAAAGCATGCAATATACTCTTTTGGTCCATGATTGTCCCCATGGTAACTTACGCCACGGAGCTTTGGATCCTAAAAGATCCAGACATTGAACTTTTAGAAGATTTTCAGAAATATGCGGGAAAGCGCATACAACGCCTCCATCCCAGAGCGCCAAATGTAATGAGTTACGTAACTTTGGGATGGATCAGGCTGGAGAATTTCATTAATATTAAAAAGCTACTTTTTATTAGGACAATCTTGGTACTAGAAGAAGTCTCCATTCACAAAAAGGTTTTTAGAAACAGATTACACCAATTTATGTGCAATCCAGTAGAATGCTCATTTAACATGCACGACAGTCCAATTTTTGACATGCTTAGAATAGCGTGTATATATGGTATTTTTGAAAATATTGTTAGAATGATGAATGGCACACATTTTTACACCAAACACAATTGGCGTGAACAAGTGTGGTCAAATGCTTGGATGTTAGAGGATAGAGATTGGGATTTTAGAAAAAGATATTTCGGAATCACCAAAATGTATAAAAACATACAAGAATATCCAGTGTATAGTGTGTGGTGGAAGATAGCAGATAGATTTCCATCGATTATGAGGCAATGTGAAATAATGATCAAGTTGATCTGTGGAGCAAGTAGGCTCAAAACTGACGATAAAAGATGTGAAAGTAATAGATGTGTTAAATGTAACAATTATGCTAAAGAAGATGCCTTTCACATTATCATGCAGTGTGATAGTACAGAAAATTTAAGAAGGGAAATGCAACACGAAATTGTTAAGAGGATTGGAATAAGAAATTTTGAAATGATAACAAGTGGAGAAAATTTCTTCAATATCTTAATGGGGAAATGCCATGACGGAATTCATGATTATTTACATGTAGAAATATGGATAGTGGCATGCATCTATATAAGCAAAATGTATTGGTCAATTTTAAGTAATAGGATAGGCATTGGATGAATACCATGCTAACAATTTTTGTGCAACGAATAACCAAGTTTTACAACTAAGCAAAAGAGTTGTTCTAATCTGTAATGTGAGAATATAGGCTTATGTCAGCCACCTAGCGAGAGGTGGACCAACTAAAATATCGCTATTTCTTATAGTGATTTTGCTAGACCCACAACTTTTGTGCGGCCGCAATCACATTATGCTAGTTTTGGTATTTCCTTTTCACACTAACTTTTTGGTTCTTTTTTGTATTACAATATTAATAATTTATTTTGTTCATCCACCTATTACATATATGCGATATGTTTTTGTAATTGTCTTACAAGTCAATAAACATATATATATATTACCGCTAACTTGCCCATAGAAATCTAAATTCATACTATAGCCAAGGCTATTTTGCAAGAAGCAGAGGAATGAGAGAGCGGTAACTTTTCCCTGTTCGCTCTTTGTAACAAAGATTATGGGCTTGATTTCGTTCACAGCAAGTTCATAGTTTTCTGGGGTAGCTTGAAGCGGCGACCAGGACACCACGAAGTAGCCATGAGGGACGAATTGCTTGGAATCCAATGCTTTGAGTGTGCTGATTGCCTCTGTGGAAGTGAGTGTCGACACCGAGTTGAAGGAAACTCCGCTAGTAGAAGCACCAGTCTTGAGCCATTGCATGATGTGTTTAATGTTCTCAGGTGTAAGTAAGACAGGGTAGCGTACCTGCAAATAGATAGTAAAACACGTTTTGATATTTACCTTTTTAAGAAAACTTGATAAAGAAAATATTTTGATTGCCTACACCAGTTTTGTTTCCAACAATAAAACGATACCATACCATTACCACCACCCCCCACACGCAACCCACACATATACATATACATATATATATATATATATATATATATATATATATATACATATATATATATATATATATATATATATATATATATATATATATATATATATATATATATATATATATATATATATATATATATATATATACATATATATGTATATATATATATATATATATATATATATATATATATATATATATATATATATATATATATATATATATATATATATATATATATATATATATATATATATTTATAGTCTGCTTGTTTTAATCTAGTACTTAGAAATTATCATGAGGGACATTTATACAAAAATGAATATAAAAAAACGTCCTGATATTCATACATATTTTCAGTAAGGGTTAACGAGCCAGAGTAGTTATCTAAAAGTACCTTACGACAGATGAGTTGAGTTGGATCAGCCTCAAACACTGGTTCCAGAATTCTCCAGTGCATAGAAGTGTAGAGTCCCTCAGAGAGATCCAGATCAGGATATAACTGTCTGCAGGTGGTAACCATATACCTTGATGTCATAGATGAGAGACCACGTCCCTGATAGTCAGGATGAGTTCTTCCAGCTGCCTCTATTAACGCCCTGCCACCATTGACAACAAACGCCATTCTATAATGCACCTACAACATAGAGTGTTTTCATATTATATATGAAGTACTGCTTCCTCAATCAACGCCCTACCACCATTCACGACAAACGCAATTCAGTGACGAACCTACAACACAAAGTTTGTCATATGATATATGTAGTACTGCTGCCTCAATCAACGCCCTGCCACCACTCACAACAAACGCCATTCTATAATTAACCTACACCATAGAGTGTTGTCATAAAATATATGTAGTACTGCTGCTATTATATATGTAGTACTGTTTCCTCAATCAACGCCCTGCCATTCTGAAATGCACCTACAACATAGAGTGTTGTCATATAATATATGTAGTACTGCTGACTTAATCAACGCCCTGCCACCATTTACAACAAACGCCATTCTATAATTAACCTACAACGCAAAGTTTGTCATATGATATATTTAGTACTGGTACCTAAATCAACGCCCTGCCACCATTCACTTAAATGCCATTCTGCACATGTTATGAACCTACAACATAGAGTGTTGTCATATAATATATGTAATAGTGCTGCCTTAATCAACGCCCTGCCACCATTTACAACAAACGTCATTCTATAATGAACCTACAACATGGAGTTTGTCATATAAAACTAGTATCCCTTCTGCTTCTGCTGGTGGCTGATTTGCCCAATACAAAATGACGCAAAAACGTCCAAAAATAAACGCAAAAATTGAAAAATGAAAACGAACATGACAGTGTCAAATAGTTTGCAAAAATATTTGCACCCTTTCGCTTATCTACGACAGAAGCCTTAGCATTGGAAGGTGTATATATGCAGTGAGGAACATGATAGAAAACATTTTTGTTCTTTTGTTCTTGCAAACATCAACCAGGATTGGACGTACATGGCTATAATGCAGATTATCCCTTATGCTGGTGGTGGCTAATCTGGCAATACAAAATGATGCAAAAACCTTAACATTGACTGAACATGGGTACTCATCTGTGAGTAATCAGTGAGAGCTTTCCCATGAATACCAACAAGACAGTTTTTTATTGGTTTTCTAAAAGTCTCTGCGTGTGTACCTTCCCTGAAATTCTAGTAGATTTGATAAATATGATATTTTGATATTTCCGGAAGGCATATTTTTCATCATTTAACTCATAGATGAACCTCTTGCTCTACATAACAAAAAACTCTTTTTAAACTCATTTTGTTTTTAATAAATCTGCCTGCTCAAAAACTGAAAACACAATTCAATATATAAATGGCTGGCCTAGATTTGTATTCTACATTAGTCATCTCATCTAGAAACACGTCTTAGGGAATTGTGGGCAAGATTGATGGAAAATATATATCTGCACATAGGAATAATTGCCAATTTACCAAAGTTACTTGTTACTATTTGTTATTTTACACTACTGAAGAGTACTTCTTTCAATATCGTTTTTGGATTAGATATAGGAGACCATATATACAATGTTTCCATTTAGTTTTCAAATGTTATTTCACGTCCATTGGGCGCATTGCAATAACTTGTATCAATAACAAGTGCTGTGGGATTGAAATCGTTACTCTTCTACGTCACTGTTGTCGCCTAATGCTCATATAGAGGACAGAACACTTATGATTTAAAAAGTGAATTTTGAACGTATATAAACATGTCATATTCCATTAAATATCAATCACCTATCCTCTTATCTTTTCATTCAATCACAGTAGGTTGAGTCACAAGTACCATCCATAATACATAGACGGCTTAATATTAGCTACAGCACATTTCTTGAAAGTTGTAGTATGTTTATTTGCTGTAATATGCCATAACAAAATTCCAACTCATACATTAGATAACGAATAATCAAATGAATCAGTAACCTAATAACAAACTCATTGAGTGCACCAATACAAAGTTAGAAACTACTATATTCCACAATGGAGGACCCAGAACAATTAGTGGGGACACTCAGTTTAATCACTTCAATCTATGGTATTTTAGGACTTTCTGTAATTCTAATAAGCATGGAAAAGCGATGTCTACAACAACGAAATACTTTTGCTTGACAACTTTTATGTGGTCAGCATGGTAGGGACAGGTATATATACTTTTACGAACCTAAATGAATAATCTGTCTTGGAACAATTCTTTTTTGAAGTGCCAGGAATTCAATGAAATTGCATTTCAGTGTCTGGACCCCTATAGAGCTTCTGGGGTCTTTAAATTTGCCCACGACCACCCGCCGCTAGTGAAAGGTTTTGCGCTTCCTACTTCGCACCCGCATGCCACGCTTCCCAAAACACTCAGCTCCGGTGAAAATAGACCCTACTTTAAAACTGGGTACCCGGGTTTCATCCACTACATACAATTTGCTAGTCAATACTCTGCCACACAATATGGTAGAAGAAAGTGACGAAAGTCGAAATTCGAAGACGTTTGTTTATATATTTTCTCCTATACTTCGAGAGCCGAGCCCAGAGCATTGTGGGGTAGGGTTAAAAAAACAAACATAGGCCGACCTATTATGCAATGTGCACTGCCGCCGAGAAGGCACTACTAGTATCAACTTGAGCTGGACCTTGTCAAGTGATATGTCTAGACGATGTTGCTGCTACCTTTGACCTCCACATGAACGTCTGACGGTCGGAGAGAGTCTATCACTAGAGCAGGTCAAAACAACCTGACGAACAGCTTAGATTACCAAACACAAGTGGATTCGAAACCAGCCGGTCAACCTGTACATGCTAGCCTCAACCAGTGTGAACTAATAGCCGCTAATAGGCCAATTAATTGGTGCTCTAGGCACCCCCAGCTGATGGTGGAGATAAGGTTTCTCAGTAATGTAATCGATGTGAGAGCCCTGATTGGTCCTTGTTCCCACGTGACCTCGCGCAGATGGCTTTTCTGGTACTCCTGGCATGAGGCCAGCATCTCACTTTAGGGCATATATTAATTGGTCTCTCGCTACATATCCATTCTATTCTTCATCCAAGCCAACAGCTACAGGAGGAGCACTAGATGTTAGTACAATCTCTGAATAGAGATTGACCAGCCAGCTTTAGAATATGTACGCCCATGCAGGTCAGGTATTGGGAATACCCCCGCCACCTGAATGAGGAGGTGTTATGATTACTTTATAATACATTGACGTGTTGCCCTAATATGTAGTCACCAATTAAATGTTAGACAAAAAATCACGTCTAGGCTAAGAGAATCAGCTGTCAACAGCGGTAATGACACCTGTTGAAATGTGCACCTTAGCTCCGAATACTAAAGTCTACAACATAGCCAGGGTTAAATGCACTGAAAGAGATTAGTCGTTAGCGTCTCAGAAGTCATAACTGGTGCCACATTGGTTGTGTTAAAGAGCAGAACATTGTAGATTTCTCTTTTGGAAAGTAACAAGTAGACATACAATTTTGCCATCGAGTTCCGCAACGAAGCCGATTCTGTAAGGACTCTGAGTGAACTGTTTGTAGACATAGGGCAGATAGTCGAAGCCGGAATAGACGTTTCTGTTGATGTCCATGACAGCTTCATAGTCGTCCAGGGTAGCCCTGCGGCACCTCACCTTCACTATAGCTGCCATAGTGATACGTAGGTAAGGAAAGAAGAAAGGTGGAAGGTGACCTGCTCTATCAAAGTATGTAGGGCAGGTTAACGATGAATGTATACGTAGGTTGTCCGATCAAAGTTCAGCCTAGGCATGCTTTGAACGACCAGGATAAAGTAGGGCGGTTAAAAGCGTGAAACTTGGCAGAAGTATACCTCCATGCATACTGATCAATTCTGGATATGGACCCCCCATGCTCGACTTTGGGTTCACCTATCTTTGGGTCAGTTTATCAAAAAAACGATATGAAAAGAAGAGTGAAAATTGTAATAACAGCTTTGAAATATTTTCCTTCAGGTAGAATTTCATGAATCTTTTCTGAGAGGTGATGAATAACACAACAACTAAGACTAATTATAGCTTTTGTAATAAAATGTTTCCCAAAGGTGTCATTTTTGCCAATTTAAATGAAAAAATGCTAAAAACGGATAATTTTTGTAATATATCCCTACTAATGCATTTGGGCAAGATGAGTCATTAATGCTTTGCAAAAATGTACTGAACACCAGGTTTAGTAACTGAAATGCATACCTGGTGTATTAGGTACTCACAAAAGTCATATATTTTAGGGTATTTTATCCAAAAAAATGGCCAATACTGTATGTGTGTATTTTCATAATTAACCTTCTAATACCTCTATGATCAAGTCTGAATTTACGAAAATTAGCAGGCATATACCTGGACTTTCACATTCCAACTTTTGATTGGAAACCTGTATTCGGGTCATTTATGTCACACAATTTTAGGATTGTTTTAAATTTGCCCAAAATGCACATTTTCGTAATGATGGCTTATTATTTTTTTCTCTCGGGTCCTGAATGACCATAACATTTCAGTGAAGGGGTAAATGGCAAGACACATATGATCGCTCCTAAATGACATAAAAAGGATGACTTAGGCAAAGACATTTTGGAATATTTTCATGCAAAATTCTTACATTCTAACTTAAAAACAAAAAAAGCTGTTTGCTTGCAGGTCTATTATTTCACACAAATTAGGGGTGCAAATTCCTTCGAAATGTTCACAGATGCACATTTATATAACTTTTTTTCTCTTTGGTTTAGATTAACCAAACCTTTTCAGTGAAGTGATAAATTATAGATTGAAGAATAGTGACATAAAGAGCTGACCTTAAGTCCCCTTATATGAATTAACAGATATGAGTAACTATTATAAGCAGCAATGTACCTGGACTAACAGACTTTCCAACTTATGATATGACACCTGAAAGCGTATCTCATATTTCACCCATTTCATGGGGTTGTTTTACTTAGAAACTCACATAAAATGCAGTTATGGTATAGAATAATCAAACCCTTTCAATTAAGCGTCAGTATTATAGCAATTACGTTCACATTAGATTGATCCCACATGACATGATAAAGCAAGTTAGTAAAGCAACATATTGAGGCAATACAAACGTTAAAAAAAAGTTATAGCAATAACATCTTATCTACATAGACTTACCATGCATTATCAAGGCAGTAATTTGATGAGCATCATTAACATTTATGAGGATTTTTGAGACTTTGAGAAAATATAATGAACAAGGTCATATTTCGGCATAATTGTGCATGGAATTTAGAGATGGGAATCAGTGTGGACTCCATGATTGATCAAAGGTAATCTAAAAAGTTAATCTAAAAAGCTTGCGTTTTGTCTCTAGTGCAGTTTCAGCTCAGGAGAACCGGGGATACAGTAAAATGAGGCATTAGTTAATTCAAACAAAGATGGCAGTGGAATGCAGAGGTACTGTGATGCATGTGGTAACAAATGCCAGTGGCTGCCTAGAGGAATGTATTATTTTGTTTACCAAAGCGCCTACATTCAAAAGTGATTTCCTGATTTAGTTCATTAAAAAAACATTTAAAACTTAAGTGAATCATCTGCCGCCTATAACTAGAGGAAATATCATAAGACCAATGATTTTACTGTATATATTGGGCATTTACCTCTTAATCAAGGGATTTTTCATGGTGATATTGTTTATGATGACATATTATGAAAGAATGACTGTTTCACTTAAGTTAGGTTATAGTACTTGGCACTTTACTCTCCAAATTCAAGCAGAAGCAAGAGCATAGTAGAATATGATAAATATCATAGCCCTATGGTGAGTATAGCCATCGCTGTATAGTCTTCATGAACATCTTATAGTTTAGGTCATTTCAACAAGAAAGAAAAAAACATGTAATATCAGTATCAAATATGGTACAATTGTTTCATGGGATTGTGTCATGTTTTGAATGTTGCACTTGGCTTAACTTAGGACTTGATGAATTAGCATTGGTCATTAGGGTAACCTAATTGCATTTTAGGGGCACTGAGCTGGCGTTTTGAATATATGATACGGAAATACAAAAAAGTTTGAAGAATATAGGTATGAATGTTTCTTATAATAAGACCTGGAATATCTTTTGAATGTTAGTCAGAAAGGAGTGTCTAGTTAACCTTTTTGCAATGTGACTAATGGCAGTAAGAATCATGTATTCATGAAAACAGATAAACTTCGTTCTAGAACTTTACAAGTTGTTGTTTTGGTGCAGCACAATTTAAATTTGGAGGTGGAGTTGAATGCCCTATGCTAATGACCCACTTTGTGGCTATTCAGCCCAGGTAAATAAACAGGTGAAACAAGTAAATTAGGAATGATACAATGTTTGGTGTTAGAGTTTATACATGACTCCGGACTATCAATTACCAGGTGGTAATAATTCTTTTATAACATGTCTAATCTGCTTTGATGAATTATGTTACCATGTAACCCAATATGAATCTATTCTTGTAGGAAAAATAAACACATTATACCACAAATCAAGAAAAATAACATAAAAATACATAACCCTGACATATGATTTATCAACATTTCAAAGGCATACATAAATGTCAATGATTCTCTGTGCTTTAATTTTGCCAAATGATGCCAAAATCTAAATACAGGTGAACTTGGATATGACAGACTCAATGGGACCAGGAAAATTGGTCCGTCATATGCAAAATCTGTCATATACATATGACGAATACTAGATATGCATCGGACTGGGACCAAGCATATCGTCGGTCATATGCAAAAATCCGTCATACAGTGGTCCGTCATATCCAAGTTTACCTGTAATGCCAATGTATGTAGAATGTCTGGATTTGAATGAGAACAAAATTACAAAATATCATTTTTTGGATTTTTGCATGAAAATACCCTAAATTGTCTTTGCCTAAAGCTAGGGTTCCACATAGAGTTTGCTGGAATTCGACCAGATTCAACAAATCTGGCGAAAAGTCGAATACGACCAAATATGACAAGGGAAAATTCTCGGGGATAGGCAAATAAAATGGTGTTTTAGGCGTGTCGAATGCGATGTGGAACCGCTTTACGTCGCATTCAACCCCTGAAATGTCAAACGTCAAACAAATTCGAAAACACTTTGCGCGTTCGAGTTTGATGCAAATGATGTGTTTGATTGAGAGTTTATGTCGAATGCGACATGTGAGGCATCGCATTCGACATAGAAATTCGCATTCAACATTTGCCTACACCTCGCATTCAACAAGAAATAAGTCGAATGTGATTTTCGACTTTATGCAAATGAGAAAATCATTATGATAATAACTGCAAACTCCATCGCATTCGACAAGATAACGATGAAAGTTCCTCGAGATTGGATCTCGGGGAGCTTTCTGCGCATTCAACAAGTTAAGAAAATGGAATTTGACTTTTATTTTAGCGGCAAAACCAGCCTTGTTTTTGAATACGACTTTTCCTAAAAATCGCATTTTACTCGAAATTAAGGGGTTTTCCTCATTACTATATCATTTACATAAAGTCGCATTTGCGCCAGCTCGATGTGGAAACCTAGCTTAAGTCATCCTAAACTTTAAGTCCTCTGTGAGCGATCACATATGTCTTGCCATAAACCCCTTCACTGAAAAGTTTAGGTCATCCAGGACCCTAGAGAAAAAATCAGAAGGTGTCATTACAAAAATGTGAATTTTGTGCAAAGTTTTAATTTAAAAAAAAAACCTTAGACTATGTGACATCGGTGACCTGGATACAGGTTTCTTATCAGGAGTTGGAATGTAGAAGTCTAGGTATATTCCTGCTAATTTTCATAAATCTAGGCTTGATGACAGAGGTTTTGGCCTAAGTCACGTATCCCGGACCCATCCTTATTAGGTAGAAATTGAGGGAATATATAAACGAAAACTATTGATTTTGGTCCTGCAGGGTCTATACCATCGTAGCAGCTGTTTTAAACCCTCTAGAATTTAGCCCCGCAGGGCCAAAATACACAGTTTGAACACATAGTAAGGAAAAGATACTAACCCTTAATTTCCTGCTCACATTCTATTGTTAGAAATACCAACACAATTGAAATGTCTCGTAAACAGACATGCAACTGTTACATAGCATCAGATTATGCAGGTGCGTCGCGCTTGGTGGCTGACGTCATTCATTGTCGTGTCATCAACGCACATGCAAATTTTAAATCAACAACAAACATGGCGCATCGATAGTGGAACACAAAATTCCCTTGAATTGATTGGAATTTAAACATGGAAAGGAACTGCTGCACAGTATACTTGTGGATAAACGATGGTAAGGCTCGTAGGATCAAGATTCCAAGTAATTTAATTTGTGTTCATGCATACACATTCTCAATTGGGAGCTTAAAGGTTGGGTCAGGGCCGGGGTCCGTGACACTTCCGTTAGGACAGATGGCGCTCGGTAAGTTATCCTTTTTTACATAAATTTATTGAGTTAGGGCACTGCGGGGCAAGATTATAGTGGGCTCGTTCTATATATTATCGTTTAAGGGCCCTGCGGGGATAGATTATAGTAGGAATGAGTATATATACGCGGTCTTTCTTCCTTTATAGGGTGGTTCCGGGAAACTTGACTTTGGCTGAGGTTTTAGAAGGTATTATGAAAATACAAGCATTAAAGCCGGTTTTTGGACAAAATACCCTAATATGTATGACCTTTGTGAATACCTAGTACACCATTTACGAATTTCAGTTACTAAACCTGGTGTTCAGTACATATTTGCGAAGCATAGATTCCTCTTCTTGCCCAAATGCATTATAAGGGATATATTTCAAAATCACCCGTTTTTAGCATTTTTCTCATGAAAATAACCCTAAATGACACCTTTGGGAAACATTTTATAACAAAAACTATAATAAGTTATAGTTGTTGTGTTATTCAACACCTCTGAGAAAAGATTCATGAAATTCTACCTGAGGAAAATATTTTAAAGCTGTTATTACAATTTTCACTCTTTTCATATCAGTTTTATGATAAAATGCCCCAAAAATATGTGGACCCAAAGTCGAGCACAGGGGGTCCATATCCCGAATTGATCAGTATGCATGGAAGTATGCTTCTACCAAAATTCGCGCTTTTGACAAAAAGTGCACGCTTTGGCCTAAAATGGTGCCTTAGCCGCCTCACTTATAAATGTGTTTACTGATTCAAGGTCCATGTCGACGTTCCCCGCAGCATTGCGTCTCGCGGAAGAACAAATGTATAGTTATAACTATGATTTAAACTTAATCAGAACAACCGGGTCGCTAGTTCCAAGAAATCATTGCACCTAGTCAATCAAAATTCATTTATTCATTCTCATGTTGAGAGACGCATTAAATCAAAATGAGAAACTATCAGAAATTGATTAAATTTTTAGGATAGATAATGGCGATGTACGTATCAAAACGGTCATTTTAGGAACAAAAGAAGTTAATATATACTAAGTGTAAGGGTGGTGGATCATATAGTCTTATACAGGACAAAAGGCGTTTATTTAGCCAAATGAAATCTGAAGAGTATTAGTCTCGCCTAGAATATGAAACGGATTTTTCTTTAGGAAATAGGAAAGGACTGCAAATGATAAATGAAATCTTACTCAATCTGACATATTCACATATTTTTTATTTTACATTGCATGACATGTATGCCAGTATACTTGGGACCTTCATACATCATGACACACTTTCTGTACAAGACTCTTATTGTATGAATATATGACGACAATGAGTGAACAAAAAAACCTCTGTCTTCCAGATAATTAAAAGAGAGGTTACATGACAAGCTCAGATAACATACACACGTTTAAGATATAATCATTTTCTTTAATGCACACAGCAAAAGTCTCAAAATCTGTTCTTTTTAAGTCATTTACACACATGTGCCTAGACTGATCAAATTGTGTGGAACTATAAGGAATAGTAAATAGTGAGATCGCTCTGATTCTGAGTTTTGGATAAGATGGAAACGCATGCCGTGTTCAAGTATTTGATTAAGAGTATGCAGAATTCTGCTGATAGTGACTAAAAGCAGCCCACATGTCGTTATCACTCCTACTCGTGTACTTATACTTTACTTTGCACACCTTCTAGGTTTTCTACATGTATACCTACTATCTGGTTCCCATGGTTACAACCTTTGTAGTATGAAAGCGACAGCTTGTTGTGTAAAAAATCCATGATTTCTTGTTTCTCAGACTCCTTGTGCTCACCAAGATATACATCAACGAAGAAATCGGCATTTTTGCTCATCATATAATGGAACGTATACTTAATTGCCTTAGCTATGTGTGACTTGATATTTCCACTAACTTGCCCATAGAAATCTAAATTCATACTATAGCCGAGGCTATGTTGCGTGAAGCAGAGGAATGAGAGAGAAGTAACTTTTCCCTGTTCGCTCTTTGTAACAAAGACTGTGGGCTTGATTTCGTTCACAGCAAGTTCATAGTTTTCTGGGGTAGCTCGAAGCGGTGACCAGGACACCACGAAGTAGCCATGCGGGAAGAATTGCTTGGAATCCAATGCTTTGAGTGTGCTGATGGCCTCTGTGGAGGTGAGTGTCGACACCGAGTTCAAGTAAACTCCGGCAGCAGAAGTACTACTCTTGAACCATTGCATGATGTCTTTAATGTTCTCCTGTGTAAGTAAGACAGGGTAGCCTACCTGCAAATAGATAGTTACAAACGTTTTGATATCTGCTTTAAAATATATATATATGTATATATATATATATATATATATATATATATATATATATATATATATATATATATATATATATATATATATATATATATATATATATACATACATACATACATACATACATACATACATACATACATACATATATATAAATATATATATATATATATATATATATATATATATATATATGTGTGTGTGTGTATATGAATGTGCTAAGCAACAGTCATTCCCAGGTAAAGGTACCAATTAGGAGTAAAACGTGGTCCACAGGGTTCATGTTGCTAATTAGTCCCCCGCCCGAGAGGGGGACTATAGAAATGCCCTCTGTCCTTCCGTTCTTCCGTCCGTCCGTCCGTCCGTCCAGATTCTTGTTCTGGTTTCATCGAAATCGGCCGAGATCAAATGTTATTGCAACTTAAAGTAAGGGACCAAAATTTCTGAAAAACCCTTGAAAGATGACATTTATTTGATGTACTGCTGCTTTGCCGCTGTATAATAGAAAAAAGAATTGTTTCCTATAAATGTGTGAAGAGATGCCCTAAAGGCATAACAGAAATTTCACTTTTCTTTATTTGTACCATGTTTTCTGTTCTTTTCACGCTCATGTTGTTCCTTATAGTTTCGCTTTCTAAGCCCTATCCCAAACTCGTAATACAACTTAAGCGGTGAGCATTAGCTCAAAGGGTATGTTAGACCTATCCAAAAAAGTTGAGAAGTTTAAATAAAGCCATCTGGGAGGGAATTTAGGCTAAATAATGTTATGTAAGTTTACACCATTTTTTTCACTCAGAATGACCATAAATCACTTTCTGGGGGATAAGAAAGAAAGATAATAGTCATTACAATGTATACAATACCTTACGACAAATGAATTTAGTTGGATCAGCCTCAAACTTTGGTTCAAGCATTTTCCAGAGCACAGAAGTATAGAGTGTCTGAGAGATATCCAGGTCAGGAAATAACTGTTTGCAGCTGGTAAACATATACCTTGATGTCATCAATCCGATACCACGCCAATGATAGTCAGGATGAGTTCTTCTGCCGGCAACAATAAACTCCCTGCCACCATTCACAATAAATGCCATCGTATAATGAACCTACAACATAGAAGTTTGTCATATAATTTATGCAGTGAGTAACATGATTGAACACATGACTGAGTTGTCAGCTCTTGTTCATGCGAACATTAACAAATAAATGTCGTACACTTATCATGCATTTCATAGCTATAATGCGGATTAAGTGGTTGTATGTTTAAATATTCATTCATTTTGTGAAGTGCTCTGTAGATGTTAAGGCTACTGAACAAATGAGAACGTTGGCAAGACTCAATGGCACTGTGGCAAGATTGCCAGCCTGAGTGCTGGGAGGCATGGGGTCCAGATTTCAATCCCAGGCCTGCGCAAATAGGGGTTCAATTCCTCTTAAATCTGGGGCAACCACCAAAAACCTTCATTTCTTATGCCATATTGTCTGTCGCAAAATTAAAGGGAGTGATTACTTTGAAGAGTTTCATATTCATTCATTTCATCATATATGCTACCTGTCTCGTCTGCGTATACATTAAGCTTCCATCTTATATGTCTGAGCCACCCTCAAAAAAGGGGGTGGCGAACTCTTTTAAAAAAGGTCAGAACAACTGTTTATTCATGATCACAAGAGATGAAGTGCCCACCGAACCAGAACTGCATTAGTGTAGCACATTAAACTGCAAGTGCTTGAAAGAGGGCGCTCTGATTCAGTGGGCATTCCTCTCAGAAAACATATATACAAATCATCCGAGTCGAACTCATGAATGAATACAAATTATCAAGTCATAGACGTCTATTATAGAATACTATGCAAGTACTGCTACTATTAAGATGCAGTAGCCAAATACATTTTATATAACAGATTTAATGTTTAAAACTGAGCACACCATAAATCACCTTAAACTGGGTGGGTTGGTGTGGAAAGGCGAGTACTGCAGCACTTAACTTGTTGACTACGAGACAATCACCGGCGAGCGAGCGTTCAAAACACTCAATAAACACTCACGCTGATTGGTCTAGAATTGCACTTGCAATGTATGTCAACATTAAATCATGTGATGCGTGTCAGCTCGGCCGTCAGTATACTCAGGCAGAGTCGTGTCTCACCAATGACACACAATTTACCTATTGTAATACCATTGATAAAAGACGCGACCAAAGAATGCCGAGAACAACTGTTTATTCACGATCACAAGAGATGAAGTGCCCACCGAACCAGAACTGCATTAGTGTAGCGCATTTAACTGCAAGTGCTTGAAAGAGGGCGCTCTGATTCAGGGGGCATTCCTCTCAGAAAACATATATACAAATCATCCGAGCCGAACTCATGAATGAACACAAATTATCAAGTCATAGACATTTACTATAGAATACTATGCAAGTACTGCTACTATTAAGATGCAGTAGCCAAATACATTTTATATAACAGATTTAATGTTTAAATGGCAAACAAGTTTAATTTGATAGGGCAAGAAAAACTTATTTTAACTTGATAGTAATCTTGCAACCCTACGACGTGCAGGTGTTTCACTTAAGTACGCCAAAAAAGAATCACTCCTCCAGTTGCCAAAGTACTTAATATCTTCTATAGGAGCCCCTGACTCGAAGGCAGTCGTACATGCACCTAGCCTAAATGAGTGAAATGAAAACTGCTTAGCACACAATGGCGAATTATTTAGAACCAAGCGAAGCCATCGGTTAGTGACATAAATAGTCAAAGGCACAGGTTGAGCTAAATTAGTTTTCTTGACTAAGTACAAAGGAGCATTAAGTTTACCTGGTCCACGAAAGTGCATGTAATCCAGGAAAGCTAGAACAGGGCATTTAACTGAATTTGAGCATCTATAGATAGGAATAACAAAAGCATTACTGAGTTGTTGCACATTCTTAGCCCACTTAATAATTATATTTAGACCAAAATTAGTGACTTGAACATCTCCGACTGTAAGATTGCGAGTAGAATCAAAAGGGTATTCTGAGCCGGGGACAAAAGTTGAAATTCTAGTCATGGTGAAAAATGATAAGGTTATCAAAGAAATGAAGCATTATTGGTGAGCATCTAGAATTGTAGCTTCCTCTACCAAAGCCTGTAAATTGTAGAGTACTAAGGGAGGAGCAGGTGTGGTTTTGTAACGCACAGTCAATTCAACTTCACGCCACATTTGCTTCACCTGAAAAGAGGAGAACATCTCTCTATATAGGCCAAGCCAAGCACAAAGGACAGAAAGACCTGATACATAGTTTTTAACAGTGCCAGGACAAGGGTAAGAATGCAATAAGAATTCGATATACACGCAAATGACATGTTGATCAAGTTGATAAATACAGATGTCATAATAACAAGCAAACACCATGAAAGTTTTAAAATAATTCAGCTGATTACATCTTGAACCAGGCCTTAAATATAGATACCTTCTTTTACCTGCTTTACCTAGCAAGTACTGCAACCGGGAATTGACATCTATAAGAAAGGTATGACAGTATTCTATTATTAATCAGTCAAAAATCTCAAAATAGCATTCAGGCACCAAAACCTGATGTTTACCCTCTAACAATCCATGTTCACGCAACACCATTCTAAACCTGTCAGAGGTGTGAAATCCGGATAGTGCATCAGCAGCTATCAAGGAAACACCGGGCCTTTGACAAACCACCAACTCAATATCTGCTGCCACTGTAAGCAAAAATATTGTACGCACACAGGGCTGCATGAACAGATCATGTGACCTACCCTTCTGCAGGGCAAGGACAGTATTTGAATTATAACAATTAATCATTAGTTTCTGTCCCTGCCACTCGGAAGACGTGATGTGCAATTGTATGCTCTGCTTCCAAAACTTTTTGTGGGAAAATGCAGGAGTAAAATTCATCTCCGCATAACACACCACAACCAGTCAAACAAGAGTCTATCTCTAACTGCTGTGTGCATGGAACCAGAGACTTATCCAACACAGATATTCCATTGAAATGTGGCATTAGAAACTTAAAGAACTCTATGTCCTCCCTAACTTCATTGGGAATAGGAACAAGTCCATCCTTTGGCATAGTCCTGAGGAAGTTCAAGATGCGGTTTGTGTAAATGCGCACTGGAGGCGCCACACTACCCATATAATTAAGTAAACCAACTAGCGACTGTACTTGAATGAATGAAGAAACTATGGACTGAACTTGTGCGGTGCTAGTTGTAAACCCAACTAGTCTAAAACTGTATGAAGTGTATCATAAGCCTTATTTGTGTCTTCAGTACCTAATTCAGCACCCCCAAAATCGTCAATCTAAGGTTTTGATAAGAAACCGTGCAGTCCATGAATGTGTGAAGCGGCCAATGTGGTCCGCTCCATCATCATTGCAGCTGTACGTAGGCCGAAAGGGGGGCATACATCCATGTAATACTGACCATCACACTGTATAGACATGAAAGGCCAATCCCAAGGATCCAGACGCAATTGTCTATACCCCCGGGACAAGTCCAATTTATACATTAGGCAACCCGTGCCTAAATCCCTGACTCGATTAGCCATATAGTCTACTGTTGGGAGTTTTAAATCTATTGGAGAACCCAGATACTCATTCAATGGTATCCCATCATTTACTGACATACCTCTTGGCCATGACAAGTCAACTACTATTCTTCTTATTGCACTTTCCTTTTTGGGACGTGTCATAACTGGTGAGAGGTGTAAAGGAACCACAGGTGGGGGACAAAAGGACCCAATAGAGCATTTTTTCCAAGTTCTACCTGCAGATAAGTACGCACATGATCTGAATACTCTGTACCAGACTGATGATTTTTGAAGTTGACATCAATGGAGCAGAGTGGACAAAACTACTTGGCCAACCGAATTCCAAATAGTCTACAATTTTGTTATCATAATAATCATTCAAGTACTCGCGCCATGCAGCAATGTTCAAACCACCAGGTATTGGAATACGGGCAACCTGAAAGTTGTAGGCCCCTGTGTTAATAATATAACTGTACTATAGATATCCAACATATTAGCATTAAATTGAGAAATATCAATAGGTTCTCTGCGCTCCGTGTTGATGGACTTAGATTTTAATCCCATCATAGTTTTATTTTTGTGACCATTATCAACCCTCATTTTCATTTCACCTATAATAGAACTGTTCTCGCGTAAGGCATCATTTAACACAGAATCCTCATTATCATCATCATCAGCCAGAGTCTGCATAAATGGATAATCAATAATCTCATTAACACCAATGTAAGTATCATCTTCACAATGGCTCCCAGCAATGTCATCAGTGTCCATTCCAGCACAAGCATTACCAGAGTTGAAATTCTCGCTGACAGAGAATGTTAGATTCAAACAGTCTCTATTGTCACAGGAATTAATACTCTCGTTAACAGAGAGTGAAAGTTTTCCAGTGCCATCATTGAGGTTTTCGATAACGGAGAACGCTGAAGAATCCTTTGAATCACAAACATCATCCAACTGACTACCACAATCAGCATTATCTTTCCCAGATGACCGGTCAGCCTCATCCTCCATATCTTTCCAATCATTTGATTTTAGAAGGGGGAGCAGATTTAAGTTTCCCCCTGTGGCCCATTTTTTGACTTGAAAAGCTTTCGTCGACAATCTCTCTCTCTATGATTAAAGAGCATGCCTGTGTTAGCGAAACAGAACGCACAAGCATGATTGTTCCCGTCATGTGCACCAAAATATGGGCAAGTATCTGACTGAAATGGAATACAAATACGAACATTAACCTGAGGATTTGGCTGACGAGAATTGTAGGGCTGACGCTGCTGACTACCAAACATTGGACATTGCGCAAATTGCATACGAAGCTCTGCTATTTGAGCTGTATCAGACCAAGAATACCGAGCCATTTCAACCCCTGATGCCAGCATGCTATAATAACTCCTGATATGTGTCCAGCCGTACTGGGATGCATCCAGCATAAGATCCTTCAATAAAGCCAGCATGACCTCCTTGTCCATTGTATTTCTAGGATTGTCCAGCATAGCCAAACAACCATACATGAATTCTGACTTGGTAATGTGTGCATACTGGATGAGCTTGCATTCCTGGCCCCTGTAGACATAAAAATGTGGCCAGTCTATTTCATTCACAACCATATCTTCCACTGTACGTGAAATCCCGCTCCGCTTACCTCTTTTCCTCTTGGTTGATTCATTGTCCATCTCGTAGTAGTCGCCATGAATTCCTTGTTCTGCCAATCGACGTGCAACACACTGCTCGATGTGTCGATCCTGACGTAAGGATGATACAGATGGCACTCTACCGTCCCTAACAGAAATGCCATCCTGCTCTTGTACATTGTTTTCATAATGTATCCTGTTTCTAAGAAATGAATCCATGCGATGTTCATGCATAGCACCACTGTATCCTTCACTTAACTTGTTGACTACAAGACAATCAGCGGCGTGCAAGCGTTCAAAACAATCAAGAAACACTCACACTGATTGGTCTAGAATTGCACTTGCAATGTATGTCAACATTAAAATAACGTGATGCGTGTCAGCTCGGCCGTCAGTATACTCAGCCAGAGTCGTGTCTCACCAATGACACACAATTTACCTATTGTAATACAATTATGCATACTACATTTCATAGGCAAATCTGCTGCATTATAGAACAGCACAAGGCCTAAATGTCTACCATCTCTGATATGGGTCACTAAACAATTCTAATGGATTTGATAAACGTGATATTTTGATATTTCTGGAAGGCATACCTCTCATTATTTGACTCTTACTTGAATCTTGTGATCTGTAAAGCAAAATGCATTTCAATTCACTTTAGAATGATTGCCAATATTCCAGGGTTCTCTGTTACCATTTGGCTTTTTACACTACTGAAAAGTACTATTACCATTATTCATTGGTCGGTTTAGGTATAGGAGGTTACCTTTAGAATATTTCTATTCTGTTTTTTAAACTTCCTAAAATATTATGACGTCTATTGGGCCCCTTGCTATAAATTATATCAGTGCAGTACCCTGATACACCTTAAGTGAATCGTTACTCCTCTCTATCTTACAGTTTCCACCCTTGCTCATAATAAGGAAAGAACACTTTTGATTTCTTAGTTTAATTATATATTTTTATTTATATTTACCCGTTATATCCCCTTCTATAGCTCTCTCCATTCATACACAATGGCTGACTTAGGAGTAATATCCATAATACATACACGCAATTATATTAGTGGGCTATAATACATTTCCTTAAAATGGAGGACCCATAACAATTAATATGGACACTCAATTAAATCACTACCAGCTATAGTATTTCAAGACCTTCTTTAATTTATATTATTTAGATTCGGAAATAGTTTTGTTTAGCAGTTGTTATGCAGTGAAATTCTTAACATCGTCTTTATAGTCAGGGGAGCCAAACTTTAAAAAAGGCATTACATTTTAAGTTGGTGGCCTCCAAGAGGGTAAAAGCAATGGACTCTTCGAACGTTTAGAACATCTCTCAAGTATAAAAAACACCTGTCTGCTGGACTGAAAAGGTGATGGTATATGATTTAGAGGTCATTTGCAGGTCAAACTCTTAACAATAGGCTTTTTTCTCAGTATCTTCACTTATGTTTAATGTGTCTTTGCTGCAATCACATATATTCGTATTTCTTATGTAAAGAATGTAATCTTTTGTTTGTGTGATATTGAAGGTGATCTCAAGGTCATATAGGGGTCAAATAATTGAAAAATGGGCTTTTTCGAAGTAAAAGTACTAAATTTATAATCTATTTCTATGACAATTGCATGCATTCTTCTTTTCTTTGGTATTGTATTATTAGTATTGATCTTGTAGTATCATGATTTCTAAAGGTACTATATTTTCTAATATAATCTTATATCAATCACCTGCATTCTTCTTTTTTTGGTATTGGACAATTGATGTTGGTCTTGTTGTAGTCTTTTGTGTAATATTCAAGGTCAGATTATTACAAGATCAATATTAATAGTCAAATACTAAAAAGGAGAATGCATGTAATTGCTATAAAAACAAATAAAAAACTTAAAGGGGTTATGAAGAGTGTTTTGAAAAAAATGAGTTAGATGCAGAATAGTAAGCCATACATGATATTATTTAAGTATGCCTATGCTATTCTGCAAGAAAAAGCCCTATTTTTGCAAAAAGAAGACTTTTCTCCCCTACCCGTAGCGCCGTTGTGTGAGATGACAACGGGATCATAGGTGAGGCTGCCGCGCATCAAACCAATGGCTACAGTACTGGCGAGATCGATGCGTTACTCTCCAGTGCTCGTAGCAGCAGTAATATAAGTTCACACCCCAGTGAACATGAGAAAGAGATCGTAATAGGGCCTAACATGTATAGCATGTATAAATAATGTATGCTAAATAATTGTAAACCCAGTATTCTAGATCAAGTTGACAAAGTACATGCAGAGCAGAGAAAAGGCTGTTTATTTAAGACGCCCGCGTTTTTTCCATTTGTTGGCTGTTTCCCTTGGCCTCCTAGCCTTGCAAGCTTGGTCCTATTTTAAAAAGGAGATCCAGCTTCATTAGTGTCTCAAGTGTCATCACTATTGTTAACGAATTGGCCGAACGGCGGAGGGTTAAAGTTCTATCTACTCGGGATCATTAATTTGAATTTGAATTTGAATTTTGTTTTTCGTCACATTTTTGACAATTGTGGCTAATTCGTGACTAGCCAGTTGTAAGTAGTTGAGGAAACCGGAGTATGCAACGAAAACCATAACAACCCAATGAGCAGAGATTACCTACTTCTGACGGGTTCACGTTGTGACGTCACGACCTACGGCTGCTGGCGTGAGTGGGGCCAGATTTGAAGGCTTATATCTCATAATTAAAAAAAAAATCATTTTTAACTTTTTAACAAATGGGTTTCAATGATCTTTATTAAGCATCTCACAAAATCTGGTGGGTTTTTGAAATGGTCAAAAACACTCTTCATAACCCCTTTAATATTATTACTCTTTTTTACTCTTTTACGTTTTTCAACCACCTCGTGACCCCAAGAATATCACACAAAATAGAAATCAGACTACTACAAGATCAATATCAATAGTCCAATACCATAAGAAAGAAGAATGCATGTGATTACCATAAAAAAGATTTTATAAAATTAATGATTTAACTAAGAAAAAGCCCATTTTTTATACTTTTTTTAACCATTTTTGACCTTGAGATGACCTTGAATATCACCCAAAGTAGAAATCAGATTACTGCAAGATCAATGTCAATAGTCCAATACCAAAAGAAGAAAGATGCATGTTATTGCCATAATAATATGGTTACAACTTAGTACCTATGCTCAGAAAAAAGTCCATCTTGCAACGTTTAGACATATTTCTGACCTTAAAATGACCTTGAACATCTCCCAAATGAGTAATCAGACTCCTAGAAGATCAATACCAATAGGCCAATGCCAGAAAATGAAGAATGCATATGATTGACATATAAATAGATTAGAAATATAGTGCTTTTACTCAGAATCTTTTTCAATTATTTGTTTCCTATTTGACCTTGAGATGACCTTGACACACAAATACAAATTGACATTACCACAAGGTCAATAATTGTATTTCTTTACATAAGAAATAAGAATGTTAGTGATTGCAGCAAAGAAACATTGAATCTAAGTATATATACCGTCACTTTTTCAGTCTGGCAGACAGATGTTATTCAATAGTGGAGGGATGTAATAAATGTTTAAAGCGCCCATTGCTTTCATCCTCTCGGGTGCCACGGAATTAAAAAAATTGGGGTTTGGCTCCCTGCCTATTATCATGGTAGGATCAGGTAATGGCACTTCAACACATATTAAAATCAGTGTCATGCGAAGATAAAACTAAGATAAATCTATTCTGTTCGGTATTCATTTTCTTGGCTGCTAGTACAGTATCAAAAGGGAGAGGTATATAGAGCTTCCAGCCTGCCCATTCCTAATGCAATAAACATATTCCAAGCTCTGCTCACAGGGGTGATTGACTCTGATGGATGGCAGGATGCCCAGTCTATGTATGACCTGAGAATGCTGATGAGGCCAGCTACAGATTATGATTATCTGAGCTGACCGATCTGGCATGACCATGTCATAAAACTTCCAGAAATTAAAACACTGAACAAATGCAGTGTGCACGTGGTTGCAGACTTCTTAAACTCATCATGGGAAATATTGTCTAGGGGAACAATAGAACAAACACGAAATATCACCCTCAATTTCCTTGAATATTTGGCAATTAAGCAAAGTATAAAGGAATTCATCAAAAATGCAAGTAAAAAGAGAGTAAACATGGGTCCATATATACCATATATGTTGAATTTGACTTTCTCACAGAAAAAGGGATGTCACGATATATATAGAAAAACAGGCCAATATGGAGACAAACTCCTAAAAGAGATTTCTCTAAAATGGGAGACTAACTAAGCTTATGCTGAATGTTGAAAATGATGAAATAAAACACTCCATCTCTCTTTAAAAAAAAACAACTAGAAATATGTACTAACGGGATATTCAATATAAATTGTGGCACGAAAGAGTGCCTACAAATTCCAGATTATATAGAATGAAAATTTTCGAAAATTAAAACTGTGAACACTGCCCACAAATAGAAACCAATGCACATGCTTTCATTTTGTGTGAAAGATCTCAGCAGTTTTGGAGAGAGATTAATTTTTTTTTCATTAAGATTAGGAAAAAAATCATATATCAAAATAGAGGGAAAAGAAATTCATATTCAATGAGACATTTTGAAAGACTACTTGAATTGGAAAGAGAATCAGAAGAAAATCACGCATTAAATGATGATAAATTAGAGATGTATGAGGGGAAATGGGAGAATTACATAAGAAAATAAGAATGAAAATTAGATTTCATTCAATAAATTTAATGTAAAGATACTACAAGGCAACATGTGTGCTGTTTTTGTTTTCTTATTTTTTTTCTAAAAAAGTCCTCCACTTGTGTGCTATTGTGGGCAACAGGAGGCAGGTGTCATATTGTATGATGATGTAGATAAGGACGGTAAAGAATCGTGATAGTGTATATTTGTTATGATGTTGTTGTTTTTATATTTTGAAAATAAAATAAACAAACTTCGGTTATCCAAAGTTCATAAAAATAAAAAAAATGTTTTTTTTTTAACTTTTGTCCACATCAGCACCTCGTAGAAATTGCACCTAACTCATACCTTAGCCCCTGATACTATAGTCTGCAACATAGCTAGGGTTAAATGCACTGACAAACATTTTTCGCAAGCCCTATTTGTGGTGCCATATTAGTTGTGTAACAGATAAGATTATAATAGGTTTCTTTTTGGAAAGTAACAAGTAGACATACAATTTTGCCATCGAGTTCCGCAACGAAGCCTATTCTGTAAGGACTCTGAGTGAACTGTTTGTAGACATAGGGCAGATAGTCGAAGCCGGAATAGACGTTTCTGTTGATGTCCATGACAGCTTCATAGTCGTACAGGGTAGCCCTGCGGCATCTCACTTTCCCTATAGCTGCCATAGTGATACGTAGGTAAAGAAAGAAGCACTGTGGAAGGTGACCTGCTCTAAGAAAGTATGTAGGGCAGGTCAAGAGCGACTTAGTACTAAAGATTACGATGAATGTATACGTAGGTTGTCCGATCAAAGTTCAGCCCAGGCATGCTTTGAAAGACCAGGATATAGTAGGGCGGTTAAGGCAAAAATCGTGCACTTTTTGTCAAAAGCGTGATACTTGGCAGAAGTATACTTTCATGCATACTGATCAGTTCTGGATATGGACTAATTATAGCTTTTGTGACAAAATGTTTCCCAAAGGTGTCATCTTTGCCAATTTTCATGAAAAAATGCTAAAAAAGGGTATTTTTTGTAATAAATCACTATTAATGCATTTGGGCAAGAAGAGTAATCAATGCTTTGCAAAAATTACTGAACACCAGGTTTAGTGACTGAAATGCATACATGATGTATTAGGTACTCCCAAAGGTCATATATTTTAGGGTATTTTATCCAAAAAATGGCCACTACTGTATGTGTGTATTTTCATAATTAACCTTCTAATACCTCTATGATCAAGTCTAAATTTACGAAAATTAGCAGGCATAAACCTGGACCTTCACATTTCAACTTTTGATTGGAAACCTGTATTCGGGTCATTTATGTCACATAATTTTAGGATTGTTTTTAATTTGCCAAAATGATGGCTTATTATTTTTTTCTCTCGGGTCCTGAATGACCATAACATTTCAGTGAAGGGGTAAATGGCAACACACTTATGATCGCTCCTAAATGACATAAAAAGGATGACTTCGGCAAAGACATTTTGGAATATTTTCATGCAAAATTCTTACATTCTAACTTAAAACAAAAAAAGCTGTTTGCTTGCAGGTCTATTATTTCACACAAACTTTTTCTCTCTTTGGATTAGATTAACCAAACCTTTTCAGTGAAGTGATAAATTATAGACTGGAGAATAGTGACATAAAGAGCTGACCTTCCCAGCAAACACAAAATATTTTCAAAATATTTTTAAAAGGACTGAAATAAAATTGTTAGAAACATTCACAATAAACATGAATAAAACATTAGCAAAATGTTCAATAACCACAGGGAAAACATTAGTGAAATAATGAATGTAAATAATGTTTTTTTTATTTATTTTTTTTATTTTTCAATAAATTTTCTATTCAGTTCTTGCAAGAAAAAACAGGTGTAACATACATATATCACATGGTAATCAAAAATAAAATATTTGTTAAGTAGGAAAATATACGTTAAAGATCTATTTTACGGAGTATTGTTGTATACATAGTATTGGGTTGTTGCAAAACATGGTATACATTGAATTGTTAACTGTAAGAATATATAAGTAGAGTGATCTGTATTAATATTGTATGGAATGTAATAAGTAGAGAGACCTGTATTAAGTATTATGTGGATATGTAATTAAAGAAGTCCAGTAATAAAGACCATTTTTTCTCAAAAAGATGCTTTTTGTCTTTAATGATGCTATTGTAGTACTCGTGGTTGAAGACTTGTCTCAGATTTAATTGTACCTGTAATAGGGTGGGGGTTTTGCAGTCCAGTTTCGCTTGATAAATTGTTTTTTTGGTAATCAATGTTTATTTGTAATGTGTTTTCTAAATCTCCTAGAATCTTCTTCCTGTCTGTTAGATGGTAATATATCATGCCTAAAGATCTTATCCAGGCTTCAACGTTGGACCACAAGCCTTGCACCCTATCACAGGCAATAAGCATGTGATGATTACTGTCTTTATCTATACCACATATTGAGCATGTGTCAGACTCTTTAATTCTGCACTTAACTAGAACATCATTTGTATAGTATCTATAATGCAACGTTCTGAATTGAGTGTATTTAAGGTGGACATCATCTATCATTCTATTGGTTTTAAGGAGAGAGTTTTTAACTTCGTATGGATCAAGAATGATGTCACCTTTATTATACCATTTCTGGCATATGTTTTGTAGAATGTCCCCTCTTTTGCTGATAAGAGTTTTGTATAGTAAAGAGACACCTTTTGAGTCTCTACAAAGAATAGTGTTTAACAAGCAATTTTGGGGTCTCGTGACATTTATAGATGGTTTCTCACTATTATCTAGAAACAGTTTTAAGGTTAATACAAAACCTCCATATTCAAGAAAGTTTGTGTTAAGGTTGTATCTGCTTTGGAATTCTTCTAATGAAAAAAACTGGCATCTATCATTCAGAACGTCGCTTATAGTAGTGATTCCCATTCTTAACCAGTTTGGTTTTATGGGTAATCTTAGAATATTGTTATACCATAGTGGAGTAGAACATACCAAAGACAATTCTTTGCAAACAGCACTTTTAAATAACAATCTTAAACCATCTAGAACATTCCGCCAAAATGGCAACTGAATTATTTCAGACATTCTTTCAATAAAATCAGGACCGTAATTAAAGATATCATGGAAGTCATCCATATCAAGAAAAGCTTTCCACTTTCCATTAGATGTTAAATATCTTTTGAGCCACCCTAGTTTCAAGGCTTTATCAAATAGACTTAGATTATGTAATTTCAAGCCACCTTCAGAAATGTCTGCTTCCAAAATGTACTTGCTGAATTTAGCAGGTTTGTCACTCCATATAAAAGAATAGAATATTTTTTCTATTTTTTTAATTGTCATTTCGTTCGGGGTTGGTAGGGACAGGAGGATGTGTGTTATTTTGGACAACAGTAGTGATTTCACTATAACAACTTTACCATAAGGTGAAAGTTTTCTGGTACTCCAAGTTCTTATTAGTTTTTTGATTTTGACTATTTTTAGCTCTAGGTTAATTTCAGTTATATCTCTTAAATTAAAAACATCATACTGAATTCCTAGAACTTCAAAAGAGTGTGTCCATTTTAAACCAAACTGTCCTTCCCAAGGTATCCTCCTGTCCCTTGAAACCCCAATCTTAATGACTTTAGTCTTGTCTTTGTTAATTGCAAGACCTGATATTTTGTTAAACCATCTCAGCACATCCAAGACACTTCTTAAAGAGTTTTTGTCTTCACTTAAAAAGATTGTTGTGTCGTCGGCGTACTGAGACAGTTTAATCTCTGTATCCCCTATTTTAATACCTTTAATATCCGGATTTTCCCTTATGACATGGGAGAGCACCTCAGCACAAATAACAAAGAGGTAAGGAGAGATGGGGTCCCCCTGACGGCATCCTCTAGATAAGTTTATTTTCCCAGAAAAGTAGCCATTTTGCTCTATTCTTGAGAATGAGCCATTTTGTAAAAGTTTAACAGATTCAATTATAAAGTCACCGAAGCCAAATAAATTTAGACAAAATTCAATGAAATCCCATTCAACGGTATCAAAGGCTTTAGCATAGTCTACTATAATAAGGAGACCATCCATTGAATTTGCTTCACAATATTGTAATGTGTCTGTTAAGAGGCGAGTGTTTTTTCCTAAGAATCTGCCAGATATAAAGCCCGTTTGATCTGGGTTGATAATTTGGCTCAGAATTGGTTTAATTCTGTTTGATATAATTGCAGAAAGGAATTTGTATACAGAGTTTAAAAGAGTTAAGGGTCTCCAGTTTTTGAGGAGATTTCTCTCCTTTCCAGTTTTAGGGATACAAGTAATTATACCCTCAATGGTATAAGGGGAAAGTTGCTTTGTTATTAAAGCCTCATTATAGACCCTTAATATCCAGTACTTTAATTCCCGATGAAAGAATTTGAAGAACTCATTTGAGAAGCCGTCAGGGCCTGGGGCTTTGTTATTTTTACTTTGTCTTATTGCTGTCTCAAGTTCAAATAAAGAAATAGGGGCATTAATTTGATTCTGGGATATTTTATTTACTTTAGGTAGATTTTCGAGGAAGTGAGAATATCTTGAGTCTATGACAGGAGTGGTATTATGTGAACTGAAGAGATCAGAGTAAAAAGCTTTTTGAATTTCTAGAATTTTATTAGGATCTGTTACGGTTGTTTTATCATCTATTTTTAACTCGGCAATATTTTTATTTAAATAGTTTTTTTTTTCAAGATTAAGGAAGTATTTAGAGGGCTTTTCCCATTCTTTAGTATGTTGATACCTTGATCTTATTACATGAACTTTTAATTTATCTTCCCTAATTGATTGCAGTTGTATATTAGCCTTATTTAGTTCTTCTAACTTGTTATCCAAATTTATGCTATAGCAGTCTATTTCTATTTCTAAATCTGTTATTTTATTTACAAGTTCTTGCTCTAGTTTATTTGTTTTTCTGCTTAAATTTTTGGAAAATTTTATTGTTTCACCACGAATTTGGCATAGTAATGTATTAAAAAATAGACTATCATTTATTTTTAATTCGAGATTCTCCCCGTTATCATTATTCATGTATTCTGTCGAGTAGACAGGAATAGAATATATAGCTTTATTTAAGTTAATTGTGTCCTTTATTAATTTAATATAATCTGCATTTGTAAGTAGGTTATTGTTAAATTTCCATGAACCTTTACCTCTTGGGTGTTTATTTACATTTAATTTAAGAGTTATTAAGTTATGGTCGCTTCTATACGCATTATCAATTGTGGCTTTAGGAGCAAAAGTTAATAGATCTTGGGAAATTATAAAATAGTCGAGTCTCGCTCTTTTGAAAGTTTTTTTTGTTCCCCAAGTATATCGTTTATTATTAGGGTTTTGCTCTCTCCATATGTCCATATAATTATTTTAAAAAAAAAAGTTATTTATAACATGTCTTGACTTTATGTTTCTTTGTGAATTATAGTTGTAGGTGTCTTCTTTAGTTGGTGCTATGTTCCAGTCCCCTACAATAATCGTATAATCTATATTTATGTCTTCTATTTTTTTAAGTAAATTATCGTACCAATTTGGATTGTCATTATTGTGTCCATATAAGTTAACAATTAGCATTGGAATAGAATTATTTATAGTTATATTTAACATTATATATCTTCCCTCACTATCCTTATTTATCGATTCTACATTATATTCAAAGGTTTTATTTATTAGTATTGCTACTCCTCGAGAATTTGTTGAATTACCACTGATGATAAATTTGATATTCCATTCCTTTATAAGAGTGTCTCTGTCATTATTAGTGAGATGAGTTTCTTGGAGACAAATTATATCTGCCCCTAGTCTTTTAAAGTTTAACCACATATCCCCTCTCTTTTTCCCATCTCTCAAACTTCTAGTATTTGATGATACAATTGTTAGATAAGATAGCTCACCAGTCATGTCAGGAAAATCCGGAATTTCATATGCAGTGACAAACCTGTTGCAAGAACTGATAAAACATTAAACATCAAAAAGAAATACAATAAACATACAAAACAATATGACAATTGAACACAGGCCATTACTTCAGCTCGAAGCAATGTGCCATAACATACAAGAGAATATGACACTTGTATAGTCAAATTACCACTATAAGTAGCAATTCTCTGTATAGAGTGTGTATGGGCAGGCTCTGACCTAGCATACCCTGAGGATATAATATGAATGAATTTTTTTCATATTAATAAAGAATATAGCGTCTGAATCCCACTGTCCAGCAGTGATATTAATGTTAGCATATAACGAAATGAGTCATGGGTTTATGACTGTCTTAATTTAGAATAAAGTATCCAAGCTTTACCAGGTTTGTTTACGAGAGAGTCATTGTAGCATTATTAAGAATGAGCGAGCAAGTTTAGGTGTATGCGAGTAGAGTCTGTCAACTTTCACCCTCATTTTTGCTATGTGACTAGATGCCATACATCAGGCTGGTGTTATACCTGAATTGCTGCGCTACCTTTTGCACTGGTACACCCTTGAGGTAATGTAAATAATGTTATGCAATGAAAATATGATATTAGTAAAACATTTACGAGAATAAAGGAATATTTTCTTACAATATTAACCAATATTTTTTTCATAATAATGTCTGATAACATTATGTTATCTTTTATCACCATTTTTAGTTAATGTTTAATGTCTGCGGATTACAAATGTTGTTTTTAACATTTATCGAATGTTTTATTAACATACTTTAAAATGTTTCTAAAACGTCTGAAAAAGTATAGATAAAATATCAATTTATACATTAATGAAACGTTAAACAATATTTTTCCAAAATATGTTTGAATATATTAAACTGTAATTTTTTTAACATTTAAAATAAATCTTTTAAAGCTGCCTAATAAAGGAATATTTTCTCACAATATTAACCAATATTTTTTTCATAATAATGTTTGATAACATTATATTATCTTTTATCAACATTTATAGTTAATGGTTTACATCTGCATATTACAAATGTTGTTTTTAACATTTATAGAATGTATTATTAACATTCTTTAAAATGTTTCTAAAACGTCTGAAAAATTATAAAAAAAAAAAAAAATGTCAATATTTACACTGATAAAATGTTAAACAATATTTTTCCAAAATATGTTTGATAATATTAAACTATAATTATTCTAACATTTAAAGACAAATGTTTTAAAGCTGTCCATTACAAATGTTTCTTTGAATATTAATTAAGTATTGTATCTACAAAGTTACAAAATATTTCTGAACAAATTTGAAATTAAATATCTAAATATATATTTAGAAAATAATAACCAATAATTTTCTGCGATAATGTATGATAACATTATCCTATCTTTTATTATCATTTTAAATAAATGTTATACATCTGCATATTACAAATGTTTTTTTAAACATCGGTTTGATATCAAGAACACATCCTGTGAAATATTTGTGAAACATCTGAACTAAGCTGTAAAGAAATGTTAAAAATGACATTAACAAAATGTTGAATAAATGTTTTGAAATGTTTTTGCCGAATTCTTTGTTCAACATATCTATAAAACAGTCCTATAATAATTCGAAAACATTATAAAAATACCAATTTTAACACAAAAACCGTATGAAATGTTTCAGAAATATTATTGAGGAATGCCCTATGATATTGCCACATAATAATGTCAAAATGCAAAAACAATAGCTACAATTCAACATTATTATCTTAATATTAAATAACGTTAATATATAATCCTACAATTGTTAGCAACTTCTCTGAAAAAGCAATATTTTATGCTATAATTAGATAAATATGATCGATAAACATGAAATATTGATTTGAAAATTTAGGAAAAAATAGTTTCCAAATAAATATATCATTACTGGCATTGGTTAAAAATTTTTGGTTTCTTAAAAAGCATGAAATACCAATATGTGTCATTCCGAAAGGCATTGATTAGGGCTGACAAAAATAATATAAGTAGCCTTCTCTTCTATCTTGAAAGCATGATTTGTACAGTATACTTTTCAAAGTAAGACTGAGCAAGAAATCCCTAAAATGGGGATTTCAAAAGTGTGTTAGTTATGGGCGATTGGTAAGTACATTTTCTTCTCTAAAGAATTTAAAACTCAACTATCTGGAAAGATAAATATTTCAAAAATATTGAAATAATGTTGAGTAAAATGTTACAAAAAATGTTGGCATAATATTCCAAGGCCAGCAATTTCAATGGGGATAAATATCTTCAACAACAATGTCAAAATGTTTCTTAGAAATAGTTTATGAATAATTTAAGCAACATTGTATACATATGTATTTAAAATATTGTGAAAATAATAATTTAAATGTTATAAGAAATGTTTTGGTAATAATTTTCAGGCCAAACGTTTTAATATTAATAAATATTTTTCAGAAACATTTGATGAATAATTTTTGCAATATTGTGTTAAGGTATCTTGGAAATGTTTTTAAAATAATAATACAAATATTATAAGAAACATTATGGTAATAATTTTCAGGCCAAACGTTTTGATATTAATAAACATTTTCAGTAATATTTCACAGATATTGGGTTAAATATCTTGTAGACATAGCACAAATGTTTTGTGTTTGCTGGGTTAAGTCCCCTTATATGAATTAACAGATATGAGTACTATTATAAGCAGCAATGTACCTGGACTAACAGACTTTCCAACTTATGATATGAAGCCTGAAAGGGTATCTCATATTTCACCCATTTCATGGGGTTGTTTGACTAACATACTAACATGTTGTGAAACTAACATAAAATGCAGTTATGGTATAGAATAATCAAACCCTTTCAATTAAGCGTCAATATTATAGCAATTGCGTTCACATTAGATTGATCCCACATGACATGATAAAGCAAGTTAGTAAAGCAACATATTGAGGCTATACAAACGTTAAAAATGTTATAGCAATAACATCGTATGTACATAGGTTTACCGTGCATTATCAAGGAATTAATTTGATGAGAATCATTAACATTTATGAGGATTTTTGAGACTTTGAGAAAATATAATGAACAAGGTCATATTTCAGCTTTATTTTGCATGGAATTTAGAGATGGGAATCAGTGTGGACTCCATGATTTATCATATGTTAATCTAAAAAGTTAATCTAAAAAGTTAATCCAAAAAGTTTGCATTTTGTCTCTAGTGCAGTTTCAGCTCAGGACAACCGGGGATACAGTAAAATGAGGCATCAGTTAATTCAAACAAAGATGGCAGTGGAATGCAGAGGTACTGTGATGCATGTGATAACAAAAGCCAGTGGCTGCCTAGAGGAATGTATTATTTTGTTTACCAAAGCGCCTACATTCAAAAGTGATTTCCTGATTTAGTTCTTTAAAAAAACATTTTAAACTTTAGTGAATGCCGCCTATAAATAGTGAAAATATAATAAGACCAATGATTTTACTGTATATATTGGGCATTTATTTCTAAATCAAGTGATTTTTCATGGTGATATTGTTTATGATGACATATTATGAAAGAATCACTGTTTCACTGAAGTAGAGGTTATAGTACTTGGCGCTTTACTCTCCAAATTCCAGCAGGAGCAAGAGCATACTAGAACGTGAAAAATATCATAGCTCTATGGTGAGCATAGCCATCGCTGTATAGTCTCCATGAACATCTTATAGTTAAGATCATTTCAACAAGAAAGGAAAAACCATGTAATATTAATATTAAATATGGTACAATTGTTTCTTGGGTTTGTGTCATGTTTTGAATCTTGCTCTTGGCTTAACTTAGGACATGATGAATTAGCATTGGTCTCCACCGGCGGATCCACGTCGGTGGTTCCGGTGACAAGTCACCGCTCAGTTCAAAAACTGGGTGTTTGGCACCAGTCAAATCCGCCAGCTGATTCCTGCCTGTTCACACCACCAGTATAGACAAGCAGTTAAAGGGCATCATGCCCCGGATAGATTTCCTTAAAAAAAACTGGGACAGTTGGATTTAGGAAGGGGAAGACGGTCGACTCAGCCAGACGTCACTGTTGTCGCCGACGGCTGACTGTCTGACACAATTATCGAAAGGCTCCATTGGAAATATTGATAAGGACGGCAGATATTGGCATGGGGAGATAGAGATTAGTATGGATATAACTAGTTATCATTCACGGCAGCTTGATAACACTCGCCGCTATGGAGCGCTGGTAAGCAACACTCGTTGAAGTCATCTCTTCACTTTAAAGTGGAAGATGACTTTTAAAACTTGGTATAGAAGCATAATTATTCAACCAGCAGATTTTTAGGAAATCATAAACAATACTAGTAGGTAGTATTGTAACATTACATGTAGATTATACTGGTCAACATATACTGGTAGCCCGCGCTCTTATGCCAGTATTGGATGGAGTGTACTAAGGATTAACTAGGTAAATGCACCAGTTAATTGAATCCCCGGGAGAGCGGCAGGGATAGTGTTCTCACCTTTCACATAGTGCACATTTTGTGAACCATATTTTTTAGCCATGTGGACAAAAGTAAAAAGCACAGCATAAATGTATGTAAAAACTTTAAAATTAACTATATTTTCAATGAAAAATAAAGAAAAACTTTGAAATGAAATAAAATTGCACTGTAAAAATAAACAAAACATTGGAAACTTTTCAAAAATTTTGAAAATAAAAATTATTCACTCTAAAAGACTAAGATACACTGAACTTTCCCAAAACATTGATATCTTTTGTAAAAAACTTTGAAATAAAAATTTATTGCGTTGAGAAAAGTCAAAGAATCAATGTAAATTTTCAAAGATAGGCTGAAATTTACATTTAATTCTCTAGAAAATTCAGCAAAATAGTGATTTTTGTTTCACATTTTCTTTGATAATATAACATTTTTCAATTTCTTAATGCCTTTCTTTAAAAATCTCAACGCTTTTTACTTTTCTTTTGGAAGTTTTACTATTTTTATTTTTGGAAGTTTTCTTTCTAAATCCCACTGTACTTTTATCAATTCTCACTTCGTTTTTAAGCATCATCTGGGTCATGAGGCTTCTATAAATAACTCAGGGAATACCTTCATGACGACAATATAGCGTGCGATCTCAATCATAAGGCCCTTTCCCACCTGAACACGATCTAACACGGCCGTGTGCGATTTTGGGAATCTCACGCGGTCGTGCAACACTGTATGACACAGTATCACACTCTCATAGCGTTTCGTATTCAACCGCGTTCAACCTTCCTTGGCCGTATGACGTTCGCACACGGCCGAAAATCGCACTCTGGTTTTTGACATGTTCAAAAAAATCTCACGCGGTCGTGCTCGTTCAAAAAATCGCATTGCACCGCATGAGTGCCGTATGAGATTCGCACTTAACCGTATGACGATCTCACACGACAGTATGACAATTGTATATAACCGTATGCGCATCGTGTTCGACCGTGTTCAAGAGCGTGGGAATGGAAGAACACGGTGGTCATACGGTCGTCATACGGTCGAATGCGAAGTTGTGAGATGCTCATACAGTTATCATACGGTTGTATGAGATTAAATGAGAGGCTCATACGGGTCCTGTGCGAACGCTCATCACGTGACCTAAGAGCGGTCTTTTCCAACGAGAGGATATTTTTAATTATAAAGATAATAAGTAAAAAAGGGCAAATATGACTTGAATACTTGAAAAAAGACATATGAAACATGGGTCGCAGCTAAAGAATACCCACTTCAGGAGAATGTATCGAAAGGGTAGTACAATATATGGCAATACTATCATCAATATCTTGATATTTTAAGTTTCCCTCGCCTCTAAAAATTAAAAAGTATCTCCCTGAAAATATCAAATGGTTGATGCCTAAGCAAGATCCTATTGTAATTTGAATGCAGATGGAACGGTATTACGAAGAGTTCTGCCTACAGTTATGTTGGCAAAGGTTTTGTATCAATCCAAATCTATTGGATACTGGATATATTTGAAACCCGGGGGGGGGGGGGCACTCATCCAATGTCAGTGTTTTGGTGAAAGAAGGGGTGTTTATTTACTGGAAAAATATCGAGCGTATGCGCCCCCCTAAATACCCAAGTGCCCCCCCCCCCTGGATTTGAAATGCATCATGCATATTCATTAGGTCATGTTCAGTTTCTTTGTTAAGGAAATATTGAACGTCTTAATTGTATACATCCATATTGATCCAAACAGTATGATGATCTTCAAAATGCCCACGGCAAAACGGGTTTAAAGCGGATTTAAAACAATTTTTTTAACATATTTTATTTACTACTTTCGTATGTGCGACGTATTTGTGTCGCACTGAACCGTATTGCTGTCGTATTCAACCGTGTTTCAATACGACAGAACGTGTTGCACCGTAATGGTGTCGCACACATATGTATGACCACCGTATGAAACTCGCATTGAACCCTATTGAAGCCGTATAGAGATCGCATATAAACGTATGAATTTCGCATTTGACCGTATAGTCGCCGTATGAGCGTCCCATACAGACGTGATCAACCGTATGACAACCGTATGGGATTCGCACTCTACTAATTTACATAATGAATTCGCATATCAAACACGATCCAATGAGATTTTTCACTTTCGTACTCGGTCGTGCTCGGTCGTGTTCACAATTTTTCAGCTGGGAAAGGGCCTTTACGCACGTGATCGTGAACTTGGGTACATATCAGTGACCTTTGATAGACGGGAGGGGAGTAGACCCTCCGTGCCGTAACGTTATGCACCAGTCAATTGAATCCCCGGGAGGGGGGGGGGGGAAATGGCCAGGCGATGTCGGGCTTATCCTGTTTAGTTGGTCTCTCGTAGGTCAAAGTTGACCGTCCTTTGTTTTATCTTGTCTTGTATGTATTATTTATCTATGGGTGAGACCTTAATAAAATTTTCTTATCTTTTCTTATCTAGTACACCAAAAATTGGGGTGGGGACATAACTAATTAGTAGAGCGACGATATAGGCCGGGGCACGGGGCGGGGATAGTGAATACCACCCAAATCCTCCTTATGCCAAAATCCTATTTACTTGTTTATGATTAGCCCAATCTGCCGTCTGACAGTAGATAAACAAATGGTATGAGATATTGTTATAATGATACGACCGGCACTGATTTTATGTGGCTAGTATGAAATTATCTTTTTTATATAAATACGAGGAAAAAACAAGAATTTTAACTAAAACAAACCGGGAAACAAACACATTGATGATTACTGAATCTCGTAAAATTTGGAGGATAACACTTTAATTATAATAAGACTACAATGCAAAGCTTTAAATGCTCGCGAATCTCGAAAATATTTGTGAAATAACCACACAGTATGACTATGAGTGGTGATTGACTAAAAATGAATGGCATAACAATTGCTACGATTTCAACCTGTCCAGCGTGCAACCCCGGCGGGGGCACTCAGGGATATAGGGGGGCTGCACCCACGTTACGTATTTCTTTTTTAAGACCTCCGCATGTCTGCGATTTTGTAAAAGAAGGGTACTTTTTTGTACCCATATACGACGAATGGGGGTTGAAAATCCCCTTACGAAATATACGCGACTCTGGTGCTTTTTTAGCCAGAAATCAGTGCTTTAGGGGTATTTTTAAATTTTGATAACGAGCGTATGTACCCTCCTAAATACCTAAGTGACCCCCCGGGCGTGCAACATAACCACTTGTCCCGTCGCAAGTGAATTCGGCAAAAAAACGGCAATCTGGCAAGCAGAACAAGACCCTTTAATACTAATGCCCCTCTCGGCAAGAAATGTCTTTTGGCAGAGTCCACGCAATGTAACTCACCTTAGTTAAACATGGTTGTGGGACAAGTGGAAGTGCCAGCGTGGGCAAGTAAACTTTAGGGTAGTTTGCATTGCTCGGCAAGTAATGTTTTGGAACCTATGTTGCACCCTGCTATGGCAACATCGTCATTTCACAACAGCTTTAACAGAATTAAATCAGGGGTGTCCAACCTCAGATTTCCAGTAGCGCAATCTTACAAGACCATTAGCGCAAGCTTTGCAGGGTGAGGGGAGTCAGAGAAGAATGTGCACCGCAGTGTGGGGTAATTAATGCACGGTTCAACCACTAGAGTGACTTATAGTTCTAAAACTCTCCACCAGGGGGACACTTGTATATATAAAAGTTATTAAATCATAAAAAATGGCAATGTCTTTAAGTTCACTGTTGTTTCCTAGCCATAATACTGTTATATATTCTAGAATATTTTTATGGAGACAAGACAGAAGATGAAGTTTTGAAGAGTAAAAAGTGGTGGGACTGCTCGATTTTTTCACTGGTGACCAGGCTCCTATTTCATCACGTTTCAGCTGAAAACAGCATTAGAAATATCCAACCTATGGTGAACCGGCAGCTTGTGTGGTCCAGATGTAGTTGGGCCAACAATGGTCTAGGGTTTCAATTGAAATGAGAGTTAAAAGGAAGGGCTATTTCCTGTATCATTCACTTTATTATGTTGGAACATGTAAGTTTGGACACGGTTATAATAGGGCCCAGACATCCTTTCCCCATCAGGGTCCAGGGCCTTCCTATTTGTAATTCATATCCATGCAGGTGGTTGATATTGATAGTATCAGATTACTGAGTGAGTATCTAACTGAGACTAATAGCAGGACTGTTATAATATCCTCAAGAATTCCCTTTTTACACCCTCTTTAACAGATATCCCTCACAGTGTAAGAGACTGCAGCTGGTGTGCTGTTATTGTTGAATGACCTCTGACCTGTGGTTTCTGAGCATGCTCAGTGAGCCTGTCTGAAAGGGTGTATAGTAGTATAGTATTTCTTTACTCTAAGTGGTGCAGATCAAATGGCTAGGTGGTGAACTGGGTAGTTCCAAAAAAGTCGCTAGGTGGTGTGGAAGTCAGCCACTTGCCCACTAGCACAAATTGGGCACTCCACCAGCACAAATGTGCTAAGATGCTAGTGTTGGACACCCCTGTAAATGGCAAGTAGAATAAGTTGTGGCGGTTATAACATTCTAAACTGCATTAAAGTTGACCCACAGAGATGCAGATAATTTATCTTTTTTGTGAACATAGAGAACACCGCCGTGGCAACTTTTTCGCTACTATGCTCATGACGTCGCGTGAGCATTTGTTGCGTGGTTGCACATGTTTCGTGGTCAGTGGCGGTCAAAAGTATGTGCAACGCACTAGTGCGTTCCCTAATTATTCTGCATTAACTTTTAAAGCAGTCACAAAGTAATGACGGAATTCTGTCTCACAGTGACGTCATTCTTTCCCAAATTCTGCCGATAGAGGTAGCTGCTTTTGTTTGTACTTTGCAAAAACAAGTTGCGCACAAAACTTGCGCACATTGCAAATTTCGTCCAAATGAACTTCGAAACTGACCAATCCAGTGAAAATTTTTTCAAGGTATCAGTACATATGCTTATGCCAATTATAAACACTTCTTTGCAGAAGGGCTGCACAAGCTATTAAATGCCAGAAATATCTAAAAATGAAATAGCCATTTTAAAATCCAATCGTGGTAGTCTGACCAGATAAGAATTGATAGTTTGCATGAGGATGTACAGTTGCTGGAATTTCTCACGATACTACAGACCAAGCTGCTATGGACTCTTCAACAAAGACAATCTTCATGAGGTGCATGAAGGCCCTCATTATGATAGTTTTTTTCTAGGAAGTTCCTGCATTTGTACAAATCAACACAATAAAAGTTTATTTTCTAATTCATTTATCACATTTTTGATGCCCGCATGAATAGAAAATATGGTTTAAAGGGAAACTTAGGGAAAGACAAATAATAGGTTTATATGAAAGTTCATGAACATAGCTCAACATCTGTCATAAACAGGGAAGCCCTAGAGCTCCACACAAAGAGAAATCTAAAATTGCAATTAGTGAATAGCACCTCCTCTGAGCCAAGGCCGCCGTCATTGTGAATCCGGGTCATCACCTCCTGCTGTGGTCAGTGTTAGTGGGCAGCAAAGGAGCTTAGTGCTGCATGAGATAAGCACAGAGCTAGGAAGTGATCTCTGCCACCCAATTGATAAACATGGCTGCTGCCAGGGGTTGGGCAGGATGATGGCAATATGCAAAAATCTCCCCTCATGGGATCACTGAGAGAAAAAGAAGGGCAGCATCCTGTTCTTGAAGTGTATTACTTTCATATAAGCTGATATATATATGAGCCTCTAGGGCCCCTTTAAAAAATGTGCCCCAGGGGCGGGGATTAGTGACAACAAAATGTGCCGAGGGGGGCGGGGACTATGCAAAATAGTGCAGAAGGTCGGTGCATAACGTTACGGCGCGGAGGGTCTACTCCCCACCCGTCTATCAAAGGTCACTGATATGTACCCAAGTTCACGATCAGGTGCATAAGATTGAGATCGCACGCTATATTGTCGTCATAAAGGTATTCCCTGAGTTTTGTTATAGAAGCCCCATGACCCGGATGATGCGTAAAAACGCAGTGAGAATTGATAAAAGTACAGTGAGATTTAGAAAGAAAACTTCCAAAAATAAAAATAGTAAAACTTCCAAAAAAAAGTAAAAAGCGTTGAGATTTTTGAAGAAAGGCATTGAGAAATTGAAAAATGTTATATTATCAAAGGAAATGTGAAACAAAAATCACTATTTTGCTGAACTTTTATAGAGAATTAAATGTAAATTTCAGCCTATCTTTGAAAATTTACATTGATTCTTTGACTTTTCTCAACGCAATAAATTTTTATTTCAAAGTTTTTTACAAAAGATATCAATGTTTTGGGAAAGTTCAGTGTATCTTAGTCTTTTAGAGTGAATAATTTTTATTTTCTAATAGTTTCCAATGTTTTGTTTATTTTTACAGTGCAATTTTATTTCATTTCAAAGTTTTTCTTTATTTTTCATTGAAAATATAGTTAATTTCAAAGTTTTAACATACATTTATGCTGTGCTTTTTACTTTTGTCAACAACGGCGCCTCATAGTATACGATTTACCGCTACTATCACCCATATTCTATATAGCATAATAATGGTATTGGTCAACAGAATTTACCGAGACTTTGTGCGATTGTAGCCACGGATGTCTGCTTTAAGGAAATCTGAATTGTATTAAGATTGGACTTTGCGTTGCTGCATTGCATTCCGTATAATATTATTAGAACCAAACTGAAACAAAGCTAAGCATGTTATATTGGCAGGCACGTGGCATCAGCGTGAGGTTACATGGGAAAAAGGACCAATCTGGGCTCTCGTAACATTTACATTACAGAAAAACCTGATTGCCAACATCAACTGAACATTTGCAGAGCACGAATCGAATTTTGACACTGGTTGAGGCAAGTCTGTTAAGGTTGACCTGCTGGTTTCATATCCAATTGTTTTTGTTTTTATTTATCTATTACATTTGTATGTATTATGTACCGTATTCTTCCGATTAAGCGCACATGACCGAATAAGTGCACAGGGCCTATTTTTCACGGTTAGAGGGTGAATGACCAGCGCAAATGTCACGAAAAATTCGTAAAACAGAAGAAGTAAGAAAAGCAAAATTACATACCTTTCCTCTTGCCGTGTCTGCAAACCAGCGCTGAATCCCGCGATTTCAGCAGTTTCTTCGCGCTCTCACTGTTCATATTCGCCGCATGGTCGTAATTTTGACCAATTAACGATCTCACGTGCGCGATTGTAGCAGCAAACGTCTGAAGCTAACTGAACAGCGAGAGCGCAAAGGCGCAATAACGACCAATGCTCTCCGATCGGCAAACATTGAGGTGTGCGGTTAAACGGAAGATCGTCAATACTCCTACTTCAGAAAAAAATCCCAACCTCCATCCGCACCGTGCGCTTTATTGGAAGAATACGGGTATGTATTGTATTTTCTGGTCACGGCAATGTGACAGACATAAGGCAGCACGTTGATTTTGCCACCGCTAAATTATCTTATAGCCAGGCACATAAGGCGGCACATTTATCGTCGTAATATCGACCGCTAAGGTCAAGGTCGTTTAGCGAGTGGTGCCAAAAACTAGCATACCTTATCATGCATAGCTTACGCCGGAACTACTTTTTAAGTACTACTTTTTGTAACTCTCATCTGCAGGAGATACAAATGATTTCCCATTAATGATTATTTCCCATTAATGGAAAATCAATTCCCATTAATGGGAATTCATTTCCCATTAATGGGAAATAAGAATAAATTCCTATTAATGGGAAATGAATTCCCATTAATGGGAAATGATTTCCCATTAATGGGAATTAATTCTTATTTCCCATTAATGGGAAATCAATTCCCATTAATGGGAATTCAGATTTAGTATTTCCCATTAATGGGAAATCATTTCCCATTAATGGGAATTGAATTCCCATTAATGGGAAGTGAATTCCCATTAATGGGAAATACTGATTTTTTTGAAGGGATGGAGTTCTCATTTCCCCCACTTACCAATCACTGCCACGCTCATGAAGCCTTGGATCCCACAGGCCAGCCATTGAACCAATCAAATCGCTTCTATTTTGTAGCGCTCAGTGTAGGTCATCTTGGCGATCAGCAAGTCCCCTCGGGTAGACAATTAATCGTAACCATACGCGGTATGGTAACATTAATATTTAATAGGCTTCTATAGATAATCTGGGAATACATCCATGACGACAGAACGAGGGAAAACATCCCGCAAAATTCTATCCGGCTTGTTATCAATCATACTAAACGCGAGTGAGGCAAACCAGTAGCCCCGGCAGTATCATTCTTGTCTGAACAACTGAGGGCTATTCCACTTTTAATATAGGGAGGGGGGGGGGATGGAACGCTCACCTATTAAAAAATCATGGGGGGAGGGGGTCAAGATAAAAAAAAATCTTTGGGCGAGGGGTCTGTCAAATATTGAAAAACATGTGGGGGGGGGGGGGGGGGGGTTGTCAAGCAAAAACGCCCGATATACGAAAACGCCCACATCGAAAACGCCCGATATTTTCAAGTGCTGCTGTGAGCGGCGGTTTGCTGTGAAGTGAAGTGCTCTCTCCGTGTGTAATATCTACGTGTGTAATGTTCCTCGTGTGTCCGCTTGTCGTTGATGGGTGAAGCCATATAATTATCTATAATGGTGAAATAACTCATTTTCAAACTTTATTTCTATGTTTAAAAGTGACATAGCGTGTGCCGACATGGGTGAAATGAATCCACGGCGGCCAGATCCAACTCTCGGGTGTGTTTTCGTGAGAGTCTGAGTAAAAACCTGCAAGGAAAAAATGGACACCACTAACTACTGTACACTACGACTAACTCGACTATGAACGTAAATAGCTAAGAGAAAGAGAACGAGAAACGAAAAGAAGAGAAAGGAGGAAGAAAAGAAGAAGAAATACAGTGTTGCGAAAAGTAAAAAAATAGCGGGCATATTCGATGCGGGCGTTTTCGCATATCGGGCGTTTTCGGGTTGTATTTAAAAAAACACATTGGGTATGGGGTTTTGAAAAAGTAATGAAAATCACTGGTGGGGGAGTTTTAGACGAAAAACAAATCATTGTGGGGGGGGGGGGGGGGGGGTTTAGATGAAAAAAAAATCATTGTTGCGGCGGTCTGAAATTGTGAGCGTTCCACCCCCCATGTATTTTTAAATGGAATAGCCCTGATAAAAAATACGTATTTTAGCTACGTAATTTTCCATATGTATTACATTTCGATGTGCTTTATAGGACAGACAGACACACACACACACCGTTCCTGCAGAAAAGCACTATTTAGCATGCATGCTAAATGAATATTCATGCTCTCCCAGATAAGTCTTAGAATAAGGTACTCTGAAATGCATTCTTATGGCACTTTCAGGTGAAATAGAAGGAAAAAAATTGTAAACAAATCAAATGAAAGGCAACAACTACAGGCATTTTTTCTAACTATGTTAGGATACTTTGCAAATGAGTGACTGTTATTATATATATATATATATATATATATATATATATATATATATATATATATATATATATATATATATATATATATATATATATATATATATATATTATAAGAGAGGAGGCCCAATCCTTTGCAACGCATGATCTCCGTTGCCGCGCCTGTTTGCCTAATTCTGAGTTGGCAGTTTGTTGGACGAGTGTATCTAGATGGTTCTTAACGTAAACACATTTCAAAAAGTTTAACAAAAAGGTGCTTTGGGTGATGATTTTTAGAACCGTACATCTCTCCGGGGGGTCCGGTGAGGTGAGCATGGGTACCTGATCAGGTTGAAATGTAGGTTAGGGGCTAGCCACCCCAAAATAGCTGAGAACAATGTGGCCCTAACCACAACAGCCATTGATGTGCCGCAGTGCAGTGCAGGGTCCCACAGTATGAAGCCCTTATGTTCTACTTGCGACGACGCGAGCAGAATATTAGGTCTAGAAGCATAAGTATAAAACAAAAACTGCAGGTGGTGCATGTCCAAGCCTGCGGTTTTATTTGCAATGGGGTTTTGAGAATCAAAATAGCAAGCACTCAGGGCACATGCTGTAGAAGGACTAAGGAACGTATGCGCTAAGGTAGTTACTTATTTCAGGTGTGACGAGAGAGAGAGAGAGAGAGAGAGAGAGAGAGAGAGAGAGAGAGAGAGAGAGAGAGAGAGAGGGGGGGAGAGAGATACAGAGAGAGATACAACTAGAGAGAGAGATACAGCACGAGAGATAGAGAGAGAGGGGGAAGGGAGCCGGGAAGGGAGAGATACAATGAGAGAGAGAGAGAGAGAGAGGGGGGGGGGGGGGGGGAGAGACAGCGAGAGGGGGGAGGGGGACAGTCGGATAGACAGCCAGACAGACAGATAGATATACAGATGACATACGTTATGCAATACTTTCACTTTGAAAAAAGTTTTGAGTAGAAATGATTATAATTAGATATATCAGTGATATGATGAACATACACAGGCCTATGTTCTTTATTACAGCCGGTATTATAAACCCTGATCTTATTTGTTGATGGTATATCAGGTGTGACGAGAGAGAGAGAGAGAGAGAGAGAGAGAGAGAGAGATCCAGAGAGAGAGAGAGAGAGAGAGAGAGAGAGAGAGAGAGAGAGAGAGAGAGAGAGAGAGAGAGAGTTACAATGAACGAGAGAGAGGGGAGATAGATACAGAGAGTTATACAACGAGAGAGAGACATACAACGAGAGAGAGATACGAGCGCGAGAGAGACATACAACGAGAGAGAGAGGGGGCGAGATACAGAGAGAGAGATGCAATGAGAGAGAGGGGGAGGGGAGAGAGATACAGAGAGTTATACAACGAGAGAGAGACATACAACGAGAGAGAGATACGAGCGAATGAGAGAGAGAGAGATACAACGAGAGAGAGAGAGGGGGGGATAGATACAGAGAGAGAGAGATACAACGAGAGAGAGGGGGCGGGAGAGAGAGATACAGAGAGAGATACAGCACGAGAGAGAGAGGGGGGAAGGGAGAGAGATACAATGAGAGAGAGAGAGATGGGGAGAGAGACAGCGAGAGGGGGAGGGGGACAGTCGGACAGACAGATAGATGTACAAATGACATACGTTATGCAATACTTTCACTTTGAAAATAGTTTTGAGTAGAAATGATTATAATTAGATATATCAGTGATATCATGAACATACACAGGCCTATATTCTTTATTACAGCCGGTATTATAAACCTTGATCTTATTTGTTGATGGTATATCTGTTTTTTGCCGTAATTATTGATACATAGGTTAGGTGACCCTAAATATGTGGTGTCAGGGATATCTGGGTGCTCTGATATGTTTGCCATTATAAGACATTTCAGGTTTCCGTCCGCAGGACGGGTACTTTTCTAGTATATATATATATATATATATATATATATATACATATATATATATATATATATATATATATATATACAGACAGACAAGTAGATGGATGTTAGATGTTGATAGGTATAGATCTAAATGAATACACGTTTCCATTATGGATAGATAGGTTGTTTTACATTTTGTGCCAATGATGTTCTATGACAAACTGAATAACAGGCACATGGTCATTGTTGCCACCCACTATTACAGTTCCCATTGCCGTGAAAATTAGTCAGGCAACCAGTCATTGCTTGAAATGTATTTACCTTCCTTCTGCAGAGTAAGGATACATAGTTTTATTTACCCCCTCCCCCCCCCCCCCTTTGCAAGGGAGGGCAAAAGGGGTTTATTTACCCTCCCTCTTGAGTAGTCAGGTAAAAATGAAATTATATTTACCTTCACCCTGGAATGGTCGGTTAAATATAAAGTTTTATTAACTCTCTCTATCTGTCGCATTTGTGGGTGGGTTAAAAATACATGGCAGGTAAAAAAGATATATCTTTTGATTTACCCTCCCAAAAAAACGCCTGACTTCATGCCCGATCAATCGTTCGTCTAGCCTGGCAAGGATGCATTCATTATGAAGTGGGTCACCCACAATGATGATGTGTCATTTTTGACCTGAAGTGACCTGACCGGTTCTCCCATTCATTTTTAGACTTTCAACTGTACTTGATCGTAAAGTATCATACAAATCATCACCAGCCTAAAAAATACATTACCAGAGATCAATACAAGCTGAAAACAAGTAAGCCTAATATAACAACTTGAATTGAACAATTACATTTGGAAATGGATATTCGTTTTGATGGCAAGAGAGCCCTGGTGACTGGAGCAGGGAAGGGGATTGGTAGAGCAATCGCTATAGCCCTGCTGAAAGGGGGTGCTGACACATATGCTCTCAGCCGCACACAGTCAGATTTGGACAGTCTTGAAAAGGAGGTGCCTGGAATCAAAACAGTCTGCTGTGATCTCTCAGACTGGGACCAAACCAAGTCCATTGTGCAAGACATAATACAAGAAGGTTCTGTAGAACTGCTTGTTAACAATGCAGGAATTTGTTTATTGGAGGCTGTAGGAACAATCACAAAGGAGGTAGCTATGGAGACCATGAAAACCAACTTGTTAGCTTCCATGAATATTTCCCAAGAAGTTGCACAAGGGTTGAAGATTGTAGGCAAAGAGGGATCCATTGTTAATATGTCAAGTGTTTGCAGCTTGATTGCCTTTCCAGTTGTAGGATTGAGTACATATGCTGCATCAAAAGGAGGAATGGATGCAATGACAAGGGTTATGGCAATGGAACTAGGACCTCACAAGATCAGAATCAATTCTGTCATTCCAACAACAGTGTGGACGGAAACAACAAGATGCGCACTTAAAGACATTTCCACAGCAGACAAAATCATGAGCACGACTCCTTTGGGAAAGTTAGCTGAAGTTGAAGATATTGTGAATGCTACACTGTTCCTACTAAGTGACAAAGCAGCCATGATTACAGGAGTAACACTGCCTGTGGATGGTGGACTGACAGCTTGTTAGTACAAAGCCTGGTCTAATAGCAATATAAACATGCCTTACTGAATTATGTTCTGGCAGCGAATGCCAGCTATATGAGTAGTAATTAAAATTTTATTGTAATCTTGAATTCAGTTCTATTTAAGTTTTGATTTTGCATCGGGTGTATACATTTGTTAATACAATATAAAAGCAGCTCTAACTGAAACTTAATGGCCAATGCTATTCAGATAAGAAAAACCTAAGATATGTATTGTTAGTCAGTAAGACTGAACAATATTATATTCCTTAGTCATTAATTTTTCACAATTCATCAATTCATAGCGGTGTCACTAAACATGTTTTATGCTGATATTTATTCTCAAGAGCAATATTTTGCAAGTCTAAGTCGCACAGTACATTAATAATCATTTTAAGAAAGTGTTCAACAACAAAAGTAAGATTTCCTTGCAAAATATTTCATTTAGTTTGTATAATGCATTTGTATTATATTTATATATATTTGCTATAAGTACATAAATATACTCAGCTTTTGTGATTAGTTGGGATAGTAGGTATAGGTCAGAACTCATTCAATTATGTGTATTCATGTGTATATATCAGGAAATCATTGTGTGTATCTAATACACCCATGGACAGGTATCAAATCTATTTACCATGAGAAATGCATTTTTTCGCTATGTACACATGTTAGGAATGGGGTTTTATATTGGATGCTAAAATGCTTTTTATTTGTAGGACAATGCTTTGGTAGTTCATTTTAAAATATCAGATCCTAAAGCCCCTAACTGATAATAATTCCGTTCTTTTCTAATTTGCTAGCATTGATTGATGCTAGGCCAGTCTCATAAATCGTTTATTAGAATTCCTAAATATGTGTCTCTAGGCATACTTTAAGATATTCAATGAACATTTAAAATGGATGAGGAGTAGTCATAATGGATGTTTCAAAATGTTTAATTTGACCAGGATTCAAGATTAGCTTTTGAATAAGCTTAAAAGATTTGTTGCATTTACAAAGTGATTTTTGAAGATTTCGAAATGAATTTTGAATACCTAATGCTGTATTGATTTTGAACACAATTGAATAAATCTCTTATACTCCTAATTCAGGCTATGTAAACACAACAAAAAATACTCATGAATCACAAATACACAAAAACACATTGAATATATCAATTTCTATGAAATTTCCTAAAACAGTAATGAATATTTGCAAATGATCGTGGGATATTAGGATATTGAAGAATGTAAGTCCAAATTTGCTAGCCATACAAACCTAATGTGTGGCCTTATTTGTGCTCTCTGTTCTATATATTGACAAGTGATTTTTAGAACTGATCCAGGTGATCCAAGAGGGATTATTAGGATGAAAGAAATAGGTGCTTAATATGAGGCGGCCAAAGGTACTTTAATTTTGTTTCCAATGCTTTATCTGTGGCCTACATGTTATCACTATATCGATGTCATCTCTATGAATAGATCTGTCATCCGTATGACACTCGGCTCCGCCTCGTGGGATACAGATGCAATAATCAGGTCGGCCGTAACTTCTAACAGGGTGAAACTGATAATATCTAATACCAGTATGTGTTGATTTTACATGTAGAATGTATATCTGTTTATACGTGCTATTAAATACTAGTAGTCAAAGCTCTTGATCAAATTATTTGAAAATATTTCAAGTTTTAACCTGTAAATCAATAAAGAAGTTAAAAAGGATTATCATGAACAGGAAGCCTACAATAACTAGATCCATTTCTGTACTTAGCAGATAGTTTTACATTTTAGACCTGGTTCATCATACATATGTATAGGTTGACGTCATCACATACCTTCACAATCTAAATGTACCATCAATCTTATAGAATCAATAAATGCATGCCATTAAGCACAACGTGCTCTTCTTCAAACCAAATTCTTGTTTTAATGTCTTATGATACTCTACAATGGTGACCCCTATTAAGTGTTGGACAACCTTAAGTAATTTATTACAGTTGTCCTGACACGACTGCTAACTTTGAGAAGAAACTGTCACAAATACAGATTTTACTAAGTATGTACCATTATGACTATACCATTCATCTAAAACAGTGTTTTGCAATAGTGATTATACTGTTTATTGGATTTGAACACATAAGAAGAAAATATGTATGATCATTCATTTATGTACATGTACTGCATTGTAGCATTATTCTGTCAAAACTTGTAACATGGAAATGTCAAGATTGTAATCTGTTAAGAGCATATTGAATGGTGACTTAAGTATGTAGTCAGGGGCCATTATTCAACAATTTGAAAAACAAATACCTAGCTGAATATTCACATTCAATGTTTTACTCTTTAGTCTATTATTTAAGTGTTAGCTTTATGAATTTTTTGCTTGATTTAACCACAAAAATATGATGTTAGTTTACATATGGCAAAAATGATATTATCTCATATGTATTCTAATCCAAGAGAAGATTTATGCTGCAAATTTGATGTTTCCCGTTAATATAATAATTAAATGTTTTTATGTGCAAAATCACAAAAAACAACCGTTTTTGTCTAATATTGGCCTAAAATGACCCAAAAGATAGGTCAAAGCAGTAACCTTCAACCTGTGTCCTCTCCCATTTTTTTATTAGTATTCCTTAAGCCATAGGTTAATGTACCAGGTTTCACGCTTCTACCATAAAGTGCACAGTTTTCTGCTTAGCCGTCCTACTACAATGGGTGAAAGGGCATGCAAGGGTAATGCTGTCACCCAAGGCCAGCCATAAATAAACTGGAGGGGCAACTTGACTTCATTATATAGGACATGAAACTAGCCTAGCTACAAGGCTCTACTCTGTTTTTACTTTATTATATATAAATGCCTATACTACATAGGGACTTGTGGCCTACTGTTTGGCCATTTAGTTCACACAATTGCCGCACGAGGGAGATTTGTCTGGCCTCGTAGTATACCGCAGTGCCATCTATCCACGAGGGAGGACATTTAAATATGGCCTGGGAGGCAGGCTAGACATGAACCTAGAGCACCGGCAGTAAAAATACATTTGCTTTTTATCTACGTCTAAGGGCCATATCAGGACAGGTAATTCAGAATAGCTAGATCCATTCCTGCACTTAGCACGTCGTTTTACATCTTAGACCTGGCTCATTATACATACGTATAGTACGTAGACACGTATTACCTACATTTGTAATCAACCTGTATCATCAACCATCCACACAAAAACAATACATGCACTTCAGTAAGTGCACAATGCTCTTGGTCGAACTATCTGGAGCTTGTTTTAAACTTGGTAATTTCCTTGTTCATACAGTGTTGTCTTATTAACAAGGACAATCATTCCTAGAGGTGTTTACGGAATGGCCTTTGCATTTTGGACTACCTTGAAAAGTTTACATATGAACAGTTTTGCTTACCTTAATAACCAATTTATTCATTTCAACCTTTTGCATTTAGCCAAATATCTCAATGCCTTGCAGCATATAAAACTGTTTCGCCTTAATGTCTTTCCTTCTTTTAATTGACAATTTAGCCTATACAAAGTATATATTGCATGAAAGGTCTTTTTATAAGGAATATATTAAGCACCACAGAAGTACCCTCCCAGTAGGGTGTAAGATTTCTAGGGTGAAATACTGAATAAAAAACGACAATTATAGTGTTTTCAAACCGAGCCCTCACTCACAATGTAACAGGGACCTTCAAATTTAAAGAAATGTGGAGAGAAGATGAATACGATGGGAAAGGTGTCAAAGTTTTCTTATAACTGTATCTTTCCCAAATTAAGTTGAAAATGAGAAAAACAATTCAAATTAAAGATCCCTTCACTAAGATCCCACAAAAAAGTCAAAAATAGAAAAACTGTTACCCTCTCCCTCCAACATACTCTTAGCCGTAACTATGCCAATCTGAAATCCGTCAACATTTGATACTGTATAACTGGTTAATTTGGCGTGTACTTAAGTTGGCGTTTATTTCAAATTTTTTCCCTGTATCTATTTTGGCGTCTGGAGCAGTCAGAACAACGCCATCTATATGCAAACATAGGAACCGACGTAACTATAAGGCCACCACCTTGCTTTTTCGGGAGCAATCAATAGCTCCATAACTTGGCAGGAGTTTCCCCAAAAATGGACCGGTAAGTATGTGAATTATAATATGATACCTTAAAACTTTTTATAAGTTACCAATGTATCGTATCATAATGATTTTGTAAAGTTATTCCTTGTATTTTTCTTCATATCAGCATCGGACCTTCACGCTGTTGCTGTATATAATTTACCAACTTCAAATGAAGTGCGAACAACTTCATTCTTTTGCAAAATATATATCATTCAGATGATTATCAACATACACATATATGTATGTTGATAATTGATGAAAATATTTATCATCGCAACAAACGTGTCCTGTTCTATTTTACGATGACGATATACGCAGCTGGCCGCTATCTTGATTTTCGTCTGATGCTATCAATAGCTCCATAACTTCCTCAAAGTTGGGCAGGTAACTATGCGAATTATGATATGATATCTTGGTAACTTATTCATAAGTTACCAATGTATCATATCATAATGGTTTTGTGAAGTTATTTCATCGATTTCTCTTTGTTTCAGCTGCTATGCTTTGCTATGCTGCCAACCGCAGCTTCCCAAGCGGCACTAAAAGGAACTAAAACTGTATTTTTATGCGATCTTTAATTTGGCTTTGATGGGCATTCGCCAAAAAACGCCAAATTAAAGACCACGCCAAATTAACCAGTTATACAGTACTCAAAATGCATATCGTGAAGCGACCATGTTGTGTGTGTGTGTGTGTGTGTGTGTGTGTGTGTGTGTGTGTGTGTATGTGTTTGTGTGGCAAAAGGGATATTGGTAATCAAGAAACAGTAGGGAAAACTTTTGGACGCAGAAAGCCACTGCTCGCATGCATAATCAGTGTGAAAAATCATAAACAAGACAAAATATCTTGAAAATTAATTAGTAGTAGTAATAGTAGTTTCATGTCTTTTTCATTATTATCATTATCATTATTATTACTATCATTATTATGACTATCATTATTATTATTATTATTATTATTATTATTATTATTATTATTATTATTATTATTAGTAGTAGTAGTAGTAGTAGTAGTAGTAGTAATTGTAGTAGTAGTAGTAGTAGAAGTAGTAGTAAAAGTAGTAGTAGTAGTAGTAGTAGTATCATTTTTATTGTTGTCATCATTATTATTATCATTATTGATACATGCAGCAATTTTAGACAGATAGTGGCAGACCTGAATGATGTATTAATTCCTAGGATGAAGATTAATAATAGGCTGGTAAACACATATTTTCAAATCATATTTTGAAAAAACATGTTTCCAAATGTGGAGATGTTTTCAATAGCAGCACGAACTTCCAAACAGCAATATTAAAATGTTCTGCATGGAATGTTGGTAATGTGGCGCCCCCTAGCTTGAAAAAGAATACAACTGACCCCTGGTTCAAAAATAGTATTATGATATGATGTGGTCCTAAGAACAATTTCAGCTAGTAAGAAAATATTTCTGATGGTGGAGACTTTTTCTATATATAAGCACCAACGTCCATATGTCCTTAAATGACTTACGAGTGTAATAGACAGCTGGGTAGGGAACTTGACCTACATATAGGACAAGGATGTTCAACACCGGCAGAAACAATGCAACTGTGCTGGATATATGATCAGGGGCCAAAAATAACCTATTCATGCTTGTGGCCGCCATAATCATTTGACTATACTAGCAGTCTGTTTACAGTAAAACTTATTTGAAACAAAAGCCAACTGTGTTTATTCCGAAGTTTCTTGCAAAAGTATCATCTATCATATATCCTTGCCATAAATCCTTATTCCTGTTTCCTTATTCCCATCCCTAATCAGACTCCACTATTTTTCGTATCCTAGATTTCTAGGCTGTCACATGTATTTTTCTCTACCTTCAAGTTTTTTCCACGAAATGGCATACGTGACAGTCACATTAGGCGCTCACCATGCATTTTCTACTGGAAGAGCCCTTGTAATATTTGAGCTGTCCTGAGTCTCAGCTTACGTAAACATGGCTTACTTAAGGTTTCTATGGAAAGAAAAGACAGAGGTCAGTAACATTAAGATGTCCGCCTCACACAGAGTATTGCTATTTTGAGAGAGAGAGAGAGAGAGAGAGAGAGAGAGAGAGAGAGAGAGAGAGAGAGAGAGAGAGAGAAAGCTCCTATTCTGATCTAAGACCATGCATATAGATGAACGGATTGCCTTAACTAGTCTAAATAAGATAACGCCTTCTTTAATCAGTGGAAGATACTACGACAGAATTCTAAACTCGACAGAATCCTAAGATCTTAGAATTATGTTTGATAGAATTCTAAGCTTAGACAGAATTCTAAGAAATCAACAGAATTCTAGATGTTACAAAAGGGGCCCCATAATTAGACCCACTCAAGGTAGTCCATTGGGTTAATTATTTTTGACTTGATATTTCCTTTGCCCTACTTTTATTTCACTATTTAGCTATACATATTTTATGTAATGTCTGAAAGATCATATGTTGAGGAACACATTAAGCATCACCAATATACTCTCTCAGCAGGGTGTAATTATCTTTAGATGAACCACCTAGAAAATATGCATAGTGCTTTCGAACGGACTCATCCGGTCTTTAATCGTGGACAGGAGACCATCAAATTTCATCCATATGGGGAAAAGATCAATGCAGAGAGAAGGGTACAGCAATTTATCAAAATAATGCTTGCCGTTTATTTTGTGACTATTTCTTTCAGAATTTTATTCGAAAATTAGGGAAATGTGTAATTTTCAGATTGTAGATTGCATATATAACTTTAGAACAAAGTCAAAATTGATAAAAATGTGAAAACCTTTCCATCCAAAACCCTAGTACCCTTAGATATTTATATACCTCACTCTAAGGAAATCCATTTTACACCCCAAAATGCTTGTTCAGAATGACCATGCTTTGGTGAAACTCGACATGGAGAAAATTTAGAGCCAAAAACGTCTCCTGTATGTATGTATATAATTATGAGAATGAGGGTTAGAATTAAAGATAAGTAAAATCTAGAAATTGCCCTATATCTTTATTGACGTTTTAACCCCATAAGCCACCTAAAATGATGAAGGCTGAGTTTATAAATATTAACTTTAACCAAGGTATGATGTAGAAGAGAGGATTATTGGACATATGCACATTTTAAATAGCAGCCCATTTTTATTGATAACATATATAATTTAATATAATTTAACTGACCACCTCATAATTTTTTCTGTGATTTCTCGAAAACCTTCAACCATTTAAAAGGGGAATGTGCCCTATCAAAATTAAACTACAGCTCTCCGAAACAAAGACAGATGGGGGTGGCTCATCCCTCAATAGTCATAAGCATAATTCCATATGATAGATAACACCAACACTAGAAAACTAGCCTAGCAGGGATCCATTAAATGAGAAGTTGGTCACCCACAATGGTGGTGTGCAATGTCACAAAGACTGACAGGCTGTCTAGGTTATTTTTAGTTTGTTTTTTTCTCGATGAATAAGTAGTCACATACTTGTCATTCTCTATATAAATGATAACCTAGTTGCAAGACTTTGAACTGTGCTTTGTGGTAAATTATCAGCATCAGCATAAAAAGTACATTACCAGAGATCAACTCAAGCTGAAAACAAGTAAGCCTAACATAACAACTAGCACTGGTCCATTACAGATATCTGGAAATGGATGTCCGTTTTGATGGAAAGAGAGCCTTGGTGACTGGAGCAGGGAAGGGGATTGGTAGAGCAATCGCTATAGCCCTGATGAAAGGGGGTGCTGACACATATGCTCTCAGCCGCACACAGTCAGATTTGGACAGTCTTGAAAAGGAGGTGCCTGGAATCAAAACAGTCTGCTGTGATCTCTCAGACTGGGACCAAACCAGGTCCATTGTGCAAGACATAATACAAGAAGGTCCTGTAGAACTGCTTGTTAACAATGCAGGAATTTGTTTATTGGAGGCTTTGGGAACAATCACAAAGGAGGTAGCTATGGAGACCATGAAAACCAACTTGTTAGCTTCCATGAATATTTCCCAAGAAGTTGCACAAGGGTTGAAGATTGTAGGCAAAGAGGGATCCATTGTTAATATGTCAAGTGTTGCCGGCTTGATTGCCTTTCCAGTTGTAGGATTGAGTACATATGCTGCATCAAATGGAGGAATGGATGCGATGACAAGGGTTATGGCAATGGAACTAGGACCTCACAAGATCAGAATCAATTCTGTCATTCCAACAACAGTGTGGACGGAAACAACAAGACGCGCACTTAAAGACATTTCCACAGCAGACAAAATCATGAGCACGACTCCTTTGGGAAAGTTAGCTGAAGTTGAAGATATTGTGAATGTTACACTGTTCCTACTAAGTGACAAAGCAGCCATGATCACAGGAGTATCACTGCCTGTGGATGGTGGACTGACAGCTTGTTAGTACAAAGCCTGGTCTAATAGCAATATATACATGCATTACTTAATTATGTTCTGGCAGGGAATGCCAGCTATATGAGTAGTAATTAAAATTTTATTGTAATCTTGAATTCAGTACTATTTAAGTTTTGATTTTGCATCGGGTGTATACATTTGTTAATACAATATAAAAGCAGCTCTAACTGAAACTTAAGGGCCAATGCTACTCAGATAAGAAAAACCTAAGATTTGTATTGTTAGTCAGTAAGACTGAACAATATTATATTCCTTAGTCATTAATTTTTCACAATTCATCAATTCATAGCGGTGTCACTAAACATGTTTTATGCTGATATTTATTCTCAAGAGCAATATTTTGCAAGTCTAAGTCGCACAGTACATTGATAATCATTTTAAGAAAGTGTTCAACAACAAAAGTAAGATTTCCTTTAAGAATGTAAGTCCAGATTTGCTAGCCACACAAACCTAATGTGTGGCCTTATTTGTGCTCTCTGTTCTATATATTGACAAGTGATTTTTAGAACTGATCCAGGTGATCCAAGAGGGATTATTAGGATGAAAGAAATAGGTGCTTAATATGAGGCGGCCAAAGGTACTTTAATTTTTTATTCCAATGCTTTATCTGTGGCCTACATGTTATCACTATATCGATGTCATCTCTATGAATAGATCTGTCATCCGTATGACACTCGGCTCCGCCTCGTGGGATACAGATGTAATAATCAGGTCGGCCGTAACTTCTAACAGGGTGAAACTGATAATATCTAATACCAGTATGTGTTGATTTTACATGTAGAATGTATGTCTGTTTATGCGTGCTATTAAATACTAGTAGTCAAAGCTCTTGATCAAATAATTTGAAAATATTTCAAGTTTTAACCTGTGAATCAATACAGAAGTTAAAAAGGATCATCATGAACAGGAAGCCTACAATAACAAGATCCATTACTGTACTTAGCAGATAGTTTTACATTTTAGACCTGGTTCATCATACATATGTATAGGTTGACATCATCACATACCTTCACAATCAAAATGTACCATCAATCTTATAGAATTAATAAATGCGTGCCATTAAGCACAACGTGCTCTTCTTCAAACCAAATTCTTGTTTTAGTGTCTTATGATACTCTACAATGGTGACCCCTATTTAGTGTTTGACAACCTTAAGTAATTTATTACAGTTTTCCTGACACGACTGCCAACTTTGAGAAGAAACTGTCACAAATACAGATTTTACTAAGTATGTACCACTATGACTATACCATTCATCTAAAACAGTGTTTTGGCAATAGTGATTATACTGTTTATTGGATTTGAACACATATGAAGAAAATATGTATGATCATTCATTTATGTACATGTACTGCATTGTAGCATTATTCTGTCAAAACCTGTAACATGGAAATGTCAAGATTGTAATCAGTAAGGAGCATATTGAATGGTGACCTAAGTATGTAGTCAGGGGCCATTATTCAACAATTTGAAAAACAAATACCTAGCTGAGTATTCACATTCAATGTTTTACTATTTAGTCTATTATTTAAGTGTTAGCTTTATGAAATTTTTGCTTGCTTTAACCACAAAAATATGATGTTAGTTTACATATGGCAAAAATGATATTATCTCATATGTATTCTTATCCAAGAGAAGATTTATGCTGCAAATTTGATGTTTCCCGTTAATATAATAATTAAATGTTTTAATGTGCAAAATCACAAAAAACAACCGTTTTTGTCTAATATTGGCCTAAAATGACCCAACGATAGGTCAAAGCAGTGGCCTTCAACCTGTGTCCTCTCCCATTTTTTTTATTAGCATTCCTTAAGCCATAGGTTAATGTACCAGGTTTCACGCTTCTACCCCAAAGTGCACAGTTTTCTGCTTAGCAGTCCTACTACAATGGGTGAAAGGGCATGCAAGGGTAATGCTGTCACCCAAGGCCAGCCATAAATAAACTGGAGGGGCAACTTGACTTCATTATATATAGTCCAGCGGGAAATCGCAGATTTTTGCGCAAATCGTTAAATTTTTGGCAAAAGCACCAAATTTTGCACACAGATAGCTTTTCATCTATATTTTAAAATAAGATGAAGACCCCAGCGCAATTTTCCAAGAATGGCCGATTTTTCTGCATTTTCCAAGATGGCCGCCAATTCCCCAATTTTTCCCATGATACAGGTATAGAAACGTATAAAAGTCTGATCTTAGTGTATAATAATAGTTGCACAGGACCAAGCAATACTATTTTTGTTTTAAATTACCCACCTTTGTCAGTTTATTGAGATAAGGAAGAAGACTCGTAAGATTTTCTAATAATTGCCATCATTTTGGGTTTATTCAAGATGGCCGCCAATAACAATTTTACTGTAATTTTCATATTTTTGGAACTAAATCGCATAGAAGTATGAATTTTGTGCCTATTCCTATGTTTGTAGGGACAAGGAATCCAAATATTTGCAAGGAGACAGATGTTTATCAATATTCTTAAATAAGATGAAGACCCCAGCACAATTTTTCCAAAATGGCCAATTTTTTGTCATTTTCAAAATGGCCGCCAATTCCATTATCAGCTCAGAAAATCGAGGGTCATACATGTGGGCGAAAGGAGCAAAATATTCTTTTTTAACACAGCACATACTACCATTGGGTTGATGAAACTTTGCAACAACCTTAATGAGGTCATGGAGAACAGTTTAATCTAATCAAAAATTGGTTGCCAAGGCAACAAATTGTACCAAAATAAGTTAAAATATGGTACTTTTCAAAGGTCCTTGAATTTGACATATTTCTGGAAATAAATAGCATAGAAGTATGAATTTTGTGCCTCTTAATAATAATAATAATAATTGTAATTTATATAGCGCCTTTTCCATTCATAAAATGCTGCACATTGTCATAGTTTGAGTCATAGTCCACAACGCCTCAATGGGCGAGCCTGAAAAGGTGTGTTTTGAGACACTTCTTGAAGGCCTGACACGATGTAGAATCCTTCAGGTGTTGTGGAAGCGCATTCCATAATCTCGGTGCACTAATGGAGAAAGCGCGGTCTCCAAATTTGAGTCTAGTCCGGGACTCATCCAGAAGGCCCTTTGCTTCTGATCGTAGATGGCGTCTGGGTTTATAAGGCACGAGCAGCTCCTTGATGTACTTAGGTGCAAGTCCGTTTAGCGCCTTGTTTACCAGCAGTAGGACCTTAAATTGGATGCGGAATTTGATTGGTAGCCAGTGAAGCTTGATGAGAACAGGTGTGATATGTTCATACTTCCTGGTTCTCGATACTATCCTTGCTGCACTGTTTTGTAGTCGCTGCAGCTTTGCAATCAAATCCTGTTGTATTCCAATTAGGAGAGCATTGCAGTAATCCAAGCGAGACATCACCAGTGACTGCATCACTGTTTTTGTGGCATCTTCTGTTAACACACGTCTCGCTTTTCCAATATTTCTCAGGTGAAAGCTAGATTTTTTGACAACGCTTTTGACATGGGGTGCCATGATCAGTTGAGAGTCAAACATAGCTCCAAGATTCCGCACAGGCTCAGATGCAACAGACACATCAGTCCCCGCTACAGAGAGTGACTTAATGTTCAGTTCAGCTAGGTGTTTCTTAGAGCCGAATAGAATGATTTCAGTCTTGTCATTTTTGAGTTTCAGCTTGTTCTGAGACATACAGACACTAATGTCACACAAACATTTCTCAAGATTTAGGATTTCACGTTTGACTATTGCGTTATCACTTGTCTTTTTGAATGATAAGCAGAGCTGGGTGTCATCAGCATAGCCATGATTGTTCAGACCGTAGGATCGGATTAGCTGTGCCAGAGGTATGATGTATATTAGGAACAACAGTGCACCCAACACAGATCCCTGTGGTACAGACCACAGGATTTCCTGATTTTCCGAGAATTCATCATTGATTTTAATCCTCTGTTTCCTGCCTAGCAGGTACGATTTGAACCACTGTAGAGCAGATCCTTTAACTCCAAGAACTGACTCCATCCTAGATAGAAGGATGGAGTGATCGATTGTATCGAAAGCAGCGCTAAGATCGAGTAACACAAGGATCGCAGCCCCACCCTGATCGAGAGTGCGAAGGATGTCGTTCTGTACCCGCACAAGTGCAGTCTCAGTGCTATGACATGCTCTGTATGCCGACTGCATGGGTTCATGTAGCTGATTGATAGTCATGTAATTTGTAAGCCTTGCAGCAACTACCCTTTCCAATACTTTTGACAAGAATGATAAGTTGCTTACAGGACGATAGTTCTTGAGCACCTCCGGGTCGAGATCATCTTTCTTCAGTAACGGTGTGACTAATGCCTCTTCCTATGTTTGCAGGGGCAAGGAATCCAAATATTTGCAAGGATACAGATGTTTATCAATGTTCTTAAATAAGATGAAGACCCAAGCACAATTTTTCCAAAATGGCCATTTTTTTGTCATTTTCAAAAATGGCCGCCAATTCCATTATCAGCTCAGAAAAACGAGGGTTATAAATGTGGGCGAAAGGAGCAAAATATTCTTTTTGTAACACAGCACATACTACCATTAGGTTGATGAAACTTTGCAACAACCTTAATGAGGTCATGGGGAACAGTTTAATCAAATCAAAAATTGGTTGCCAAGGCAACAAATTAGACAAAATTATGTTAAAATATGGTATTTTTCAGAAATTCTTGAATTTGACACATTTTTGGAAATAAATAGCATAGAAGTAGTATACCGCAGTGCCATCTATCCACGAGGGAGGACATTTAAATATGGCCTGGGAGGCAGGCTAGACATGAACCTAGAGCACCGGCAGTAAAAATGCATTTGCTTTTTATCTACGTCTAAGGGCCATATCAGGACAGGTAATTCAGAATAGCTAGATCCATACCTGCACTAAGCACGTCGTTTTACATTTTAGACCTGGCTCATTATACATACGTATAGTACGTAGACACTATTACCTACCTTTGTAATCAACCTGTATCATCAACCATCCACACAAAAACAATACATGCACTTCAGTAAGTGCACAATGCTCTTGCTCGAACTATCTGGAGCTTGTTTTAAACTTGGTAATTTCCTTGTTCATACAGTGTTGTCTTATTAACAAGGACAATCATTCCTACAGGTGTTTACGGAATGGCCTTTGCATTTTGGACTATCTTGAAAAGTTTACATATGAACAGTTTTGCTTATCTTAATAACCAATTTATTTACTTCAACCTTTTGCATTTAGCCAAATATCTCAATGCCTTGCAGCATATAAAACTGTTTCGCCTTAATGTCTTTGATTCAGTTTCCCTTTACCCTTCTTTTAATTGACTATTTAGCCTATACAAAGTATACATTGCATGAAAGGTCTTTTTATAAGAAATATATTAAGCACCACAGAAGTACCCTCCCAGTAGGGTGTAAGATTTCTAGGGTAAAATACTGAATAAAAAACGACAATTATAGTGTTTTCAAACCGAGCCCTCACTCACAATTTTGCAACAGGGACCTTCAATTTTAAAGAAATGTGGAGAGAAGATGAATACGATGGGAAAGGTGTCAAAGTTTTCTTATAACTGTATCTTTCCCAAATTAAGTTGAAAATGAGAAAGACAATTCAAATTAAAGATCCCTTCACTAAGATCCCACAAAAAAGTCAAAAATAGAAAAACTGTTACCCTCTCCCTCCAACATACTCTTAGCCGTAACTATGCCAATCTGAAATCCGTCAACATTTGATACTGTATAACTGGTTAATTTGGCGTGTACTTAAGTTAGCGTTTATTTCAATATTTTTTCCCTGTATCTATTTTGGCGTCTGGAGCAGTCAGAACAACGCCATCTATATGCAAACATGGGAACCATTGACCGACGTAACTATAAGGCCACCACCTTGCTTTTTCGGGAGCAATCAATAGCTCCATAACTTGGCAGGAGTTTCCCCAGAAATAGACCGGTGAGTATGTGAATTATAATATGATACCTTAATAACTTTTTATAAGTTACCAATGTATCGTATCATAATGATTTTGTAAAGTTATTCCTTGTATTTTTCTTCGTATCAGCATCGGACCTTCACGCTGTTGCTGTATATAATTTACCAACTTCAAATGAAGTGCGAACAACTTCATTCTTTTGCAAAATATATATCATTCAGATGATTATTAACATACACATATATGTATGTTGATAATTGATGAAAATATTTATCATCGCAACAAACGTGTCCTGTTCTATTTTACGATGACGATATACGCAGCTGGCCGCTATCTTGATTTTCGTCTGATGCTATCAATAGCTCCATAACTTCCAAAAGTTGGGCAGGTAACTATGCGAATTATGATATGATATCTTGGTAACTTATTCATAAGTTACCAATGTATCATATCATAATGGTTTTGTGAAGTTATTTCATCGATTTCTCTTTGTTTCAGCCGCGACTGCCAAGGGGTGAAATTCATGCTATGCTGCCAACCGCAGCTTCCCCAGCGGCACTAAAAGGAACTAAAACTGTATTTTTATGCGATCTTTAATTTGGCTTTGATGGGCATTCGCCAAAAACGCCAAATCAAAGACCACGCCAAATTAACCAGTTATACAGTACTCAAAATGCATATCGTGAAGCGCCCATTGTGTGTGTGTGTATGTGTGTGTGTGTGTGTATGTGTTTGTGTGGCAAAAGGGATATTGGTAATCAAGAAACAGTAGGGAAAACTTTTGGACGCAGAAAGCCACTGCTCGCATGCATAATCAGTGTGAAAAATCATAAACAAGACAAAATATCTTGAATTTTAATTAGTAGTAGTAATAGTAGTTTCATGTCTTTTTCATTATTATCATTATCATTATTATTACTATCATTATTATGACTATCATTATTATTATTATTATTATTATTATTATTATTATTATTATTATTATTATCATTATTATTATTGTTATTATTATTATTATTATTATTATTATTATTATTAGTAGTAGTAGTAGTAGTAGTAATTGTAGTAGTAGTAGTAGTAGTAGTAGTAGTAGTAGTAGTAGTAGTAGTAGTAGTAGTAGTAGTAGTAGTAGTAATTGTAGTAGTAGTAGTAGTAGTAGTAGTAGTAGTAGTAGTAGTAGTAGTAGTAGTAGTTAGTAGTAGTAGTAGTAGTAGTAGTAGTAGTAGTAGTGGTAGTAGTAGTAGTAGTAGTAGTATCATTATTATTATTGTCATCATTATTATTATCATTATTGATACATGCAGCAATTTTAGACAGATAGTGGCAGACCTAAATGATGTATTAATTCCTAGGATGAAGATTAATAATAGGCTGGTAAACACATATTTTCAAATCATATTTTGAAAAAAACATGTTACCAAATGTGGAGATGTTTTCAATAGCAGCACGAACTTGCAAACAGCAATATTGAAATGTTCTGCATGGAATGTTGGTAATGTGGCGCCCCCTAGCTTGGAAAAGAATACGACTGACCCCTGGTTCATAAACTGTATTATGAAAAGATGTGGTCCTAAGAACAATTTCAGCTAGTAAGAAAATATTTCTGATGGTAGAGACTTTTTTCTATATATAAGCACCAACGTCCATATGTCCTTAAATGACTTACGAGTGTAATAGACGAATAGTGTCACCCAAAGCCAGACATAAATCAGCTGGGTAGGCAACTTGACCTACATATAGGACAAGGATGTTCAACACCGGCAGTAACAATGCAGCTGTGCTGGATATATGATCAGGGGCCAAATATAACCTACTCATGCTTGTGGCCGCCAAAATCATTTGACTATACTAGCAGTCTGTTTACAGTAAAACTTATTTGAAACAAAAGCCAACTGACAAATGTGTTTATGTTTATTCCGAAGTTTCTTGCAAAAGTATCAACTATCATATATCCTTGCCATAAATCCTTATTCCTGTTTCCTTATTCTCATCCCTAATCAGACTCCACTATTTTTCGTATCCTAGATTTCTAGGCTGTGACATTTTTTTCTCTACCTTCAAGTTTTTTCCACGAAATGGCATACGTGACAGTCACATTAGGCGCTCACCATGCATTTTCTACTGGAAGAGCCCTTGTAATATTTGAGCTGTCCTGAGTCTCAGCTTACGTAAACATGGCTTACTTAAGGTTTCTATGGAAAGAAAAGATAGAGGTCAGTAACATTAAAGCTGCTCTCACACTGAGCACGAAGCCAACCAGACTGTACGCGAAGTGGCTAAACTCCACTTCTTGTTCACTTCGCGGACAATATGTAAATTTAGAAGGTAATCAACCATACCATACGAAGTCAACACGTACACAACACGCATATGTACGAAGGAAGCCAGTAGATAACACAAAGTCTATGAGAAGTGTACATGATGTGTTGTCTTCGCGCTACTACGGGTTGTCTTCGCGGTCACTTCCTGGTCAATCGTGTTGGAAATTTGATGAAGAAGTCAACACGAAGTGAACCAGTAGAACGCGAAGTGAACCAGTAGAACGCGAAGTCAACCAGTAGTGTATACGTAGTGGACAAGAATGTATGTAGGTCAATCTTCGTGTTGAAATTTTTGGAATGTTCAAAAATTTCCGCGGCGGCCACGAAGTGACCACGTAGTATGGCGAAGTGGACACGCTTAAGTACGAAGACAACCAGAAAAGCTCCGCGAAGTTAACCAGTAGTGGAATTTGCATACTTCGCGTACAGTCTGGTTGGCTTCGTGCTCAGTGTGAGAGCAGCTTAAGATGTCCGCCTCACACAGAGTATTGCTATTTTGAGAGAGAGAGAGAGAGAGAGAGAGAGAGAGAGAGAGAGAGAGAGAGAGAGAGAGAGAGAGAGAGAGAGCTCCTATTCTGATCCAAGACCATGCATATAGATTAACGGATTGCCTTAACTAGTCTAAATAAGATAACGCCATCTTTAATCAGTGGAAGATACTACGACAGAATTCTAAGCTCGACAGAATCCTAAGATCTTAGAATTATGTTTGATAGAATCCTAAGCTTAGAATTCTGTCGACAGAATTCTAAGAAATCAACAGAATTCTAGATGTTACAAAAGGGGCCCCATAATTAGACCCACTCAAGGTAGTGCATTGGGTTAATTATTTTTGACTTGATATTTCCTTTGCCCTGCTTTTATTTCACTATTTAGCTATACATATTTTATGTATTGTCTGAAAGATCATATGTTGAGGAACACATTAAGCATCACCAATATACTCTCTCAGCAGGGTGTAATTATCTTTAGATGAACCACCTAGAAAATATGCATAGTGCTTTCGAACGGACTCATCCGGTCGTTAATCGTGGACAGGAGACCATCAAATTTCATCAATATGGGGAAAAGATCAATGCAGAGAGAAGGGTACAGCAATTTATCAAAATAATGCTTGCCGTATATTTTGTGACTATTTCCTTCAGAATTTTATTCGAAAATTAGGGAAATGTGTAATTTTCAGATTGTAGATTGCATATATAACTTTAGAACAAAGTCAAAATTGATAAAAATGTGAAAACCTTTCCATCCGAAATACTAGTACCCTTAGATATTTATATACCTCACTCTAAGGAAATCCATTTTACACCCCAAAATGCTTGTTCAGAATGACCATGCTTTGGTGAAACTCGACATTAAGAGCCAAAAGCGTCTCCTGTATGTATGTATGTATCCAACCGGTAATGAAAGTTTTGCAGAGGTAGAATCTGCCTCTTAAGTTCACTTTTTCTGTGAATATAGATATTTTGGAGACTTGGGAGCAGGTCACTTCGTAGCAAGGTAAGTTGAGATCGTGTAGGGCATGCTGTTTTTGTCAGGATAGTTGAATTACAAGCTCGAAGAAGCACTTTATTGGGCAGAAGTCCATTCTGCAATATTTCAACTATGATACCTGGTTCTTTTTATATAGGGATACAGGGTCATATAGGGATATAGCCATACCAGCACTAATCCTTTGTTTTTCTCTATTTTTCAGGGCCAAGACGTTGGCAAGGGCCTGTGGTTGCACTTTATCAATTGGTGCTACAACGAAATGCATGTGCTTATACAACACAGGGGACTGTCTCCCGTCTACAAGATATCTAGACTGGTGATAGTCCATTCGCTGTGTGCCGTAAAATTAGAAACGGAAAAAATACATATCCTCCATTCGGAAACAAAAGAAACGGAAATACCCCGAAATGAAATATTAGGGAAAATTGTTAAACGGAAAAATTAGCCATTCTACAGGAGATATATCTATCTACCTATCTATCTATCTATCTATCTATCTATCTATATATATGTATATATATATATATATATATATATATATATATATATATATATATATATATATATATATATATATATATATATATATATATATGTATATATATATATATATATACATATATATATATATATATATATATATATATATATATATATATATATATATATATATATATATATATATATATATATATATATATATATATATATATTTACTTTGCAATTCTTTTTGAATACTCTACACATATATCAGGTTGCACATCATTTGGTAGTCTGCCCATTAGTATCGAGAATGTATCACCTTGGTTTGACGAGATTGGGGTATTTGAAGTGTTCTCCAGAGCATATATCTGATAAAGGATTTGGTTCCTAAATTCATTTAATGATGGACAGTGCATTATAATATACCCCGAATCCTCAGTGACCATTTCACAGCAAAGTTCATAGTGTTTTTCTCTACGTCCTTGTTGAATCCATAGATGTCAATCTTCAAATTGCTTGATTTGCAAACACGTTTAACCATATTACTTTGCATTGATGCATCAGTTCAGGGGAATGGTCACCGAATTGCCACCATATAAGCAAACTCACATTTCTCATAGTGTTTCTCAGGTCTGAAGCGCAACCCCATACATTCTCTGTCTACTGACCTTTGCTGTAGTACTACCTAGTACCATTTGCCATGCATTTGACCTCATTGAAAACACTGAAGATTTCCACGATCCTGAGCATGTCAATAATTTGTCTATCAAAAGTAATAGCCTGGCTATTCACTATTGTACTTTCGTATTGTGCCAACCCCTGTACAAATATACGTTTGTATAAAATATTATAATCCAATATTGCAACGCTATTAATAAACAACAGATTTTTTATGTATATGAAATAATCGATTCTGACCCATCCTAATCCTGAGATGTCAGGTCTTATACTCTGGTAAGAGGTGTCCTAGACAGTCAAAGTTAGTCTAATTATGAGAATGAGGGTTAGAATTAAAGATATGTAAAATCTAGAAATTGCCCTATATCTTTATTGACGTTTTAACCCCATAAGCCACCTAAAATGATGAAGGCTGAGTTTATAAATATTAACTTTAGCCAAGGTATGATGTAGAAGAGAGGATTATTGGACATATGCACATTTTAAATAGCAGCCCATTTTTATTGATAATATATATAATTTAATATAATTTAACTGACCACCTCATAATTTTCTCTGTGATTTCTCGAAAACTTTCAACCATTTAAAAGGGGAACGTGCCCTATCAAAATTAAACTACAGCTCTCCGAAACAAAGAGAGATGGGGGTGGCTCATCCCTCAATAGTCATAAGCATAATTCCATATGATAGATAACACCAACACTAGAAAACTAGCCTAGCAGGGATCCATTAAATGAGAAGTTGGTCACCCACAATGGTGGTGTGCAATGTCACAAAGACTGACAGGCTGTCTAGGTTATTTTTAGTGTTTTTTTTCTCGATGAATAAGTAGTCACATACTTGTCATTCTCTATATAAATGATAACCTAGTTGCAAGACTTTGAACTTTGCTTTGTGGTAAGGTATCAGCATCAGCATAAAACGTACATTACCAGAGATCAACTCAACCTGATAACAAGTAAACCTAACATAACAATTAGCACTGGTCCATTACAGATAGCTGGAAATGGATGTTCGTTTTGATGGCAAGAGAGCCTTGGTGACTGGAGCAGGAAAGGGGATTGGTAGAGCACTTGCTATAGCCCTGCTGAAAGGGGGTGCTGACACATATGCTCTCAGCCGCACACATTCAGATTTGGACAGTCTCAAAAAGGAGGTGCCTGGCATCAAAACCATCACCTGTGATCTCTTAGACTGGGACCTCACCAAGTCAATTGTACAAGGCATCCTCAAGGATGGGCCTATAGACCTTCTTGTTAACAATGCAGGAGTCAGTATTTTAGAAGAAGTTGGGACAATCACAAAGGAAACAGCTACAACAATCATGATGACAAACGTGATGGCACCTATGAATATATCCCAGGAGGTGGCGAAAGTTTTGAAGAGTGTTGACAGAGGAGGATCTATTGTCAATATATCAAGTATTACCGGTTTGGTTGCACCTAAAATAATGGGTCAGAGTGCATATGCTGCGTCAAAGGGAGGGTTACAGGCTTTGACACGAGTGATGGCAATGGAGCTTGGACCTCACAAGATCAGAGTCAACTGCATCAACCCAACCGTAGTGTGGACGCCTTTGGCGCAGCGCGTACTGAATGTTTCTGTAGTAGAGAAAGTTTTGCAAAAGACACCTTTAGGGAAGGTGGCAAGTGTTGAAGATGTTGTACATGCCACACTTTTCCTACTGAGTGATAAAGCTGGCATGATTACAGGAGTCGCACTGCCAGTTGATGGGGGAATGGTGGCCTGCTAAAGTCAGACATTGACTTTTAGTAAATTACTGAGTTATTGCATACCATATTGATTTTACAAACATAAGATAATGCACTTGACAGGCAGCTGCCTTTGATGCCCAGTTTAATTGTTGCATACGGACTTTGAATGACAAGCTCTCATGTCATGGTGCTGTACAATACTAGCATAGAAAACCAATGTCCAACAGTCCGCAGTTTGATAGATGTGGACCCCACGGATGTGAAAAGCATGCATCATTCAAAATGTCATACCATCAACAAGTGACTCATTTAGTATCAAGATATATTTATTTTATGTTAAACATGTTTGTAAATTTTATAAAAGTTAAAAAAGTCACAAAAAAATATACATATATCATGTAACATAAAGGCATAACACTGCCCCCACCAAAAATATAAACAATTTAAAGTCACCACTATCTAGGTAATCAAATATATAGCAAATAAACTATTTAAGAGATGGCATGCCAAGTACAATTATTCGTATTCTTTAATAGTTGTTGCAAAACCTTCTCTTCTTTGCCTTCGTTCAACCTTAGCACAAAGTACCATGGGCGTGGTAGTAAACGTAGATATTATAGACATAATGCTGGTGGGAACTGCAAGGAATAGGTTCAACAAGTTGCAATGCTGCTCTGTTCGCCCAATTCATATAGTAACACTATATTACGTACATTAATGAATTCTGCAGCATCCTATGAACATTCAAAGTAAATACTTTTTGTCAATGTTTAACGTCTCTTGGTTTTTATTTTTGATATGTATGCATGTATGCACTTTTGGAGGCAATTATGTATGGTATATGTGTATCAAGGGATATTTATGATTTTTGTAAATTTGTAATTGACTTATTAACATCCCTAAATATGACTATCAGGAATAATCTAGTATGGCTTACAGAGATTTAGGGAAAGGAAGGAATTTGTTTTTACGTCGCTTTTTACAGCTTAGGTCATTATGAGGCGCCGTTGTGGACAAAAGTAAAAAGCACAGCATAAATGTATGTAATAACTTTGAAATTAACTATATTTTCAATGAAAAATAAAGAAAAACTTTGAGATGAAATAATTTGCACTATAAAAATAAACACAACATTGGAAACTTTTCAAAAATTTTGAAAATAAAAATTATTTACTCTAAAAGAATAAGAAACACTGAAATTTCCCAAAACATTGATATTTTTTGTAAAAAACTTTGAAATAAAAATTTATTGCGTTGAGAAAAGTCAAAGAATCAATGTAAATTTTCAAAGATAGGCTGAAATTTACATTTAATTCTATATAAAAGTTCAGCAAAATAGTGATTTTTGTTTCACATTTTCTTTGATAACATAACATTTTTCAATTTCTCAATGCCTTTCTTTAAAAATCTCAACGCTTTTTACGTTTTTTTGGAAGTTTTACTATTTTTATTTTTGGAAATTTTCTTTCTAAATCTCACTGTAATTTTATCAATTCTCACTGCGTTTTTACGCATCATCCGGGTCATGAGGCTTCTATAAATAATTCAGGGAATACCTTCATGACGAAAATATAGCGTGCGATCTCAATCTTACGCGCGTGATCGTGAACTTGGGTACATATCAGTGACCTTTGATAGTCGGGTGGGGAGTAGACCCTCCGTGCCGTAACGTTATGCACCAGTCAATTGAATCCCCGGGAGGGGGGGGGGGGGCGAGAAATGGCCGGCCCATGTCGGGCTTATCCTGTTTATTACACCAAAAATACCTTCACTACCCTACCCTCGAGAATACTCATAGCGTTATGAAATTACGAACAAGATAGTGTTGAGTTTAGATCCCAGTCAGATTTGAGCTACCCGGCATGCTTTGCGGTATTAGATATCCGCGGGAAGGTCAAAGCTCATATAAAGCTTCACTTAGTTTCATTATGGCATATAAAAGACAATATTGACAAACAAACAAATTTTCTTTATATGTTTGGCCATATTATTCATTTTGAAATGAAGTCTTTTTAACCCAATTTTAGAAAAACAAGTCACATAGTTTTCGCATCTGCGTTACACCGGCTTGGTCTACCGCGACTGCTACGACGTGCATTGTCCAGCACGTTTGTGGTGAAAGATCTCAATAAAAACAAAAGGAATATTTTCCAAACTTCTGTGAACAATATATGCGTATATATCGCTGCCAAAGATAGTATTTGAGTTTGTGAACGATAGCCATTTAATCGCGAAATTTATCTGAAAGGACTAGGTAGAACTACATCGAGAACATGACGAGCACCCAAATTGACAATGGCTTCACTAGACTGCAAAGCATGCCGGGAACGCTCAAATCTGACTGGGATCTAAACTCAACCGATGCGAAGACGCCCAAGGTAGAACTAGAATTAATCAGGAATGATATTGCAATCAGATATCTAGGTGCTCTGATCTTTTTTGTCAATTTGAAATATGTCATGGTTACTATCTGCAGGGCGGTTACTTTCCAGATAAGTACAAATTTATAAATCAATAGTTGTTGTTCGGTTTTTATTCTTGCATTTGCACCATTTGAAATTCGCCCAAAGTATGCCTTTATTAGGCAGATATTACATGCACCTGGATGGTAGGGCCTAATTTTTGTGACTACTGTGAAAGCTTTGACATGTCCAGAGCATCATGTTTGATTGTTAACCCACATTAACCACCTGCATTAACCAATGATTAAAGATAATTGGTTTCGCATCGTTTTTCTAGGCCGGGGTTGTCCTGCCACTGAAGAATCAGTGATATTAATATTTCATATTTTCCTTTGAATATAACTCCATTCTCTGAGTGCAATTTAACTACCAGCAGACTCCCCGCAGGGCTTGATTTTATATAAATACGAGGAAAAAAACAAGAAATTTAACAAAAACAAACCGGGAAACAAACACATTGATGATTACTCATTCTCGAAAAATTTGGAGGATAACACTTTAATTATAATAAGACTACAAAGCAAAGATTTGAATGCTCGAGAATCTCGAAAATATTTGTGAAATAACCACACAGTATGACTATGAGTAGTGATTGACCAAAAATGAATGGCATAACAATTGCTGCGATTTCAACCTGTCCAGCGTGCAACATAACCACTTGTCCCGTCGCAAGTGAATTCGGCAAAAAACGGCAATCTGGCAAGTAAAACAAGACCCTTTAATACTAATGCCCCGCTCGGCAAGAAATGTCTTTTGGCAGAGTCCTCGCAATGTAACTCACCTTAGTTAAACAGGGTTGTGGGACAAGTGGAAGTGCCAGCGTGGGCAAGTAAACTTTAGGGTAGTTTGCATTGCTCGGCAAGTAATGTTTTGGAACCTATGTTGCTGACCCTGCTATGGCAACATCGTCATTTCACAACAGCTTTAACAGAATTAAATGGCAAGTAGAATAAGTTGTGGCGGTTATAACATTCTAAACTGCATTAAAGTTGCCCCACAGAGATGCAGATAATTTATCTTTTTTGTGAACATAGAGAACACCGCCGTGGCAACTTTTTCGCTACTATGATCATGACGTCGCGTGAGCATATGTTGCGTGGTCAGTGGCGGTCAAAAGTACGTGCAACGCACTAGTGCGTTCCCTAATCATTTTGCATTAACTTTTAAAGCAGTCACAAAGTAACGACGGGATTCTGTCTCATCGTGACGTCATTCTTTCCCAAATTATGCCGATAGAGTTCGCTGCTTTTGTTTGTACTTTGCAGAAACAAGTTGCGCACAAAACTTGCGCACATTGCAAATTTTGTCCAAATGAACTTCGAAACTGACCAATCCAGTGAAACTTTTTTCAAGGTATCAGTACATATGCTTATGCCAATTATAAACACTTCTTTGCAGAAGGGCTGCACAAGCTATTATATGCCAGAAATATCTAAAAGTGAAATAGCCATTTTAAATCCAATCGTGGTAGTCTGACCAGATAAGAATTGATAGTTTGCATGCGGATGTACAGTGGCTGGAATTTCTCACGGTACTACAGACCAAGCTGCTATGGACTCTTCAACAAAGACAATCCTCATTATGATAGTTTCTTTCTAGGATGTAGAGAGGTTTGCGAACATGTTCGCAGATCAGTCTACGGTCCGCGACCTACCTACGGACATTTGATGACTTACATGTTCGCAAACCTCTCTACGGCCCACGACCACTGATATTTGACTGCACGACCTTAACGGTTGAGGCCAACTCCTAATGCTGGCCTCCCACATACGAATTTAATATGCGAACATACACGATCTCAAGTGTACGCTTAAAGCCACGAATTGGCTATAAACTTGCTGTTTTTCTTCATTCGTGAGATATGTACGTTCAACTACGAAGGTATACGACATCCCACGACAGCATGTACGATTGATGTACGACTACAACATCACTAATTCGTAAGTAGGCGAACATATTCGTAGTTGGCTACGGATATGAAGGTGCGTATGTATGCGATTATGTGCGAATATAAACACGACATAAACACGAATAATTACGTCATACATACTCATATATCCGCCAGTTGGACGTCTACATACGACAATATTCGATTAATTACGAATATTTTCAAACTAAAAATGGCAAAATGTGTAAGTACCCTATGATATGTGGTGAAATCACTGTCAATTCGTGGCTTTATAGGATAAATTTTGGCCTATAACCTACTTTTTCATTCGTATGTGGGTCATATTAATAGTGGCACTTTGTCGTACATTTAATGAGCGTACGCAAATGTACGTGAATTTACGATTACATACGACTATGTACAACAAATTACGACACGATGTTCAACAATGTACGACAATGTTCCACAATGTACGACGATGTACAACAAAAACTACTTCCTTACGACAGTATTTTTGTCGCACCCAAAAGTTTTACATGGAAAACTTTTTTTTAAATTTGCAGCATTACCTACGAAAACATAGGACTCACTGCGAACAACCGCGAGAACCCACGAAAAACTACGATTTTTGAATGCGCACCTTGTCGCACCTTAAAAGTCGTATGTGGAACACCAGCATTAAGGCCCCATGCAAGGTGATCCTGCGATCGCCACAGTTTTCGGCCGCAAACAGACCGCACGGCGGACGGATGCCTTATGTGACCAGGGCTTTAGGCTGTCCGTACCGTTTGCCGTGGGGGCAAGGGTCCTCACGTTAAAATTTTTGAAACATGATATACGGATGAAGTTAGCGGTGGAGAGCCGGTTGGCGAATTAAGCTGAGGACCTGCTGACAAACCATCCGAGGCGCCACACGGCTCTCCACTGCCAACTTAATCACTATTATAGATTTATAGCATGACGAAAGAAGAAACAATAAACTTGAAACACTAAATTTACACAATTTTGGTACTTTCACAAATTGCTCTGATACTCACTTTGACAGCTACCATTGGGTCACTGAGTGCAGGCAGGAATCAATATACTGTGTTGTATAGAATTTGTCAGGCCATCTATGTATTTGGATATTTTATTTAACTAAATACACTTTTTTTAATCACATCAACTTGATTACATCACTAAAATCACCCTCTGATTCTTTTTAAATGGTTTTAAAACTCTTAGGTGGAGTGCAAAATTGCAAAATCCCAACCCGGATCAGTCTGCAGCATTGTGGCCAATAATGACCAGCTTTTTATACGCCAGAATGCTATAATACGTGATTAAGCACTGACACATTTGAATGAAATAAAACTTACTTGTATTTGTAGACCAGTGTTTATTTATCATTCAAGACAATATTTTATTTTACTCACCTCCTTTTTGGAAAAATCTTAACTTTTTATGGAAGTACATGGAAGAAGGCCTCCTAATCCGTAAAATGGCCGCTAATTCTCGCGTTGTCAGACATGTTGCCATAGCAGGGTGCAACATAGGTTCCAAAACATTACTTGCCGAGCAATGCAAACTACCCTAAAGTTTACTTGCCCACGCTGGCACTTCCACTTGTCCCACAACCCTGTTTAACTAAGGTGAGTTACATTGCGAGGACTCTGCCAAAAGACATTTCTTGCCGAGCGGGGCATTAGTATTAAAGGGTCTTGTTTTGCTTGCCAGATTGCCGTTTTTTGCCGAATTCACTTGCGACGGGACAAGTGATTATGTTGCACGCTGGACAGGTTGAAATCGTAGCAATTGTTATGCCATTCATTTTTGGTTAATCACTACTAATAGTCATACTGTGTGGTTATTTCACAAATATTTATGAGATTCTCGAGCATTTAAATCTTTGCTTTGTAGTCTTATTATAATTAAAGTGTTATCCTCCAATCCAAAATTTTACGAGATTGAGTAATCATCAATGTGTTTGTTTCCCGGTTTGTTTTTGTTAAAATTCTTGTTTTTTTCCTCGTATTTATATAAAAAAGATAATTTCATACTAGCCACATTCAGTGCCAGTCGTATCATTATGACAATATCTCATACCATGTGTTTATAAATCCACTGTTAGACGGCAGATTGGGCTAATCATAAACAAGTAAATAGGATTTTGGCATAAGGAGGATTCGGGTGGTATTCACTATCCCCGCCCCGTGCCCCGGCCTATATCGTCGCTCTACTAATTAGTTATGTCCCCACCCTGCGGGGCAGCATTTTGCCATTTTTGGTGTAATAAACAGGATAAGCCCGACATCGGCCGGCCATTTCCCGGCCCCCCTCCCGGGGATTCAATTGACTGGTGCATAACGTTACGGCACGGAGTGTCTACTCCCCACCCGTCTATCAAAGGTCACTGATATGTACCCAAGTTCACGATCGCACGCTATATTGTCGTCATGAAGGTATTCCCTGAGTTATTTATAGAAGCCTCATGATGATGCGTAAAAACGCAGTGAGAATTGAAAAAAATACAGTGAGATTTAGAAAGAAAACTTGTAATATGTAATCAATCATAACAGTTTCAGAAATAAAGAAATATTTTACCCATAAATTTGTATTATGAAATCCATTGCAAAAATAAGTAGTGAGTAATGAGTGGTTCAGTATATGGCTAAGAAATGCTAGAAATAAAAAGAAATAAAAAGTCCATAAAATTCATAATTTTAAGTGCCAGGAATGGCTGATAATGCATCTCAGAGCATCAATAACCCTTTGGCTGCCGCACAATTTGGCCTAAAATGGTGCCTTAGCCGCCCCACTAATATATGTGTTTAACGATTCAAGATCCATGTCGGCGTTCCCCGCAGCATTGCCTCTCGAAGAAGAACAAATGTATAGTGATAAGTATGATTTAAACTTAATCAGAACAACCGGGTCGCTAGTTCCAAGAAATCATTGCACCTAGTCAATCAAAATTCATTTATTCATTGTCATGTTGAGAGACGCATTAAATCAAAATGAGAAACTATCAGAAATTGATAAAATCTTTAGGATATATAATGGTGATGTACGTGTCAAAACGGTCATTATAGGAACAAAAGAAGTTACTATATACTAAGTGTAAGAGTAGTGGACCATATAGACTTTTACAGGTCAAAAGGCGTTTATTTAGCCAAATGAAATCTGAAGAGTATTGGTCTCTCCTATAGAATATGAAACGGTTTTGATTTTAGGCTTCGTTGAAGCATACAAATCTTCCTCATTCAAAAATTGCAAGTATTTAATTGATAAGAAAGTGGTTGAGGAAATCATCCCAGAACACAGGCATTGGTTTTGCACCCATGTGAGTTATCTTATAGGCAGTGTTTAAAGGTGATTGGTGCATTACTGGGTTCGCTGTACATGTATCTATCAGCCAACTGGTCGCCAACCAAATTACCCATTCACATTTTTTTAGGAAATGGGAAAGGATTGCAAATAATAAATGACATCCTATTCAATCTGACATATTCACATATTTTTTTGTTTTACATTGCATGACATGTATGCCCCAGTATACTATGGAGCTTCATACATCATGACACACCTTCTGTACAAGACTTTTATTGTATGAATATATGACGACAATGAGTGAACAAAAAAAACGTCTGTCTTACAGAGAATTTAAAGAGAGGTTACATGACAAGCTCAGATAACATACACACGTTTAAGATATATTAATCATTTTCTTTAATGTACACAGCAATAGTCTCCATATATAGTAAGACATAATATATTCACTAAAACCAATCGATATGTGATTTACAAAGTGTAAAGATGAATAACCTTTGCTTATTGTGTGTCGGTAAATCTATTTTTTGTTTTGATTTTAGGCTTCGTTGAAGCATACAAATGTTCCTCATTCAAAAATTGTATTTAATTGATAATAAAGTTGTTGAGGAAATCATCTCAGAACACAGGCATTGGTTTCGCACCCATGTGAGTTATTTTAGAGTCAGTGTTCAAAGGTAAATGGTGCATTACCCATTTGTATGTATCGAGTATTCACTAGGAGGTAGAGCTAAGCATTAGCAATCACATCCTTCTGGTCTGGCCATATAGATGCTTGAGTCAATCTGAAAAAGATATTTGAGGGATATAAAATATAAAATATAAAATATAAAAATCTATTCATGATATCAGTGATCAATCTGAAAGCATAATGATCTTGAAATAACATCTGCATAGTGTAAATTAGACATAAACAAACACATGTAAACACAAAATGACTTTCCTATTCAAGTTTTTTCACGGTGTAAGCAAGCCATATCTAATAATCTGTATCTACATTTGATTAACGAATGCGGATGGCTTAAACTGGTATTATTGAACTATATTGTAAATCCTATAAACACCCACGAAATGAGACGTGTTGTAATCTATGTTCAGAATTTAAGCGCATGAGCCGGTGAGAAAAAAGTTAAGTACTTACTCAAGAAGGCTTTGATGAGCCTTATCGTCACTTCTTTTGTTCACTTTTAGATAAATGTCTTTTTGGGCTTTTTTCTTTCTCAGGATAATTGGTATGATAAGGAGAAGCCCGCTAAGCAGGCAGCAGGCAGTACCCAAATAGAATGATGGGTAATAGACATGGGAAGCATCAAACATCCAACCTGCAAGGAAAGAAGGAATTCAAACGCCAAGCTGAAAATGCATTGATAACGATTTTTTTGTTAAAGCAAATGCATGCATAACCATAGGGAGCCTAATATGAAATGAATGGATTGGTTGTATTTATCAGGCAACCTGTCGCCATACCAAATTACCCATTCATAATTTGCTGGGCAGAAACGTACACTGCATATGCAAATGAATACTTCAATTAAACACAATGATAACAGGGCAAAGTCTAGAGTAAATGGACTAAAATGAATAACGGTGAATAACACGGTTGTGACATACTTCCAAGCAGGGTGTATCGAATGTTATGATCAGCTGATCCTTCAAGGCTTCAACATGTAAACTGGTCATAAAAATCATGAATAATGAAGAGAGGCAATGGTCAGAGCTTTCATAGACATGTTGACCCAATAACAGTATCATGTAACGGCGTGTGATAATACATGAATTAACCATTTAAATAGAAACTATTAGGTTCAATAAGTAGAAATAAGAGTAGAGAGATATTCTATAGGGTGAGAATTAAGGTAATTGCAGAAATTCAATAGCTGAAGAATGTCATGTTTGGAAAGAAGATAATAAAATGTTTACAGATGATATAAATGAAAATGTATTTGTCCAAATATAACTGTACCTGCAACAGGGGCTCCTAAAAACATCCCAACTCCACTGAGAACAGACATGTATCCGTAACCAAATACAAACAGGTCATCCCCAGAGTACAAGAGGGTGATGGCAGCTAGGGGACCACCATAGCCAGCAAAGGATATCCCAAAAAGCACACTCACTACCACCATCCCAATGTAATTTGTCACAAATGGAACACAGCCGCTTGCAATCCCCATTAACAGAAGCAGGAGCATTTCCACAATCTGTGTGTCCACTCCGGGGACGTCCAGTAGGGGTCCAAGGATGATACGAGCCACCACCCCTGACAATCCTGTGGCAGACACTAAGGTAGACATTTCGAGGGCACCTAAGTGCAATTCCTTAGCAGAGTATGTTGGCATGTGGGTTGCGAACACTGAATACCCAAATGTGTACAAGAACATGCTGGCACACAAGATTGAGAAATCTACGCGAGAGAAAAGAGCATGGCATGTTTGAAGAGTTGATTTGGTGTCAGAGTCCTGGATTTCAAGTGATTTGGAGGTGTCTTGTTTTTCCAATCTCAAAGGTCGTAAAGTAGCAGCGCAGACGCATACGTTGAAGGAAATGCCACCTAGGAGAAGTAGAGCACCCTGCCAACCATAGGTCCTTGAAAGTACCTCGATGATATAGGGGTAGATGAAATTGCCAAGACCTGAACCAACTGACACCATGCCAAAGGCAACGCCCTTCCAACGACAAAAATAATTGGGTATTGCTGTCACGGCCACTACCGCAATGATTCCCAAACCAACACCTGAAATAACAAAAGGGTATGACGCATGAATAAGCACTAAACAGTGGTCTTAATGTAGTATAACTAGTTACGCCCCGTTGGAAAGTGCGGTTCGGCCTGCTATTTACTTGAAGTCATCCAGATCCCCGAGGCGGAGCTGAGTGCAGGCCTGACCGCACTTTACAACAGGGGGTAACAAATGTATTACCTGCTCTTTCATGGTAAGAAGAAAGAACGAATACATCCCATAAGGGCACGTCTAGTTGATTATCTGTTTCCCATGTCCAAGGTACTGAAAATTAGGGTCGGTCGGTCGGGTAAAAGAAAAAAAAGGAAAAAAAGAAAAAGGCAGAAGTACCTATAATAGGCTATCAAATTTCTTTGTTTGTGACAGAAATACTGCCAATGCCATGGCAAGAAGTACAAATATGTGTACATGATGTTCATGAGACACATTTCCCTCTGTATTATTCTTCAGCTGGACATACAGAAAATTGTGCAGATTTGAAAAATGTTGAATTCGCAGGCTCCATTATAAATAAACGATGTCAAAATCTCAAACAAACAAAAACAAATTATTCAGACTTTTTTTTAATTTATTTCAATAAAATGCAGTTCTCAGAAGAAAAAAAAGCTCCTCTGGACAGGGTCGGTCGGAAAGTAAAAAAAAAAGATTTTTTTTTTTTTTTTAGGGTCGGGCCCAAAAATAGGGTCGGTCGGGACATGGGAAACAGATAATCAACTTGACGTGCCCTAAGATTTAAAAATAACTTTAGAGGCCATAACGAGGCTTGTGGCCTCTAGGGGTGAGATTGATGGCCACGTGGTTACGTAATATCAATTAAAATGGTGGTTCAAGTCGTAATATTGAATTATGCCGTTCGATATTGAATCGACAAAGTGTGTACGGCTCCAGGTCTAGCACCTAATGACCAATGAGCATAGATCATTACATCAGAGCAGGCAGGTGATGAATATGTCTCCCACTATTTCAGTTTAGCAGGGGAAAATATCTTTGCAGTCAATTCGTATCTGATAACAGAAAAGATGCATAAACACTCTTGTGCTCACCATCCTAATCTACTATATATTGAACATACAGAGGAATTCCTCTCATCTGAATTAATTCTTCATAAAGTGTGTATATTTAGATTGGCCTGAGTTGTGAATCGATAATCATATTTCCATCGCCGTTCATACCTATCCTACGAGTACATGAATCTGCGTTTCAACTTACTGTATAACTGGTTAATTCGGCGTGTATTTAAGTTGGCGTTTTTTTCAAAGAAATATTTTCCCTGTATTCATTTTGGCGTCTGGAGCAGTCAGTACAACACCCATCTATATAAAGACATACTAAAACTGTATTTTTATACGATCTTTAATTTGGCGTTGGTGGGCATTCGCCAAAAAACGCCGAATTAATAACCACGCCAAATTAACCAGTTATAAAGTAACTGATGAGCCTCTCATATTTAATACAGGCACACATGATTGATATGAATTACTAAACTTATGCCATTCTAAAAGATACTTCAGAGAACATGTATCTTGAAAATCAAAATACAAATGAGGAGACAGAGTATAGGGAAGATTGTTAAACTCAGCAAATACAGTAATGTTATTTAATAGCTCACGAGAGAAGGACGTTCGTACCTGATATGATCCCGAATGAAAATATAAGAAAGAGTACCCCTGTTGCAAACGAGCTGATCACAAGACCACCAAATGTTAGAAGACCGCCTATGATCAACGCAATTCTTTGTCCCAATCTGTCGATCATTACACTGGCAAAAGGACCTGTAACATAAAAGCAACATATCAGTTATAAAATTACGTGGTTGGCATAGGAGGCTGGACGGGCATGCGAATGCTTTGTTCGAAAATAGATGGAGATCCATCATATAGTAAGATTCATCACACGTTTCATGCGAAAACATTGTTAGGCATTGACCATTTGATCTCCTTGTGGGATAATCTGTCCCTGGCAAATGAAAAAATATCTCTTTTGAATTCATTCTCAATTCAAGTGCCGGGAAATAGCTGGAATTAATTTCAGAGTGTCTAGACCAATAGAACTTATGGAAGCCTTGAAAGCGCCCGAGCCCACCAGACGCTAGGAGGTTCAAAATATTTTCAGCTCGGGGAAAAGATTATCCCATTTTACAAATCCTGGTTAAGTCCCAGTTTGAGGTAGTCGGTTTTAAGTTTACTTTTACTAATTCTAAGAAAATTAGAACACTACTGAAAATCACCCTGCTAAACAACATGTTTAGACTAAATGGAAACTACATAAAAAAAACAACCCCAGGATATCAAATGGTTGATGCCTTAGGCAAATAATCTCAAAAGATGGGCAGTCTACAATGTGTGTAAGATATTAAAGGCAAGCTATGGCATTAGCTTGTACTCCTTGTGTATGGGATATGATTAAATGACAGGTAGTAGATATACCATTGGTAATTCATCCGGCTATTATTTAGATATATACTAATAGGTCAACTCTTAAATTCCACTAACACATGAGATGGTATCACAAAGGTAGTGTCAGATTAATGCATAACATGTTCTTTTTCATATGTGTATTTCTTTGCGATTTGATCAACTATGCTGAGAATTGAGTGATTGATCTTGCATTAAGCCTTTGTTTTCATTGGTAGATGTATTATATTACACAATCATTATGAACTGTTGGATTGCAGAGTAACCCGCTTTGATACCTTTTATTTTTCTGACAGCTTATTCATATTTGAAGAGTTTGGGTCCTTTGAATCTAGGAATGGTGTGATACTAGTTACATTGCAGTTCTAGGCAAAAATTCGTTCATTATTACAAGATTCAAGTAAATTATTTGATTAAACTGGACATGGAAAACATGAATAGTCATAAATGTATGTGAAAATAATCATAACGCCACATAGCTGCTGTTAAATGGATTGACGTGCATCCAACCAAATCATCAACATCAGAAGCCACTATTGAGAAACTTAGGGTCACTTTCGCCAACTAGTGGTTGCCTGAAATTCTACTGAGTGACAATGGTCCATGTTTCACCAGTGAGGAGTATAAGCTATTCATGACACGAAATGGAATTTGATATATCACATCAGCTGCGTTTGATCCATCATCAAATGGATTGGCTGAAAGAGCTGTACAGACATTCAAGGAATCTATGAGGAAAATGGAAGGTGGCACCCTAAACACCAAGGTAGCACGATTTCTGTTCAGATATTGAATGACTCCACAAACTGTGACAGGATCGTCACCAGCTGAGATGCTAAATAAGAGGAAGTTCAACACCCATTTTGATCTTCTAGAACCATGTTTGGTTAAACAAATTCAGAAACAACAGGAAAGCTTAGCATGACCAACATACAAAACACGCCATGCGAACAAAGGGGATGAAGTGTATGCATCAAATTTTGGATCAGGACAAAAGTGGGTACCAGGAATCGTCACAAAGGAATCTGACACATTGATTCAGGTTCAACTGGAAGATGGCAGGGAAATAAGCAGGAACTTGGATCATGCAAGAATTAAACATGACCATTCCGAAACACCAGCTACTTCTGCATCTACAGTTATGGAGAATCTTCCACAATCAATCACTCCAGTAGTGACCCCAGTTGGAACTACAAATACCAATGAAAGGGTTCAACCCGTGTCAGCGGAGACACCCAATGAAACTATGCATTGGTATATATAACGTGAATGCCGACAACCACAATGCTTTCAAGATTATGTAAGATAAGGCAAATGGGCAGAATAATCCCAGTCTATTCCACAATAAGAAATGGGGCAGTCTGCAACCCTAAACAAATTCTGAGAATATTTATCACTTAAATGTGTATATCAAATACTATATCAAGCATATTAACCTTTTGTAAGTAGTCATCAAATTTACATATAAAGATTAGATATAACACTCTACAAACATAAGAATCAAAGACACTGGAATAGATACATCATGAACAGATCTTAGAAAGTCATTAGACATTTGATTCCTATGAGGAAGACTCAATATTCACTACATGTAGTAGAAGACAATTATTGGCTTAATTAAGGGGGAGGATTGTAGTGTATCAGATAATGAACACACCATATACGCAGTATAAACAAAAAGCTTTCTTGATTAGTTGTTTGATTTAAAGATTAATCTTGACAAGAAAATTTGATTTTAGCTCTTTCTAGTGGTATGCAAATGATGTAATTAAGCACATAATGAGGTTACTGTCATAACCTCGTTTCGTACACAGGGAAAATCTGCTGATATTCTGTTCACAGGAGGCTCTACTCTTTGTAAGCATTTATAACCTCCAGAAGCAATTTAATGTCAAATCATTATCATACAAGCATAGCTATACAGTTTCATGTTCATTCCAACTATCTGATGTTGATTGGTGATCTTGCTTAATGATTACTTTTAGATTCACACGACCATAAAAATAAATAAAACTAGTGTTACAAGGCTTACCAATTACATGACTATTAATCAGCTACATGAACCCATGCAGTCAGCATACAGAGCATGTCATAGCACTGAGACTGCACTTTTGCGGGTACAGAACGACATCCTTCCCACTCTCGATCAGGGTGGGGCCGCCATCCTTGTGTTACTCGCTCTTAGCACTGCTTTCGATACAATCGATCACTCCATCCTTTTATCTAGGATGGAGTCAGTTCTTGGAGTTAAAGGATCTGCTCTATACAGTGGTTCAAATCGTACCTGCTAGGCAGGAAACAGAGGATTAAAATCAATGATGACTTCTCCGGTAATCAGGAAATCCTGTGGTCTGTACCACAGGGATCTGTGTTGGGCGCACTATTGTTCCTAATATACATCATACCTCTGGCACAGCTAATCCGATCCTACGGTCTGAACAATCATGGTTATGCTGATGACACCCAGCTCTGCTTATCATTTAAAAAGACAAGTGATAACACAATTGTTAAACGTGAAATCCTAAACCTTGAGAAATGTTTGTGTGACATTAGTGTTTGGATGTCTCAGAACAAGCTGAAACTCAACAATGACAAGACTGAAATCATTCTATTCGGCTCTAAGAAACACCTAGCTAAACTGAACATTAAGTCACTCTCTGTAGCGGGGACTGATGTGTCCATTGCATCTGAGCCTGTGCAGAATCTGGGAGCTATGTTTGACTCTCAATTGATCATGGCACTCCATGTCAAAAGTGTTGTCAAAAAATCTAGCTTTCACCTGAGAAATGTTGGAAAAGCGAGACGTGTGTTAACAGAAGATGCCACAAAAACAGTGATGCAGTCACTGGTGATGACTCGCTTGGATTACTGCAATGCTCTCCTAATTGGAATACAACAGGATTTGATTGCAAAGCTGCAGCGACTACAAAACAGTGCTGCAAGGATAGTATCGAGAACCAGGAAGTATGAACATATCACACCTGTTCTCATCAAGCTTCACTGGCTACCAATCAAATTCCGCATCCAATTTAAGGTCCTACTGCTGGTATACAAGGCGCTAAACGGACTTGCACCTAAATACATCAAGGAGCTGCTTGTGCCTTATATACCCAGATGCCATCTACGATCAGAAGCAAAGGGCCTTCTGGATGAGCCTCGGACTAGACTCAAATTTGGAGATCGCGCTTTCTCCATTAGTGCACAGAGATTATGGAATGCGCTTCCACAACACCTGAAGGATTCTACATCGTGCCAGGCCTTCAAAAAGTGTCTCAAAACACACCTTCTCAGGCTCGCCCATTGAGGTGTTGTTGATTATGACTCAAACTATGACAATGTGCAGCGCATTTGAACATTTTATGAATGGAAATGGCACTATATAAATTCCTATTATTATTATTATTACATATAGACCCTGAGGAAGCTGTGGTGTGTGTGATTTTCCCAAGGGCCCGATGTTATAAAGGAAGTTAAAATTTAGCATGGTTTAGCCGACTAGCAGGTTTGTAATTTATTGGTGTCTATCTTATCACGTATATACATATGTGTAAGTTGTAGTGTACCTATGTATGTATGTATGTATGTATGTATGTATGTATGTGCGTGTGCATATGTATGTACGTGTGCATATGTATGCATGTATGTATATATGTATGCTTGTACGTATGCATGTATACATGCATGTGAGTATGTATGTATGCCTGTATGTGTATTACACCAGGCCGGCTCTATTACCCTCTAAAACATGGTCCTAAAACTATGTCATACACACTGGGCCGCATGTGCCGATTTACAAATATGATTGCCTCCTTGATGAAGATGGTGCCCAGCGTAAGGTAAACACATCCTCTCAAGACATCTTTGGACTACCTCTTCTTTATGAGTGAATTCATTGAAAAGTGCAGCGGCACGCACAGCTAGCTCATATAAATTGTCATCCCTATGCAGTCAGGTATGAAGTAAATTTCGCATCGATGGAGAAATGTTGGAAAGACGATTTTAAACATTGCACGGTATAGGGAGGTACCCTGAAATCTTTGTATGTATGTATGTATGTATGTATGAATGTAAGTATGTATGTATGTATGTATGAATGTAAGTATGTATGTATGTGTGTGTATGTTTGATGGTGTGTATGTAGGTATATGTGTATGTATTACGTACATACATGATTTGCATGTAGGGTACGGAAAAGGGTATGGGTATGAGAAAGGGGTGCCGAAAGGCAGAACGGGAAGGCAGCTTTTTGTGTCTTTGACTGTATATAGTAATACAAAATAGTGCCCACAAAATGGCCGATTTGATGAGATCTAGTTCAAATGGTTACTTTCGTTTATTCATTACTCTGACTACAGTCTCGGGCTGTGTAGTGTATATACGGTATTCGGCTTGTACTTATTCTTTCAAATCAACTACTGATCCGTAGAAAACTATGCAAAGACAATGAAGTCAAACGAAATAGAATGTCATCCCATTTTGACTGTATGGGTAGAGCTGTACATTTATAAAATAGTATTTGGATTCTTATCAAATTGTGTTTATTCACTTACATCTGACTCACAAACAATGACCATGGCGTTCACCCTACCAATGTACATTACAACACCCTCCTTCATTACACCCTCCTTCCCTCATAACGCTCTCTCTCTCTCTCTCTCTCTCTCTCTCTCTCTCTCTCTCTCTCTCTCTCTCTCTCTATATATATATATATATATATATATATATATATATATATATATATATATATATATATGTATGTGTGTGTGTGTGTGTGTGTTTGTGTATGACCTACCTGTCAGACAGAGCGTGCCATAATTGATGGAGGTGATCAGAGCCGTGAAGCCATGGCTTTCTTGAAAGGCCTCCAGGAACATGGAGTAGAATACTCCTGATGTCTGGCAGATCCCCGACTGCATCATGTTGGCCAGCAAACAGGAGATGACCACAAGCCAGCTATAGGCGCCATCCATCTGCTCCAGCTGAGACGCCATATTGCTGCTGCTGCTGCTGCTGTCTGACCAGTGTGATGCTGGTGGCTACAGTGCATGTATGCTGACACTACTAAAATTCCTTCTCAGGTCACACAGGGAGGGACTCAACAACAAGCCACAGTAGAAATTTGCATATTTCTGGGGTAGTCAGAGCGTACCTGGCTCATCTTCAAGATTTCAATATGGCGGCTCCCATTACCGGTATCGTATCGTAGTACGCAGTTATCTGTGGTGCTTTGCGTATCCATACAGTGTCTGTTGGACATCTCTGAACTATTTATCAATCCCTCCCGAACTTTGGACTGCAGCCTTGTTTACCAACTTCACAATTGGCCGAGTCCTACATAGCCGCTGAACAGAGGACTCTAGCCCCCATATTGACTCTTTGAATTGGAAATTTTATTGTGTGTTTTCATCAATGACAATTAGCCTAGTTTTGGCGGGAGCTACACTGTGCACCAGTATTCACTAACACTACAATTTTTATATGGCAACACATCCTGTGATCGGACTCTTCAGTGGGATTATTGCAATTCTGCTGTCCCTAAAGGGAGATGGACTCCAAGAATCCTACACCCAACCAATTTCTCCCAATGGTATCAGGGGTATAGGCCAAGAACATTACGTCCTGTGCAATGTTAATAGTGTGTATGGTGTTAACCATGGGCACTATATTGTTGCAGATCTCACTTGCCAAATTCACACAAAATCTACCAAAATTTGCAAAGTGAACTCACGGTCGGACTGGCTTCATATTCTTATCAGTCTACTACTGGCAGGAGATGTTCACCCAATAACTTTCCATGCATTAAGTACCAAGTTCAAGTTCGTGCAAATAGTAGAGCTGTCAATTGCGACATGTGTGAGGACTGGAATCATATCAAGTGTGCAGACATTTCGTTAAAAGAACTATAAGAATCTGATGAAAAAAGAAAGTTTTAACTATGTGTGTGATCGTTGTAATGCTCATTCCCTACCTTTTTATGATAGTGATGAAATCGCCTTTAGTAAGGATTCTAACTTTGAGTCAGAACCCATACAGGGTATCAAAGATGATGTGTCGGACAATCTGTTTGATCCAATGAAGAAAAAGGGACTAAATTTTATTCATCTTAACATTAGAAGTTGACTTCCTAAGATCGATCAATTGCGGGATCTGGTGTTGAAGGCCAGACCAACAGTTTTGGGGTTAACGGAAACCTGGTGTGATGATTCCATCACGGTCAAGGATATTTCTATTCCTGAATACATTTGTGTTAGGAAAGATAGTATCGAGAAGGTGGAGGATTATGTATGTATATTAGAGCTGATGTGGCCTTCAACATAAGATCGGATCTAGATCAAAGTGATATAGAGGCAATTTAGGTTGATCTACTGCTTCCAAAACCTAAGCCTATTATCATAGGAGTCTGTTATAGACCACCCAAACAAATGGATTTTTTCCAGAAACTTGAAAAGTTCCTTATCCAGGCTGAAGGTTTCATCGGGTTTGAATCCTTGATCCTGGGTGATATGAATGTCAACATTCTTGGAAATAATTCAGGCAAAACTACTTTGCTATGAAATTTGAAGTCGTTTGAGACTGCTTTGAACTTAGACCAAATCATTCATTCGCCCACCAGAATTACACCTACCAATGAGAGCGCGATTGATCTAATTTTCACCTCTGAAAAAGGTAAAATTAATCAATCAGGGGTTATAAACTTTGGTTTGAGTGACCATTTTATCACCTTTTGTTCTAGGAAGATTAGTAAAGAAAAATGAAACCCCAGGAAACCAGTTAAGATCAGATCCATGAAAAACTATTCGAAAGAGCTTTTTATTGAAAAACTAAAAGAGGTTGACTGGTCGGATGTTACTGGTAGCTATGACGTTGATTCCAGCTTTGAGAAATTTAAAGGGCTTTTCCTATCAATTATAGATTCCTTGGCTCCAGAGAAAGAGGTTCGGTTAAAGCAAGGAACTGAACTGTGGTTCGATTCTGAAATTTCTGAGGCTACCTCTGAGAGGGACAATTGGTTACGGCTTTTTAAATCACTCAAAGTGGAATCCTTTTACATTAAGTATAAGTATTACAGAAACAGGGCACAAACTCTTGTTGCCAATGCAAAAAGAAACTTTTTCCTAGGTCAAATAGCTACCAACAAAGACTGTCCTAAAAAGTTGTGGCAAATGTTAAAATCCTTGGGTATGCCATCTGAAAAGACTAAGTCGGCTGCCTCATCTATAAGGTTAACCATGGATGATGGCACTTGACTTTGAGGAGTCTAGGGTGGCCGATTCCTTTAATGATTTTTTCACCACAATTGCCCATAAATTGGTCAAAGAACTTCCTAGTGGCATCGGTAAATTCACAAGCTCCTTTTTCACCAATTTTTATAAAAGTAAAGGTATTGTTTAAAATTCTCTTCTGTCAACCAACATGAAGTTGAAAAGTTTCTATGTGGGATGAGTCGCGATAAAGCCACGGGCATTGATGGAATACCAGCTAGATTTTTAAGAGATGGAGCAACAGAAATTTCGAAACCCATCACCCACATCAACAACATATCTATTTCCAGTGGGAAGGTTCCATCAGAGTTCAAAATAGCTAGGGTGGTGCCTCTTTACAAGAAAAAAAGTAAAACTGACGCTGGCAATTACCGGCCTGTATCTATTTTAAGTTGCTTGTCCAAAGTGTTCGAAAGAATCATTTACGATTAATTGTCCGAATATCTCAAATCAAAAAATCTGATATATGACTTGCAGTCAGGGTTTCGTCCAGGTTTTTCCACTGATACTACTCTTACCTATTTGACTGACTACATTAGAAAGCAAATGGATAGGGGTAGTCTCACTGGTATGGTCATGCTAGACCTGAAAAAAGCTTTTGATACGGTGGATCATTCCATTCTTCTCTCAAAATTAACAGCCATAGGGTTAGACCCTACCTCAGTTTCCTGGCTTGAGTCATATTTATCGGATCGATCACAATCAGTTGATGTTGGGGGAACCAGGTCAGATCCAAAACCTATCTCCTGTGCAGTCCCTCAGGGCTCCATTTTGGGGCCGCTCTTGTTCCTCATATATGTGAACGATATGCAGGCTTCAGTTAAATGTAAACTCCTGTTATATGCTGATGACTCTGCTCTTCTTGTCTCTGGGAAAAATGTTAGTGAGATACAAAAAGTCCTGAGCCAAGAACTTAAGTCTGTTTGTGAGTGGCTTGTGGACAAAAGTTGTCCATACACCTTGGCAAAACGGAAACTATCTTATTTGGCTCATCACGTAAACTGTCCAGGACTGAGGAGCTTAAGGTCACTTGCAACGGGGGTTCCATTACTCCCAAAACAAGCGTCGGGTATTTGGGAGCGGAAATTGATCAAAATGTTTCTGGAGAAGCCATAGCGAGTAAAGTTTTATCTAAAGTTAATGGAAGACTTAAGTTTTTAATCCGGAAATCAAAATTTTTAGACCTGAAAACTAGGATAAGTGTTGTTCATGCCATTATCCAGTGTCCTTTTGATTATGCATGTTCTTCATGGTTCTCGGGCTTATCAGCTTCTACAAAATCCAAATTACAGATCTGCCAAAACAAATTGATCCGTTTTGTACTTGATCTGTCTCCACGAACACATATTGGGTGGGAGCATTTTCAAATGACAGGTTGGCTACCTATTGAATATAGGGTTCATCAGCTCAAGCTAGGTCATATGTTCAAAATTCTTAATAAAGAAGCGCCTTCTTACCAACTGGAAAACTTCAGATTAGTAAAGGAGCACCATGCCTTCATTACAAGGTCCAGTGTACATAACTTTATTTTACCAGGTGTAAACAGTGCTGGTAGAAACTCATTTTATTATACAGGGGCCAAATTATGGAATTCTCTGCCAGGTGAATTAAAGAGCATCACAACATTACCTCATTTTAAGCAATGTGTTAAACTCCATTTATTGGACAAAGTAAGGCAGCAAGAAATGTCAGATTTTATTTATTTTTAATATATTCCATCTGTGATACTATGTCGACTAGTAATTTTGACTTCTTGCGTTGACAAAATGCTAATTTCCAAAAGTGCCAACTTAATACTCTTATATAAACAATTGAAATCTTCCTAAATGTGCCAATTAAATACTCTTATAAATTAAAACATGACTCATATTGTGTGTTGCCAATGGGAATTGTATTGTTTAAAGGGACCACTATGGAAATAAGTGAATTAATCACTTTCTGGTATAAATTCCTAGGGTAATCTGTGCAATAGCATGGTGTTCTCCTGTTGACGCTTTGCAAAATGTATCAGCAGTTTTTCCTTATATATTGCATGTATTTTACCTATGTTGTATTTTATACCTTGATAAACATCAATCAATCAATCAATCAACTGGTCACCGTGACATGGTCAACGTTAATCGCGGTGACATGCGGTATCCTCGTTTGAACACCTCTCCATCTAGACTAGCTCCTAGTCTATGATTTACTTAGATATTGCTTTTCTCTGTTCTGATCTTTTGCTCAATATCTAGGTGTTAGTTTTAGTTGCTGTTGATAGATGGCACCAGTGGTGGTCACCCTGGTCAGTCAGAATCATATCCAAATAAACCCATGCTGGCCGCCTGGTGAGCCAATATAGAACTAAATATGGGTAGACATCTTAGGATAATATGTAAACATTAGGTAAGTTATTAAAGAAGTGATGGAATTTCTTGGCCTAGGACTAGGCTACTCTTCATCCAGTGGAGCCAGCTCCATTAACCCATTTATGCCTGGGTGAGCAATGTTCCCTTTGCATACAGAGGACTCCACGCCGTGAACCCGTTGATGTCTGAATGAGCCCATGTTCCTTTTGTATCTACAGGATGCGTGATCTCCAAATTTGAGTCTAGTTTTGAGGCTCATCCAGAAGGCCCTTTGCTTCTAATCGTAGATGGCGTCTGGGTTTATAAGGCACGAGCAGCTCCTTGATGTACTTAGGTGCAAGTCCGTTTAGCGCCTTGTATACCAGCAGTAGTATCTACAGGACCCCATTCCGTTAACCTATTTATGCCTGGGTGAGCAATGTTCTCTTTGCATACAGAGGACTCCACGCCGTGAACCTGTTGATGTCTGAAAGAGCCCATGTTCCTTTTGTATCTACAGGACCCATTTAAAACCCTTTAACCCATTTAAGCCTGGGATGAACGCACGTTCTGACCGAAATCTAAACCTATTGATACCAAAGCAATATATTGCAAAATATTTGGGGGACTGGTAGTTTTTTTTATACATTTAAGAACAGGGCATACAGTGGGCTGGGGACTCAATGTAAAACACGCTAGATTTCTAGCTTTGTGTATAAGACGCGCCCCCGGTTTGAGTCTAAAAGAAAAAAGTGAACACGTACTTACAGTGCCACAGGACGCTTTGATGAGCTGGATTCAGAGTTAACCCTTATGCTGCTGGTGGCTAGTTTGGCCACTCATGGGTACTCATCTGAAAGTACTCATCGAGAGCTATCCAATGAATACCAATATGATAGGGTTAATATGTTTTTCAAAAATCTTTGCGTCATTGTGCTTTGGACGAAAGTAGTCTCAGTATTGGAAGGGTTAACAGATGCTCAATTGTTTATCAGAGCTACCCCTTTTGTGTAAACATACCGCACAATAGTAACGTGTACAAAGTAGCTCAGTTGATTAGGTCTACTTGCTTCAGTCTACCCAGCTGCAAAATGGGTACCTAGCATAAATAAGGCAGTGCTTAGAGCGTGTGCGCTATATGCTGCCAGTTGCTCTGGAATATCCCCCAGGGGATTGAAATTGTTTCCGAGTGTACAGTGCCTGCTAGGGGAGGAAGGTCGTGTGAGCGCTTCGGTGGATACAAGACTATAAACCGAATACCTTTACCTTTACGTGACTGATTGACTGAATTACACGCCGCTAATGTCTATGGTTATCCTGTGTAGATAGATAGCTCTATCACTGCGGAGGGGACCACCTTACTCCTGGTATCCTTATTTAACAGAGAGTCGAAATCATGGCTTTTAAAACAACTCTACTTCAAATACGTTGTCTATTAATGCTACATTTTAAAATTGTTTACTCTCAAAATATCAAGCGCCTGTTAGCCAGAGGATCCGATGGATGAGCTCTTCCACAAATTCCAGCCAGGCTGTGACCTGACTGGACAGTGCACACGTACTTAACCCTGCTCTTGCTAACACTGGATATATCCGGTGCTACATATCTTGCCTGTGTGACCAACACTGGATATATCCGGTCTTTGGGTACCCTTGCACTTAGCAAAATAAAAACTACATAGGTCGATTAAGGGATATTGAATTATACTAGATATCAAGGTTTTATCTTTTACTATGTTTCTATTTCAGTTTGTGAAGCACATTATTGAAACAGTAATAGAAATCCATGAAATCCCTCTGATTTAATGGGTAGACCCACAATATCTCTGGTCCCATGGGATAGGTTCTCCCATATGGGGGTCTAGCATGACAAGGGTTAAGATCTAGGTCACCCTTTCACAAGCACTTTTGCAACTTTACACTGCCAGCGCTTCCAAAATCAAGCAAGTGGACTTGTAAAACTAATTTAGTATATAGAGTAATGTCTCTCCTATCTATACAAATAGGCAATATGAAAATCGGACAAAAATATATTTTTAATGAATATCTTTTCGGGAGAGTAGTGGGAATACTTGGGATTTACCTCACTGATTCAGCAGTGCCGTGAACACCCTATATATATATATATATATATATATATATATATATATATAAATATATATATATATATATATATAAATATATACATATATATATATATATATATATATATATATATATATATATATATAGTTATATATAGTTATATATAGTTATATATATATATATATATAATATATATATATATATATATATATATATATATATATATATATATATATATATATATATATATATATATATATATATATATATATATATAGTTATATATATGTGTGTGTGTGTATGTGTCTGTATGACCTACCTGTCAGACAGAGCGTGCCATAATTGATGGAGGTGATCAAAGCCGTGAAGCCATGGCTTTCTTGAAAGGCCTCCAGGAACATTGGGTAGAATACTCCTGATGTCTGGCAGATCCCTGCCTGCATCATGTTGGCCAGCAAACAAGAGATGACCACAAGCCAGCTATAGGCGCCATCCATCTGCTCCAGCCGAGCCGCCATGCTGCTGCTGCTGCTGCTGTCTGACCAGTGTGATGCTGGTCGCCACAGTGTATGTATGCTGACACTACTAGCAGCTGGTCAATAGGCCACACTCAGTAGCCACTGTGACTTGCGGTACCCTCGTTTTAACCCCTCTCCATCCAGTGGAGCCAGCTCTATTAACCCATTCACGCCTGGATGAGCAATGTTCCCTTCAGTTTGCATACAGAGGACTCCAGCCCGTGAAACCATTCACGTCTGAATGAGCTCCTGTTCCTTTTGTATCTAATAATTATAATATAACAATAATAATTGGAATTTATATAGCGCCTTTTCCATTCATAAAATGTTCAAAAGCGCTGCACATTGTCATAGTTTGAGTCATAGTCCACAACGCCTCAATGGGCGAGCCTGAAAAGGCATGTTTTGAGACACTTCTTGTAGAATCCTTCAGGTGTTGTGGAAGCGTATTCCATAATCTCGGTCCACTAATGGAGAAAGCGTGATCTCCAAATTTGATTCTAGTTTCGAGGCTCATCCAGAAGGCCCTTTGCTTCTAATCGTAGATGGCGTCTGGGTTTATAAGGCACGAGCAGCTCCTTGATGTACTTAGGTGCAAGTCCGTTTAGCGCCTTGTATACCAGCAGTAGTATCTACAGGACCCCATTCCGTTAACCCATTTATGCCTGGGTGAGCAATGTTCCCTTTGCATACAGAGGACTCCACGCCGTGAACCCGTTGACGTCTGAATGAGCCCATGTTCCTTTTGTATCTACAGGACCCATTTAAAACCCTTTAACCCATTTAAGCCTGGGATGAACGCACGTTCTGACCGAAATCTAAACCTATTGATACCAAAGCAATATATTGCAAAATATTTGGGGGACTGGTAGTTTTTTTATCCATTTAAGAACAGGGCATACGGTGGGCTAGGGACTCAATGTAAAACACGCTAGATTTCTAGCTTTGTGTATAAGACGCGCCCCCGGTTTGAGTGTAAAAGAAAAAAGTGCACACGTACTTACAGTGCCACAGGACGTTTTGATGAGCTGGATTCAGAGTTAACCCTTATGCTGCTGGTGGCTAGTTTGGCCAATACAAGAGGATGCGAGAAACCTGGAAAATAACAGAAACCTGGCAAATGGGTACTCATCTGTAAGTACTCATCGAGAGCTATCGAATGAATACCAATATGATAGGGTTAAGATGTTTTTCGAAAATCTTTGCGTCATTGTGCTTTGGACGAAAGTAGTCTCAGCATTGGAAGGGTTAACAGATGCTCAATTGTTTATCAGAGCTACCCCTTTTGTGTAAACATACCGCACAACAGTAACGTGTACAAAGTAGCTCAGTTGGTTAGGTGTCGCACTTTGGTCTGTCCTTGGGCAAGACAGTTTATTCTATATTGCTTCAGTCTACCCAGCTGCAAAATGGGTACCTAGCATAAATAAGGCAGTGGTTAGAGCGTGTGCGCTTTATATGCTGCTAGTTGCTCTGGAATATCCCCCGGGGGATTGAAATGGTTTCTGTGTGTACAGTGCCTGCTAGGGGAGGAAGGTCGTGTGAGCGCTTCGGTGGATACAAGACTATAAACCGAATACCTTTACCTTTACGTGACTGATCAACTGAATTACACGCCGCTAATGTCCATGGTTAGCCTGTGTAGATAGATAGCTCTATCACTGCGGTGGGGACCACCTTACTCCCGGTATCCTTATTTAACAGAGAGTCGAAATCAAAGCTTTTAAGGTGATGGGTACCATTGCAAGCCAGTTAAAAGCCCTGTCCCAAAACACACCTCAAAGCAGCATACTCCTATAACTAGGTGAATCTCCAGGTTCCTGAGTGTGATCAGGTAGAGAATATCATCGCTACCTGTCATTATTTAAATCATAATCTGTTTTATTTCAAAATTTACAACTTTTCTCTCAAATGACATATTCTCATTAATTACGCAGGTGATGGTTACTGTAGGTTCACAGCTACCTTAGGGATGTCATTGACTATACCCAATAAGAAGTATTTTTTTATTCTTTACTGCTAAAGACTTTAATGGGCCATAACATTTGAAAGTTCTAGTGAGATATCTTGTGTGCGGAGCCTATAATTCAGTGGTTGTTTGGCAGGGACAGTCCCATGTGTGCTAGGAACAAAAGACAGCTGTACAAAGACACACCTCAGTGGTCGCGCGTAACACTTTAAACAAAGGCGATGGTCCGGTTTGCTATAAATAGTTGATAATCTTTCTAGCTGTCCGAACCTAATGCACTTGGGGTCGAGATTTCTCACTATAATTTTCAATGTTATGGCCTGTAAAAATCTTCAGGAGTAAAAAATCAAAAAAAATACTTCTTATTGGGCATAGTCAATGATATCCCTAAAGTAACTCTGAACCTGCAGTAACCCTCACGTGCGTAGGTTATGAGCATATGTCATTCGGAAAAAAGTTGTACATTTTGAAATAAAACAAAATATGGATTGAATAATGACAGTTGGCGATGGTATTCTCTACCTGATAACTCCCAGGAACCTGGAGATGCACCTAGTTATATGATTATGGTGCTTTGAGGTGTGTTTTAGGATGGGACTATTAACTGGCTTGCAATGGTACTCATCACCTTAAGGTGATAGTCTAGTGCACCAAGATTATCACCACTAGGTGGTGTCCTTGGCTGGCCCCTAAGAATGGATATCAAAACAAAAGATGACACATGAGCAGTGTTCACTCGCCACGAATCTCGAGCTGGCAGCATTCTATTGTATTGCAACCACGAGGACAAAGAGCGGGTCCCTTTGGGCCCTCCGTGTTAAATTCGTCCCAAACGACATGTGTGTCTGCTTCGACCATGCAGATTCCTTCGAGATAGACCATTTTGACCAAAATGTTCAGCTCATTTTTGGCTGAAAGTGAATAACGATACAGTTTTCGAAGCCAGTATTTTAGAATATGACACATATGAACCCCGTCTAGGTGCAAGGTCATGTCACAGGTACCTTGAATTCTGACAGGACCTGAAAATCAGCATTTACTATGTAAACCACGTGCTGTTAGTAATTTTGATGCTTATGGGAACATTAAAAAATGGTTTAAGATACTCATCGTGCAAATCCCCTGTTGAGGTAGGACCTTGCACCTTACCAAAGACATGAATAATCATATGGTAGACTTTCATTTTCAAGTAAAGGGTAAGTCTTGACATTTTGCCAAAAAACGAAACACATCCATGTATGAACTTTAAGGGTGCCGCATTACCTCAAAATAGTCATTTATTGATAAGTTTACCATTATTCTGTAACTATGAGATGTAACCTTTACAATAGCATAAGTGTCGCTGTCTTCATTAAACTCAGTTTTCAGATATTCAAGTTTTAAAAATGACCCGTGCATCGAATAGGGTTCTACCTTAAAACAACTCTCCTTCAAATACGTTGTCTATTGATGCTACATTTTAAAATTGTTTACTCTTAAAATATCAAGCGCCTGTTAGCCAGAGGGTCCGATGGATGAGTTAAATAAATAATACATAAATGAATGTTAGGTTTGTAGTCTTGTTCCATTTTATCAATGTTCACACGACTCTTGCATTTATTCCTCAGCAGGCCTGTTTAATCTTTGAACCATTTCATCTCCCTAGCTGGAGAGCATGCAACCTTGGCAGTTATTTCGGCGCTCTTAGGTTGAATCAATCACATAGCCATTCTGCCCTTCATGCCAAGTCCCCTATTCACAGCTGGGTGAACTGAGGCAATGTGAAGTTAACTGTCTTGCCCAAGGACAGACCAAAGTGACCCGGCCGGGAATCGAACCGCCGACTCTCTGATGGCAGGCCCAACACCTAACCAATTGAGCTACCCTGTCTGGTAATGTTAGTGTGTAATAATAGCCGGCCTTTGTCCGATGGTGATTATAGACTAAGCTATCCTATTTCACCCTTCAAATCAATGCTAAGAGAGCTGTCGTCCGAAGCACGAGGACGCAAAGATTTTCAAAAGCCATCCCACCCTGGTCATGTTGGTATTCATTGGATAGCTCTCGCGAAATACTCAGATGAGTACCCATTTGACAGGGTTTCAGTCATCCTTTCAGTTCTTTTGCATACTTTTGTATTAGCCAAATTAGCCACCAGCAGCATAAGGGTTAAGCGCCAGAATTTCTAGCGCATGTGACCTCGGTATCCCAGGAGATACAAGTCCACTGCATCATGATATTCACCGTATATCTTATGAAGCTTTAAGAAGTTCTAAGTGCGATCGAGGACACTTTTTCCTTGACCTTTATATGTTTTTGCCTACGTGGGTTTGTTTTGCAATCATACTTTGAACTCGGATGATCTAATCCATGACAGCTATTATCTTTTATCTGAGAAAGAGTACATGAACGGCCACAGGTAAAAGCTGGACTACAATAGCGTATACTGGCGGTGGTAGAGGGGTCATTGATATTGAAATATGACCCATACATACGTTCTAAAGATTTTGGAGATGAAGTTTTCATTTCCATAAATCCAAACTTTTTTTTTTTTCGCGTATACACCGATTGATGCGGTATGCATAGTTATGCCTGAACACTGAACACTGGTCAGCAGTGACTTGGTTATCAAAGGTTATCAAAGGTTAAGGAAACCGGCGTCTCTGGTTCTTTTTAAAATATGATAATAAAGTAAAGGCGTAGCCAATTTTCCTAGTGCCTCTACTACAACATTCTAAAATGTTGAAATGCTGAATGTACTTTAGGATAAGTCATATGAACAAAATAATGGTACTAGCTCATTCGAACTTTGACACATGATAACTTTTTCTCTAACTACCTTATGGCCCATGGTTTACAAAATATCGTAATCCATGTCAATTCAGCATTAATGAATGTCAATATGAATAATTCATTATTGAAAATTAATTAATTATCATGCATTCCAATTTATTACGTTTTGATATCCATAAATCATTTATAGATTAAAAAAAAGCTTTATTGATTTTTAAAAATCACTTTTAGATACTAGTATCATCAAATGTCAAAATCTATAGATATTAATACATCTATATGATAAGGTAGAAGCCTACGAGAGATGTTTTCATCGAGGGAAACTTTGGCCCAGCAACATGCATATCACACGAATATATCCTAAATTGTATGCCTTACTTTAATACATAACTTAACGGCGAATCTTGGCATGCATGATCTATCCGCTTCTGTTAGTGTGATCATTTACTGTTAGGAGGATGGAGGGAGAGGTATTTGTAAAATCAGGACTTTTTTAAATAATCTATTGTTCCTTATACAGTACAGAATAATACTCAGTAATGAGACAAAAGTTGTACATAGTATTCTATATACAATATCAGGCGTGGACAGACAACATTAAAAAGACTGCATACTCATCCAGTATTTCCTTCTAAGCAGGTTATAAATTGGAGACCATTTTCCTAGGGCTTTTTCTCTTCTGTGTGATATTGTTGATATGTATTCCTCTATTATTAGGTACTCCTTTAAAGTAGTAACTATTGATTCCATATGTATTAATTTCTTAGGAGAATATTTTATGCTTAACTGTTATGAATATATAGTTCACTAGAATCGAGTACTTTTTAATACCCAGGATAGTAGTTTCAGTATTACATACTACTTTCTCAAAAGAAAATCAGGATTTTGTGAATCTGTTACGTCATCTTCTGTTCAGATTCTTTGTAGGAAGGTGGGACTACATTGGGTGAGTTCAAGTTCTGTGTGGGCGTTAACGCAAAGATGTAACACCAACCGTTTCGTTTACCTGAAAATGTCTATAAGCATAACAATAGTTACAAGGAAACACCCTGTGTACTAGGGTTTTTATGCATTACAACATCTTATACCTATCACAAATGATTTATAAATCATTCAGATCATGACAGAAATTGGAATGAATATTCACTATGAAAGGGGCCCAGATATAACTGATAGATGAGCTGTGATTTTACTTATACATGGGGAATTTTGTAAATCAACAATAAAAATGAAATCTGTTAAAAAGAAATATCATATTTTGAATTTTGGAGATCTGAAAAATCTCACTTTTTCACTTTTTCAGTCATATTCTGACAACATTACCACCTAAATGGCGCAATGGTACGATTCATAATGTTTAATAATAGCAGTTTCAGTCAATAACATTCAAAGAATATTTGTGTGAGGTTTGCAGTATCCTCTCTGAAGTCTAGATTCTTTAAAGTCGGATCCTAGAATTATTCCCATTTTCAGTCATTTTTTGATAAAATTACCTAAAAATCAGACACCATGGATACATTTCAAAAATTCAACCATAGCAGTCTCAATCAATAACCCACAATAAATATCTGTGTAATATTTGCACTTTCTACTTTGAAGTATAGGTTTTTTCAATCATTTTTTTGCTTAAATTATCCCCAAAATTCAGTCACTAAAGGGACCTTTTAAAAACTTTACTGATGTCAGTCATCAAAAACTTTTTAAAAGTATATTTGTATGAGATTTGCAGCTTCTACTCTAAGGTCTAGGATTTGTATAGTCAGATTCCAAGAATTGCTTTTTCTATTCTTTTTCTAGAAAAAATCCCAAAAACAAAATATTTGTCAGTTTCCCATGTTAACTACATCAGTTTCAATCATCAACTCTCTTAAGTGTATTTGTGCCAATTTGGAGATTTTCTCTCCTGGATTTTTATGTAATATGCGGAAAAATCATGTGTTAGGTTTAAATTGCATAAATTACCCCCAAAATAGGCTTTAGGAATAACTCACACCCTGCCGTATTTAAGAATATTGATCAGCATAGCTCAGAGTAATTATTTGTACCAAGTTTCATGATTTTTTTCTCAAAGTACACAATATTTTTCCTAGGCTGCCCTCTATGATAAAATGTTAAGCTAACAGATCTGAAACTTGAACTGAAGTCAATGGCTGACTTCAAGTATGGTGTTAACAAAGATGTTAACATCGGTGTTAGTGTTACCAGGGGTGGTAACACGCTATTTGAAGTGATGGGCATATGTTAGGTGGTAACACACATCTATCCCATAATGCCCCATAATATGTGTGTTAACACAAAATGTAACAGAAAATGTTAGTGTTGATCTGTGAAAGGTGTTGAAAAGAGCATGGTCCCCATATACTTTCTGAAGGCCTTAACAGTAACGGCTTAGGTGTTAACACCGTTTTGACTTCAAGTCCTATGTTAGTGTTGGGTACCATCTTCAGCTACTGACGACCCATTGCACCTAGTTAAAAAGGTTGTCTGAGTATAATTAACTTCATTTCAACAATTCATTGATAATAATAATAATAATAGTAATGAGAATAATAATGAGAATAATAATAATGAGAATACTAAAGAAAATAATGAGAATAATTATAAGTTATAAATGATAATGATTTTAATAATAAAAATGAAATTAATGATAATTTAAATTTAAAGTTTGTATTATCCTAATAAAATATTTAATATGAATGATGTTGGGTACCATCTTCAGCTACTGACGACCCATTGCAGCTAGTTAAAGAGGTTGCCTGAGTATAATTCACTTTATTTCAACAGTTCATAGATAATAATAATAATAATAATAATAATAATAATAATAATAATAATAATAATATACTAAATAATAATCATAAGCTATAAATGATAATGATTCAAACTTAGATAAATAAAAACCAGACGCAGGTTTCTCTGTAATGCAAATGATACAAGAACCCTGAATGGTTGTTGTTCCTTCGTGACCTCACCCTGATGCCAGAATAGAGTCCCTTGGCATGTCCAGCCTTTCACGGATCTCATTTGGTCAAGCAGTAATAGATAAGTCCTTTGGTTATGCACAGTTTACATATAGTAATGGGTATCTTGTTACAAATCCATTCTTTTCTTCATCTAAGATTTAAATAATATGAATGAAACTAATGATAAATTTTATTTTATTTTTGTATTATCCTAATGAAATATTTGATATGAATGGTATGCGTCTATAAATTGAAAGAGATTATTAGTTAAGAATCACCTTCCCAGCATGTTGCTGTTCTTTACTATGACAAACATAATTTGATTGAGCAGGACACACATCTTCAAAATATGTAACACCATTGCTAACATCTGTGTTGGCCTAGATGTTAACATCTTGCTCTGTGTTGAGGGGCTGGGGTAAACAGATCCGTTAGTGTTACCATGTGTGTTAAATGTAACACCGCACTTGAAGTCAGCCAATGTTAACGCCTTAGGCGTTAGTGTTTCAGCCTGTACAAACTATATGGGAAGAGGGCTTTCCTTAACAAAAAGTTCAGATTAACACTAACATTTTCTGTTACATTTGGTGTTAACGCAAAATTTAACACACAGATTTGCGTTAACGCAAACATCTTGCTGGGATTTCAAGTGCTGCGTTAACTCCTATTTTAACACTAACACCACTGTTACATTTTGTGTTAACGCGGTACTTGAACTCACCCATTGTATCTCTTTCTCTTAACGTACGACCTCTCCGCTGCTGCCAGCGTTATCATTTACTCAGTGATTTTTTTGATGGTGAAGGTAATCTGTTTGATAATGTTTGTTAAATCAGGACTTTGTGAATCTGCTACCCTTTCAGTCCTTGATTACTGAACAGAAAATACGTAGCACGGTACCAGACTCAAAGGGATATGATTTTACAAATACCCCTCCTGCCTTATTCATCAAATGCAATTAATTGGGTAAATGATGACCCTACCAGCAGTAAGGAGGTCATATTTCTCGAGATATGCAATGAACTTACAACAGAGGTCACATTCCCTGATGACCTCCGTGAGACCAACTGGTCTTAGCCAATCATAAAGCTCCAGCAAGTTGATTGCGTCCAAAGACAGGTCTTGTGTGCTACGATCACATTCCAAGTGGTTGCGTGACAAGTTTCTATCTATGGTCAAGTCAGTCTCAATTTCATTCCCTAAACAGATGATATTCTCACAACTGAATTGAGAGTGACCTAAGAGTACCTTGAAAGTGTCTTAAGAATATCTCTTGTTCAATGCCAGGTGTTATATAGATGAGGAAATCCTCATCGTCGTTATCTCTGACGCATTTCTGTGCACAAACGCCTTGGAGTTTCACAAGAATGGAGTTTCACAAGTTTGGTTGTGAATAACAGCACATACTCAAATGAATTGTGGTCTCAAGTTGGGTGTGCATCTCTCTCAAGAGTGAGGCACAACCAGCACAACCCTGCGAGTCAGTTGAGGGTCGTCAACTGGTCGAGGAGACAATTGCAAAGCGTATCACGAATCCCTCCAAGACCCGTGACCTCTGATCTTTGGTTGTACAACCTCTACACAACCTCAGAAACATTGAAAACAAACTTGTGACACTCTAAATTTTGTCTCACATTTGTGACCTGTTTTGGTCCATTTCAGGTCAGGTAAAGTTTGTGTATGGTTTGCGACCGAAGCTTAGACAAAGGCACTAAGTCAATTGTCAAAGGACATGTCATACACGGGCCTTTCTGATTTTTTATGACGTCACCTGTGTAACGTCCCTGAACTCATTGATATCTAACTTAGAGCATTTAGGTATGTTTACAGAATAATCCTTTTGGTTATTTTTCTGGAGTCTTGGTTCTCTCTCTCTCTGACTTCTTGTTGCTCGCCCTCTCATTCTTGGTACTCTTTCTCGTCATCTTGTTCTCCATCACACATCTTGGAATCAATGAGCAAATGGCATGCCATAATCTACAGTCCGTTTTTGGAAAAATATTGTCTCACTTGCCTGGTTGCGCCATTGATTGTCAGAAGTCTAAAACATGGCTTAGCATGGCATAGAATTTGGGTGAAATGATATGATTTTGAACCAAATCCTAGCTGCGAACAGAGTTGGCTAGTAATGACAGTATATGAAGGAAGATGTGCGAAATATCTAGTGATGGAAAAGGGTAGTTTAAGTTAGAAAAAACAACCTGGCATTGTAGAATCTCAAAACTATTTAACAGATCCTCGTTTTTACCTTATGATCCAGCAGGATGTCTAGAGAGAATCAGAATCAGCAACATACTTCGTTGCTATCAGAGGACAGCTCTTAGATAACGCTTGTGGAAGTCTGATCACATGACTCACATCGAAAATCATTATTACCATAGAAGAGGTGTCTTTTGATGTCTTATAAAGTTAGCTGGTAGGCAGGGATTTGATGTAGAGATAGACAATATAAACCATCGTGGTTCATCATTCAGAAATGTGTCCAACATGGAGTGTGAATAATTTAGATTCTCCATATACTAACTTGCTACTGATACTAAAGTCAGAAAAAAGTGACAACTACCTGGTGCCATCTATATTGAACTATATGTACACTTCTAAAAGGAAGTATGTTCATTCATCTGGAAGAATAAAACCGATCTCGCCAGTAGCGGGCAGAAGAAGTGACATATACTGGTCAATCATGACAAGTCGTAAATGGTACTTCTCTAAGCGAGAGCTTTAAAGTTAAAGTTTAACTTTAACTAATTTAAAGTTCCACTTTCAGCCTGTGAAGTGAGCAGTCATGACTCTTTCTACCGAACTATGCCAGCACCTAATCAAACGCTGCAAACTGAATATACTCACACACTGGCAGATTTCTCTCGGAAACACCACCACCAAATTCTAACCCAACTAACAGAAATCCTTGTATCAGAAATTTAATCTAAATTTCTGGCATATTGATGCCTAACTAAAGCTCAATCGCATTGGTGGCAATCTTCCTTATGCATGGAATTCCATTCAAATCAACAATTGTCTTGAAGAAAATGTTGGTGTATTTTCTATTTAACAGACATCTTGTGGCACACATTGTTTGCACATGTATGTTATTATTAGGGTAATTATGATATTATGATAATTGACTCATTTGGTCTACTTATGTATTTGGTAACAGGTGGTACTGTATAGTTGACGTATCTAATGGTCATATGTGTACTTAATATGGACTACAGTGGACCTTTGGTTGGGTTTTGTAATTTGTTATGATATGGTACATCAACTACATAGAGTACATATGTATGTAGGACAACTATGTATTCCTTTGGCCCTACTTTTCTATTGTTCTTGAGGTGTTTTGGAGGTGTGTTTCATTACTCTGTTGTATTGTTTATGTGTACACTGTGGAGACATCTGTTGGAGAAACTTTGAACTATCTCAGGGAAATAACAAGGATTAGTCGACTTTGGGGGTGCTGTGACCAGTTACATTTGAAAGAGTAGGCATGTTCTGGTCAACGGGTGAAAGAGGCACTAGTGGACCTCTCACAATCTGTAGATTCTATGTAAATTGTAGCTTTAACTAATCTATTACTTTATCATGTCTTGTCTTGTTTAAATAAAAAAAATCTGCAATATGAGAAAGAATGAAAAAATACTGTACATAATTGAAATAAAAATCTGATTACACACACACGAAAAAAATATCATATTCTATGATATATGGTAATAGGAACCAGGTGATTTTAAACACGCTTAGAACGCTCTTCCTGATCAACTCTCTACCATTGGTACAACTTGTAATTACACAAAATGAACATAGGATTAACATTCTTCAAGCTTTAATACACAATTAACACATTGTCACATCAGCAGCATTACGCTGCATACTATACAATATAATCAAATTAGTAGCTTCCTAACATACTAGAAGTCTATCCCTTTAGAAATATTACGCCATAAGTAATGAATAAAACATTTTCTGTAAAAATGTAGTTAATACTGAGAAGCATATATTTTCTTTTAAACATGCAACAACTTGTCTTAATCTTTAACTACCTGCGCCTTTCGCTGGCCATGCTCTCAGAGTAAGTTTAGCCCATAAACCTCGGAAACTTTGCAACAATTATATGCATATGCTTATGCCAATTATGAACACTTCTTTGCAGAAGGGCTGCACAAGCTATTATATGCCAGAAATATCTAAAAGTGAAATAGCCATTTTAAAATCCAATCGTGGTAGTCTGACCAGATAAGAATTGATAGTTTGCATGCGGATGTACAGTGGCTGGAATTTCTCACGGTACTACAGACCAAGCTGCTATGAACTCTTCAACAAAGACAATCCTCATTATGATAGTTTTTTTCTAGGATGTAGAGAGGTTTCGAACATGTTCGCAGATCAGTCTACGGTCCGCGACCTACCTACGGACATTTGATGACTTACATGTTCGCAAACCTCTCTACGGCCCACGACCACTGATATTTGACTGCACGACCTTTACGGGTGAGGCCAACTCCTTAAGGCCCCCGCAAGGTGATCCTGCGATCGCCACAGTTTTCGGCCGCAAACAGACCGCACGGAGGACGGATGCCTTATGTGACCAGGGCTTTAGGCTGTCCGTACCGTTTGCCGTGGGGGCAAGGGTCCTCACGTTAAAATTTTTGAAACATGATATAGGGATTAAGTTAGCGGTGGAGAGCCGGTTGGCGAATTAAGCTGAAGACCTGCTGACAACCCGTCCGAGGCGCTTGCGCCGATGACGGGTTGTCAGCAGGTCCGAAGGGAGCAGGTCAGATAAAACACTTTTATAGCAGTTTAAGAACTTTATTCAATAGTGCACCGACCTTCTGCACTATCTTGCATAGTCCCCGCCCCCCGAGGCATATTTTTTTTGTCACTAATCCCCGCCCCCGGGGCACATTTTTTAAAAGGGGCCCTAAAGGCTTACATACATATCAGGCATATTTTTTTGTCACTAATCCCCGCCCCCGGGGCACATTTTTTAAAAGGGGCCCTAAAGGCTTACATACATATCAGCTTGTATGAAAGTAATACACTTCAAGAACAGGATGCTGCCCTTCTTTTTCTCTCAGTGATCCCATGAGGGGATATTTTTGCATATTGCCATCATCCTGCTCAGCCCCTGGCAGCCACTGGCTGCAGCCATGTTTATCAATTGGGTGGCAGAGATCACTTCCTAGCTCTGTGCTTATCTCATGCACCACTAAGCTCCTTTGCTACCTAATAACACTGACCACAGCAGGAGGTGATGACCCGGATTCACAATGGCGGCGACCTTGGCTCAGAGGAGGTGCTATTCACTAATTGCAATTTTAGATTTCTCTTTGTGTGGAGCTTTAGGGCTTCCCTGTTTATGACAGATGTTGAGCTATGTTCATGAACTTTCATATGAACATATGATTTGTTCTTCCCCAAGTTTCCCTTTAAACCACTTTTTCTATCCATGTGGGCATCAAAAATATGATAAATGAATTGGAAAATAAACTTTTATTGTGTTGATTTGTACAAATGCAGGAAGATCCTAGAAAAAAACTATCATAATGAGGGCCTTCATGCACCTCATGAAGATTGTCTTTGTTGAAGAGTCCATAGCAGCTTGGTCTGTAGTACCGTGAGAAATTCCAGCCACTGTACATCCTCATGCAAACTATCAATTCTTATCTGGTCAGACTACCACGATTGGATTTTAAAATGGCTATTTTATTTTTAGATATTTCTGGCATATAATAGCTTGTGCAGCCCTTCTGCAAAGAAGTGTTTATAATTGGCATAAGCATATGTACTGATACCTTGAAAAAAGTTTCACTGGATTGGTCAGTTTCGAAGTTCATTTGGACGAAATTTGCAATGTGCGCAAGTTTTGTGCGCAACTTGTTTCTGCAAAGTACAAACAAAAGCAGCGAACTCTATCGGCGGCATTTGGGAAAGAATGACGTCACGATGAGACAGAATCCCGTCGTTATTTTGTGACTGCTTTACAAGTTAATGCAGAATGATTAGGGAACGCACTAGTGCGTTGCACGTACTTTTGACCGCCACTGACCACGCAACATGTGCAATCACGCAACAAATGCTCACGCGACGTCATGATTATAGTAGCGAAAAAGTTGCCACGGCGGTGTTCTCTATGTTCACAAAAAAGATAAAATTATCTGCATCTCTGTGGGTCAACTTTAATGCAGTTTAGAATGTTATAACCGCCACAACTTATTCTACTTGCCATTTAATTCTGTTAAAGCTGTTGTGAAATGACGATGTTGCCATAGCAGGGTGCAACATAGGTTCCAAAACATTACTTGCCGAGCAATGCAAACTACCCTAAAGTTTACTTGCCCACGCTGGCACTTCCACTTGTCCACAACCCTGTTTAACTAAGGTGAGTTACATTGCGAGGACTCTGCCAAAAGACATTTCTTGCCGAGCGGGGCATTAGTATTAAAGGGTCTTGATATGCTTGCCAGAATGCCGTTTTTTGCCGAATTCACTTGCAACGGGACAAGTGGTTATGTTGCACGCTGGACAGGTTGAAATCGTAGCAATTGTTATGCCATTAATTTTTGGTCAATCACTTCTCATAGTCATACTGTGTGGTTATTTCACAAAAATTTTCGAGATTCTCGTGCATTTAAATCTTTGCGTTGTAGTCTTATTATAATTAAAGTGTTATCCTCCAAATTTTACGAGATTCAGTAATCATCAATGTGTTTGTTTCCCGGTTTGTTTTTGTTAGAATTCTTGTTTTTTTCCTCGTATTTATATAAAAAAGATAATTTCATACTAGCCACATTATCATTATGACAATATCTCATACCATTTGTTTATCCACTGTTAGACGGCAGATTGGGCTAATCATAAACAAGTAAATAGGAATTTGGCATAAGGAGGATTTGGGTGGTATTCACTATCCCCGCCCTGTGCCCTGGCCTATATCATCGCTCTACTAATTAGTTATGTCCCCACCCTGCAGGGCAGCATTTTGCCATTTTTGGTGTACTAAACAGGATAAGCCCGACATTGCTCGGCCATTTCCCGGCCCCCCTCTCAGGGATTCAATTGACTGGTGCATAACGTTACGGCACGGAGGGTCTACTTTCCACCCGTCTATCAAAGGTCACTGATATGTACCCAAGTTCACGATCACGCGCGTAAGATTGAGATCGCACGCTATATTGTTGTCATGAAGATATTCCCTGAGTTGTTAATAGAAGCCTCATGATGATGCGTAAAAACGCAGTGAGAATTGATAAAATTACAGTGAGATTTAGAAAGAAAAATTTGAAAAATGAGTAGTTCAGTATATGGCTAAGAAATGCTAGAAATAAAAAGAAATAAAAAGTCCATAAAATTCATAATTATAAGTGCCAGGAATGGCTGATAATGCATCTCAGAGCATCAATAACCCTTTGGCTGCCGCACAATTTGGCCTAATATGGTGCCTTAGCCGCCCATATATGTGTTTACCGATTCAAGATCCATGTCGGCGTTCCCCGCAGCATTGCCTCTCGAAGAAGAACAAATGTATAGTCATAACTAGGATCTAAACTTAATCAGAACAACCGGGTCGCTAGTTCCAAGAAATCATTGTACACAGTCAATCAAAATTCATTAATTCATTCTCATATTGAGACACACATTAAATTAACATGAGAAACTATCAGAAATTGATAAAATCTTTAGGATAGGTAATGGTTAAGTACGTGTCAAAACGGTCATTATAGGAACAAAAGAAGTTACTATATATTAAGTGTAAGTGTGGTTGACCATATTGCCTTTTACAGGTCAAAAAACGTTTATTTAGCCAAATGAAATCTGAAGAGTATTGGTCTCTCCTAGAAAATGAAACGGATTTATTTTTTTAGGAAATGGGAAAGGATTGCAAATGATAAATGAAATCTTATTCAATCTGACATATTCACATATTTTTTATTTTACATTGCATGACATGTATGCCAGTACACTAGGGAGCTTCATACATCATGACTCACCTTCTGTACAAGACTTTTATTGTATGAATATATGACGACAATGAATGAACAAAAAAACTCTGTCTTACCGAGAATTTAAAGAGACGTTACATGACAAGCTCAGATAACATACACACGTTTAAGATATAATCATTTTCTTTAATGTACACAGCAGTAGTCTCAATATATAGTAAGCCATAATATATTCACTAAAACCAATCGATAGATATGTGATTTTCAAAATGTAAATATGAATAACCTTTGCTTATTGTGTGTCGGTAAATCTATTTTTTGTTTTGATTTTAGGCTTCTTTGAAGCATACAAATGTTCCTCATTCAAAAATTGCAAGTATCTAATTGATAAGAAAGTTGTTGAGGAAATCATCTCAGAACACACGCATCGGTTTTGCACCCATGTGCCTTATCTAAGAGGCAGTGTTCAAAGGTTATTGGTGCATTACCCATTTGAATGTATCGAGTATTCACTAGGAGGTAGAGCTAAGCATTAGCAATCACATCCTTCTGGTCTGGCCATATAGATGCTTGAGTCAATCTGAAAAAGAAATTTGAGGGAATATAAAATCCATTCATGATATCAGTGATCAATCTGAAAGCATAATGACCTTAGAATAACATCTGCATAGTGTAAATTAGACATAAACTAACACATGTAAACACAAAATGACTTTCCTATTCAAGTTTTTTCACGATGTAAGAAAGCCATATCTAATAATCTGTATCTACATTTGATTAACGAATGCGGATGGCTTAAACTGGTATTATTGAACTATACTGTAAATCCTATAAACATCCACGAAATGAAACGTGTTGTAATCTATGTTCAGAATTTAAGCGCATGAGCCGGTGAGGAAATAGTTAAGTACTTACTCAAGTAGGCTTTGATGAGCCTTATCGTCACTTCTTTCGTTCACTTTTAGATAAATGTCTTTTTGGGCTTTTTTTTCTCAGGATAATTGGTATGATAAGGAGAAGCCCGCTAAGCAGGCAGCAGGCAGAACCCAAATAGAATGATGGGTAATAGACATTGGAAGCATCAAACATCCAACCTGCAAGGAAAGAAGGAATTCAAACGGCAAGCTGAAAATGCATTGATAAGGATTTTTTTGTTAAAGCAAATGCATGCATAACCATAGCGAGCCTAATATGAAATGAATGGGTTGGTTGTATTTATCAGGCAACTCACCACCAACCAAATTACCCATTCACATTTTGCTGGGCAGAAACGTACACTGCATATGCAAATGAATACTTCAATTAAACACAATGATAACAGGGCAAAGCCTAGAGTAAATGAACTAAAATGAATAACGGTGGATAACACTACTGTGACATACTTTCCAAGCAGGATGCATCGAATGTTATGACCAGCTGATCCTTCAAGGCTTCAACATATAAACTGGTCACAAAAATCATGAATAATGAAGAGAGGCAATGGTCAGAGCTTTCATAGACATGCTGACTTAATGACAGTATCATGTAACGGCGTGTGATGATACATGAATTGACCATTTAAATAGAAACTATTAGGTTCAATATGTAGAAATAAGAGTAGAGAGATAATCTATAGGGTGAGAATTAAGGTAATTGCAGAAATCCAATAGATGAAGAATGTCATGTTCGGAAAGAAGATATGAAATGTTTACAGATGATATAACTGAAAATGTATTTGTCCAAATATAACTGTACCTGCAACAGGGGCTCCTAAAAACATCCCAACTCCACTGAGAACAGACATGTATCCGTATCCAAATACAAACAGGTCATCCCCAGAGTACAAGAGGGTGATGGCAGCTAGGGGACCACCATAGCCAGCAAAGGATATCCCAAAAAGCACACTCACTACCACCATCCCAATGTAATTTGTCACAAATGGAACACAGCCGCTTGCAATCCCCATTAACAGAAGCAGTAGCATTTCCACAATCTGTGTGTCCACCCCGGGGACGTCCAGTAGGGGTCCAAGGATGACACGAGCCACCACCCCTGACAATCCTGTGGCAGACACTAGGGTAGACATTTCGAGGGCATCTAAGTGCAATTCCTTAGCAGAGTATGTTGGCATGTGCGTTGCAAACACTGAATACCCAAATGTGTACAAGAAAATGCTGGCACACAAGATTGAGAAATCTACGCGAGAGAAAAGAGCATGGCATGTTTGAAGAGTTGATTTGGTATCAGAGTCCTGGATTTCAAGTGATTTGGAGGTGTCTTGTTTATCCAACCTCAAAGGTCGTAAAGTAGCAGCGCATACACATGCGTTGAAGGAAATGCCAGCTAGGAGAAGTAGAGCACCCTGCCAACCATAGGTTCTTGAAAGTACCTCAATGATATAGGGGTAGATGAAATTGCCAAGACCTGAACCAACTGACACCATGCCAAAGGCAACGCCCTTCCAACGACAAAAATAATCAGGTATTGCTGTCACGGCCACTACCGCAATGATTCCCAAACCAACACCTGAAATAACAAAAGGGTATGACGCATGAATGAGCACTGAACAGTGGTCTTAATGTAGTATAACTAGTTACGCCCCGTTGGAAAGTGCGGTTCGGCCTGCTATTTACTTGAAGTCATCCAGATCCCCGAGGCGGAGCTGAGTGCAGGCCTGACCGCACTTTACAACAGGGGGTAACAAATGTATTACCTGCTCTTTCATGGTAAGAAGAAAGAACGAATACATCCTATAAGATTTAAAAATAACTTTAGAGGCCATAACGAGGCTTGTGTCCTCTAGGGGTGAGATTGATGGCCACGTGGTTACGTAATATCAATTAAAATGGTGGTTCAAGTCGTAATATTGAATTATGCCATTCGATATTGAATCTACAAAGTGTGTACGGCTCCAGGTCTAGCACCTAATGACCAATGAGCATAGATCATTACATCAGAGCAGGCAGGTGATGAATATGTATCCCACTATTTCAGTTTAGCAGGGGAAAATATCTTTGCAGTCAATTCGTATCTGATAACAGAAAAGATGCATAAACACTCTTGTGCTCACCATCCTAATCTACTATATATTGAACATACAGAGGAATTCCTCTCATCTGAATTAATTCTTCATAAAGTGTGTATATTTAGATTGACCTGAGTTGTGAATCAATAATCATATTTCCATCGCCGTTCATACCTATCCTACGAGTACATGAATCTGCGTTTCAACATACTGTATAACTGGTTAATTCGGCGCGTATTTAAGTTGGCGTTTTTTTCAAAGAAATATTTTCCCTGTATTCATTTTGGCGTCTGGAGCAGTCAGTACAACACCCATCTATATGAAGACATACTAAAACTGTATTTTTATACGATCTTTAATTTGGCGTTGGTGGGCATTCGCCAAAAAACGCCGAATTAATAACCACGCCAAATTAACCAGTTATAAAGTAACTGATGAGCCTCTCATATTTAATACAGGCACACATGATGGATATGAATTACTAAACTTATGCCATTCTAAAAGATACTTCAGAGAACATGTATCTTGAAAAGCAAAATACAAATGAGGAGACAGAGTATAGGGAAGATTGTAAAACTCAGCAAATACAGTAATAATATTTAATAGCTCACGAGAGAAGGACGTTCGTACCTGATATGATCCCGAATGAAAATATAAGAAAGAGAACCCCTGTTGCAAACGAGCTGATCACAAGACCACCAAATGTTAGAAGACCGCCTATGATCAACGCAATTCTTTGTCCCAATCTGTCGATCATTACACTGGCAAAAGGACCTGTAACATAAAAGCAACACATCAGTTATAAAATTACGTGGTTGGCATAGGAGGCTGGACGGGCATGCGAATGCTTTGTCCGAAAATAGATGGAGATCCATCATATAGTAAGATTCATCACACGTTTCATGCGAAAACATTGTTAGGCATTGACCATTTGATCTCCTTGTGGGATAATCTGTCCCTGGCAAATGAAAAAATATCTCTTTTGAATTCATTCTCAATTAAAGTGCCGGGAAATAGCTGGAATTAATTTCAGAGTGTCTAGACCAATAGAACTTATGGAAGCCTTGAAAGGGCCCAAGCCCACCAGACGCTAGGAGGTTCAAAATATTTTCAGCTCGGGGAAAAGATTATCCCATTTTACAAATCCTGGTTGAGTCCCAGTTTGAGGTAGTCGGTTTTAAGTTTACTTTTACTAATTCTAAGAAAATTAGAACACTACTGAAAATCACCCTGCTAAACAACATGTTTAGACTAAATGGAAACTACATAAAAAACCAACCCCAGGATATCAAATGGTTGATGCCTTAGGCAAATAATCTCAAAAGATGGGCAGTCTACAATGTGTGTAAGATATTAAAGGCAAGCTATGGCATTAGTTTGTACTCCTTGTGTATGAGATATGATTAAATGACAGGTGGTAGATATACCATTGGAAATTCATCCGGCTATTATTTAGATATATACTAATAGGTCAACTCTTAAATTACACTAACACATGAGATGGTATCACAAAGGTAGTGTCAGATTAATGAATAACATGTTCTTTTTCATATGTGTATTTCTTTGCGATTTGATCAACTATGCTGAGAATTGAGTGATTGATCTAGCATTAAGCCTTTATTTTCATTGGTAGATGTATTCTATTACACAATCATTATGAACTGTTCGATTGCAGAGTAACCCGTTTTGATACCTTTTATTTTTCTGACAGCTTATTCATATTTGAAGAGTTTGGGTCCTTTGAACCTAGGAATGGTGTGATACTAGTTCCATTGCAGTTCTAGGCAGAAATTCGTTCATTATTACAAGATTCAAGTAAATTATTTGATTAAACTGGACATGGAAAACATGAATAGTCATAAATGTATATGAAAATAATCATAACGCCACATAGCTGCTGTTAAATGGATTGACGTGCATCCAACCAAATCATCAACATCAGAAGCCACTATTGAGAAACTTAGGGTCACTTTTGCCAACCAGTGGTTGCCTGAAATTCTACTGAGTGACAATGGTCCATGTTTCACCAGTGAGGAGTATAAGCTATTCATGACACGAAATGGAATTTGATATATCACATCAGCTGCGTATCATCCATCATCAAATGGATTGACTGAAAGAGCTGTACAGACATTCAAGGAATCTATGAGGAAAATGGAAGGTGGCACCCTAAATACCAAGGTAGCACGATTTCTGTTCAGATATTGAATGACTCCACAAACTGTGACAGGATCGTCACCAGCTGAGATGCTAAATAAGAGGAAGTTCAACACCCATTTTGATCTTTTTGAACCATGTTTGGTGACACAAATTCAGAAACAACAGGAAAGCTTAGCATGACCAACATACAAAACGACGCCATGCGAACAAAGGGGATGAAGTGTATGCATCAAATTTTGGACCAGGACAAAAGTGGGTACCAGGAATCGTCACAAAGGAATCTGACACATTGATTCAGGTTCAACTGGAAGATGGCAGGGAAATAAGCAGGAACTTGGATCATGCAAGAATTAAACATGACCATTCAGAAACACCAGCTACTTCTGCATCTACAGTTATGGAGAATCTTCCACAATCAATCACTCCAGTAGTGACCCCAGTTGGAACTACAAATACCAATGAAAGGGTTCAACCCGGGTATGCGGAGACACCCAATGAAACTATGCATTGGTATATATAACGTGAATGCCGACAACCACAATGCTTTCAAGATTATGTAAGATAAGGCAAATGGGCAGAATAATCCCAGTCTATTCCACAATAAGAAATGGGGCAGTCTGCAACCCTAAACAAATTCTGAGAATATTTATCACTTAAATGTGTATATCAAATACTATATCAAGCATATTAACCTTTTGTAAGTAGTCATCAAATTTACATATAAAGATTAGATATAACACTCTACAAACATAAGAATCAAAGACACTGGAATGGATACATCATGAACAGATCTTAGAAACAGTCATTAGACATTTGATTCCTATGAGGAAGACTCAATATTCACTACATGTAGTAGAAGACAATTATTGGCTTAATTAAGGGGGAGGATTGTAGTGTATCAGATAATGAACACACCCTATACGCAGTATAAACAAAAAGCTTTCTTGATTAGTTGTTTGATTTAAAGATTAATCTTGACAAGAAAATTTGATTTTAGCTCTTTCTAGTGGTAAGCAAATGATGTAATTAAGCACATAATGAGGTTACTGTCATAACCTCGTTTCGTACACAGGGAAAATCTGCTGATATTCTGTTCACAGGAGGCTCTACTCTTTGTAAGCATTTATAACCTCCAGAAGCAATTTAATGTCAAATCATTATCATACAAGCATAGCTATACAGTATCATGTTCATTCCAACTATCTGATGTTGATTGGTGATCTTGCTTAATGATTACTTTTAGATTCACACGACCATGATAATAAATAAAACTAGTGTTACAAGGCTTACCAATTACATGACTATTAATCAGCTACATGAACCCATGCAGTCAGCATACAGAGCATGTCATGTTTGTGTGACATTAGTGTTTGGATGTCTCAGAACAAGCTGAAACTCAACAATGACAAGACTGAAATCATTCTATTCGGCTCTAAGAAACACCTAGCTAAACTGAACATTAAGTCACTCTTTGTAGCGGGGACTGATGTGTCCATTGCATCTGAGCCTGTGCCGAATCTGGGAGCTATGTTTGACTCTCAATTGATCATGGCACTCCATGTCAAAAGTGTTGTCAAAAAATCTAGCTTTCACCTGAGAAATATTGGAAAAGCGAGACGTGTGTTAACAGAAGATGCCACAAAAACAGTGATGCAGTCACTGGTGATGTCTCGCTTGGATTACTGCAATGCTCTCCTAATTGGAATACAACAGGATTTGATTGCAAAGCTGCAGCGACTACAAAACAGTGCTGCAAGGATAGTATCGAGAACCAGGAAGTATGAACATATCACACCTGTTCTCATCAAGCTTCACTGGCTACCAATCAAATTCCGCATCCAATTTAAGGTCCTACTGCTGGTATACAAGGCGCTAAACGGACTTGCACCTAAGTACATCAAGGAGCTGCTTGTGCCTTATAAACCAAGACGCCATCTACGATCAGAAGCAAAGGGCCTTCTGGATGAGCCTCGGACTAGACTCAAATTTGGAGATCGCGCTTTCTCCATTAGTGCTCAGAGATTATGGAATGCGCTTCCACAACACCTGAAGGATTCTACATCGTGCCAGGCCTTCAAAAAGTGTCTCAAAACACACCTTCTCAGGCTCGCCCATTGAGGTGTTGTTGACTATGACTCAAACTATGACAATGTGCAGCACTTTTGAACATTTTATGAATGGAAATGGCGCTATATAAATTCCAATTATTATTATTATTATTACATATAGACCCTGAGGAAGCTGTGGTGTGTGTGATTTTCCCAAGGGCCCGATGTTATAAAGGAAGTTAAAATTTAGCATGGTTTAGCCGACTAGCAGGTTTGTAATTTATTGGTGTCTATCTTATCACGTATATGCATATGTGTAAGTTGTAGTGTACCTATGTATGTATGTATGTATGTATGTATGTATGTATGTATGTATGTATGTATGTATGTATGTATGTATGTGCGTGTGCATATGTATGTACGTGTGCATATGTATGCATGTATGTATATATGTATGCTTGTACGTATGCATGTATAGATGCATGTGAGTATGTATGTATGCCTGTATGTGTATTACACGAGGCCGGCTCTATTACCATCTAAAACATGGTCCTAAAACTATGTCATACACACTGGGCCGCATGTGCCGATTTACAAATATGATTGCCTCCTTGATGAAGATGGTGCCCAGCGTAAGGTAAACACATCCTCTCAAGACATCTTTGGACTACCTCTTCTTTATGAGTGAATTCATTAAAAAGTGAGGCGGCACGCACTGCTAGCTCATATAAATTGTCATCCCTGTGCAGTCAGGTATGAAGTAAATTTCGCATCGTTGGAGAAATGTTGGAAAGACGATTTTAAACATTGCACGGTATAGGGAGGTACCCTGAAATCTTTGTATGTATGTATGTATGAATGTAAGTATGTATGTATATGTGTGTATGTATGATGGTGTGTATGTAGGTATATGTGTATGTATAACGTACATACACGATTTGCATGCAGGGTACGGAAAAGGGTATAGGTATGAGAAAGGGGTGCGGAAAGGCGGAACGGGAAGGCAGCTTTTTGTGTCTTTGACTGTATATAGTAATACAAAATAGTGCCCACAAAATGGCCGATTTGATCAGATCTAGTTCAAATGGTTACTTTCGTTTATTCATTACTCTGACTACAGTCTCGGGCTGTGTAGTGTATATACGGTATTCGGCTTATACTTATTCTTTCAAATCAACTACTGTTCCGTAGAAAACTATGCAAAGACGATGAAGTCAAACGAAATAGAATGTCATCCCATTTTGACTGTATGGGTAGAGCTGTACATTTATAAAATAGTATTTGGATTCTTATCAAATTGTGTTTATTCACTTACATCTGACTCACAAACAATGACCATGGGGTTCACCCTACCAATGTACATTACAACACCCTCCTTCCCTCATACCGCTCGCTCTCTCTCTCTCTCTCTCTCTCTCTCTCTCTCTCTCTCTCTCTCTCTCTCTCTCTCTATATATATATATATATATATATATATATATATATATATATATATATATATATATATATATATGTGTGTGTGTGTGTGTGTGTGTGTGTGTGTGTGTGTGTGTATGACCTACCTGTCAGACAGAGCGTGCCATAATTGATGGAGGTGATCAGAGCCGTGAAGCCATGGCTTTTTTGAGAGGCCTCCAGGAACATGGGGTAGAATACTCCTGATGTCTGGCAGATCCCCGACTGCATCATGTTGGCCAGCAAACAGGAGATGACCACAAGCCAGCTATAGGCGCCATCCATCTGCTCCAGCTGAGACGCCATGATCCTGCTGCTGCTGCTGTCTGACCAGTGTGATGCTGGTGGCTACAGTGCATGTATGCTGACAGTACTAAAATTCCTTCTCAGGTCACACAGGGAGGGACTCAACAACAAGCCACAGTAGAAATTTGCAATTAATCTGCATCGGGGAGGCATATTTCTGGGGTAGTCAGAGCGTACCTGGCTCATCTTCAATATTTCAATATGGCGGCTCCCACTACCGGTATCGTATTGTAGTACGTAGTTATCTGTGGTGCTTCGCGTATCCATACAGTGTCTGTTGGACATCTCTGAACTATTTATCAATCCCTCCCGAACTTTGGACTTTTATATTGGCCTAGCTAGGCCCATTATAAGTACAGCGTTAAACAGCGGCTGCAGCCTTGTTTACCAACTTCACAATTGGCCGAGTCCTACATACATGTAGCTGCTGAACAGAGGACTCTGTGCAAACACAAGACTTTCACAAGACTGCTTCTATCCCCCATATTGACTCTTTGAATTAGAAATTTTATTGTGTGTTTTCATCAATGACAATTAGCCTAGTTTTGGCGGGAGCTACACTGTGCACCAGTATTCACTAACACTACAATTTTTATATGGCAACGCATCCTGTGATCGGACTCTTCAGTGGGATTATTACAATTCTGCTGTCCCTAAAGGGAGATGGACTCCAAGAATCCTACACCCAACCAATTTCTCCCAATGGTATCAGGGGTATAGGCCAAGAACATTACGTCCTGTGCAATGTTAATAGTGTGTATGGTGTTAACCATGGACACTATATTGTTGCAGATCTCACTTGCCAAATTCACACAAAATCTACCAAAATTTGCAAAGTGAACTCACGGTCGAACCGGCTTCATATTCTTATCTGTCTACTACTGGCAGGAGATGTTAATCCTTGCCCTGGACCCAATAACTTTCCATGCATTAAGTGCCAAGTTCAAGTTCGTGCAAATAGTAGAGCTGTCAATTGCGACATGTGTGAGGACTGGATTCATATCAAGTGTGCAGACATTTCGTTAAAAGACTATAAGAATCTGATGAAAAAAGAAAGTTTTAACTATGTGTGTGATCGTTGTAATGCTCATTCCCTACCTTTTTATGATAGTGATGAAATCGCCTTTAGTAAGGAATTTAACTTTGAGTAAGAACCAGTACAGGGTATCAAAGATGATGTGTCGGACAATCTGTTTGATCCAATGAAGAAAAAGGGATTAAATTTTATTCATCTTAACATTAGAAGTTTATATCCTAAGATCGATCAATTGCGGGATCTGGTGTTGAAGGCCAGACCAACAGTTTTGGGGTTAACGGAAACCTGGTGTGATGATTCCATCACGGTCGAGGAGATTTCTATTCCTGAATACATTTGTGTTAGGAAAGATAGAAATCGAGAAGGTAGAGGAGTATGTATGTATATTAGAGCTGATGTGGCCTTCAACATAAGATCGGATCTAGATCAAAGTGATATAGAGGCAATTTGGGTTGATCTACTGCTTCCAAAAACTAAGCCTATTATCATAGGAGTCTGTTATAGACCACCCAAACAAATGGATTTTTTCCAGAAAGCTGAAAAGTTCCTTATTCAGGCTGAAGGTTTCATCGGGTTTGAATCCTTGATCCTGGGTGATATGAATGTCAACATTCTTGGAAATAATTCAGGCAAAACTACTTTGCTATGAAATTTGAAGTCGTTTGAGACTGCTTTGAACTTAGACCAAATCATTCATTCGCCCACCAGAATTACACCTACCAGTGAGAGCGCGATTGATCTAATTTTCACCTCTGACAAAGGTAAAATTAATCAATCAGGGGTTATAAACTTTGGTTTGAGTGACCATTTTATCACCTTTTGTTCTAGGAAGATTAGTAAAGAAAAATTAAACCCCAGGAAACCAGTTAAGATCAGATCCATGAAAAACTATTCGGAAGAGCTTTTTATTGAAAAACTAAAAGAGGTTGACTGGTCGGATGTCACTGGTAGCTATGACGTTGATTCCAGCTTTGAGAAATTTAAAGGGCTTTTCCTATCAATTATAGATTCCTTGGCTCCAGAGAAAGAGGTTCGGTTAAAGCAACGAACTGAACCGGTTCGATTCTGAAATTTCTGAGGCTATCTCTGAGAGGGACAATTGGTTACGGCTTTTTAAATCACTCAAAGTGGAATCCTTTTACATTAAGTATAAGTATTACAGAAACAGGGCACAAACTCTTGTTGCCAATGCAAAAAGAAACTTTTTCCGATCAAAATAGCTACCAACAAAGACTGTCCTAGAAAGTTGTGGAAAATGTTAAAATCCTTGGGTATGCCATCTTAAAAGACTAAGTCGGCTGCCTCATCTATAGGGTTAACCATGGATGATGGCATTTGCTTTGAGGAGTCTAGGGTGGCCGATTCCTTTAATGATTTTTTCACCACAATTGCCCATAAATTGGTCAAAGAACTTCCTAGTGGCATCGGTAAATTCACAAGCTCCTTTTTCACCATTTTTTATAAAAGTAAAGGTATTCTTTTAGATAGTTTTAAATTCTCTTCTGTCAACCAACATGAAGTTGAAAAGTTTCTATGTGGGATGAGTCGCGATAAAGCCACGGGCATTGATGGAATACCAGCTAGATTTTTAAGAGATGGAGCAACAGAAATTTCGAAACCCATCACCCACATCATCAACGTATCTATTTCCAGTGGGAAGGTTCCATCAGAGTTCAAAATAGCTAGGGTGGTGCCTCTTCACAAGAAAAAAAGTAAAACTGACGCTGGCAATTACCGGCCTGTATCTATTTTAAGTTGCTTGTCCAAAGTGTTTGAAAGAATCATTTACGATCAATTGTCCGAATATCTCAAATCAAAAAATCTGATATATGACTTGCAGTCAGGGTTTCGTCCAGGTTTTTCCACTGATACTACTCTTACCTATTTGACTGACTACATTAGAAAGCAAATGGATAGGGGTAGTCTCACTGGTATGGTCATGCTAGACCTGCAAAAAGCTTTTGATACGGTGGATCATTCCATTCTTCTCTCAAAATTAACAGCCATAGGGTTAGACCCTACCTCAGTTTCCTGGCTTGAGTCTTATTTATCAGATCGATCACAATCAGTTGATGTTGGGGGAACCAGGTCAGATCCAAAACCTATCTCCTGTGGAGTCCCTCAGGGCTCCATTTTGGGGCCGCTCTTGTTCCTCATATATGTGAACGATATGCAGCTTCAGTTAAATGTAAACTCCTGTTATATACTGATGACTCTGCTCTTCTTGTCTCTGGGGAAAATGTTAGTGAGATACAAAAAGTCCTGAGCCAAGAACTTAAGTCTGTTTGTGAGTGGCTTGTGGACAACAAGTTGTCCATACACCTTGGCAAAACGGAAACTATCTCATTTGGCTCATCACGTAAACTGTCCAGGACTGAGGAGCTTAAGGTCACTTGCAACGGGGTTTCCATTACTCCCAAAACAAGCGTCGGGTGTTTGGGAGCGGAAATTGATCAAAATGTTTCTGGAGAAGCCATAGCGAGTAAAGTTTTATCTAAAGTTAATGGAAGACTTAAGTTTTTAATCAGGAAATCAAGATTTTTAGACCTGAAAACTAGGATAAGTGTTGTTAATGCCATTATCCAGTGTCACTTTGATTATGCATGTTCTTCATGGTTCTCGGGCTTATCAGCTTCTACAAAATCCAAATTACAGATCTGCCAAAACAAATTGATCCGTTTTGTACTTGATCTGTCTCCACGAACACATATTGGGTGGGAGCATTTTCAAATGACAGGTTGGCTACCTATTGAATATAGGGTTCATCAGCTCAAGCTAGGTCATATGTTCAAAGTTTTTAATAAAGAAGCGCCTTCTTACCAACTGGAAAACTTCAGATTAGTAAAGGAGCACCATGCCTACATTACAAGGTCCAGTGTACATAACTTTATTTTACCAGGTGTAAACAGTGCTGGTAGAAACTCATTTTATTATACAGGGGCCAAATTATGGAATTCTTTGCAGGTGAACTAAAGAGCATCACAACATTACCTCATTTTAAGCAATGTGTTAAACTCCATTTATTGAACAAAGTAAGGCAGCAAGAAATGTCAGATTTTATTTATTTTTAATATATTCCATCTGTGATACTATGTCGACTAGTAATTTTGACTTCTTGCGTTGACAAAATGCTAATTTCCAAAGGTGCCAACTTAATACTCTTATATAAACAATTGAAATCTTCCTAAATGTGCCAATTAAATACTCCTTTAACTTAAAACATGACTCATATTGTGTGTTGCCAATGGGAATTGTATTGTTTAAAGGGACCACTATGGAAATAAGTGAATTATTCACTTTCTGGTGCTATCCCTGGGTATAAATTCCTAGGGTAATCTGTGCAATAGCATGGTGTTCTTCTGTTGACGCTTTGCAGAATGTATCAGCAGTTTTTCCGTATATATTGCATGTATTTTACCTATGTTGTATTTTATACCTTAATAAACATCAATCAATCAATCAATCAACTGGTCACCGTGACATGGTCAACGTTAATCACCGTGACATGCGGTATCCTCGTTTGAACACCTCTCCATCTAGACTAGCTCCTAGTCTATGATTTACTTAGATATTGCTTTTCTCTGTTCTGATCTTTTGCTCAATATCTAGGTGTTAGTTTTAGTTGCTGTTGATAGATGGCACCAGTGGTGGTCACCCTGGTCAGTCAGAATCATATCCAAATAAACCCATGCTGGCCGCCTGGTAAGCCAATATAGAACTAAATATGGGTAGAAATCTTAGGATAATATGTAAACATTAGGTAAGTTATTAAAGAAGTGATAAAATTTCTTGGCCTAGGACTAGGCTACTCTCCATCCAGTGGAGCCAGCTCCATTAACCCATTCACGCCTCGCTGAGCAATGTTCCCTTTGCATCCAGACGACTCCACCCCGTGAACCCGTTGACGTCTGAATGAGCACACGTTCCTTTTGTACCTACATGACCCCATTTAAACCCCGTTAACCAATTTAAGCCTGGGATGAACATACGTTCTGACCGAAATCTAAACCTCTTGATACCAAAGCAATATATTGCAAAATATTTGGGGGACTGGTAGTTTTTTATCCATTTAAGAACAGGGCATACAGTGGGCTAGGGACTCAATGTAAAACACGCTAGATTTCTAGCCTTTTGTATAAGACGCGCCCCCGGTTTGAGTGTAAAAGAAAAAAGTGCACACGTACTTACAGTGCCACAGGACGTTTTGATGAGCTGGATTCAGAGTTAACCCTTATGCTGCTGGTGGCTAGTTTGGTCAATACAAGATGATGCGAAAAACCTGGAAAATGACAGAAACCTGGCAAATGGGTACTCATCTGAAAGTACTCATCGAGAGCTATCCAATGAATACCAATATGATAGGGTTAAGATGTTTTTCAAAAATCTTTGCGTCATTGTGCTTTGGACGAAAGTAGTCTCAGTATTGGAAGGGTTAACAGATGCTCAATTGTTTATCAGAGCTACCCCTTTTGTGTAAACATACCGCACAATAGTAACGTGTACAAAGTAGCTCAGTTGGTTAGGTGTCGCACTTTGGTCTGTCCTTGGGCAAGACAGTTTATTCTATATTGCTTCAGTCTACCCAGCTGCAAAATGGGTACCTAGCATAAATAAGGCAGTGCTTAGAGCGTGTGCGCTATATGCTGTCAGTTGCTCTGGAATATCCCCCAGGGGATTGAAATGATTTCCGAGTGTACAGTGCCTGCTAGTGGAGGGAGGTCGTGTGAGCGCTTCGGTGGATACAAGACAAAAACCGAATACCGTTACCTTTACCTTTACGTGACTGATTGACTGAATTACACGCCGCTAATGTCTATGGTTAGCCTGTGTAGATAGATAGCTCTATCACTGCGGAGGGGACCACCTTACTCCTGGTATCCTTATTTAACAGAGAGTCGAAATCATGGCTTTTAAAACAACTCTACTTCAAATACGTTGTCTATTAATGCTACATTTTAAAATTGTTTACTCTTAAAATACCAAGCGCCTGTTAGCCAGAGGATCCGATGGATGAGTTAAATGAATAATAAATAAATGAATGTTAGGTTTGTAGTCTTGTTCCATTTTATCAATGTTCACACGACTCTTACATTTATTCCTTAGCAGGCCTGTTTAATCTTTGAACCATTTCAACTCCCTAGCTGGGGAGCATGCAACCTTGGCAGCCATTTCGGCGCGCTTAGGTTGAAGCAATCACATAGCCATTCTGCCCTTCATGTCAAGTCCCCTATTCACAGCTGGGTGAACTGAGGCAATGTGAAGTTAACTGTCTTGCCCAAGGACAGACCAAAGTGACCCGGCCGGGAATCAAACCGCCGACTCTCTGATGGCTGGCCCAAAACCTAACCAATTGAGCTACCCTGTCTGGTAATGTTAGTGTGTAATAATAGCCGGCCTTTGTCCGATGGTGATTATAGACTAAGATATCCTCTTTCACCCTTCAAATCAATGCTAAGAGAACTGTCGTCCGAAGCACGGGGACGAAAAGATTTTCAAAAGCCATCCCAACCTGGTCATGTTGGTATTCATTGGATAGCTCTCGCGAAATACTCTCAGGTGAGTACCCATTTGACAGGGTTTGAGCCATCATTTCAGTTTTTTTTGCATACTTTTGTATTAGCCAAATTAGCCACCAGCCTCATAAGGGTTTAGCGCCAGAATTTCTAGCGCATGTGACCTCGGTATCCCAGGAGATACAAGTCCACTGCATCATGATATTAACCATATATCTTATAAAGCTTTAAGAAGTTCTAAGTGCGATCGAGGACACTTTTTCGGCTGAAACTTTACCTTGACCTTTATATGTTTTTGCCTACGTGGGTTTGTTTTGCAATCATACTTTGAACTCAGATGATCTAATCCATGGCAGCTATTATCTTTTATCTGAGAAAGAGTACATGAACGGCCACAGGTAAAAGGTGGACTACAATAGCGAATACTGGCGCTGGTAGAGGGGTCATTGATATTGAACTACTGTATGACCCATATATACGTTTTAAAAATTTTGGAGATGAAGTTTTCATTTCCATAAATCCAAACGTTTTTTTTTTTTCGCGTATACACCGATTGATGCGGTATGCATACTTATGCCTGTACACTGAACACTGGTCAGCAGTGACTTGGTTATCAAAGGTTATCAAAAGTTATCAAAGGTTATAAGGAAACCGGCGTCTCTGGTTCTTTTTAAAATATGATAATAAAGTAAAGGCGTAGCCAATTTTCCTAGTGCCTCTACTACAACATTCTAAAATGTTGAAATGCTGAGTGTACTTTCGGATAAGTCATATGAACAAAATAATGGTACTAGCTCATTCGAACTTTGACACATGATAACTTTTTCTCTAACTACCTTATGGCCCATGGTTTACAGAATATCGTAATCCATGTCAATTCAGTATTAATAAATGTCAATATGAATAATTCATTATTGAAAATTAATTAATTATCATGCATTCCAATTTATTACGTTTTGATATCCATAAATAATTCATAGATTAAAAAAAAGCTTTATTGATTTTAAAAAATCACTTTTAGATACTAGTGTCATCAAATGACAAATTCTATAGATATTAATACATCTATATGATAAGGTAGAAGCCTACGAGAGATGTTTTTATCGAGGGAAACTTTGGCCCAGCAACATGCATATCACACGAATATATCCTAAATTGTATGCCTTACTTTAATACATAACTTAACGGCGAATCTTGGCACGCATGGTCTATCCGCTTCTGTTAGTGTGGTCATTTACTGTTAGGAGGATGGAGGGAGAGGTATTTGTAAAATCAGGACTTTTTTAATAATTTATTGTTCCTTATACAGTACAGAATAATACTCAGTAATGAGACAAAAGTTGTACATAGTATTCTATATGCAATATCAGGCGTGGACAGACAACATTAAAAAGACTGCATACTCATTCAGTATTACCTTTTAAGCAGGTTATAAATTGGAGACCATTTTCCTAGGGTTTTTTCTCTTTTGTGTGATATTGTTGATATGTATTCCTCTATTATTAGGTACTCCTTTAAAGTAGTAACTATTGATTCCATATGTATTAATTTCTTAGGAGAATATTTTATGCTTAACTGTTATGAATATATAGTTCACTAGAATCGAGTACTTTTTAATACCCAGGATAGCAGTTTCAGTATTACATACTACTTTTTCAAAAGAAATCAGGATTATGTGAATCTGCTACGTCATCTTCTGTTCAGATTCTTTGTAGTAAGGTGAGACTACATTGTATCTCTTAACGTACGACCTCTCCGCTGCTGCCAGGGTCATCATTTACTCAGTGATTTTTCTGATGATGAAGGTAATCTATTTAATAATGTTTGTTAAATCAGGACTTTGTGAATCTGCTACCCTTTCAGTCTTTCATTACTGAACAGAAAATACGTAGCACGGTAGCAGACTCATATGGATATGATTTTATAAATACCCCTCCTGCCTTATTTATCAAATGCAATTAGTTGGATAAATTATGACCCTGCCAACAGTAAGGAGGTCATATTTCTCTAGATATGCAGTGAACTTACAACAGAGGTCACATTCCCTGATGACCTCCGTGAGACCAACTGATCTTAGCCAATCATAAAGCTCCAGCAAGTTGGTTGCGTCTAAAGACAGGTCTTGTGTGCTGCGATCACATTCCAAGTGGTTGTGTGACAAGTTTCTATCTGTGGTCGTGCATAGGTCGTGAGATATTCTCACAACCAACTCAAGTCAGTCTCAATTTCATTCCCTAAACAGATGATATTCTCACAACTGAATTGAGAGTGACCTAAGAGTACATTGAAAGTGTCTTAAGAATATCTCTTGTTCAATGCCAGGTGTTATATAGATGAGAAAATCCTCATCGTCGTTATCTCTGCCGCATTTCTGTGCACAAACGCCTTGGAGTTTCATAAGAATGTCTCAAGTTTGGTTGTGAATAACAGCACATACTCAAATGAATTGTGGTCTCAAGTTGGGTGTGCATCTCTCTCAAGAGTGAGGCACAACCCCTGCGAGTCAGTTGAGGGTCGTCAACTGGTCGAGGAGACAATTGCAAAGCGTATCACGAATCCCTCCAAGACCCGTGACCTCTGATCTTTGGTTGTACAACCTCTACACAACCTCAGAAACATTGAAAACAAACTCGAGACACTCTAATTTTTGTCTCACATTTGTTACCATTCTTGGTCCATTTCATGTCAAGTAAAGGTTGTGTATGTTTTGCGACCGAAGATTAGACAAAGGCACGAAGCGAATTGTCAAGGGACATGTCATGTCTGATTGTTTATGACGTCACCTGTGTAACGTCCCTGAACTCATTGATATCTAACTTAGGGCATTTAGGTATGTTTACAGAATAATCATTTTGGTATTTTTCTGGAGTCTTGGTTCTCTCTCTCTCTGACTTCTTGTTGCTCACCCTCTCATTCTTGGTACTCTTTCACGTCATCTTGTTCTCCATCACACATCTTGGAATCAATGAGCAAATGGCATGCCATAATTCACAGTGCATTTTTTGAAAAATATTGTCTCATTTGCCTGGTGGCGCCATCTATTGTCAGAAGTCTAAAACATGGCTTATCATTGCATAGAATTTGAGTGAAATCATATGATTTTGAACCAAACCCTAGCTGCGAACAGGGTTGGCTAGTAATGACAGTACATGAAGGAAGATGTGCGAAATAACTAGTGATGGAAAAGGGTAGTTAAAGCCTGGCATTGTAGATTCTCAAAATTATTTAACAGATCCTCTTTTTTTCTTTATGATCCAGAAGGATGTCTAGAGAGAATCAGAATCAGCAACATACCTCTTTGCTATCAGAGGACAGCTCTTAGATAACGCTTGTGGAAGTCTGATCCCATGACTCACATCGAAAATCATTATTACCATAGAAGAGGTGTCTTTTGATGTCTTATAAAGTTAGCTGGTAGGCAGGGATTTGATGTAGAGATAGACAACATAAACCATCGTGGTTCATCATTCAGAAATGTGTCCAACATGGAGTGTGAATAATTTAGATTCTTCATATACTAACTTGCTACTGATATCAAAGTCAGAAGAAAGTGACAACTACCTGGTGGCATCTATATTGAACTTCAAAAAGGAAGTATGTTCATTCGTCTGGAAGAATAAAACCGATCTCGCCAGTAGCAGGCAGAAGAAGAGACATATACCGGTCAATCGTGACAATACTTAAATGGTACTTCTCTTTTAGCTCTAAGCGAGCGCTTTAAAGTTAAAGTTTAACTTTAACTAATTTAAAGTTCAACTTTCAGCCTGCGAAGTGAGCAGTCACGACTCTTTCTACCAAACTATGCCAGCACCTAATCAAACTCTGCAAACTGAATATACTCACACAATGGCAGATTTCTCTCGGAAACACCACCACCAAATTCTAACCCAACTAACAGAAATCCTTGTATCAGAAATTTAATCTAAATTTCTGGCATATTGATGCCTAGCTAAAGCTCAATCGCATTGGTGGCAATCTTCCTTATGCATGGAATTCCATTCAAATCAACAATTGTCTTGAAGAAAATGTTGGTGTATTTTCTATTTAACAGACATCTTGTGGCACAAATTGTTTGCACATGTATGTCATTATTAGGGTAATTATGATATTATGATAATTGACTCATTTGGTCTACTTATGTATTTGGTAACAGGTGGTACTGTATAGTTGACGTATCTAATGGTCATATGTGTACTTAATATGGACTACAGTGGACCTTTGGTTGGGTCTTTTAATTTGTTATGATATGGTACATCAACTACACAGAGTACATATGTATGTAGGACAACTATGTATTCTTTTGGCCCTACTTTCCTATTGTTCTTGAGGTGTTTTAGAGGTGTGTTTCATTACTCTATTGTATTGTTTATGTGTACACTGTGGAGACATCTGTTGGAGAAAATTTGAACTATCTAAGGAAAATAACTAGGACAAGTCGACTTTGGGGGTGCTGTGACCAGTTTGAAAGAGTAGGCATGTTCTGGTCAACGGGTGAAAGAGGCATTAGTGGACCTCTCACAATCTGTAGCTTCAATGTAAATTGTAGCTTTATTACTTTATCATGTCTTGTCTTGTTGAAATGATACTTTTTTTCTGCAATATGAGAAAGAATGAAAACATACTGTATATAATTGAATCAAAATCCGATTACACACACACACACAAAAATAATTATATTCTATAATATATGGTAAAAGGAACTAGGTGATTTCAAACACTCTTAGGACGCTCTTCCTGATCAACTCTCTGCCATTGGTACAACTTGTAATTACACAAAATGAACATAGGATTAACATTCTTCAAGCTTTAATACACAGTTAACACATTGTCACATCAGCAGCATTACGCTGCATACTATACAATATAATCAAATTAGTAGCTTCCTAACATACTAGAAGTCTATCCCTTTAGAAATATTACGCCATAAGTAATGAACAAAACATTTTCTGTAAAAATGTATTTAATACTGAGAAGCATATATTTTCTTTTAAACATGCAACAACTTGTTTTAATCTTTAACTACCTGCGCCTTTCGCTGGCCATGCTCTCAGAGTAAGTTTAGCCCATAAACCTCGGAAACTTTGCAACAATTATATGCATATGCTTATGCCAATTATAAACACTTCTTTGCAGAAGGGTTGCACAAGCTATTGTTGATTTGTACAAATGCAGGAAGATCCTAGAAAAAAACTATCATAATGAGGGCCTTCATGCACCTCATGAAGATTGTCTTTGTTGAAGAGTCCATAGCAGCTTGGTCTGTAGTACCGTGAGAAATTCCAGCCACTGTACATCCTCATGCAAACTATCAATTCTTATCTGGTCAGACTACCACTATTGGATTTTAAAATGGCTATTTTATTTTTTAGATATTTCTGGCATATAATAGCTTGTGCAGCCCTTCTGCAAAGAAGTGTTTATAATTGGCATAAGCATATGTACTGATACCTTGAAAAAAGTTTCACGGGATTGGTCAGTTTCGAAGTTCATTTGGACGAAATTTGCAATGTGCGCAAGTTTTGTGCGCAACTTGTTTCTGCAAAGTACAAACAAAAGCAGCGAACTCTATCGGCGGCATTTGGGAAAGAATGACGTCACGATGAGACAGAATCCCGTCGTTATTTTGTGACTGCTTTACAAGTTAATGCAGAATGATTAGGGAACGCACTAGTGCGTTGCACGTACTTTTGACCGCCACTGACCACGCAACATGTGCAATCACGCAACAAATGCTCACGCGACGTCATGATTATAGTAGCGAAAAAGTTGCCACGGCGGTGATCTCTATGTTCACAAAAAAGATAAATTATCTGCATCTCTGTGGGTCAACTTTAATGCAGTTTAGAATGTTATAACCGCCACAACTTATTCTACTTGCCATTTAATTCTGTTAAAGCTGTTGTGAAATGACGATGTTGCCATAGCAGGGTGCAACATAGGTTCCAAAACATTACTTGCCGAGCAATGCAAACTACCCTAAAGTTTACTTGCCCACGCTGGCACTTCCACTTGTCCCACAACCCTGTTTAACTAAGGTGAGTTACATTGCGAGGACTCTGCCAAAAGACATTTCTTGCCGAGCGGGGCATTAGTATTAAAGGGTCTTGATATGCTTGCCAGAATGCCGTTTTTTGCCGAATTCACTTACAACGGGACAAGCGGTTATGTTGCACGCTGGACAGGTTGAAATCGTAGCAATTGTTATGCCATTAATTTTTGGTCAATCACTTCTCATAGTCATACTGTGTGGTTATTTCACAAAAAATTTCGAGATTCTCGTGCATTTAAATCTTTGCGTTGTAGTCTTATTATAATTAAAGTGTTATCCTCCAAATTTTACGAGATTCAGTAATCATCAATGTGTTTGTTTCCCGGTTTTTTTTGTTAAAATTCTTGTTTTTTTCCTCGTATTTATATAAAAAAGATAATTTCATACTAGCCACATTCAGTGCCGGTCGTATCATTATGACAATATCTCATACCATTTGTTTATCCACTGTTAGACGGCAGATTGGGCTAATCATAAACAAGTAAATAGGAATTTGGCATAAGGAGGATTTGGGTGGTATTCACTATCCCCGCCCTGTGCCCTGGCCTATATCGTCGCTCTACTAATTAGTTATGTCCCCACCCTGCGGGGCAGCATTTTGCCATTTTTGGTGTACTAAACAGGATAAGCCCGACATCGCTCGGCCATTTCCCGGCCCCCCTCCCAGGGATTCAATTGACTGGTGCATAACGTTACGGCACGGAGGGTCTACTTCCCACCCGTCTATCAAAGGTCACTGATATGTACCCAAGTTCACGATCACGTGCGTAAGATTGAGATCGCACGCTATATTGTTGTCATGAAGATATTCCCTGAGTTGTTAATAGAAGCCTCATGATGATGCGTAAAAACGCAGTGAGAATTGATAAAATTACAGTGAGATTTAGAAAGAAAAATTTGAAAAATGAGTAGTTCAGTATATGGCTAAGAAATGCTAGAAATAAAAAGAAATAAAAAGTCCATAAAATTCATAATTTTAAGTGCCAGGAATGGCTGATAATGCATCTCAGAGCATCAATAACCCTTTGGCTGCCGCACAATTTGGCCTAATATGGTGCCTTAGCCGCCCACTAATATATGTGTTTACCGATTCAAGATCCATGTCGGCGTTCCCCGCAGCATTGCCTCTCGAAGAAGAACAAATGTATAGTCATAACTAGGATCTAAACTTAATCAGAACAACCGGGTCGCTAGTTCCAAGAAATCATTGTACACAGTCAATCAAAATTCATTAATTCATTCTCATATTGAGACACACATTAAATTAACATGAGAAACTATCAGAAATTGATAAAATCTTTAGGATATATAATGGTTAAGTACGTGTCAAAACGGTCATTATACGAACAAAAGAAGTTACTATATATTAAGTGTGAGTGGTTGACCATATTGCCTTTTACAGGTCAAAAAACGTTTATTTAGCCAAATGAAATCTGAAGAGTATTGGTCTCTCCTAGAAAATGAAACGGATTTATTTTTTTAGGAAATGGGAAAGGATTGCAAATGATAAATGAAATCTTATTCAATCTGACATATTCACATATTTCTTATTTTACATTGCATGACATGTATGCCAGTACACTAGGGAGCTTCATACATCATGACTCACCTTCTGTACAAGACTTTTATTGTATGAATATATGACGACAATGAATGAACAAAAAAACTCTGTCTTACCGAGAATTTAAAGAGACGTTAAATGACAAGCTCAGATAACATACACACGTTTAAGATATAATCATTTTCTTTAATGTACACAGCAGTAGTCTCAATATATAGTAAGCCATAATATATTCACTAAAACCAATCGATAGATATGTGATTTTCAAAATGTAAAGATGAATAACCTTTGCTTATTGTGTGTCGGTAAATCTATTTTTTGTTTTGATTTTAGGCTTCGTTGAAGCATACAAATGTTCCTCATTCAAAAATTGCAAGTATCTAATTGATAAGAAAGTTGTTGAGGAAATCATCTCAGAACACACGCATCGGTTTTGCACCCATGTGCGTTATCTTAGAGGCAGTGTTCAAAGGTTATTGGTGCATTTCCCATTTGAATGTATCGAGTATTCACTAGGAGGTAGAGCTAAGCATTAGCAATCATATCCTTCTTCTCTGGCCATATAGATGCTTGAGTCAAGCTGAAAAAGATATTTGAGGGAATATAAAATCCATTCATGATATCAGTGATCAATCTGAAAGCATAATGACCTTAGAATAACATCTGCATAGTGTAAATTAGACATAAACTAACACATGTAAACACAAAATGACTTTCCTATTCAAGTTTTTTCACGATGTAAGAAAGCCATATCTAATAATCTGTATCTACATTTGATTAACGAATGCGGATGGCTTAAACTGGTATTATTGAACTATACTGTAAATCCTATAAACATCCACGAAATGAAACGTGTTGTAATCTATGTTCAGAATTTAAGCGCATGAGCCGGTGAGAAAATAGTCAAGTACTTACTCAAGTAGGCTTTGATGAGCCTTATCGTCACTTCTTTCGTTCACTTTTAGACAAATGTCTTTTTGGGCTTTTTTTTCTTAGGATAATTGGTATGATAAGGAGAAGCCCGCTAAGCAGGCAGCAGGCAGAACCCAAACAGAATGATGGGTAATAGACATTGGAAGCATCAAACATCCAACCTGCAAGGAAAGAAGGAATTCAAACGGCAAGCTGAAAATGCATTGATAACGATTTATTTGTTAAAGCAAATGCATGCATAACCATAGCGAGCCTAATATGAAATGAATGGGTTGGTTGTATTTATCAGGCAACTCACCGCCAACCAAATTACCCATTCACATTTTGCTGGGCAGAAACGTACACTGCATATGCAAATAAATACTTCAATTAAACACAATGATAACAGGGCAAAGCCTAGAGTAAATGAACTAAAATGAATAACGGTGGATAACACTACTGTGACATACTTTCCAAGCAGGATGCATCGAATGTTATGACCAGCTGATCCTTCAAGGCTTCAACATATAAACTGGTCACAAAAATCATGAATAATGAAGAGAAGCAATGGTCAGAGCTTTCATAGACATGCTGACTTAATGACAGTATCATGTAACGGCGTGTGATGATACATGAATTGACCATTTAAATAGAAACTATTAGGTTCAATATGTAGAAATAAGAGTAGAGAGATAATCTATAGGGTGAGAATTAAGGTAATTGCAGAAATCCAATAGATGAAGAATGTCATGTTCGGAAAGAAGATATGAAATGTTTACAGATGATATAACTGAAAATGTATTTGTCCAAATATAACTGTACCTGCAACAGGGGCTCCTAAAAACATCCCAACTCCACTGAGAACAGACATGTATCCGTATCCAAATACAAACAGGTCATCCCCAGAGTACAAGAGGGTGATGGCAGCTAGGGGACCACCATAGCCAGCAAAGGATATCCCGAAAAGTACACTGACTACCACCATCCCAATGTAATTTGTCACAAATGGAACACAGCCGCTTGCAATCCCCATTAACAGAAGCAGGAGCATCTCCACAATCTGTGTGTCCACCCCGGGGACGTCCAGTAGGGGTCCAAGGATGATACGAGCCACCACCCCTGACAATCCTGTGGCAGACACTAGGGTAGACATTTCAAGGGCATCTAAGTGCAATTCCTTAGCAGAGTATGTTGGCATGTGCGTTGCAAACACTGAATACCCAAATGTGTACAAGAAAATGCTGGCACACAAGATTGAGAAATCTACGCGAGAGAAAAGAGCATGGCATGTTTGAAGAGTTGATTTGGTATCAGAGTCCTGGATTTCAAGTGATTTGGAGGTGTCTTGTTTATCCAACCTCAAAGGTCGTAAAGTAGCAGCGCATACACACGCGTTGAAGGAAATGCCAGCTAGGAGAAGTAGAGCACCCTGCCAACCATAGGTCCTTGAAAGTACCTCAATGATATAGGGGTAGATGAAATTGCCAAGACCTGAACCAACTGACACCATGCCAAAGGCAACGCCCTTCCAACGACAAAAATAATCGGGTATTGCTGTCACGGCCACTACCGCAATGATTCCCAAACCAACACCTGAAATAACAAAAGGGTATGACGCATGAATAAGCACTAAACAGTGGTCTTAATGTAGTATAACTAGTTACGCCCCGTTGGAAAGTGCGGTTCGGCCTGCTATTTACTTGAAGTCATCCAGATCCCCGAGGCGGAGCTGAGTGCAGGCCTGACCGCACTTTACAACAGGGGGTAACAAATGTATTACCTGCTCTTTCATGGTAAGAAGAAAGAACGAATACATCCTATAAGATTTAAAAATAACTTTAGAGGCCATAACGAGGCTTGTGGCCTCTAGGGGTGAGATTGATGGCCACGTGGTTACGTAATATCAATTAAAATGGTGGTTCAAGTCGTAATATTGAATTATGCCGTTCGATATTGAATCTACAAAGTGTGTACGGCTCCAGGTCTAGCACCTAATGACCAATGAGCATAGATCATTACATCAGAGCAGGCAGGTGATGAATATGTCTCCCACTATTTCAGTTTAGTAGGGGAAAATATCTTTGCAGTCAATTCGTATCTGATAACAGAAAAGATGCATAAACACTCTTGTGCTCACCATCCTAATCTACTATATATTGAACATACAGAGGAATTCCTCTCATCTGAATTAATTCTTCATAAAGTGTGTATATTTAGATTGACCTGAGTTGTGAATCAATAATCATATTTCCATCGCCGTTCATACCTATCCTACGAGTACATGAATCTGCGTTTCAACATACTGTATAACTGGTTAATTCGGCGTGTATTTAAGTTGGCGTTTTTTTCAAAGAAATATTTTCCCTGTATTCATTTTGGCGTCTGGAGCAGTCAGTACAACACCCATCTATATGAAGACATACTAAAACTGTATTTTTATACGGTCTTTAATTTGGCGTTGGTGGGCATTCGCCAAAAAACGCCGAATTAATAACCACGCCAAATTAACCATTTATAAAGTAACTGATGAGCCTCTCATATTTAATACAGGCACACATGATGGATATGAATTACTAAACTTATGCCATTCTAAAAGATACTTCAGAGAACATGTATCTTGAAAAGCAAAATACAAATGAGGAGACAGACTATAGGGAAGATTGTAAAACTCAGCAAATACAGTAATGTCCTTCTCACGAGAGAAGGACGTTCGTACCTGATATGATCCCGAATGAAAATATAAGAAAGAGTACCCCTGTTGCAAACGAGCTGATCACAAGACCACCAAATGTTAGAAGACCGCCTATGATCAACGCAATTCTTTGTCCCAATCTGTCGATCATTACACTGGCAAAAGGACCTGTAACATAAAAGCAACACATCAGTTATAAAATTACGTGGTTGGCATAGGAGGCTGGACGGGCATGCGAATGCTTTGTTCGAAAATAGATGGATATCCATCATATAGTAAGATTCATCACACGTTTCATGCGAAAACATTGTTAGGCATTGACCATTTGATCTCCTTGTGGGATAATCTGTCCCTGGCAAATAAAAAATATCTCTTTTGAATTCATTCTCAATTAAAGTGCCGGGAAATAGCTGGAATTAATTTCAGAGTGTCTAGACCAATAGAACTTATGGAAGCCTTGAAAGGGCCCAAGCCCACCAGACGCTAGGAGGTTCAAAATATTTTCAGCTCGGGGAAAAGATTATCCCATTTTACAAATCCTGGTTAAGTCCCAGTTTGAGGTAGTCGGTTTTAAGTTTACTTTTACTAATTCTAAGAAAATTAGAACACTACTGAAAATCACCCTGCTAAACAACATGTTTAGACTAAATGGAAACTACATAAAAAAAACCAACCCCAGGATATCAAATGGTTGATGCCTTAGGCAAATAATCTCAAAAGATGGGCAGTCTACAATGTGTGTAAGATATTAAAGGCAAGCTATGGCATTAGCTTGTACTCCTTGTGTATGAGATATGATTAAATGACAGGTGGTAGATATACCATTGGAAATTCATCCGGCTATTATTTAGATATATACTAATAGGTCAACTCTTAAATTACACTAACACATGAGGTGGTATCACAAAGGTAGTGTCAGATTAATGAATAACATGTTCTTTTTCATATGTATATTTCTTTGCGATTTGATCAACTATGCTGAGAATTGAGTGATGGATCTTGCATTAAGCCTTTATTTTCATTGGTAGATGTATTCTATTACACAATCATTATGAACTGTTGGATTGCAGAGTAACCCGTTTTGATACCTTTTATTTTCTGACAGCTTATTCATATTTGAAGAGTTTGGGTCCTTTGAACCTAGGAATGGTGTGATACTAGTTCCATTGCAGTTCTAGGCAGAAATACGTTCATTATTACAAGATTCAAGTAAATTATTTGATTAAACTGGACATGGAAAACATGAATAGTCATAAATGTATATGAAAATAATCATAACGCCACATAGCTGCTGTTAAATGGATTGACGTGCATCCAACCAAATCATCAACATCAGAAGCCACTATTGAGAAACTTAGGGTCACTTTTGCCAACCAGTGGTTGCCTGAAATTCTACTGAGTGACAATGGTTCATGTTTCACCAGTGAGGAGTATAAGCTATTCATGACACGAAATGGAATTTGATATATCACATCAGCTGCGTATCATCCATCATCAAATGGATTGGCTGAAAGAGCTGTACAGACATTCAAGGAATCTATGAGGAAAATGGAAGGTGGCACCCTAAATACCAAGGTAGCACGATTTCTGTTCAGATATTGAATGACTCCACAAACTGTGACAGGATCGTCACCAGCTGAGATGCTAAATAAGAGGAAGTTCAACACCCATTTTGATCTTCTAGAACCATGTTTGGTTAAACAAATTCAGAAACAACAGGAAAGCTTAGCATGACCAACATACAAAACGACGCCATGCGAACAAAGGGGATGAAGTGTATGCATCAAATTTTGGACCAGGACAAAAGTGGGTACCAGGAATCGTCACAAAGGAATCTGACACATTGATTCAGGTTCAACTGGAAGATGGCAGGGAAATAAGCAGGAACTTGGATCATGCAAGAATTAAACATGACCATTCAGAAACACAAGCTACTTCTGCATCTACAGTTATGGAGAATCTTCCACAATCAATCACTCCAGTAGTGACCCCAGTTGGAACTACAAATACCAATGAAAGGGTTCAACCCGGGTCAGCGGAGACACCCAATGAAACTATGCATTGGTATATATAACGTGAATGCCGACAACCACAATGCTTTCAAGATTATGTAAGATAAGGCAAATGGGCAGAATAATCCCAGTCTATTCCACAATAATAAATGGGGCAGTCTGCAACCCTAAACAAATTCTGAGAATATTTATCACTTAAATGTGTATATCAAATACTATATCAAGCATATTAACCTTTTGTAAGTAGTCATCAAATTTACATATAAAGATTAGATATAACACTCTACAAACATAAGAATCAAAGACACTGGAATGGATACATCATGAACAGATCTTAGAAACAGTCATTAGAGATTTGATTCCTATGAGGAAGACTCAATATTCACTACATGTAGTAGAAGACAATTATTGGCTTAATTAAGGGGGAGGATTGTAGTGTATCAGATAATGAACACACCCTATACGCAGTATAAACAAAAAGCTTTCTTGATTAGTTGTTTGATTTAAAGATTAATCTTGACAAGAAAATTTGATTTTAGCTCTTTCTAGTGGTAAGCAAATGATGTAATTAAGCACATAATGAGGTTACTGTCATAACCTCATTTCGTACACAGGGAAAATCTGCTGATATTCTGTTCACAGGAGGCTCTACTCTTTGTAAGCATTTATAACCTCCAGAAGCAATTTAATGTCAAATCATTATCATACAAGCATAGCTATACAGTTTCATGTTCATTCCAACTATCTGATGTTGATTCGTGATCTTGCTTAATGATTATTTTTAGATTCACACGACCATAAAAATAAATAAAACTAGTGTTACAAGGCTTACCAATTACATGACTATTAATCAGCTACATGAACCCATGCAGTCAGCATACAGAGCATGTCATAGCACTGAGACTGCAATTGTGCGGGTACAGAACGACATCTTCGCACTCTCGATCAGGGTGGGTCCGCCATCCTTGTGTTACTCGATCTTAGCGCTGCTTTCGATACAATCGATCACTCCATCCTTTTATCTAGGATGGAGTCAGTTCTTGGAGTTAAAGGATCTGCTCTACAGTGGTTCAAATCGTACCTGCTAGGCAGGAAACAGAGGATTAAAAATCAATGATGACTTCTCCGGAAATCAGGAAATCCTGTGGTCTGTACCACAGGGATCTGTGTTGGGCGCACTATTGTTCCTAATATACATCATACCTCTGGCACAGCTAATCCGATCCTACGGTCTGAACAAGTGATAACACAATTGTTAAACGTGAAATCCTAAACCTTGAGAAATGTTTGTGTGACATTAGTGTTTGGATGTCTCAGAACAAGCTGAAACTCAACAATGACAAGACTGAAATCATTCTATTCGGCTCTAAGAAACACCTAGCTAAATTGAACATTAAGTCACTCTCTGTAGCGGGGACTGATGTGTCCATTGCATCTGAGCCTGTGCGGAATCTGGGAGCTATGTTTGACTCTCAATTGATCATGGCACTCCATGTCAAAAGTGTTGTCAAAAAATCTAGCTTTCACCTGAGAAATATTGGAAAAGCGAGACGTGTGTTAACAGAAGATGCCACAAAAACAGTGATGCAGTCACTGGTGATGTCTCGCTTGGATTACTGCAATGCTCTCCTAATTGGAATACAACAGGATTTGATTGCAAAGCTGCAGCGACTACAAAACAGTGCTGCAAGGATAGTATTGAGAACCAGGAAGTATGAACATATCACACCTGTTCTCATCAAGCTTCACTGGCTACCAATCAAATTCCGCATCCAATTTAATGTCCTACTGCTGGTATACAAGGTGCTAAACGGACTTGCACCTAAGTACATCAAGGAGCTGCTTGTGCCTTATAAACCAAGACGCCATCTACGATCAGAAGCAAAGGGCCTTCTGGATGAGCCTCGGACTAGACTCAAATTTGGAGATCGCGCTTTCTCCATTAGTGCACAGAGATTATGGAATGCGCTTCCACAACACCTGAAGGATTCTACATCGTGCCAGGCCTTCAAAAAGTGTCTCAAAACACACCTTCTCAGGCTCGCCCATTGAGGTGTTGTTGACTATGACTCAAACTATGACAATGTGCAGCGCTTTTGAACATTTTATGAATGGAAATGGCGCTATATAAATTCCAATTATTATTATTTTTATTACATATAGACCCTGAGGAAGCTGTGGTGTGTGTGATTTTCCCAAGGGCCCGATGTTATAAAGGAAGTTAAAATTTAGCATGGTTTAGCCGACTAGCAGGTTTGTAATTTATTGGTGTCTATCTTATCACGTATATGCATATGTGTAAGTTGTAGTGTACCTATGTATGTATGTATGTATGTATGTATGTATGTATGTATGTATGTATGTATGTATGTATGTGCGTGTGCATATGTATGTACGTGTGCATATGTATGCATGTATGTATATATGTATGCTTGTACGTATGAATGTATACATGCATGTGAGTATGTATGTATGCCTGTATGTGTATTACACGAGGCCGGCTCTATTACCATCTAAAACATGGTCCTAAAACTATGTCATACACACTGGGCCGCATGTGCCGATTTACAAATATGATTGCCTCCTTGATGAAGATGGTGCCCAGCGTAAGGCAAACACATCCTCTCAAGACATCTTTGGACTACCTCTTCTTTATGAGTGAATTCATTAAAAAGTGCAGCGGCACGCACTGCTAGCTCATATAAATTGTCATCTCTGTGCAGTCAGGTATGAAGTAAATTTCGCATCGTTGGAGAAATGTTGGAAAGACGATTTTAAACATTGCACGGTATAGGGAGGTACCCTGAAATCTTTGTATGTATGTATGTATGAATGTAAGTATGTATGTATGTGTGTGTATGTATGATGGTGTGTATGTAGGTATATGTGTATGTATTACGTACATACACGATTTGCATGCAGGGTACGGAAAAGGGTATGGGTATGAGAAAGGGGTGCGGAAAGGCGGAACGGGAAGGCAGCTTTTTGTGTCTTTGACTGTATATAGTAATACAAAATAGTGCCCACAAAATGGCCGATTTGATCAGATCAAGTTCAAATGGTTACTTTCGTTTATTCATTACTCTGACTACAGTCTCGGGCTGTGTAGTGTATATACGGTATTCGGCTTATACTTATTCTTTCAAATCAACTACTGTTCCGTAGAAAACTATGCAAAGACGATGAAGTCAAACGAAATAGAATGTCATCCCATTTTGACTGTATGGGTAGAGCTGTACATTTATAAAATAGTATTTGGATTCTTATCAAATTGTGTTTATTCACTCACATCTGACTCACAAACAATGACCATGGGGTTCACCCTAACAATGTACATTACAACACCCTCCTTCCCTCATAGCGCTCTCTCTCTCTCTCTCTCTCTCTCTCTCTCTATATATATATATATATATATATATATATATATATTTGTGTGTGTGTGTGTGTGTGTGTGTGTGTGTGTGTGTGTGTGTGACCTACCTGTCAGACAGAGCGTGCCATAATTGATGGAGGTGATCAGAGCCGTGAAGCCATGGCTTTCTTGAAAGGCCTCCAGGAACATGGGGTAGAATACTCCTGATGTCTGGCAGATCCCCGACTGCATCATGTTGGCCAGCAAACAGGAGATGACCACAAGCCAGCTATAGGCGCCATCCATCTGCTCCAGCTGAGACGCCATGCTGCTGCTGCTGCTGTCTGACCAGTGTGATGCTGGTGGCTACAGTGCATGTATGCTGACACTACTAAAATTCCTTCTCAGGTCACACAGGGAGGGACTCAACAACAAGCCACAGTAGAAATTTGCAATTAATCTGCATCGGGGAGGCATATTTCTGGGGTAGTCAGAGCGTACCTGGCTCATCTTCAATATTTCAATATGGCGGCTCCCACTACCGGTATCGTATCGTATCGTAGTACGCTGTTATCTGTGGTGCTTCGCGTATCCATACAGTGTCTCTTGGACATCTCTGAACTATTTATCAATCCCTCCCGAACTTTGGACTTTTATATTGGCCTAGCTAGGCCCATTATTAACCCAAGTACAGCGTTCAACAGCGGCTGCAGCCTTGTTTACCAACTTCACAATTGGCCGAGTCCTACATACATGTAGCTGCTGAACAGAGGACTCTTTGCAAACACAAGACTTTCACAAGACTGCTTCTATCCCCCATATTGACTCTTTGAATTAGAAATTTTATTGTGTGTTTTCATCAATGACAATTAGCCTAGTTTTGGCGGGAGCTACACTGTGCACCAGTATTCACTAACACTACAATTTTTATATGGCAACGCATCCTGTGATCGGACTCTTCAGTGGGATTATTACAATTCTGCTGTCCCTAAAGGGAGATGGAATCCTACACCCAACCAATTTCTCCCAATGGTATCAGGGGTATAGGCCAAGAACATTACGTCCTGTGCAATGTTAATAGTGTGTATGGTGTTAACCATGGACACTATATTGTTGCAGATCTCACTTGCCAAATTCACACAAAATCTACCAAAATTTGCAAAGTGAACTCACGGTCGAACCGGCTTCATATTCTTATCAGTCTACTACTGGCAGGAGATATTAATCCTTGCCCTGGACCCAATAACTTTCCATGCATTAAGTGCCAAGTTCAAGTTCGTGCAAATAGTAGAGCTGTCAATTGCGACATGTGTGAGGACTGGATTCATATCAAGTGTGCAGACATTTCGTTAAAAGACTATAAGAATCTGATGAAAAAAGAAAGTTTTAACTATGTGTGTGATCGTTGTAATGCTCATTCCCTACCTTTTTATGATAGTGATGAAATCGCCTTTAGTAAGGATTTTAACTTTGAGTCAGAACCAGTACAGGGTATCAAAGATGATGTGTCGGACAATCTGTTTGATCCAATGAAGAAAAAGGGACTAAATTTGATTCATCTTAACATTAGAAGTTTATATCCTAAGATCGATCAATTGCGGGATCTGGTGTTGAAGGCCAGACCAACAGTTTTGGGGTTAACGGAAACCTGGTGTGCTGATTCCATCACGGTCGAGGAGATTTCTATTCCTGAATACATTTGTGTTAGGAAAGATAGAAATCGAGAAGGTAGAGGAGTATGTATGTATATTAGAGCTGATGTGGCCTTCAACATAAGATCGGATCTAGATCAAAGTGATATAGAGGCAATTTGGGTTGATCTACTGCTTCCAAAAACTAAGCCTATTATCATAGGAGTCTGTTATAGACCACCCAAACAAATGGATTTTTTCCAGAAACTTGAAAAGTTCCTTATCCAGGCTGAAGGTTTCATCGGGTTTGAATCCTTGATCCTGGGTGATATGAATGTCAACATTCTTGGAAATAATTCAGGCAAAACTACTTTGCTAAGAAATTTGAAGTCGTTTGAGACTGCTTTGAACTTAGACCAAATCATTCATTAATCAATCAGGGGTTATAAACTTTGGTTTGAGTGACCATTTTATCACCTTTTGTTCTAGGAAGATTAGTAAAGAAAAATTAAACCCCAGGAAACCAGTTAAGATCAGATCCATGAAAAACTATTCGAAAGAGCTTTTTATTGAAAAACTAAAAGAGGTTGACTGGTCTGATGTCACTGGTAGCTATGACGTTGATTCCAGCTTTGAGAAATTTAAAGGGCTTTTCCTATCAATTATAGATTCCTTGGCTCCAGAGAAAGAGGTTCGGTTAAAGCAACGAACTGAACCGTGGTTCGATTCTGAAATTTCTGAGGCTATCTCTGAGAGGGACAATTGGTTACGGCTTTTTAAATCACTCAAAGTGGAATCCTTTCACATTAAGTATAAGTATTACAGAAACAGGGCACAAACTCTTGTTGCCAATGCAAAAAGAAACTTTTTCCAAGATCAAATAGCTACCAACAAAGACTGTCCTAGAAAGTTGTGGAAAATGTTAAAATCCTTGGGTATGACATCTTAAAAGACTAAGTCGGCTGCCTCATCTATAGGGTTAACCATGGATGATGGCATTTGCTTTGAGGAGTCTAGGGTGGCCGATTCCTTTAATGATTTTTTCACCACAATTGCCCATAAATTGGTCAAAGAACTTCCTAGTGGCATCGGTAAATTCACAAGCTCCTTTTTCACCAATTTTTATAAAAGTAAAGGTATTCTTTTAGATAGTTTTAAATTCTCTTCTGTCAACCAACATGAAGTTGAAAAGTTTCTATGTGGGATGAGTCGCGATAAAGCCACGGGCATTGATGGAATACCAGCTAGATTTTTAAGAGATGGAGCAACAGAAATTTCGAAACCCATCACCCACATCATCAACGTATCTATTTCCAGTGGGAAGGTTCCACCAGAGTTCAAAATAGCTAGGGTGGTGCCTCTTCACAAGAAAAAAAGTAAAACTGACGCTGGCACTTACCGGCCTGTATCTATTTTAAGTTGCTTGTCCAAAGTGTTCGAAAGAATCATTTACGATCAATTGTCCGAATATCTCAAATCAAAAAATCTGATATATGACTTGCAGTCAGGGTTTCGTCCAGGTTTTTCCACTGATACTACTCTTACCTATTTGACTGACTACATTAGAAAGGAAATGGATAGGGGTAGTCTCACTGGTATGGTCATGCTAGACCTGCAAAAAGCTTTTGATACGGTGGATCATTCCATTCTTCTCTCAAAATTAACAGCCATAGGGTTAGACCCTACCTCAGTTTCCTGGCTTGAGTCATATTTATCGGATCGATCACAATCAGTTGATGTTGGGGGAACCAGGTCAAATCCAAAACCTATCTCCTGTGGAGTCCCCCATTTTGGGGCCGCTCTTGTTCCTCATATATGTGAACGATATGCAGGCTTCAGTTAAATGTAAACTCCTGTTATATACTGATGACTCTGCTCTTCTTGTCTCTGGGGAAAATGTTAGTGAGATACAAAAAGTCCTGAGCCAAGAACTTAAGTCTGTTTGTGAGTGGCTTGTGGACAACAAGTTGTCCATACACCTTGGCAAAACGGAAACTATCTCATTTGGCTCATCACGTAAACTGTCCAGGACTGAGGAGCTTAAGGTCACTTGCAACGGGGTTTCCATTACTCCCAAAACAAGCGTCAGGTATTTGGGAGCGGCAATTGATCAAAATGTTTCTGGAGAAGCCATAGCGAGTAAAGTTTTATCTAAAGTTAATGGAAGACTTAAGTTTTTAATCAGGAAATCAAAATTTTTAGACCTGAAAACTAGGATAAGTGTTGTTTATGCCATTATCCAGTGTCACTTTGAATATGCAAGTTCTTCATGGTTCTCGGGCTTATCAGCTTCTACAAAATCCAAATTACAGATCTGCCAAAACAAATTGATCCGTTTTGTACTTGATCTGTCTCCACGAACACATATTGGGTGGGAGCATTTTCAAATGACAGGTTGGCTACCTATTGAATATAGGGTTCATCAGCTCAAGCTAGTTCATATGTTCAACATTTTTAATAAAGAAGCGCCTTCTTACCAACTGGAAAACTTCAGATTAGTAAAGGAGCACCATGCCTACATTACAAGGTCCAGTGTACATAACTTTATTTTACCAGGTGTAAACAGTGCTGGTAGAAACTCATTTTATTATACAGGGGCCAAATTATGGAATTCTCTGCCAGGTGAATTAAAGAGCATCACAACATTACCTCATTTTAAGCAATGTGTTAAACTCCATTTATTGGACAAAGTAAGGCAGCAAGAAATGTCAGATTTTATTTATTTTTAATATATTCCATCTGTGATACTATGTCGACTAGTAATTTTGACTTCTTGCGTTGACAAAATGCTAATTTCCAAAGGTGCCAACTTAATACTCTTATATAAACAATTGAAATCTTCCTAAATGTGCCAATTAAATACTCCTTTAACTTAAAACATGACTCATATTGTGTGTTGCCAATGGGAATTGTATTGTTTAAAGGGACCACTATGGAAATAAGTGAATTATTCACTTTCTGGTGCTATCCCTGGGTATAAATTCCTAGGGTAATCTGTGCAATAGCATGGTGTTCTTCTGTTGACGCTTTGCAGAATGTATCAGCAGTTTTTCCGTATATATTGCATGTATTTTACCTATGTTGTATTTTATACCTTAATAAACATCAATCAATCAATCAATCAACTGGTCACCGTGACATGGTCAACGTTAATCGCCGTGACATGCGGTATCCTTGTTTGAACACCTCTCCATCTAGACTAGCTCCTAGTCTATGATTTACTTAGATATTGCTTTTCTCTGTTCTGATCTTTTGCTCAATATCTAGGTGTTAGTTTTAGTTGCTGTTGATAGATGGCACCAGTGGTGGTCACCCTGGTCAGTCAGAATCATATCCAAATAAACCCATGCTGGCCGCCTGGTGAGCCAATATAGAACTAAATATGGGTAGAAATCTTAGGATAATATGTAAACATTAGGTAAGTTATTAAAGAAGTGATAAAATTTCTTGGCCTAGGACTAGGCTACTCTCCATCCAGTGGAGCCAGCTCCATTAACCCATTCACGCCTCGCTGAGCAATGTTCCCTTTGCATCCAGACGACTCCACCCCGTGAACCCGTTGACGTCTGAATGAGCACACGTTCCTTTTGTACCTACATGACCCCATTTAAACCCCGTTAACCCATTTAAGCCTGGGATGAACATACGTTCTGACCGAAATCTAAACCTCTTGATACCAAAGCAATATATTGCAAAATATTTGGGGGACTGGTAGTTTTTTCCCGGGGGGCGCACTTGGGTATTTAGGGGGGTGCATACGTTCGTTATCAAAATTAAAAAATACCCCTAAAGCACTGATTTCTGGCCAAAAAAGCACCCTTATTTTAATAAAACGCTGATTTTTTCCTCTAAATAAACACCCCTTCTTTTACCAAAACACTGACATTGGATGAACGGGAACACGTATTTTAACTTAAGATTTTATAATCCTCTGCTTGTTTAGCGGCAGCAAGTGGCGGTAGCAAACTCCTAAGCCTTGAATCATAACGGGAGTCACTCGGCGTCAGAGCCGCGTATATTTTGTGGATTGTAAGGGGATTTTGACTCCCATACTTCGTACCTGGGTACAAAAAAGTACCCTTCTTTTACAAAATCGCGGACATGCGGAGGTCTTAAAAAAAGACCCCTTCTTCCGCGAAATACGTAACGAAGGTGCGGCCCCCTTCTGTACCTGAGTGCCCCCCCCTGGGAGTTTTTTATCCATTTAAGAACAGGGCATACAGTGGGCTAGGGACTCAATGTAAAACACGCTAGATTTCTAGCTTTGTGTATAAGACGCGCCCCCGGTTTGAGTGTAAAAGAAAAAAGTGCACACGTACTTACAGTGCCACAGGACGTTTTGATGAGCTGGATTCAGAGTTAACCCTTATGCTGCTGGTGGCTAGTTTGGTCAATACAAGATGATGCGAAAAACCTGGAAAATGACAGAAACCTGGCAAATGGGTACTCATCTGAAAGTACTCATCGAGAGCTATCCAATGAATACCAATATGATAGGGTTAAGATGTTTTTCAAATATCTTTGCGTCATTGTGCTTTGGACGAAAGTAGTCTCAGTATTGGAAGGGTTAACAGATGCTCAATTGTTTATCAGAGCTATCCCTTTTGTGTAAACATACCGCACAACAGTAACGTGTACAAAGTAGCTCAGTTGGTTAGGTGTCGCACTTTGGTCTGTCCTTGGGCAAGACAGTTTATTCTATATTGCTTCAGTCTACCCAGGTGCAAAATGGGTACCTAGCATAAATAAGGCAGTGCTTAGAGCGTGTGCGCTATATGCTGCCAGTTGCTCTGGAATATCCCCCAGGGGATTGAAATTGTTTCCGAGTGTACAGTGCCTGCTAGGGGAGGAAGGTCGTGTGGATACAAGACTATAAACCGAATACCTTTACCTTTACGTGACTGATCGACTGAATTACACGCCGCTAATGTCTATGGTCTGCCTGTGTAGATAGATAGCTCTATCACTGCGGAGGGGACCACCTTACTCCTAGTATCCTTATTTAACAGAGAGTCGAAATCATGGCTTTTAAAACAACTCTACTTCAAATACGTTGTCTATTAATGCTACATTTTAAAATTGTTTACTCTCAAAATATCAAGCGCCTGTTAGCCAGAGGATCCGATGGATGAGCTCTTCCAAAAATACCAGCCAGGCTGTGACCTGACTGGAAAGTGCACACGTACTTAAGATCTAGGTCACCCTTTTACAAGCACTTTTGCAACTTTACACTGCCAGCGCTTCCAAAATCAAGCAAGTGGACTTGTCAAACGAATTTAGTATATAGAGTAATGTCTCTCCTATCTATACAAATAGACAATATGAAAATCGGACAAAAATAGATTTTTTATGAATATTTTTTCGGGAGAGTAGTGGGAATACTTGGGATTTGCCTCACTGATTCAGCAGTGCCGTGAACACCCTATATATATATATATATATATATATATATATATATATATATATATATATATATATATATATATATATATATATATATATATATATATATATATATATATATATTTATATATATGTGTGTGTGTGTATGTGTCTATATGACCTACCTGTCAGACAGAGCGTGCCATAATTGATGGAGGTGATCAAAGCCGTGAAGCCATGGCTTTCTTGAAAGGCCTCCAGGAACATGGGGTAGAATACTCCTGATGTCTGGCAGATCCCCGACTGCATCATGTTGGCCAGCAAACAGGAGATGACCACAAGCCAGCTATAGGCGCCATCCATCTGCTCCAGCCGAGCCGCCATGATCCTGCTGCTGCTGCTGCTGTCTGACTAGCCTAGCTTACTAGAGCTGGCTTATTCTTTACCAACTAGTCATTATTTTGTGACTAGTCAAGTCATTATAGTACTTTTCAGATTTGCCAGATGGCAGCACTGCTGGATTCTCTCATGGCTGTTAAGCCAGCCTAATGTCACAGTTGTACCTATCAATAGAATCAGCTTTGAACCTGTTAAGCCGACAGCAGGAAAAAGTCTTCTGTCGAATATTCATAGTCTATTAATACCCTCCAACCACAGACCTTCATTTCTTGTAAGCATATTTCAGACCAGCCCCTTGAGAAGTGAAGGGCATTTTTATGATCCCAACATGAGCTGGGCTCACAGAGGGAAGTCATTGATGAGGTGTGACTAATTTGTAACATATGCTGGACTGTGATTGTGTAGAACAAACACAGTTGACCTGCTACATCTTAACAGATTCACCACAGTCAGGATAGTAACTTCAGGATAACATTTCACATGCCAGCTTGACCTAAGATAGAATAGGATACAGTGAATTAAAAAAATCAAACTGTATGTGTGAATACCCGTATAAAAGGCAGAGCTTTATTCTTATCTCAACAAACTGGAATGGGTAAATTAGCAGTGTATGAGCCGCTCCCACTAGCTATGGATGCATATTTAGCAAAGGAAAGTGGTCCTAGAAATCCACCTGAACTGTCCGCTGTGCTAGTGATATCACCACTAATATCTGTAATGGAGGAGCAAACAAGGAAACTTCAGAGAAACTTCTGATTAGCAAACACAGCTATGTATTTGCTAGCCCCAAGGCAATACTACAGGGAGGAAGGGCTATATATTGAAATCCAGGGCATTTTATTAGTGCCTGAAAGCCACATACATTGAGTCATTGATGAAAGTCATTGTATATCAAACTGGTAAATATATTTTCATTCTTTATCCAGGGGCTAAGCCCAGTTTTAAGGATAGAACAAAAGTTAAAACTAATTCTTCCACAATCAGTGGGTGTCTAGTTTGATGTATCCTAATAACTTAATTTCAATGCTTAATTTTACCTGTTACCTATTTTAAATGTTAATTAGTAGACAACTCAATAAGAAAAAGATGAGTGGGGAGATGCATATTTAAGTGAATGACATGAGATTAAAAAATATTACATTGTCTATTTGTCTTTACAAGTGACTAGCAGGGGGTGGTGGTAAAAAGTTCTCGAAGTCTCCCTCCCCTCATAGTCCATGAGCTGACGTTCGAAATCCCTCCCCCCCTGGGGAATTTTGGAGACTATTGAATTTTACCAAAATTTGCTTAAAATCTAAACTTTAGAGTGAGAAAGTGCAATACTAGACCTCTTTTGTGACATGATGCTGTTTTTTTGTTGTTTGCATTCCTCTTGCTTTTAAAATGATTTTGGGCCATATGTGAGGGAGCCCTAATACCAACTCACATTGTCAACAGGGAACATTCAAACCATAAATCAAGATTATCAAACACACTCAATAGTTCCACCAATATGCCTGAATGGGCATAACAAAGGACACGTATATCCCGCTCCCCCTCCCATACTAGCTATTTGTGGTGAACAAATAGCCTTTAGGTTGGCATGAAGCATTTAAACTGTTTTTGAGTTTTATCCATAATATCCAATCCTTGAGTGAAATATATGTGCTGTGTGCTGATCCATGGAGAGAAATGACTACAGAACTAGATACTGACCCACATCGATCCGGGCCATAAATGCCATACTTGCCGGTGCTGAATCTATTCATTGTTCCCATAACCCCATCACCCAGTTTAAAGTAGAAAGTCAAGTTAAATCTTTATTTCATAAAGTATAGAAGTTGCAATACATAGGCGAAAACAGACATATGTACATGTTTAAAACATAAATACAATCATTATTTTCTTTAGTGGACAGAATATTAACCAGAGGGCTTTACACTTCTGCTGCATGGTCTTAGCCAGGAGGGCGTCTGGGTGTCTTTTCGGACACCCAAACCCTTAAAAAGCACCCCTAAGGACTCCCAGAAATTTTTGTGAAGAATTTCTTAAAATGTCAATCTCAAGCATATAATTGAGTTTTTTCATCTCCATTATATTCCAATGACACTGTATAAGAATATCATGCCTTATTTTGATAAATTTACACATGTTTATGGTTGAAATACGAGTATGTTGTGGTCCCCCTTAAAATTTTGATAAACTTTTAGGCACCCAGTTTTAGGCACCCAGTTTCCAAATCCTGGCGAAGACCCTGCTTCTGCAATATATTTCTATAGAGGTAATTAAGTTTGAGGAAGTGGTCTTCAAGTGGTTTGGGTATGAATACCCTAGCAACCTCCCTTGGAGGTAGGCGTGCCGTTAAGCCACGTGCATCCTAATGTATGCACACTCAAAACAGATAATGAGCCACAAGGAACCTGAGCAATGTGTCCAGGCTCAATACCAATAACCGACACCTGGTGTGGAGATTAAGAACTAAACTGGACTCAGCAAGCACAGTGAATAAAGACCGCAAGCATTATAAGAGAGCAAGCAATATTCAGAAATACAAAAGTATTCAGCCTGGTATCGAGGCTACTGTCTGACCAGTGTGATGCTGGTGGCCACAATGCCTGTATGCTGAAACTACTAGCAACTGGTCACGAGGTCACCGTGACATGCAGTACCCTCGTATCACGGCTCTTCATCCAGTGGAGTCAGCTACGTTAACCCATTCAGGGATGAGCAATGTTCCCTTTGCATGCAGAGGACTCAACCCCGTGAACCCGTTGACGTCTGAATGAGTTCATGTTCCTTTTGTATCTACAGGACCCCATTCCGTTAACCCATTCACGCCTGGATGAGCAATGTTCCCTTTGCATACAGAGGACTCCACCCCGTGAACCCGTTGACGCCTGAATGAGTTCATGTTCCTTTTGTATCTACAGGACCCGATTTAACACCCGTTAACCCATTTAATCCCAGGATGAAAACACGTTCTGACCGAAATCTAAACCTCTTGGTACCAAAGCAATATATTGCAAAATATTTGGGGGACTGGAAGTCTTTTTATCCATTTAAAAACAGGGCATACAGTGGGCTGGGGACTCAATGTAAAACACGCTACATTTCTAGCTTTGTGTATAAGACACGCCCCCGGTTTGAGTGTAAAAGAAAAAAGTGCACACGTACTTACAGTGCCACAGGACGTTTTGATGAGCTGGATTCAGAGTTAACCCTTATGCTGCTGGTGGCTAGTTTGGCCAATACAAGATGATGCGAAAAACCTGGAAAATGACAGAAACCTGGCAAATGGGTACTCATCTGAAAGTACTCATCGAGAGCTATCCAATGAATACCAATATGATAGGGTTAAGATGTTTTTCAAAAATCTTTGCGTCATTGTGCTTTGGACGAAAGTAGTCTCAGCATTGGAAGGGTTAACAGATGCTCAATTGTTTATCAGAGCTACCCCTTTTGTGTAAACATACCGCACAATAGTAACGTGCACAAAGTAGCTCAGTTGGTTAGGTGTCGCACTTTGGTCTGTCCTTGGGCAAGACAGTTTATTCTATATTGCTTCAGTCTACCCAGCTGCAAAATGGGTACCTAGCATAAATAAGGCAGTGCTTAGAGCGTGTGCGCTATATGCTGCCAGTTGCTCTGGAATTTCCCCCAGGGGATTGAAATGGTTTCCGAGTGTACAGTGCCTGCTAGGGGAGGAAGGTCGTGTGAGCGCTTCGGTGGATACAAGACTTTGTACCACAGTTGCTTGCCTTCCACCAATCAGAGGCCTGGAAAAGTGTAGGGTTATAGGATATAACCCACACTTTTCAAGCCTTTGTTCTCTAAGCTGCCTAAAACCAAAGGTGTTACCCAAGGGTATACTTTTCTCGGCCTGTGATTGGTGGAAGGCAGTCAACTGTGGTACAAGCCACATAGACTCCTCGGAAGCTGTGGTGTATGTGATACCCTCGGGGTTACTCGGCTCCGCCTCGTTACACCTTGGGTATATCCCATACACCACAGCTTCCTTGGGGTCTATCTATCACATAAACCGAATACCTTTACCTTTACCTTTACGTGACTGCTCGACTGAATTACACGCCGCTAATGTCTATAGTTAGCCTGTATAGATAGATAGCTCTATCACTGTGGAGGGGACCACCTTACTCCTGTTATCCTTATTTAACAGAGAGTCGAAATCAAGGGTTTTTAAAACAACTCTACTTTAAATACGTTGTCTATTGATGCTACATTTTAAAATTGTTTACTCTTAAAATATCAAGCGCCTGTTAGCCAGAGGGTCCGATGGATGAGTTAAATAAATAATAAATAAATGAATGTTAGGTTTGTAGTCTTGTTCCATTTTATCAATGTTCACACGACTCTTACATTTATTCCTTAGCAGGCCTGTTTAATCTTTGAACCATTTCAACTCCCTAGCTGGGGAGCATGCAACCTTGGCAGCCATTTCGGCGCTCTTAGGTTGAAGCAATCAGATGTCCTTCATGCCAAGTCCCCTATTCACAGCTGGGTGAACTGAGGCAATGTGAAGTGAACTGTCTTGCCCAAGGACAGACCAAAGTGACCCGGCCGGGAATCGAACCGCCGACTCTCTGATGGCTGGCCCAACACCTAACCAATTGAGCTACCCTGTCTGGTAATGTTAGTGTGTAATAATAGCCGGCCTTTGTCCGATGGTGATTATAGACTAAGATATCCTATTTCACCCTTCAAATCAATGCTAAGAGAACTGTCGTCCGAAGCACGAGGACGCAAAGATTTTCAAAAGCCATCCCACCCTGGTCATGTTGGTATTCATTGGATAGCTCTCGCGAAATACTCTCAGATGAGTACCCATTTGACAGGGTTTCAGTCATCCTTTCAGTTTTTTTGCATACTTTTGTATTAGCCAAATTAGCCACCAGCAGCATAAGGGTTAAGCGCCAGAATTTCTAGCGCATGTGACCTCGGTATCCCAGGAGATACAAGTCCACTGCATCATGATATTAACCATATATCTTATAAAGCTTTAAGAAGTTCTAAGTGCGATCGAGGACACTTTTTCGGCTGAAACTTTACCCTGACCTTTATATGTTTTTGCCTACGTGGGTTTGTTTTGCAATCATACTTTGAACTCGGATGATCTAATCCATGACAGCTATTATCTTTTATCTGAGAAAGAGTACATGAACGGCCACAGGTAAAAGGTGGACTACAATAGCGAATACTGGCGGTGGTGGAGGGGTCATTGATAGTGAAATATGACCCATACATACGTTCTTAAAATTTCGGAGATGAAGTTTTCATTTCCATAAATCCAAACGTTTTTTTTTCGCGTATACACCGATTGATGCGGTATGCATACTTATGCCTGAACACTGAACACTGGTCAGCAGTGACTTGGTTATCAAAGGTTATTAAAGGTTATCAAAGGTTAAGGAAACCGGCGTGTCTGGTTCTTTTTAAAATATGATAATAAAGTAAAGGCGTAGCCAATTTTCCTAGTGCCTCTACTACAACATTCTAAAACGTTGAAATGCTGAGTGTACTTTCGGATAAGTCATATGAACAAAATAATGGTACTAGCTCATTCGAACTTTGACACATGATAACTTTTTCTCTAACTACCTTATGGCCCATGGTTTACAGAATATCGTAATCCATGTCAATTTAGTATTACTAAATGTCAATATGAATAATTCATTATTGAAAATTAATTAATTATCATGCATTCTAATTTATTACGTTTTGATATCCATAAATCATTTATAGATTAAAAAAAAGCTTTATTGATTTTTAAAAATCACTTTTAGATACTAGTGTCATCAAATGACAAATTCTATAGATATTAATACATCTATATGATAAGGTAGAAGCCTACGAGAGATGTTTTCATCGAGGGAAACTTTGGCCCAGCAACATGCATATCACACGAATATATCCTAAATTGTATGCCTTACTTTAATACATAACTTAACTGCGAATCTCGGCACTCATGATCTATTCGCTTCTGTCAGCGTGATCATTTACTGTTAGGAGGATAGAGGGAGAGGTATTTGTAAAATCAGGACTTTTTTATAATTTATTGCTCCATAAACAGTACAGAATAATACTCAGTAATGAGACAAAAGTTGTACATAATATTCCATATACAATATCAGGTGTGGACAGACAACATTAAAAAGACTGCATACTCATTCAGTATTACCTTCTAAGCAGGTTATAAATTGGAGACCATTGTCCTAGGGCTTTTTCTTCTGTGTGATATTGTTGATATGTATTCGTCTATTATTAGGTACTCCTTTAAAGTAGTAACTATTGATTCCTTATGTATTACTTTCTTAGGAGAATATTTTATGCTTAAATGTTATGAATATGTAGTTCACTAGAATCGAGTACTGTTTAATACCCAGGATAGCAGTTTCAGTGTTACATACTACTTTAAAAAAAAAATCAGGACTTTGTGAATCTGCTACGTCATCTTCTGTTCAGATTCTTTGTAGTAAGGTGAGACTACATTGTATCTCTTAACGTACGACCTCTCCGCTGCTGCCAGGGTCATCATTTACTCAGTGATTCTTTTGATGATGAAGGTAATCTATTTGATAATGTTTGTTAAATCAGGACTTTGTGAATCTACTACCCTTTCAGTCTTTCATTACTGAACAGAAAATACGTAGCACGGTAGCAGACTCATATGGATATGATTTTATAAATACCCCTCCTGCCTTATTTATCAAATGCAATTGATTGGGTAAATGATGACCCTGCCAATAGTAAGGAGGCCATACTTCTCGAGATATGCAGTAGACTTACAACAGAGGTCACATTCCCTGATGACTTCCGTGAGACCAACTGATCTTAGCCAATCATAAATCTCCAGCAAGTTGGTTGGGTCTAAAGACGGGTCTTGTGTGCTGCGAACACATTCCATGTGGTTGCGTGACAAGTTTCTATCTGTGGGCGTGCATAGGTCGTGCAATATTCTCACAACCAACTAAAGTCAGTCTCAATTTCATTCCCTAAACAGATGCTATTCTCACAACTGAATTGAGAATGACCAAAGAGTGTCTTGAAAGTGTATTAAGAATATCTCTTGTTCAATGCCAGGTGTTATATAGATGAGGAAATCCTCATCGTCGTTATCTCTGCCGCATTTCTGTGCACAAACGCCTTGGAGTTTCACAAGAATGGAGTTTCACAAGTTTGGTTGTGAATAACAGCACATACTCAAATGAATTGTGGTCTCAAGTTGGGTGTGCATCTCTCTCAAGAGTGAGGCACAACCAGCACAACCCTGCGAGTCAGTTGAGGGTCGTCAACTGGTCGAGAAGACAATTGCAAAGCGTATCAAGAATCCCTCCAAGACCCGTGACCTCTGATCTTTGGTTGTACAACCTCTACACAACCTCAGAAACATTAAAAACAAACTTGTGACACTCTAAATTTTGTCTCACATTTGTGACCTTTTTTGGTCCATTTCAGGTCAAGTATTTAGGTTGTGTATGTTTTGCGACCGAAGCTTAGTCACAGGCACGAAGACAATTGTCAAGGGACATGTCATACACGGGCCTTTCAGATTTTTTATGACGTCATCTGTGTAACGTACCTGAACTCATTGATATCTAACTTAGAGCATTTAGGTATGTTTACAGAATAATCATATTGGTTATTTTTCTGGAGTCTTGGTTCTCTCTCTCTCTCTGACTTCTTGTTGCTCACCCTCTCATTCTTGGTACTCTTTCTCGTAATCTTGTTCTCCATCACACATCTTGGAATCAATGAGCAAATAGCATGCCATAATTTACAGTGCATTTTTTGAAAAGTATTGTCTCATCTGCCTGGTGGCGCCATCTATTGTCAGAAGTCTACAACATGGTCTAGCATGGCATAGAATTTGGGTGAAATGATATGATTTTGAACCAAGCCCTAGCTGCGAACAGGGTTGGCTAGTAATGACAGACATGAAGGAAGATGTGCGAAATATCTAGTGATGAAAAAAGGGTAGTTTAAGTTAGAAAAAACAACCTGGCATTGTAGATTCTCAAAATTATTTAACAGATCCTCGTTTTTTCCTTAAGATCCAGCAGGATGTCTAGAGAGAATCAGAATCAGCAACATACCTCTTTGCTATCAGAGGACAGCTCTTAGATAACGCTTGTGGAAGTCTGATCACATGACTCACATCGAAAATCATTATTACCATAGAAGAGGTGTCTTTTGATGTCTTATAAAGTAACCTGGTAGGCAGGGATTTGATGTAGAGATAGACAACATAAACCATCATGGTTCATTATTCAGAAATGAGTCCAACATGGAATGTGAATAATTAAGATTCTCCATATACTAACTTGCTACTGATACTAAAGTCAGAAAAAAGTGACAACTACCTGGTGCCATTTATATTGAACTATATGTACACTTCTAAAAGGAAGTATGGTCATGCATCTGGAAGAATAAAACCGATCTCGCCAGTAGCAGGCAGAAGAAGAGACATATACTGGTCAATCATGGTACTTCTCTAAGCGAGCGCTTTAAAGTTAAAGTTTAACTTTAACTAATTTAAAGTTCAACTTTCAGCCTGCGAAGTGAGCAGTCATGACTCTTTCTACCGAACTATGCCAGCACCTAATCAAACGCTGCAAACTGAATATACTCACACACTGGCAGATTTCTTTCGGAAACACTACCACCAAATTCTAACCCAACTAACAGAAATCCTTGTATCAGAAATTTAATCTAAATTTCTGGCATATTGATGCCTAACTAAAGCTCAATCGCATTGGTGGCAATCTTCCTTATGCATGGAATTCCATTCAAATCAACAATTGTCTTGAAGAAAATGTTGGTGTATTTTCTATTTAACAGACATCTTGTGGCACACATTGTTTGCACATGTATGTCATTATTAGGGTAATTATGATATTATGATAATTGACTCATTTGGTCTACTTATGTATTTGGTAACAGGTGGTACTGTATAGTTGACGTATCTAATGGTCATATGTGTACTTAATATGGACTACAGTGGACCTTTGGTTGGGTTTTGTAATTTGTTATGATATGGTACATCAACTACACAGAGTACATATGTATGTAGGACAACTATGTATTCCTTTGGCCCTACTTTTCTATTGTTCTTGAGGTGTTTTGGAGGTGTGTTTCATTACTCTGTTGTATTGTTTATGTGTACACTGTGGAGACATCTGTTGGAGAAAATTTGAACTATCTCAGGGAAATAACTAGGATTAGTCGACTTTGGGGGTGCTGTGACCAGTTACATTTGAAAGAGTAGGCATGTTCTGGTCAACGGGTGAAAGAGGCACTAGTGGACCTCTCACAATCTGTAGATTCTATGTAAATTGTAGCTTTAACTACTCTATTACTTTATCATGTCTTGTCTTGTTTAAATAAAAAAAAATCTGCAATATGAGAAAGAATGAAAAAATACTGTACATAATTGAAATAAAAATCTGATTACACACACACGAAAAAAATATCATATTCTATAATATATGGTAATAGGAACCAGGTGATTTTAAACACGCTTAGAACGCTCTTCCTGATCAACTCTCTACCATTGGTACAACTTGTAATTACACAAAATGAACATAGGATTAACATTCTTCAAGCTTTAATACACAATTAACACATTGTCACATCAGCAGCATTACGCTGCATACTATACAATATAATCAAATTAGTAGCTTCTTAACATACTAGAAGTCTATCCCTTTAGAAATATTACGCCATAAGTAATGAATAAAACATTTTCTGTAAAAATGTAGTTAATACTGAGAAGCATATATTTTCTTTTAAACATGCAACAACTTGTCTTAATCTTTAACTACCTGCGCCTTTCGCTGGCCATGCTCTCAGAGTAAGTTTAGCCTATAAACCTCGGAAACTTTGCAACAATTATATGCATATGCTTATGCCAATTATAAACACTTCTTTGCAGAAGGGCTGCACAAGCTATTATATGCCAGAAATATCTAAAAGTGAAATAGCCATTTTAAAATCCAATCGTGGTAGTCTGACCAGATAAGAATTGATAGTTTGCATGCGGATGTACAGTGGCTGGAATTTCTCACGGTACTACAGACCAAGCTGCTATGGACTCTTCAACAAAGACAATCCTCATTATGATAGTTTTTTTCTAGGATGTAGAGAGGTTTCGAACATGTTCGCAGATCAGTCTATGGTCCGCGACCTACCTACGGACATTTGATGACTTACATGTTCGCAAACCTCTCTACGGCCCACGACCACTGATATTTGACTGCACGACCTTTACGGGTGAGGCCAACTCCTTAAGGCCCCCGCAAGGTGATCCTGCGATCGCCACAGTTTTCGGCCGCAAACAGACCGCACGGCGGACGGATGCCTTATGTGACCAGGATATAGGGATTAAGTTAGCGGTGGAGAGCCGGTTGGCGAATTAAGCTGAAGACCTGCTGACAACCCGTCCGAGGCACTTGCGCCGATGACGGGTTGTCAGCAGGTCCGAAGGGAGCAGGTCAGATAAAACACTTTTATAGCAGTTTAAGAACTTTATTCAATAGTGCACCGACCTTCTGCACTATCTTGCATAGTCCCCGCCCCCCGAGGCATATTTTTTTGTCACTAATCCCCGCCCCCGGGGCACATTTTTTAAAAGGGGCCCTAAAGGCTTACATACATATCAGGCTTTTTTTTTTTCACTAATCCCCGCCCCCGGGGCACATTTTTTAAAAGGGGCCCTAAAGGCTTACATACATATCAGCTTATATGAAAGTAATACACTTCAAGAACAGGATGCTGCCCTTCTTTTTCTCTCGGTGATCCCATGAGGGGATATTTTTGCATATTGCCATCATCCTGCTCAGCCCCTGGCAGCCACTGGCTGCAGCCATGTTTATCAATTGGGTGGCAGAGATCACTTCATAGCTCTGTGCTTATCTCATGCACCACTAAGCTCCTTTGCTACCTAATAACACTGACCACAGCAGGAGGTGATGACCCGGATTCACAATGGCGGCGACCTTGGCTCAGAGGAGGTGCTATTCACTAATTGCAATTTTAGATTTCTCTTTGTGTGGAGCTCTAGGGCTTCCCTGTTTATGACAGATGTTGAGCTATGTTAATGAACTTTCATATGAACATATGATTTGTTCTTCCCCAAGTTTCCCTTTAAACCACATTTTCTATCCATGTGGGCATCAAAAATATGATAAATAAACTTTTATTGTGTTGATTTGTACAAATGCAGGAAGATCCTAGAAAAATACTATCATAATGAGGGCCTTCATGCACCTCATGAAGATTGTCTTTGTTGAAGAGTCCATAGCAGCTTGGTCTGTAGTACCGTGAGAAATTCCAGCCACTGTACATCCTCATGCAAACTATCAATTCTTATCTGGTCAGACTACCACGATTGGATTTTAAAATGGCTATTTTATTTTTAGATATTCCTGGCATATAATAGCTTGTGCAGCCCCTCTGCAAAGAAGTGTTTATAATTGGCATAAGCATATGTACTGATACCTTGAAAAAAGTTTCACTGGATTGGTCAGTTTCGAAGTTCATTTGGACGAAATTTGCAATGTGCGCAAGTTTTGTGCGCAACTTGTTTCTGCAAAGTACAAACAAAAGCAGCGAACTCTATCGGCGGCATTTGGGAAAGAATGACGTCACGATGAGACAGAATCCCGTCGTTATTTTGTGACTGCTTTACAAGTTAATGCAGAATGATTAGGGAACGCACTAGTGCGTTGCACATACTTTTGACCGCCACTGACCACGCAACATGTGCAATCACGCAACAAATGCTCACGCGACGTCATGATTATAGTAGCGAAAAAGTTGAGGTGAGTTACATTGCGAGGACTCTGCCAAAAGACATTTCTTGCCGAGCGGGGCATTAGTATTAAAAGGTCTTGTTCTGCTTGCCAGATTGCCGTTTTTTTGCCGAATTCACTTGCAACGGGACAAGCGGTTATGTTGCACGCTGGACAGGTTGAAATCGTAGCAATTGTTATGCCATTAATTTTTGGTCAATCACTTCTCATAGTCATACTGTGTGGTTATTTCACAAAATCTTTCGAGATTCTCGTGCATTTAAATCTTTGCGTTGTAGTCTTATTATAATTAAAGTGTTATCCTCCAAATTTTACGAGATTCAGTAATCATCAATGTGTTTGTTTCCCGGTTTGTTTTTGTTAAAATTCTTGTTTTTTTCCTCGTATTTATATAAAAAAGATAATTTCATACTAGCCACATTCAGTGCCGGTCGTATCATTATGACAATATCTCATACCATTTGTTTATCCACTGTTAGACGGCAGATTGGATAAATAGGAATTTGGTATAAGGAGGATTTGGGTGGTATTCACTATCCCCGCCCTGTGCCCTGGCCTATATCGTCGCTCTACTAATTAGTTATGTCCCCTCTCTGCGGGGCAGCATTTTGCCATTTTTGGTGTACTAAACAGGATAAGCCCGACATCGCTCGGCCATTTCCAGGACCCCCTCCCGGGGATTCAATTGGCTGGTGCATAACGTTACGGCACGGAGGGTCTACTTCCCACCCGTCTATCAAAGGTCACTGATATGTACCCAAGTTCACGATCACGTGCGTAAGATTGAGATCGCACGCTATATTGTTGTCATGAAGATATTCCCTGAGTTGTTAATAGAAGCCTCATGATGATGCGTAAAAACGCAGTGAGAATTGATAAAATTACAGTGAGATTTAGAAAGAAAAATTTGAAAAATGAGTAGTTCAGTATATGGCTAAGAAATGCTAGAAATAAAAAGAAATAAAAAGTCCATAAAATTCATAATTTTAAGTGCCAGGAATGGCTGATAATGCATCTCAGAACATCAATAACCCTTTGGCTGCCACACAATTTGGCCTAATATGGTGCCTTAGCCGCCCACTAATATATGTGTTTACCGATTCAAGATCCATGTCGGCGTTCCCCGCAGCATTGCATCTCGAAGAAGAACAAATGTATAGTCATAACTAGGATCTAAACTTAATCAGAACAACCGGGTCGCTAGTTCCAAGAAATCATTGTACACAGTCAATCAAAATTCATTAATTCATTCTCATATTGAGACACACATTAAATTAACATGAGAAACTATCAGAAATTGATAAAATCTTTAGGATATATAATGGTTAAGTACGTGTCAAAACGGTCATTATAGGAACAAAAGAAGTTACTATATATTAAGTGTAAGAGTGGTTGACCATATTGCCTTTTACAGGTCAAAAAACGTTTATTTAGCCAAATGAAATCTGAAGAGTATTGGTCTCTCCTAGAAAATGAAACGGATTTATTTTTTTAGGAAATGGCAAAGGATTGCAAATGATAAATGAAATCTTATTCAATCTGACATATTCACATATTTTTTATCTTACATTGCATGACATGTATGCCAGTACACTAGGGAGCTTCATACATCATGACTCACCTTCTGTACAAGACTTTTATTGTATGAATATATGACGACAATGAATGAACAAAAAAACTCTGTCTTACCGAGAATTTAAAGAGACGTTACATGACAAGCTCAGATAACATACACACGTTTAAGATATAATCATTTTCTTAAAGGTACACAGCAGTAGTCTCAATATATAGTAAGCCATAATATATTCACTAAAACCAATCGATAGATATGTGATTTTCAAAATGTAAAGATGAATAACCTTTGCTTATTGTGTGTCGGTAAATCTATTTTTTGTTTTGATTTTAGGCTTCGTTGAAGCATACAAATGTTCCTCATTCAAAAATTGCAAGTATCTAATTGATAAGAAAGTTGGTGAGGAAATCATCTCAGAACACACGCATCGGTTTTGCACCCATGTGCGTTATCTTAGAGGCAGTGTTCAAAGGTTATTGGTGCATTACCCATTTGAATGTATCGAGTATTCACTAGGAGGTAGAGCTAAGCATTAGCAATCATATCCTTCTTCTCTGGCCATATAGATGCTTGAGTCAAGCTGAAAAAGATATTTGAGGGAATATAACATCCATTCATGATATCAGTGATCAATCTGAAAGCATAATGACCTTAGAATAACATCTGCATAGTGTAAATTAGACATAAACTAACACATGTAAACACAAAATGACTTTCCTATTCAAGTTTTTTCACGATGTAAGAAAGCCATATCTAATAATCTGTATCTACATTTGATTAACGAATGCGGATGGCTTAAATTGGTATTATTGAACTATACTGTAAATCCTATAAACATCCACGAAATTAAACGTGTTGTAATCTATGTTCAGAATTTAAGCGCATGAGCCGGTGAGAAAATAGTTAAGTACTTACTCAAGTAGGCTTTGATGAGCCTTATCGTCACTTCTTTCGTTCACTTTTAGATAAATGTCTTTTTGGGCTTTTTTTTCTCAGGATAATTGGTATGATAAGGAGAAGCCCGCTAAGCAGGCAGCAGGCAGAACCCAAATAGAATGATGGGTAATAGACATTGGAAGCATCAAACATCCAACCTGCAAGGAAAGAAGGAATTCAAACGGCAAGCTGAAAATGCATAGATAACGATTTTTTTTGTTAAAGCAAATGCATGCATAACCATAGCGAGCCTAATATGAAATGAATGGGTTGGTTGTATTTATCAGGCAACTCACCGCCAACCAAATTACCCATTCACATTTTGCTGGGCAGAAACGTACACTGCATATGCAAATGAATACTTCAATTAAACACAATGATAACAGGGCAAAGCCTAGAGTAAATGAACTAAAATGAATAACGGTGGATAACACTACTGTGACATACTTTCCAAGCAGGATGCATCGAATGTTATGACCAGCTGATCCTTCAAGGCTTCAACATATAAACTGGTCACAAAAATCATGAATAATGAAGAGAGGCAATGGTCAGAGCTTTCATAGACATGCTGACTTAATGAGAGTATCATGTAACGGCGTGTGATGATACATGAATTGACCATTTAAATAGAAACTATTAGGTTCAATATGTAGAAATAAGAGTAGAGAGATAATCTATAGGGTGAGAATTAAGGTAATTGCAGAAATCCAATAGATGAAGAATGTCATGTTCGGAAAGAAGATATGAAATGTTTACAGATGATATAACTGAAAATGTATTTGTCCAAATATAACTGTACCTGCAACAGGGGCTCCTAAAAACATCACAACTCCACTGAGAACAGACATGTATCCGTATCCAAATACAAACAGGTCATCCCCAGAGTACAAGAGGGTGATGGCAGCTAGGGGACCACCATAGCCAGCAAAGGATATCCCGAAAAGTACACTGACTACCACCATCCCAATGTAATTTGTCACAAATGGAACACAGCCGCTTGCAATCCCCATTAACAGAAGCAGTAGCATTTCCACAATCTGTGTGTCCACCCCGGGGACGTCCAGTAGGGGTCCAAGGATGACACGAGCCACCACCCCTGACAATCCTGTGGCAGACACTAGGGTAGACATTTCGAGGGCATCTAAGTGCAATTCCTTAGCAGAGTATGTTGGCATGTGCGTTGCAAACACTGAATACCCAAATGTGTACAAGAAAATGCTGGCACACAAGATTGAGAAATCTACGCGAGAGAAAAGAGCATGGCATGTTTGAAGAGTTGATTTGGTATCAGAGTCCTGGATTTCAAGTGATTTGGAGGTGTCTTGTTTATCCAACCTCAAAGGTCGTAAAGTAGCAGCGCATACACATGCGTTGAAGGAAATTCCAGCTAGGAGAAGTAGAGCACCCTGCCAACCATAGGTCCTTGAAAGTACCTCAATGATATAGGGGTAGATGAAATTGCCAAGACCTGAACCAACTGACACCATGCCAAAGGCAACGCCCTTCCAACGACAAAAATAATCGGGTATTGCTGTCACGGCCACTACCGCAATGATTTCCAAACCAACACCTGAAATAACAAAAGGGTATGACGCATGAATAAGCACTAAACAGTGGTCTTAATGTAGTATAACTAGTTACGCCCCGTTGGAAAGTGCGGTTCGGCCTGCTATTTACTTGAAGTCATCCAGATCCCCGAGGCGGAGCTGAGTGCAGGCCTAACCGCACTTTACAACAGGGGGTAACAAATGTATTACCTGCTCTTTCATGGTAAGAAGAAAGAACGAATACATCCTATAAGATTTAAAAATAACTTTAGAGGCCATAACGAGGCTTGTGGCCTCTAGGGGTGAGATTGATGGCCACGTGGTTACGTAATATCAATTAAAATGGTGGTTCAAGTCGTAATATTGAATTATGCCGTTCGATATTGAATCTACAAAGTGTGTACGGCTCCAGGTCTAGCACCTAATGACCAATGAGCATAGATCATTACATCAGAGCAGGCAGGTGATGAATATGTCTCCCACTATTTCAGTTTAGCAGGGGAAAATATCTTTGCAGTCAATTCGTATCTGATAACAGAAAAGATGCATAAACACTCTTGTGCTCACCATCCTAATCTACTATATATTGAACATACAGAGGAATTCCTCTCATCTGAATTAATTCTTCATAAAGTGTGTATATTTAGATTGACCTGAGTTGTGAATCAATAATCATATTTCCATCGCCGTTCATACCTATCCTACGAGTACATGAATCTGCGTTTCAACATACTGTATAACTGGTTAATTCGGCGTGTATTTAAGTTGGCGTTTTTTTCAAAGAAATATTTTCCCTGTATTCATTTTGGCGTCTGGAGCAGTCAGTACAACACCCATCTATATGAAGACATACTAAAACTGTATTTTTATACGATCTTTAATTTGGCGTTGGTTGGCATTCGCCAAAAAACGCCGAATTGATAACCACGCCAAATTAACCAGTTATAAAGTAACTGATGAGCCTCTCATATTTAATACAGGCACACATTATGGATATGAATTACTAAACTTATGCCATTCTAAAAGATACTTCAGAGAACATGTATCTTGAAAAGCAAAATACAAATGAGGAGACAGAGTATAGGGAAGATTGTAAAACTCAGCAAATACAGTAATGTTATTTAATAGCTCACGAGAGAAGGACGTTCGTACCTGATATGATCCCGAATGAAAATATAAGAAAGAGTACCCCTGTTGCAAACGAGCTGATCACAAGACCACCAAATGTTAGAAGACCACCTATGATCAACGCAATTCTTTGTCCTAATCTGTCGATCATTACACTGGCAAAAGGACCTGTAACATAAAAGCAACACATCAGTTATAAAATTACGTGGTTGGCATAGGAGGCTGGACGGGCATGCGAATGCTTTGTTCGAAAATAGATGGATATCCATCATATAGTAAGATTCATCACACGTTTCATGCGAAAACATTGTTAGGCATTGACCATTTGATCTCCTTGTGGGATAATCTGTCCCTGGCAAATGAAAAAATATCTCTTTTGAATTCATTCTCAATTAAAGTGCCGGGAAATAGCTGGAATTAATTTCAGAGTGTCTAGACCAATAGAACTTATGGAAGCCTTGAAAGGGCCCAAGCCCACCAGACGCTAGGAGGTTCAAAATATTTTCAGCTCGGGGAAAAGATTATCCCATTTTACAAATCCTGGTTAAGTCCCAGTTTGAGGTAGTCGGTTTTAAGTTTACTTTTACTAATTCTAAGAAAATTAGAACACTACTGAAAATCACCCTGCTAAACAACATGTTTAGACTAAATGGAAACTACATAAAAAAACCAACCCCAGGATATCAAATGGTTGATGCCTTAGGCAAATAATCTCAAAAGATGGGCAGTCTACAATGTGTGTAAGATATTAAAGGCAAGCTATGGCATTAGCTTGTACTCCTTGTGTATGAGATATGATTAAATGACAGGTGGTAGATATACCATTGGAAATTCATCCGGCTATTATTTAGATATATACTAAACGGTCATTATTACAAGATTCAAGTAAATTATTTGATTAAACTGGACATGGAAAACATGAATAGTCATAAATGTATATGAAAATAATCATAACGCCACATAGCTGCTGTTAAATGGATTGACGTGCATCCAACCAAATCATCAACATCAGAAGCCACTATTGAGAAACTTAGGGTCACTTTTGCCAACCAGTGGTTGCCTGAAATTCTACTGAGTGACAATGGTTCATGTTTCACCAGTGAGGAGTATAAGCTATTCATGACACGAAATGGAATTTGATATATCACATCAGCTGCGTATCATCCATCATCAAATGGATTGGCTGAAAGAGCTGTACAGACATTCAAGGAATCTATGAGGAAAATGGAAGGTGGCACCCTAAATACCAAGGTAGCACGATTTCTGTTCAGATATTGAATGACTCCACAAACTGTGACAGGATCGTCACCAGCTGAGATGCTAAATAAGAGGAAGTTCAACACCCATTTTGATCTTCTAGAACCATGTTTGGTTAAACAAATTCAGAAACAACAGGAAAACTTAGCATGACCAACATACAAAACCACGCTATGCGAACAAAGTGTATGCATCAAATTTTGGATCAGGACAAAAGTGGGTACCAGGAATCGTCACAAAGGAATCTGACACATTGATTCAGGTTCAACTGGAAGATGGCAGGGAAATAAGCAGGAACTTGGATCATGCAAGAATTAAACATGACCATTCAGAAACACCAGCTACTTCTGCATCTACAGTTATGGAGAATCTTCCACAATCAATCACTCCAGTAGTGACCCCAGTTGGAACTACAAATACCAATGAAAGGGTTCAACCCGGGTCAGCGGAGACACCCAATGAAACTATGCATTGGTATATATAACGTGAATGCCGACAACCACAATGCTTTCAAGATTATGTAAGATAGGCAAATGGGCAGAATAATCCCAGTCTATTCCACAATAAGAAATGGGGCAGTCTGCAACCCTAAACAAATTCTGAGAATATTTATCACTTAAATGTGTATATCAAATACTATATCAAGCATATTAACCTTTTGTAAGTAGTCATCAAATTTACATATAAAGATTAGATATAACACTCTACAAACATAAGAATCAAAGACACTGGAATGGATACATCATGAACAGATCTTAGAAACAGTCATTAGACATTTGATTCCTATGAGGAAGACTCAATATTCACTACATGTAGTAGAAGACAATTATTGGCTTAATTAAGGGGGAGGATTGTAGTGTATCAGATAATGAACACACCCTATACGCAGTATAAACAAAAAGCTTTCTTGATTAGTTGTTTGATTTAAAGATTAATCTTGACAAGAAAATTTGATTTTAGCTCTTTCTAGTGGTAAGCAAATGATGTAATTAAGCACATAATGAGGTTACTGTCATAACCTCGTTTCGTACACAGGGAAAATCTGCTGATATTCTGTTCACAGGAGGCTCTACTCTTTGTAAGCATTTATAACCTCCAGAAGCAATTTAATGTCAAATCATTATCATACAAGCATAGCTATACAGTGTCATGTTCATTCCAACTATCTGATGTTGATTGGTGATCTTGCTTAATGATTACTTTTAGATTCACACGACCATAAAAATAAATAAAACTAGTGTTACAAGGCTTACCAATTACATGACTATTAATCAGCTACATGAACCCATGCAGTCAGCATACAGAGCATGTCATAGCACTGAGACTGCAATTGTGCGGGTACAGAACTACATCCTTCGCACTCTCGATCAGGGTGGGTCCGCCATCCTTGTGTTACTCGATCTTAGCGCTGCTTTCGATACAATCGATCACTCCATCCTTTTGTCTAGGATGGAGTCAGTTCTTGGAGTTAAAGGATCTGCTCTACAGTGGTTCAAATCGTACCTGCTAGGCAGGAAACAGAGGATTAAAAATCAATGATGACTTCTCCGGAAATCAGGAAATCCTGTGGTCTGTACCACAGGGATCTGTGTTGGGCGCACTATTGTTCCTAATATACATCATACCTCTGGCACAGCTAATCCGATCCTACGGTCTGAACAAGTGATAACACAATTGTTAAACGTGAAATCCTAAACCTTGAGAAATGTTTGTGTGACATTAGTGTTTGGATGTCTCAGAACAAGCTGAAACTCAACAATGACAAGACCGAAATCATTCTATTCGGCTCTAAGAAACACCTAGCTAAACTGAACATTAAGTCACTCTCTGTAGCCGGGACTGATGTGTCCATTGCATCTGAGCCTGTGCGGAATCTGGGAGCTATGTTTGACTCTCAATTGATCATGGCACTCCATGTCAAAAGTGTTGTCAAAAAATCTAGCTTTCACCTGAGAAATATTGGAAAAGCGAGACGTGTGTTAACAGAAGATGCCACAAAAACAGTGATGCAGTCACTGGTGATGTCTCGCTTGGATTACTGCAATGCTCTCCTAATTGGAATACAACAGGATTTGATTGCAAAGCTGCAGCGACTACAAAACAGTGCTGCAAGGATAGTATCGAGAACTAGGAAGTATGAACATATCACACCTGTTCTCATCAAGCTTCACTGGCTACCAATCAAATTCCGCATCCAATTTAATGTCCTACTGCTGGTATACAAGGCGCTAAACGGACTTGCACCTAAGTACATCAAGGAGCTGCTTGTGCCTTATAAACCAAGACGCCATCTACGATCAGAAGCAAAGGGCCTTCTGGATGAGCCTCGGACTAGACTCAAATTTGGAGATCGCGCTTTCTCCATTAGTGCACAGAGATTATGGAATGCGCTTCCACAACACCTGAAGGATTCTACATCGTGCCAGGCCTTCAAAAAGTGTCTCAAAACACACCTTCTCAGGCCCGCCCATTGAGGTGTTGTTGACTATGACTCAAACTATGACAATGTGCAGCGCTTTTGAACATTTTATGAATGGAAATGGCGCTATATAAATTCCAATTATTATTATTATTATTACATATAGACCCTGAGGAAGCTGTGGTGTGTGTGATTTTCCCAAGGGCCCGATGTTATAAAGGAAGTTAAAATTTAGCATGGTTTAGCCGACTAGCAGGTTTGTAATTTATTGGTGTCTATCTTATCACGTATATGCATATGTGTAAGTTGTAGTGTACCTATGTATGTATGTATGTATGTATGTATGTATGTATGTATGTATGTATGTGCGTGTGCATATGTATGCATGTATGTATATATGTATGCTTGTACATATGCATGTATACATGCATGTGAGTATGTATGTATGCCTGTATGTGTATTACACGAGGCCGGCTCTATTACCATCTAAAACATGGTCCTAAAACTATGTCATACACACTGGGCCGCATGTGCCGATTTACAAATATGATTGCCTCCTTGATGAAGATGGTGCCCAGCGTAAGGTAAACACATCCTCTCAAGACATCTTTGGACTACTTCTTCTTTATGAGTGAATTCATTAAAAAGTGCAGCGGCACGCACTGCTAGCTCATATAAATTGTAATCTCTGTGCAGTCAGGTATGAAGTAAATTTCGCATCGTTGGAGAAATGTTGGAAAGACGATTTTAAACATTGCACGGTATAGGGAGGTACCCTGAAATCTTTGTATGTATGTATGTATGAATGTAAGTATGTATGTATGTGTGTGTATGTATGATGGTGTGTATGTAGGTATATGTGTATGTATTACGTACATACACGATTTGCATGCAGGGTACGGAAAAGGGTATGGGTATGAGAAAGGGGTGCGGAAAGGCGGAACGGGAAGGCAGCTTTTTGTGTCTTTGACTGTATATAGTAATACAAAATAGTGCCCACAAAATGGCCGATTTGATCAGATCTAGTTCAAATGGTTACTTTCGTTTATTCATTACTCTGACTACAGTCTCGGTCTGTGTAGTGTATATACGGTATTCGGCTTATACTTATTCTTTCAAATCAACTACTGTTCCGTAGAAAACTATGCAAAGACGATGAAGTCAAACGAAATAGAATGTCATCCCATTTTGACTGTATGGGTAGAGCTGTACATTTATAAAATAGTATTTGGATTCTTATCAAATTGTGTTTATTCACTTACATCTGACTCACAAACAATGACCATGGGGTTCACCCTACCAATGTACATTACAACACCCTCCTTCCCTCATAGCGCTCGCTCTCTCTCTCTCCTTCTCTCTCTCTCTCTCTCTCTCTCTCTCTCTCTCTCTCTCTCTCTCTCTCTCTCTCTATATATATATATATATATATATATATATATATATATATATATATATATATATATATATATATGTGTGTGTGTGTGTGTGTGTGTGTGTGTGTGTGTGTATGTGTCAGACAGAGCGTGCCATAATTGATGGAGGTGATCAGAGCCGTGAAGCCATGGCTTTCTTGAAAGGCCTCCAGGAACATGGGGTAGAATACTCCTGATGTCTGGCAGATCCAGGGTTTGAATCCTTGATCCTGGGTGATATGAATGTCAACATTCTTGGAAATAATTCAGGCAAAACTACTTTGCTAAGAAATTTGAAGTCGTTTGAGACTGCTTTGAACTTAGACCAAATCATTCATTCGCCCACCAGAATTACACCTACCAGTGAGAGCGCGATTGATCTAATTTTCACCTCTGACAAAGGTAAAATTAATCAATCAGGGGTTATAAACTTTGGTTTGAGTGACCATTTTATCACCTTTTGTTCTAGGAAGATTAGTAAAGAAAAATTAAACCCCAGGAAACCAGTTAAGATCAGATCCATGAAAAACTATTCGAAACAGCTTTTTATTGAAAAACTAAAAGAGGTTGACTGGTCGGATGTCACTGGTAGCTATGACGTTGATTCCAGCTTTGAGAAATTTAAAGGGCTTTTCCTATCAATTATAGATTCCTTGGCTCCAGAGAAAGAGGTTCGGTTAAAGCAACGAACTGAACCGTGGTTCAATTCTGAAATTTCTGAGGCTATCTCTGAGAGGGACAATTGGTTACGGCTTTTTAAATCACTCAAAGTGGAATCCTTTTACATTAAGTATAAGTATTACAGAAACAGGGCACAAACTCTTGTTGCCAATGCAAAAAGAAACTTTTTCCGAGATCAAATAGCTACCAACAAAGACTGTCCTAGAAAGTTGTGGAAAATGTTAAAATCCTTGGGTATGCCATCTTAAAAGACTAAGTCGGCTGCCTCATCTATAGGGTTAACAATGGATGATGGCATTTGCTTTGAGGAGTCTAGGGTGGCCGATTCCTTTAATGATTTTTTCACCACAATTGCCCATAAATTGGTCAAAGAACTTCCTAGTGGCATCGGTAAATTCACAAGCTCCTTTTTCACCAATTTTTATAAAAGTAAAGGTATTCTTTTAGATAGTTTTAAATTCTCTTCTGTCAACCAACATGAAGTTGAAAAGTTTCTATGTGGGATGAGTCGCGATAAAGCCACGGGCATTGATGGAATACCAGCTAGATTTTTAAGAGATGGAGCAACAGAAATTTCGAAACCCATCACCCACATCATCAACGTATCTATTTCCAGTGGGAAGGTTCCATCAGAGTTCAAAATAGCTAGGGTGGTGCCTCTTCACAAGAAAAAAAAGTAAAACTGACGCTGGCAATTACCGGCCTGTATCTATTTTAAGTTGCTTGTCCAAAGTGTTCGAAAGAATCATTTACGATCAATTGTCCGAATATCTCAAATCAAAAAATCTGATATATGACTTGCAGTCAGGGTTTCGTCCAGGTTTTTCCACTGATACTACTCTTACCTATTTGACTGACTACATTAGAAAGGAAATGGATAGGGGTAGTCTCACTGGTATGGTCATGCTAGACCTGCAAAAAGCTTTTGATACGGTGGATCATTCCATTCTTCTCTCAAAATTAACAGCCATAGGGTTAGACCCTACCTCAGTTTCCTGGCTTGAGTCATATTTATCGGATCGATCACAATCAGTTGATGTTGGGGGAACCAGGTCAGATCCAAAACCTATCTCCTGTGGAGTCCCTCAGGGCTCCATTTTGGGGCCGCTCTTGTTCCTCATATATGTGAACGATATGCAGGCTTCAGTTAAATGTAAACTCCTGTTATATACTGATGACTCTGCTCTTCTTGTCTCTGGGGAAAATGTTAGTGAGATACAAAAAGTCCTGAGCCAAGAACTTAAGTCTGTTTGTGAGTGGCTTGTGGACAACAAGTTGTCCATACACCTTGGCAAAACGGAAACTATCTCATTTGGCTCATCACGTAAACTGTCCAGGACTGAGGAGCTTAAGGTCACTTGCAACAGGGTTTCCATTACTCCCAAAACAAGCGTCGGGTATTTGGGAGCGGAAATTGATCAAAATGTTTCTGGAGAAGCCATAGCGAGTAAAGTTTTATCTAAAGTTAATGGAAGACTTAAGTTTTTAATCAGGAAATCAAAATTCTTAGACCTGAAAACTAGGATAAGTGTTGTTAATGCCATTATCCAGTGTCACTTTGATTATGCATGTTCTTCATGGTTCTCGGGCTTATCAGCTTCTACAAAATCCAAATTACAGATCTGCCAAAACAAATTGATCCGTTTTGTACTTGATCTGTCTCCACGAACACATATTGGGTGGGAGCATTTTCAAATGACAGGTTGGCTACCTATTGAATATAGGGTTCATCAGCTCAAGCTAGGTCATATGTTCAAAATTTTTAATAAAGAAGCGCCTTCTTACCAACTGGAAAACTTCAGATTAGTAAAGGAGCACCATGCCTACATTACAAGGTCCAGTGTACATAACTTTATTTTACCAGGTGTAAACAGTGCTGGTAGAAACTCATTTTATTATACAGGGGCCAAATTATGGAATTCTCTGCCAGGTGAATTAATGAGCATCACAACATTACCTCATTTTAAGCAATGTGTTAAACTCCATTTATTGGACAAAGTAAGGCAGCAAGAAATGTCAGAATTTATTTATTTTTAATATATTCCATCTGTGATACTATGTCGACTAGTAATTTTGACTTCTTGCGTTGACAAAATGCTAATTTCCAAAGGTGCCAACTTAATACTCTTATATAAACAATTGAAATCTTCCTAAATGTGCCAATTAAATACTCCTTTAACTTAAAACATGACTCATATTGTGTGTTGCCAATGGGAATTGTATTGTTTAAAGGGACCACTATGGAAATAAGTGAATTATTCACTTTCTGGTGCTATCCCTGGGTATAAATTCCTAGGGTAATCTGTGCAATAGCATGGTGTTCTTCTGTTGACGCTTTGCAGAATGTATCAGCAGTTTTTCCGTATATATTGCATGTATTTTACCTATGTTGTATTTTATACCTTAATAAACATCAATCAATCAATCAATCAACTGGTCACCGTGACATGGTCAACGTTAATCGCCGTGACATGCGGTATCCTCGTTTGAACACCTCTCCATCTAGACTAGCTCCTAGTCTATGATTTACTTAGATATTGCTTTTCTCTGTTCTGATCTTTTGCTCAATATCTAGGTGTTAGTTTTAGTTGCTGTTGATAGATGGCACCAGTGGTGGTCACCCTGGTCAGTCAGAATCATATCCAAATAAACCCATGCTGGCCGCCTGGTAAGCCAATATAGAACTAAATATGGGTAGAAATCTTAGGATAATATGTAAACATTAGGTAAGTTATTAAAGAAGTGATAACATTTCTTGGCCTAGGACTAGGCTACTCTCCATCCAGTGGAGCCAGCTCCATTAACCCATTCACGCCTCGCTGAGCAATGTTCCCTTTGCATCCAGACGACTCCACCCCGTGAACCCGTTGACGTCTGAATGAGCACACGTTCCTTTTGTACCTACATGACCCCATTTAAACCCCGTTAACCAATTTAAGCCTGGGATGAACATACGTTCTGACCGAAATCGAAACCTCTTGATACCAAAGCAATATATTGCAAAATATTTGGGGGACTGGTAGTTTTTTATCCATTTAAGAACAGGGCATACAGTGGGCTAGGGACTCAATGTAAAACACGCTAGATTTCTAGCCTTTTGTATAAGACGCGCCCCCGGTTTGAGTGTAAAAGAAAAAAGTGCACACGTACTTACAGTGCCACAGGACGTTTTGATGAGCTGGATTCAGAGTTAACCCTTATGCTGCTGGTGGCTAGTTTGGTCAATACAAGATGATGCGAAAAAACTGGAAAATGACAGAAACCTGGCAAATGGGTACTCATCTGAAAGTACTCATCGAGAGCTATCCAATGAATACCAATATGATAGGGTTAAGATGTTTTTCAAAAATCTTTGCGTCATTGTGCTTTGGACGAAAGTAGTCTCAGTATTGGAAGGGTTAACAGATGCTCAATTGTTTATCAGAGCTACCCCTTTTGTGTAAACATACCGCACAACAGTAACGTGTACAAAGTAGCTCAGTTGGTTAGGTGTCGCACTTTGGTCTGTCCTTGGGCAAGATAGTTTATTCTATATTGCTTCAGTCTACCCAGCTGCAAAATGTTTACCTAGCATAAATAAGGCAGTGTTTAGAGCGTGTGCGCTATATGCTGCCAGTTGCTCTGGAATATCCCCCAGGGGATTGAAATTGTTTCCGAGTGTACAGTGCCTGCTAGGGGAGGAAGGTCGTGTGAGCGCTTCGGTGGATACAAGACTATAAACCGAATACCTTTACCTTTACGTGACTGATCGACTGAATTACACGCCGCTAATGTCTATGGTTAGCCTGTGTAGATAGATAGCTCTATCACTGCGGAGGGGACCACCTTACTCCTAGTATCCTTATTTAACAGAGAGTCGAGATCATGGCTTTTAAAACAACTCTACTTTAAATACGTTGTCTATTAATGCTACATTTTAAAATTGTTTACTCTCAAAATATCAAGCGCCTGTTAGCCAGAGGATCCGATGGATGAGCTCTTCCAAAAATACCAGCCAGGCTGTGACCTGACTGGAAAGTGCACACGTACTTAAGATCTAGGTCACCCTTTTACAAGCACTTTTGCAACTTTACACTGCCAGCGCTTCCAAAATCAAGCAAGTGGACTTGTCAAACTAATTTAGTATATAGAGTAATGTCTCTCCTATCTATACAAATAGACAATATGAAAATCGAACAAAAATATATTTTTTATGAATATTTTTTCGGGAGAGTAGTGGGAATACTTGGGATTTGCCTCACTGATTCAGCAGTGCCGTGAACACCCTATATATATTTATATATATATATATATATATATATATATATATATATATATATATATATATATATATATATATATATATATATATATATATATATTTATATATATGTGTGTGTATGTGTCTATATGACCTACCTGTCAGACAGAGCGTGCCATAATTGATGGAGGTGATCAAAGCCGTGAAGCCATGGCTTTCTTGAAAGGCCTCCAGGAACATGGGGTAGAATACTCCTGATGTCTGGCAGATCCCCGACTGCATCATGTTGGCCAGCAAACAGGAGATGACCACAAGCCAGCTATAGGCGCCATCCATCTGCTCTAGCCGAGCCGCCATGATCCTGCTGCTGCTGCTGCTGCTGTCTGACTAGCCTAGCTTACTAGAGCTGGCTTATTCTTTACCAACTAGTCATTATTTTGTGACTAGTCAAGTCATTATAGTACTTTTCAGATTTGCCAGATGGCAGCACTGCTGAATTCTCTCATGGCTGTTAAGCCAGCCTAATGTCACAGTTGTACCTATCAATAGAATCAGCTTTGAACCTGTTAAGCCGACAGCAGGAAAAAGTCTTCTGTCGAATATTCATAGTCTATTAATACCCTCCAACCACAGACCTTCATTTCTTGTAAGCATATTTCAGACCAGCCCCTTGAGAAGTGAAGGGCATTTTTATGATCCCAACATGAGCTGGGCTCACAGAGGGAAGTCATTGATGAGGTGTGACTAATTTGTAACATATGCTGGACTGTGATTGTGTAGAACAAACACAGTTGACCTGCTACATCTTAACATATTCACCACAGTCAGGATAGTAACTTCAGGATAACATTTCACATGCCAGCTTGACCTAAGATAGAATAGGATACAGTGAATTAAAAAAATTCAAACTGTATGTGTGAATACCCTTATAAAAGGCAGAGCTTTATTCTTATCTCAACAACCTGGAATGGGTAAATTAGCAGTGTATGAGCCGCTCCCACTAGCTATGGATGCATATTTAGCAAAGGAAAGTGGTCCTAGAAATCCACCTGAACTGTCCGCTGTGCTAGTGATATCACCACTATCTGTAATGGAGGAGCAAACAAGGAAACTTCAGAGAAACTTCTGATTAGCAAACACAGCTATGTATTTGCTAGCCCCAAGGCAATACTACAGGGAGGAAGGGCTATATATTGAAATCCAGGGCATTTTATTAGTGCCTGAAAGCCACATACATTGAGTCATTGATGAAAGTCATTGTATATCAAAATGGTAAATATATTTTCATTCTTTATCCAGGGGCTAAGCCCAGTTTTAAGGATAGAACAAAAGTTAAAACTAATTCTTCCACAATCAGTGGGTGTCTAGTTTGATGTATCCTAATATCTTAATTTCATTGCTTAATTTTACCTGTTACCTATTTTAAATGTTAATTAGTAGACAACTCAATAAGAAAAAGATGAGTGGGGAGATGCATATTTAAGTGAATGACATGAGATTAAAAAATATTACATTGTCTATTTGTCTTTACAAGTGACTAGCAGGGGGTGGTGGTAAAAAGTTCTCGAAGTCTCCCTCCCCTCATAGTCCATGAGCTGACGTTCGAAATCCCTCCCCCCCTGGGGAATTTTGGAGACTATTGAATTTTACCAAAATTTGCTTAAAATCTAAACTTTAGAGTGAGAAAGTGCAATACTAGACCTCTTTTGTGACATGATGCTGTTTTTTTGTTGTTTGCATTCCTCTTGCTTTTAAAATGATTTTGGGCCATATGTGAGGGAGCCCTATCCATTATCAGAAGGACATTTTTGTGCCACATAGGACAGTTTTATGCCATAAATTGTTATTGTAACCTGGGCTGGAAATTAATAGGAGAGCCCAATTGCATCTTTAATCACTTAATAGCTATCTAAAGGTCTTGCGTATAGAAACCAGTACATCTTTGGGCTCCCTAAAGAAATTTGAGGGAGCCGCAGGAGAATTCAAGGGAGCCCACAGGGCCCAAGGCAACCCCCGTATTACGAGTCCTGGTAACTCACTAATACCAACTCACATTGTCAACAGGGAACATTCAAACCATAAATCAAGATTATCAAACACACTCAATAGTTCCACCAATATGCCTGAATGGGCATAACAAAGGACACTTATATCCCGCTCCCCCTCCCATACTAGCTATTTGTGGTGAACAAATAGCCTTTAGGTTGGCATGAAGCATTTAAACTGTTTTTGAGTTTTATCCATAATATCCAATCCTTGAGTGAAATATATGTGCTGTGTGCTGATCCATGGAGAGAAATGACTACAGAACTAGATACTGACCCACATCGATCCGGGCCATAAATGCCATACTTGCCGGTGCTGAATCTATTCATTGTTCCCATAACCCCATCACCCAGTTTAAAGTAGAAAGTCAAGTTAAATCTTTATTTCATAAAGTATAGAAGTTGCAATACATAGGCGAAAACAGACATATGTACATGTTTAAAACATAAATACAAACATTATTTTCTTTAGTGGACAGAATATTAACCAGAGGGCTTTACACTTCTGCTGCATGGTCTTAGCCAGGAGGGCGTCTGGGTGTCTTTTCGGACACCCAAACCCTTAAAAAGCACCCCTAAGGACTCCCAGAAATTTTTGTGAAGAATTTCTTAAAATGTCAATCTCAAGCATATAATTGAGTTTTTTCATCTCCATTTAATTCCAATGACACTGTATAAGAATATCATGCCTTATTTTGATAAATTTACACATGTTTATGGTTGAAATATGAGTATGTTGTGGTCCCCCTTAAAATTTTGATAAACTTTTAGGCACCCAGTTTTAGGCACCCAGTTTCCAAATCCTGGCGAAGACCCTGCTTCTGCAATATATTTCTATAGAGGTAATTAAGTTTGAGGAAGTGGTCTTCAAGTGGTTTGGGTATGAATACCCTAGCAACCTCCCTTGGAGGTAGGCGTTCCGTTAAGCCACGTGCATCCTAATGTATGCACACTCAAAACAGATAATGAGCCACAAGGAACCCGAGCAATGTGTCCAGGCTGAATACCAATAACCGACACCTGGTGTGGAGATTAAGAACTAAACTGGACTCAGCAAGCACAGTGAATAAAGACCGCAAGCATTATAAGAGAGCAAGCAATATTCAGAAATACAAAAGTATTCAGCCTGGTATCGAGGCTACTGTTTGACCAGTGTGATGCTGGTGGCCACAATGCCTGTATGCTGAAACTACTAGCAACTGGTCACGAGGTCACCGTGACATGCAGTACCCTCGTATCACGGCTCTTCATCCAGTGGAGCCAGCTACGTTAACCCATTCACGGATGAGCAATGTTCCCTTTGCATACAGAGGACTCAACCCCGTGAACCCGTTGACGTCTGAATGAGTTCATGTTCCTTTTGTATCTACAGGACCCCATTCCGTTAACCCATTCACGCCTGGATGAGCAATGTTCCCTTTGCATACAGAGGACTCCACCCCGTGAACCCGTTGACGCCTGAATGAGTTCATGTTCCTTTTGTATCTACAGGACCCGATTTAACACCCGTTAACCCATTTAATCCTAGGATGAAAACACGTTCTGACCGAAATCTAAACCTCTTGGTACCAAAGCAATATATTGCAAAATATTTGGGGGACTGGTAGTCTTTTTATCCATTTAAAAACAGGGCATACAGTGGACTCGGGACTCAATGTAAAACACGCTAGATCTCTAGCTTTGTGTATAAGACGCGCCCCCGGTTTGAGTGTAAAAGAAAAAAGTGCACACGTACTTACAGTGCCACAGGACGTTTTGATGAGCTGGATTCAGAGTTAACCCTTATGCTGCTGGTGGCTAGTTTGGCCAATACAAGATGATGCGAAAAACCTGGAAAATGACAGAAACCTGGCAAATGGGTACTCATCTGAAAGTACTCATCGAGAGCTATCCAATGAATACCAATATGATGGGGTTAAGATGTTTTTTCAAAAATCTTTGCGTCATTGTGCTTTGGACGAAAGTAGTCTCAGCATTGGAAGGGTGCTCAATTGTTTATCAGAGCTACCCCTTTTGTGTAAACATACCGCACAATAGTAATGTGTACAAAGTAGCTCAGTTGGTTAGGTGTCGCACTTTGGTCTGTCGTTGGGCAAGACAGTTTATTATATATTGCTTCAGTCTACCCAGCTGCAAAATGGGTACCTAGCATAAATAAGGCAGTGGTTAGAGCGTGTGCGCTTTATATGCTGCTAGTTGCTCTGGAATATCCCCCGGGGGATTGAAATGGTTTCTGTGTGTACAGTGCCTGCTAGGGGAGGAAGGTCGTGTGAGCGCTTCGGTGGATACAAGACTATAAACCGAATACCTTTACCTTTACGTGACTGATCGACTGAATTACACGCCGCTAATGTCCATGGTTAGCCTGTGTAGATAGATAGCTCTATCACTGCGGAGGGGACCACCTTACTCCCGGTATCCTTATTTAACAGAGAGTCGAAATCAAAGCTTTTAAGGTGATGGGTACCATTGCAAGCCAGTTAAAAGCCCTGTCCCAAAACACACCTCAAAGCAGCATAATCCTATAACTAGGTGAATCTCCAGGTTCCTGAGTGTGATCAGGCAGAGAATATCATCGCTACCTGTCATTATTTAAATCATAATCTGTTTTATTTCAAAATTTACAACTTTTCTCTCAAATGACATATTCTCATTAATTACGCAGGTGATGGTTACTGTAGGTTCACAGCTACCTTAGGGATGTCATTGACTATGCCCAATAAGAAGTATCTTTTTATTCTTTGCTGCTAAAGACTTTAATAGGCCATAACATTTGAAAATTCTAGTGAGATATCTTGTGTGTGGAGCCTATAATTCAGTGGTTGTTTGGCAGGGACAGTCCCATGTGTGCTAGGAACAAAAGACAGCTGTACAAAGACACACCTCAGTGGTCGCGCGTAACACTCAAAACAAAGGCGATGGTCCGGTTTGCTATAAATAGTTGATAATCTTTCTAGCTGTCCGAACCTAATGCACTTGGGGTCAAGATTTCTCACTATAATTTTCAATGTTATGGCCTGTACAAATCTTCAGGAGTAAAAAATAAAAAAAAACAACTTCTTATTGGGCATAGTCAATGATATCCCCAAAGTAACTCTGAACCTGCAGTAACCCTCACGTGCGTAGGTTATGAGCATATGTCATTCGGAAAAAAAGTTGTAAATTTTGAAATAAAACAAAATATGGATTGAATAATGACAGTTGGCGATGATATTCTCTACCTGATAACTCCCAGGAACCTGGAGATGCACCTAGTTATATGATTATGCTGCTTTGAGGTGTGTTTTAGGATGGGACTATTAACTGGCTTGCAATGGTACTCATCACCTTAAGGTGATAGTCTAGTGCACCAAGATTATCACCACTAGGTGGTGTCCTTGGCTGGCCCCTAAGAATGGATATCAAAACAAAAGATGACACATGAGCAGTGTTCACTCGCCACGAATCTCGAGCTGGCAGCATTCTATTGTATTGCAACCACGAGGACAAAGAGCGGGTCCCTTTGGGCCCTCTGTGTTAAATTCGTCCCAAACGACATGTGTGTCTGCTTCGACCATGCAGATTCCTTCGAGATAGACCATTTTGACCAAAATTTTCAGCTCATTTTTGGCTGAAAGTGAATAACGATACAGTTTTCGAAGCCAGTATTTTAGAATATGAGACATATGAACCCCGTCTAGGTGCAAGGTCATGGCACAGGTACCTTGAATTCTGACAGGACCTGAAAATCAGCATTTACTATGTAAACCACGTGCTGTTAGTAATTTTGATGCTTATGGGAACATTCAAAAATGGTTTAAGATACTCATCGTGCAAATCCCCTGTTGAGGTAGGACCTTGCACCTTACCAAAGACATGAATAATCATATGGTAGACTTTCATTTTCAAGTAAAGGGTAAGTCTTGACATTTTTTTTAGTTTTTGAAGTACTTTGGATAATCCAGAGCTCATTTATTTTCATTTCCAACATTATAAAAAAACAAACATAAACCAAAGAACAGGTTACAACAACGTATAAACGCAGGTACAGTATCTACATAAATATCAAATCTTATCTAGGATTATATACAGGTGATACCTTGCCTCCTTTGTTAACATACAGTGGACGATATAGGAGGACTTTTATAAAAAAATATAAAAATATACATCACAATGGTTGCTAATATTCTTCTAGAAGTACTACTTATAGTGTTGTATTTAGTAGTAGTGCTTATTGCATAACAAGATATTTCTCCCATTTCCTCTCATATAATTCAACACTATCATTATTTACCGCATATATTTCTTCTGATTCCCTTTCCATTTCTAATAGTGTTTCAAAATATCTCACTGAGAATGGACCCTCCTTCCCTCTTTTAGTGTATATAACTTTTTTTGCAATCATAATTATCAAATTGAAAAGGAGGTCCATTCCAGTATCTCCAAATATTTTTATTTTATGTTCTAGTCTAAAGTTTATGTAGCCTATTCTTCTCAAAAAATGTGTAATCTCAATCCAGAAATTTTGTGTTCTCTCACAAGATACAAAAGCATGTACATTTGTTTCTCTCATTTCACAGTATTCACAATTTTCTGTATCTTTAATATTCATATGGAAGAGCTTGGAGTTTGTAGCTACCCTTGTATACAATATCTTAAATTGTATATCCCATAAGTACATATTTCTTGTTGTTTTTTTAAATAATTTGATTGATTGTTGTACATCATCTGGTTCAATATTACATAATATCTCCATTTCCCATTTTTGTGAAATTTCTGTCAATAGTTTGTCTCCATAATTTCCAGTTTTTCTATAAATGTCTTGACATCCCTTTTTCTGTGAAAACACTATATTTAATAAAAGAGGCCTATATGGTCCTATATTGACTCTCTGTTTATCTGCATTTTTTATGAAACTTTTTACACTTTGTTTGATAGACATACATTCTAAAAAGTTCAAATTTATTCCTCTATTCTTTTCTATTTCGATTTTTGTCATAATCTCCCAGTTTGCTCCCAATAAGTCTGCTACTAAGTCTTGACATTTTGCCAAAAAACGAAACACATCCATATATGAACTTTAAGGGTGCCGCATTACCTCAAAATAGTCATTTATTGATAAGTTTACCATTATTCTGTAACTATGAGATGTAACCTTTAGAATAGCATAAGTGTCGCTGTCTTCATTAAACTCAGTTTTCAGATATTCAAGTTTTAAAAATGACCCGTTCATCGAATAGGGTTCTACCTTAAAACAACTCTCCTTCAAATACGTTGTCTATTGATGCTACATTTTAAAATTGTTTACTCTTAAAATATCAAGCGCGTGTTAGCCAGAGGATCCGATGGATGAGTTTAATGAATAATAAATAAATGAATGTTAGGTTTCTAGTTTTATTCCATTTTATCAATGTTCACACGACTCTTACATTTATTCCTTAGCAGGCCTGTTTAATCTTTGAACCATTTCAACTGGGGAGCATGCAACCTTGGCAGCCATTTCGGCGCTCTTAGGTTGAAGCAATCACATAGCCCTTCTGCCCTTCATGCCAAGTCCCCTATTCACAGCTGGGTGAACTGAGGCAATGCAAAGTTAACTGTCTTGCCCAAGGACAGACCAAAGTGACCCGGCCGGGAATCGAACCGCCGACTCTCTGATGGCTGGCCCAACACCTAACCAATTGAGCTACCCGGTCTGGTAATGTTAATGTGTAATAATAGCCGGCCTTTGTCCGATGGTGATTATAGACTAAGATATCCTATTTCACCCTTCAAATCAATGCTAAGAGAACTGTCGTCCGAAGCACGAGGACGCAAAGATTTTCAAAAGCCATCCCACCCTGGTCATGTTGGTATTCATTGGATAGCTCTCGCGAAATACTCTCAGATGAGTACCCATTTGACAGGGTTTCAGTCATCCTTTCAGTTTTTTTGCATACTTTTGTATTTGCCAAATTAGCCACCAGCAGCATAAGGGTTAAGCGCCAGAATTTCTAGCGCATGTGACCTCGACGCGATCGGCCTTCTGACTGCGCTGCAGGCTAACCGTAGGTGAGACTCAGGTTCAGTCGCGGCCACAACAGATGGCATTATACTACAGGGAATACAGTCCTTCAAACTGCCTTGCAAACGGCCTGTTTTTGGCCGCGAGTTTATCCATGAAACAGAGCGGCCAAAAATCCAAGTTATGCGTGACACTGATAGCGTGTTTTATAACAAGTTCTGGGAAAATTTTCTTTATATTTTCGCGCCCGTCTACTTACATTTTACATGTCGCAATAACTGATGTCGCAATAAGTGAAGTGGTTCTCTGCTCCAATTCTCTGGACGCTTGGCTACACGCGTGTCTACGCCTGTCTAGTCCAAATGCTGAGAATATCTTTAAAATGGCCACAGCAGTTGAGTTGGTCAAGAGGTTAGCACGCTTGACTTCGGGGCAGACGACCCTGGTTCGATTCCCGATGTGGGCGCAGGAGAAGAAAATTTATTTTCTTGCTGCTTTCCAGTGCTTCGGAGGGCATTGTAAGCCGTCGGGCCAGTCGGCCAAGAGCCTCAGTAGCTCGTGTTTCTTGTAATTGATATACCGACTTAAAATAAAGATTACATTTACATTTACATTTTTAAGTTCTTAAATCAGGGTACGTGTGCGTTATGAAATGTTCAATTGATATTGTGCATTTACATTGGCATACCTATCATCATTCAACACTCCAAAATCAGGAGATTTCAGGCGGTTTATTATTGCACTACATTCATCTCCATTCCTATCGCCTTGTATCAGACTTTCTCTGGGTATCCCAGGAGATACAAGTCCACTGCATCATGATATTAACCATATATCTTATAAAGCTTTAAGAAGTTCTAAGTGCGATCGAGGACACTTTTTCGGCTGAAACTTTACCTTGACCTTTATATGTTTTTGCCTACGTGGGTTTGTTTTGCAATCATACTTTGAACTCGGATGATCTAATCCATGACAGCTATTATCTTTTATCTGAGAAAGAGTACATGGACGGCCACAGGTAAAAGGTGGACTACAATAGCGAATACTGGCGGTGGTAGAGGGGTCGATGATATTGAAATATGACCCATACATACGTTCTAAAAAAAATTGGAGATGAAGGTTTCATTTCCATAAATCCAAACGTTTTTTTTTCGCGTATACACCGATTGATGTGGTATGCATACTTATGCCTGAACACTGAACACTGGTCAGCAGTGACTTGGTTATCAAAGGTTATCAAAGGTTAAGGAAACCGGCGTCTCTGGTTCTTTTTAAAATATGATAATAAAGTAAAGGCGTAGCCAATTTTCCTAGTGCCTCTACTACAACATTCTAAAATGTTGAAATGCTGAGTGTACTTTCGGATAAGTCATATGAACAAAATAATGGTACTAGCTCATTCGAACTTTGACACATGATAACTTTTTCTCTAACTACCTTATGGCCCATGGTTTACAGAACATCGTAATCCATGTCAATTCAGTATTAATAAATGTCAATATGAATAATTCATTATTGAAAATTAATTAATTATCATGCATTCCAATTTATTAAGTTTTGATATCCATAAATCATTCATAGATTAAAAAAAGCTTTATTGATTTTAAAAAATCACTTTTAGATACTAGTATCATCAAATGACAAAATCTATAGATATTAATACATCTATATGATAAGGTAGAAGCCTACGAGAGATGTTTTCATCGAGGGAAAATTTGGCCCAGCAACATGCATATCACACGAATCTATCCTAAATTGTATGCCTTACTTTAATACATAACTTAACTGCGAATCTTGGCACGCATGGTCTATCCGATTCTATCAGCGTGATCATTTACTCTTAGGAGGATGGAAGGAGAGGTATTTGTAAAATCAGGACTTTTTTTATAATTTATTGTTCCATAAACAGTACAGAATAATACTCAGTAATGAGACAAAAGTTGTACATAGTATTCTATATACAATATCAGGCGTGGACAGACAACACTTTCTCTCTTCTGTGTGATATTGTTGATATGTATTCCTCTATTATTAGGTACTTCTTTAAAGTAGTAACTATTGATTCCATATGTATTAATTTCTTAGGAGAATATTTCATGCTTAACTGTTATGAATATATAGTTCACTAGAATCGAGTACTTTTTAATACCCAGGATAGCAGTTTCAGTATTACATATTACTTTTTCAAAAAAAATCAGGATTTTGTGAATCTGTTACGTCATCTTGTGTTCAGATTCTTTGTAGGAAGGTGAGACTACATTGTATCTCTTAACGTACGACCTCTCCGCTGCTGCCAGGGTCATCATTTACTCAGTGATTTTTTTGATGATGAAGGTAATCTATTTAATAATGTTTGTTAAATCAGGACTTTGTGAATCTGCTACCCTTTCAGTCTTTCATTACTGAACAGAAAATACGTAGCACGGTAGCAGACTCATATGGATATGATTTTATAAATACCCCTCCTGCCTTATTTATCAAATGCAATTAATTGGATAAATGATGACCCTGCCAACAGTAAGGAGGTCATATTTCTCGAGATATGCAGTGAACTTACAACAGAGGTCACATTCCCTGATGACCTCTGTGAGACCAACTGATCTTAGCCAATCATAAAGCTCCAGCAAGTTGGTTGCGTCTAAAGACAGGTCTTGTGTGCTGCGATCACATTCCAAGTGGTTGCGTGACAAGTTTCTATCTGTGGTCGTGCATAGGTCGTGAAATATTCTCACAACCAACTCAAGTCAATCTCAATGTCATTCCCTAAACAGATGCTATTCTCACAACTGAATTGAGAGTGACCTAAGAGTATCTTGAAAGTGTCTTAAGGGGATGGGTACCATTGCAAGCCAGTTAAAAGCCCTGTCCCAAAACATACCTCAAAGCAGCATAATCCTATAACTAGGTGTATCTCCCTGTTCCTGAGTGTTATCAGGTAGAGAATATCATCGCCACCTGTCATTATTCAATCCATAATCTGTTTTATTTCAAAATTTACAATTATTTTCTTTCAAATGACATATTCTCATTAATTACGCAGGTGATGGTTACTGTAGGTTTACAGATATCTTAGGGATGTCATTGACTATGCCCGATAAGAAGTAAATTTTTGATTCTTTATTGCTATAGACTTGTATGGGCCATAACATTTGAACATTTAAGTGAGATATCTTGTGTGTGGAGCCTATAATGCAGTGGCGGTTCAGCAAGGAAAGGCGCCGTTGATCCCATGTGGGCTAGGAACAAAAGACAGTTGTACAAAGACACACCTCAATGGTCGCGCGTCACAGTCAAACAATGCCGAGAGTCGGGCATGCTATAAATAGTTGAGAACCTTTCTATCTGCTCGAACTTAATGCACTTGGCGTCAAAATTTCTCCCTAAAATTTTCAATTTTATGGCCTGTAAAGGAGGTGTCTTTTGATGTCTTATAAAGTTAGTTGGTAGGCAGGGATTTGATGTAGAGATAGACAACATAAACCACCGTGGTTCATCAATCAGAAATGTGTCCAACATGGAGTGTGAATAATTTAGATTCTCCATATACTAACTTGCTACTGATATCAAAGTCAGAAAAAAGTGACAACTACCTGGTGCCATCTATATTGAACTATATGTACACTTCGAAAAGGAAGTATGTTCATCCATCTGGAAGAATAAAACCGATCTCGCCAGTTGCAGGCAGAAGAAGTGACATATACTGGTCAATCATGACAAGGCTTAAATGGTACTTCTCTAAGCGAGCGCTTTAAAGTTAAAGTTTAACTTTAACTAATTTAAAGTTCCACTTTCAGCCTGCGAAGTGAGCAGTCATGACTCTTTCTACAGAACTATGCCAGCACCCAATCAAACTCTGCAAACTTAATGTACTCACACACTGGCAGATTTCTCTCGGAAACACCACCACCAAATTCTAACCCAACTAACAGAAATCCTTGTATCAGAAATTTAATCTAAATTTCTGGCATATTGATGCCTAACTAAAGCTCAATCGCATTGGTGGCAATCTTCCTTATGCATGGAATTCCATTCAAATCAACAATTGTCTTGAAGAAAATGTTGGTGTATTTTCTATTTAACAGACATCTTGTGGCACACATTGTTTGCACATGTATGTCATTATTAGGGTAATTATGATATTATGATAATTGACTCATTTGGTCTACTTATGTATTTGGTAACAGGTGGTACTGTATAGTTGACGTATCTAATGGTCATATGTGTACTTAATATGGACTACAGTGGACCTTTGGTTGGGTTTTGTAATTTGTTATGATATGGTACATCAACTACACAGAGTACATATGTATGTAGGACAACTATGTATTCCTTTGGCCCTACTTTTCTATTGTTCTTGAGGTGTTTTGGAGGTGTGTTTCATTACTCTGTTGTATTGTTTATGTGTACACTGTGGAGACATCTGTTGGAGAAAATTTGAACTATCTCAGGGAAATAACTAGGATTAGTCGACTTTGCGGGTGCTGTGACCAGTTACATTTGAAAGAGTAGGCATGTTCTGGTCAACGGGTGAAAGAGGCACTAGTGGACCTCTCACAATCTGTAGATTCTATGTAAATTGTAGCTTTAAAGGGCAAATGCACCATCATGATGATTTAGGTTCAAAATGTGCCTATATGTGTCACCTTTCAAATAAGACCTCCCGCAAGTCTGTCCTCCTCAGCACTCCTTAGATATGGCTTATGAAAGTTAGTAAAAAACTAGCCTGAGTCTGGGTATGGAGGCTGACATTATCAGAAGTGGTGCTAATGAAGTGACTGCCAGCCCTGCTTCTGATTGGTTGAGAGATATCAGTTGCAGTCACTTCCAGCCACTGATATCTCTCAACCAATCAGAAGCAGGACTGGCTGTCACTTCATACCACTGATTGTGCTTAATTGTGCTTAATTGGCCTGCAATGTCAGCCTCCATGCCCAGACTCAGGCTACTTTTTTACTAACTTTCATAAGCCATATCTGAGGAGTGCTGAGGAGGACAGACTTGCGGGTGGTCTTATTTGAAAGGTGACACATATAGGCACATTTTGAACCTAAATCATCATGATGGTGCATTTGCCCTTTAACTACTCTATTATAGTATCATGTCTTGTCTTGTTTAAATAAAAAAAAATCTGCAATATGAGAAAGAATGAAAAAATACTGTACATAGTTGAAATAAAAATCTGATTACACACACACGAAAAAAAATCATATTCTATAATACATGGTAATAGGAACCAGGTGATTTTAAACACGCTTAGAACGCTCTTCCTGATCAACTCTCTACCATTGGTACAACTTGTAATTACACGAAATGAACATAGGATTAACATTCTTCAAGCTTTAATACACAATTAACACATTGTCACATCAGCAGCATTACGCTGCATACTATACAATATAATCAAATTAGTAGCTTCCTGACATACTAGAAATCTATCCCTTTAGAAATATTACGCCATAAGTAATGAATAAAACATTTTCTGTAAAAGTGTAGTTAATACTGAGAAGCATATAATTTCTTTTAAACATGCAACAACTTGTCTTAATCTTTAACTAACTGCGCCTTTCGCTGGCCATGCTCTCAGAGTAAGTTTAGCCCATAAACCTCGGAAACTTTGCAACAATTATATGCATATGCTTATGCCAATTATAAACACTTCTTTGCAGAAGGGCTGCACAAGCTATTATATGCCAGAAATATCTAAAAGTGAAATAGCCATTTTAAAATCCAATCGTGGTAGTCTGACCAGATAAGAATTGATAGTTTGCATGCGGATGTACAGTGGCTGGAATTTCTCACGGTACTACAGACCGTTTCCCGGTTTGTTTTTGTTAAAATTCTTGTTTTTTTCCTCGTATTTATATAAAAAAGATAATTTCATACTAGCCACATTCAGTGCCGGTCGTATCATTATGACAATATCTCATACCATTTGTTTATCCACTGTTAGACGGCAGATTGGGCTAATCATAAACAAGTAAATAGGAATTTGGCATAAGGAGGATTTGGGTGGTATTCACTATCCCCGCCCTGTGCCCTGGCCTTTATCGTCGCTCTACTAATTAGTTATGTCCCCACCCTGCGGGGCAGCATTTTGCCATTTTTGGTGTACTAAACAGGATAAGCCCGACATCGCTCGGCCATTTCCCGGCCCCCCTCCCAGGGATTCAATTGACTGGTGAATAACGTTACGGCACGGAGGGTCTACTTCCCACCCGTCTATCAAAGGTCACTGATATGTACCCAAGTTCACGATCACGTGCGTAAGATTGAGATCGCACGCTATATTGTTGTCATGAAGATATTCCCTGAGTTGTTAATAGAAGCCTCATGATGATGCGTAAAAACGCAGTGAGAATTGATAAAATTACAGTGAGATTTAGAAAGAAAAATTTGAAAAATGAGTAGTTCAGTATATGGCTAAAAAATGCTAGAAATAAAAAGAAATAAAAAGTCCATAAAATTCATAATTTTAAGTGCCAGGAATGGCTGATAATGCATCTCAGAGCATCAATAACCCTTTGGCTGCCGCACAATTTGGCCTAATATGGTGCCTTAGCCGCCCACTAATATATGTGTTTACCGATTCAAGATCCATGTCGGCGTTCCCCGCAGCATTGCCTCTCGAAGAAGAACAAATGTATAGTCATAACTAGGATCTAAACTTAATCAGAACAACCGGGTCGCTAGTTCCAAGAAATCATTGTACACAGTCAATCAAAATTCATTAATTCATTCTCATATTGAGACACACATTAAATTAACATGAGAAACTATCAGAAATTGATAAAATCTTTAGGATATATAATGGTTAAGTACGTGTCAAAACGGTCATTATAGGAACAAAAGAAGTTACTATATATTAAGTGTAAGAGTGGTTGACCATATTGCCTTTTACAGGTCAAAAAACGTTTATTTAGCCAAATGAAATCTGAAGAGTATTGGTCTCTCCTAGAAAATGAAACGGATTTATTTTTTTAGGAAATGGGAAAGGATTGCAAATGATAAATGAAATCTTATTCAATCTGACATATTCACATATTTTTTATTTTACATTGCATGACATGTATGCGAGTGCACTAGGGAGCTTCATACATCATGACTCACCTTCTGTACAAGACTTTTATTGTATGAATATATGACGACAATGAATGAACAAAAAAACTCTGTCTTACCGAGAATTTAAAGAGACGTTACATGACAAGCTCAGATAACATACACACGTTTAAGATATAATCATTTTCTTTAATGTACACAGCAGTAGTCTCAATATATAGTAAGCCATAATATATTCACTAAAACCAATCGATAGATATGTGATTTTCAAAATGTAAAGATGAATAACCTTTGCTTATTGTGTGTCGGTAAATCTATTTTTTGTTTTGATTTTAGGCTTCGTTGAAGCATACAAATGTTCCTCATTCAAAAATTGCAAGTATCTAAGTATCTAATTCATAAGAAAGTTGTTGAGGAAATCATCTCAGAACACACGCATCGGTTTTGCACCCATGTGCGTTATCTTAGAGGTAGTGTTCAAAGGTTATTGGTGCATTACCCATTTGAATGTATCGAGTATTCACTAGGAGGTAGAGCTAAGCATTAGCAATCATATCCTTCTTCTCTGACCATATAGATGCTTGAGTCAAGCTGAAAAAGATATTTGAGGGAATATAAAATCCATTCATGATATCAGTGATCAATCTGAAAGCATAATGACCTTAGAATAACATCTGCATAGTGTAAATTAGACATAAACTAACTCATGTAAACACAAAATGACTTTCCTATTCAAGTTTTTTCACGATGTAAGAAAGCCATATCTAATAATCTGTATCTACATTTGATTAACGAATGCGGATGGCTTAAACTGGTATCATTGAACTATACTGTAAATCCTATAAACATCCACGAAATGAAACGTGTTGTAATCTATGTTCAGAATTTAAGCGCATGAGCCGGTGAGAAAATAGTTAAGTACTTACTCAAGTAGGCTTTGATGAGCCTTATCGTCACTTCTTTCGTTCACTTTTAGATAAATGTCTTTTTGGGCTTTTTTTTCTCAGGATAATTGGTATGATAAGGAGAAGCCCGCTAAGCAGGCAGCAGGCAGAACCCAAATAGAATGATGGGTAATAGACATTGGAAGCATCAAACATCCAACCTGCAAGGAAAGAAGGAATTCAAAGGGCAAGCTGAAAATGCATTGATAACGATTTTTTTGTTAAAGCAAATGCATGCATAACCATAGCGAGCCTAATATGAAATGAATGGGTTGGTTGTATTTATCAGGCAACTCACCGCCAACCAAATTACCCATTCACATTTTGCTGGGCAGAAACGTACACTGCATATGCAAATGAATACTTCAATTAAACACAATGATAACAGGGCAAAGCCTAGAGTAAATGAACTAAAATGAATAACGGTGGATAACACTACTGTGACATACTTTCCAAGCAGGATGCATCGAATGTTATGACCAGCTGATCCCTCAAGGCTTCAACATATAAACTGGTCACAAAAATCATGAATAATGAAGAGAGGCAATGGTCAGAGCTTTCATAGACATGCTGACTTAATGACAGTATCATGTAACGGCGTGTGATGATACATGAATTGACCATTTAAATAGAAACTATTAGGTTCAATATGTAGAAATAAGAGTAGAGAGATAATCTATAGGGTGAGAATTAAGGTAATTGCAGAAATCCAATAGATGAAGAATGTCATGTTCGGAAAGAAGATATGAAATGTTTACAGATGATATAACTGAGAATGTATTTGTCCAAAAATAACTGTACCTGCAACAGGGGCTCCTAAAAACATCCCAACTCCACTGAGAACAGACATGTATCCGTATCCAAATACAAACAGGTCATCCCCAGAGTACAAGAGGGTGATGGCAGCTAGGGGACCACCATAGCCAGCAAAGGATATCCCGAAAAGTACACTGACTACCACCATCCCAATGTAATTTGTCACAAATGGAACACAGCCGCTTGCAATCCCCATTAACAGAAGCAGTAGCATTTCCACAATCTGTGTGTCCACCCCGGGGACGTCCAGTAGGGGTCCAAGGATGACACGAGCCACCACCCCTGACAATCCTGTGGCAGACACTAGGGTAGACATTTCGAGGGCATCTAAGTGCAATTCCTTAGCAGAGTATGTTGGCATGTGCGTTGCAAACACTGAATACCCAAATGTGTACAAGAAAATGCTGGCACACAAGATTGAGAAATCTACGCGAGAGAAAAGAGCATGGCATGTTTGAAGAGTTGATTTGGTATCAGAGTCCTGGATTTCAAGTGATTTGGAGGTGTCTTGTTTATCCAACCTCAAAGGTCGTAAAGTAGCAGCGCATACACATGCGTTGAAGGAAATGCCAGCTAGGAGAAGTAGAGCACCCTGCCAACCATAGGTCCTTGAAAGTACCTCAATGATATAGGGGTAGATGAAATTGCCAAGACCTGAACCAACTGACACCATGCCAAAGGCAACGCCCTTCCAACGACAAAAATAATCGGGTATTGCTGTCACGGCCACTACCGCAATGATTCCCAAACCAACACCTGAAATAACAAAAGGGTATGACGCATGAATAAGCACTAAACAGTGGTCTTAATGTAGTATAACTAGTTACGCCCCGTTGGAAAGTGCGGTTCGGCCTGCTATTTACTTGAAGTCATCCAGATCCCCGAGGCGGAGCTGAGTGCAGGCCTGACCGCACTTTACAACAGAGGGGTAACAAATGTATTACCTGCTCTTTCATGGTAAGAAGAAAGAACGAATACATCCTATAAGATTTAAAAATAACTTTAGAGGCCATAACGAGGCTTGTGGCCTCTAGGGGTGAGATTGATGGCCACGTGGTTACGTAATATCAATTAAAATGGTGGTTCAAGTCGTAATATTGAATTATGCCGTTCGATATTGAATCTACAAAGTGTGTACGGCTCCAGGTCTAGCACCTAATGACCAATGAGCATAGATCATTACATCAGAGCAGGCAGGTGATGAATGTGTCTCCCACTATTTCAGTTTAGCAGGGGAAAATATCTTTGCAGTCAATTCGTATCTGATAACAGAAAAGATGCATAAACACTCTTGTGCTCACCATCCTAATCTACTATATATTGAAAATACAGAGGAATTCCTCTCATCTGAATTAATTCTTCATAAAGTGTGTATATTTAGATTGACCTGAGCTGTGAATCAATAATCATATTTCCATCGCCGTTCATACCTATCCTACGAGTACATGAATCTGCGTTTCAACATACTGTATAACTGGCTAATTCGGCGTGTATTTAAGTTGGCGTTTTTTTCAAAGAAATATTTTCCCTGTATTCATTTTGGCGTCTGGAGCAGTCAGTACAACACCCATCTATATGAAGACATACTAAAACTGTATTTTTATACGATCTTTAATTTGGCGTTGGTTGGCATTCGCCAAAAAACGCCGAATTGATAACCACGCCAAATTAACCAGTTATAAAGTAACTGATGAGCCTCTCATATTTAATACAGGCACACATGATGGATATGAATTACTAAACTTATGCCATTCTAAAAGATACTTCAGAGAACATGTATCTTGAAAATCAAAATACAAATGAGGAGACAGAGTATTGGGAAGATTGTAAAACTCAGCAAATACAGTAATGTTATTTAATAGCTCACGAGAGAAGGACGTTCGTACCTGATATGATCCCGAATGAAAATATAAGAAAGAGTACCCCTGTTGCAAACGAGCTGATCACAAGACCACCAAATGTTAGAAGACCGCCTATGATCAACGCAATTCTTTGTCCCAATCTGTCGATCATTACACTGGCAAAAGGACCTGTAACATAAAAGCAACACATCAGTTATAAAATTACGTGGTTGGCATAGGAGGCTGGACGGGCATGCGAATGCTTTGTTCGAAAATAGATGGATATCCATCATATAGTAAGATTCATCACACGTTTCATGCGAAAACATTGTTAGGCATTGACCATTTGATCTCCTTGTGGGATAATCTGTCCCTGGCAAATGAAAAAATATCTCTTTTGAATTCATTCTCAATTAAAGTGCCGGGAAATAGCTGGAATTAATTTCAGAGTGTCTAGACCAATAGAACTTATGGAAGCCTAGAAAGGGCCCAAGCCCACCAGACGCTAGGAGGTTCAAAATATTTTCAGCTCGGGGAAAAGATTATCCCATTTTACAAATCCTGGTTAAGTCCCAGTTTGAGGTAGTCGGTTTTAAGTTTACTTTTACTAATTCTAAGAAAATTAGAACACTACTGAAAATCACCCTGCTAAACAACATGTTTAGACTAAATGGAAACTACATAAAAAAACCAACCCCAGGATATCAAATGGTTGATGCCTTAGGCAAATAATCTCAAAAGATGGGCAGTCTACAATGTGTGTAAGATATTAAAGGCAAGCTATGGCATTAGCTTGTACTCCTTGTGTATGCGATATGATTAAATGACAGGTGGTAGACATACCATTGGAAATTCATCCGGCTATTATTTAGATATATACTAATAGGTCAACTCTTAAATTACACTAACACATGAGATGGTATCACAAAGGTAGTGTCAGATTAATGAATAACATGTTCTTTTTCATATGTATATTTCTTTGCGATTTGATCAACTATGCTGAGAATTGAGTGATTGATCTTGCATTAAGCCTTTATTTTCATTGGTAGATGTATTCTATTACACAATCATTATGAACTGTTCGATTGCAGAGTAACCCGTTTTGATACCTTTTATTTTTCTGACAGCTTATTCATATTTGAAGAGTTTGGGTCCTTTGAACCTAGGAATGGTGTGATACTAGTTCCATTGCAGTTCCAGGCAGAAATTCGTTCATTATTACAAGATTCAAGTAAATTATTTGATTAAACTGGACATGGAAAACATGAATAGTCATAAATGTATATGAAAATAATCATAACGCCACATAGCTGCTGTTAAATGGATTGACGTGCATCCAACCAAATCATCAACATCAGAAGCCACTATTGAGAAACTTAGGGTCACTTTTGCCAACCAGTGGTTGCCTGAAATTCTACTGAATGACAATGGTCCATGTTTCACCAGTGAGGAGTATAAGCTATTCATGACACGAAATGGAATTTGATATATCACATCAGCTGCGTATCATCCATCATCAAATGGATTGGCTGAAAGAGCTGTACAGACATTCAAGGAATCTATGAGGAAAATGGAAGGTGGCACCCTAAATACCAAGGTAGCACGATTTCTGTTCAGATATTGAATGACTCCACAAACTGTGACAGGATCGTCACCAGCTGAGATGCTAAATAAGAGGAAGTTCAACACCCATTTTGATCTTCTAGAACCATGTTTGGTTAAACAAATTCAGAAACAACAGGAAAGCTTAGCATGACCAACATACAAAACGACGCCATGCGAACAAAGGGGATGAAGTGTATGCATCAAATTTTGGACCAGGACAAAAGTGGGTACCAGGAATCGTCACAAAGGAATCTGACACATTGATTCAGGTTCAACTGGAAGATGGCAGGGAAATAAGCAGGAACTTGGATCATGCAAGAATTAAACATGACCATTCAGAAACACCAGCTACTTCTGCATCTACAGTTATGGAGAATCTTCCACAATCAATCACTCCAGTAGTGACCCCAGTTGGAACTACAAATACCAATGAAAGGGTTCAACCCGGGTCAGTGGAGACACCCAATGAAACGATGCATTGGTATATATAACGTGAATGCCGACAACCACAATGCTTTCAAGATTATGTAAGATAAGGCAAATGGGCAGAATAATCCCAGTCTATTCCACAATAAGAAATGGGGCAGTCTGCAACCCTAAACAAATTCTGAGAATATTTATCACTTAAATGTGTATATCAAATACTATATCAAGCATATTAACCTTTTGTAAGTAGTCATCAAATTAACATATAAAGATTAGATATAACACTCTACAAACATAAGAATCAAAGACACTGGAATGGATATATCATGAACACATCTTAGAAACAGTCATTAGACATTTGATTCCTATGAGGAAGACTCAATATTCACTACATGTAGTAGAAGACAATTATTGGCTTAATTAAGGGGGAGGATTGTAGTGTATCAGATAATGAACACACCCTATACGCAGTATAAACAAAAAGCTTTCTTGATTAGTTGTTTGATTTAAAGATTAATCTTGACAAGAAAATTTGATTTTAGCTCTTTCTAGTGGTAAGCAAATGATGTAATTAAGCACATAATGAGGTTACTGTCATAACCTCGTTTCGTACACAGGGAAAATCTGCTGATATTCTGTTCACAGGAGGCTCTACCCTTTGTAAGCATTTATAACCTCCAGAAGCAATTTAATGTCAAATCATTATCATACAAGCATAGCTATACAGTTTCATGTTCATTCCAACTATCTGATGTTGATTGGTGATCTTGCTTAATGATTACTTTTAGATTCACACGACCATAAAAATAAATAAAACTAGTGTTACAAGGCTTACCAATTACATGACTATTAATCAGCTACATGAACCCATGCAGTCAGCATACAGAGCATGTCATAGCACTGAGACTGCAATTGTGCGGGTACAGAATGACATCCTTCGCACTCTCGATCAGGGTGGGTCTGCCATCCTTGTGTTACTCGATCTTAGCGCTGCTTTCGATACAATCGATCACTCCATCCTTTTATCTAGGATGGAGTCAGTTCTTGGAGTTAAAGGATCTGCTCTACAGTGGTTCAAATCGTACCTGCTAGGCAGGAAACAGAGGATTAAAAATCAATGATGACTTCTCCGGAAATCAGGAAATCCTGTGGTCTGTACCACAGGGATCTGTGTTGGGCGCACTATTGTTCTTAATATACATCATACCTCTGGCACAGCTAATCCGATCCTACGGTCTGAACAAGTGATAACACATTTGTTAAACGTGAAATCCTAAACCCTGAGAAATGTTTGTGTGACATTAGTGTTTGGATGTCTCAGAACAAGCTGAAACTCAACAATGACAAGACTGAAATCATTCTATTCGGCTCTAAGAAACACCTAGCTAAACTGAACATTAAGTCACTCTCTGTAGCGGGGACTGATGTGTCCATTGCATCTGAGCCTGTGCGGAATCTGGGAGCTATGTTTGACTCTCAATTGATCATGGCACTCCATGTCAAAATTGTTGTCAAAAAATCTAGCTTTCACCTGAGAAATATTGGAAAAGCGAGACATATGTTAACAGAAGATGCCACAAAAACAGTGATGCAGTCACTGGTGATGTCTCGCTTGGATTACTGCAATGCTCTCCTAATTGGAATACAACAGGATTTGATTGCAAAGCTGCAGCGACTACAAAACAGTGATGCAAGGATAGTATCGAGAACCAGGAAGTATGAACATATCACACCTGTTCTCATCAAGCTTCACTGGCTACCAATCAAATTCCGCATCCAATTTAAGGTCCTACTGCTGGTATACAAGGCGCTAAACGGACTTGCACCTAAGTACATCAAGGAGCTGCTTGTGCCTTATAAACCAAGATGCCATCTACGATCAGAAGCAAAGGGCCTTCTGGATGAGCCTCGGACTAGACTCAAATTTGGAGATCGCGCTTTCTCCATTAATGCACAGAGATTATGGAATGCGCTTCCACAACACCTGAAGGATTCTACATCGTGCCAGGCCTTCAAAAAGTGTCTCAAAACACACCTTCTCAGGCTCGCCCATTGAGGTGTTGTTGACTATGACTCAAACTATGACAATGTGCAGCGCTTTTGAACATTTTATGAATGGAAATGGCGCTATATAAATTCCAATTATTATTATTATTATTACATATAGACCCTGAGGAAGCTGTGGTGTGTGTGATTTTCCCAAGGGCCCGATGTTATAAAGTTAAAATTTAGCATGGTTTAGCCGACTAGCAGGTTTGTAATTTATTGGTGTCTATCTGATCACGTATATGCATATGTGTAAGTTGTAGTGTACCTATGTATGTATGTATGTATGTATGTATGTATGTATGTATGTATGTATGTATGTGCGTGTGCATATGTATGTACGTGTGCATATGTATGCATGTATGTATATATGTATGCTTGTACGTATGCATGTATACATGCATGTGAGTATGTATGTATGCCTGTATGTGTATTACACGAGGCCGGCTCTATTACCATCTAAAACATGGTCCTAAAACTATGTCATACACACTGGGCCGCATGTGCCGATTTACAAATATGATTGCCTCCTTGATAAAGATGGTGCCCAGCGTAAGGTAAACACATCCTCTCAAGACATCTTTGGACTACCTCTTCTTTTTGAGTGAATTCATTAAAAAGTGCAGCGGCACGCACTGCTAGCTCATATAAATTGTCATCCCTGTGCAGTCAGGTATGAAGTAAATTTCGCATCGATGGAGAAATGTTGGAAAGACGATTTTAAACATTGCACGGTATAGGGAGGTACCCTGAAATCTTTGTATGTATGTATGTATGTATGAATGTAAGTATGTATGTATGTGTGTGTATGTATGATGGTGTGTATGTAGGTATATGTGTATGTATTACGTACATACACGATTTGCATGCAGGGTACAGAAAAGGGTATGGGTATGAGAAAGGGGTGCGGAAAGGCGGAACGGGAAGGCAGCTTTTTGTGTCTTTGACTGTATATAGTAATACAAAATAGTGCCCACAAAATGGCCGATTTGATCAGATCTAGTTCAAATGGTTACTTTCGTTTATTCATTACTCTGACTACAGTCTCGGGCTGTGTAGTGTATATACGGTATTCGGCTTGTACTTATTCTTTCAAATCAACTACTGATCCGTAGAAAACTATGCAAAGACGATGAAGTCAAACGAAATAGAATGTCATCCCATTTTGACTGTATGGGTAGAGCTGTACATTTATAAAATAGTATTTGGATTCGTATCAAATTGTGTTTATTCACTTACATCTGACTCACAAACAATGACCATGGGGTTCACCCTACCAATGTACATTACATCACCCTCCTTCCCTCATAGCGCTCTCTCTCTCTCTCTTTATATATATATATATATATATATATATATATATATATATATATATATATATATATATATATATATATATATATATATATATATATATATATGTGTGTGTGTGTGTGTGTGTGTGTGTGTGTGTGTGTGTGTGTGTGTGACCTACCTGTCAGACAGAGCGTGCCATAATTGATGGAGGTGATCAGAGCCGTGAAGCCATGGCTTTCTTGAAAGGCCTCCAGGAACATGGGGTAGAATACTCCTGATGTCTGGCAGATCCCCGACTGCATCATGTTGGCCAGCAAACAGGAGATGACCACAAGCCAGCTATAGGCACCATCCATCTGCTCCAGCTGAGACGCCATGCTGCTGCTGCTGCTGCTGCTGTATCGTAGTACGCAGTTATCTGTGGTGCTTCGCGTATCCATACAGTGTCTGTTGGACATCTCTGAACTATTTATCAATTGGCCGAGTCCTACATACATGTAGCTGCTGAACAGAGGACTCTGTGCAAACACAAGACTTTCACAAGACTGCTTCTATCCCCCATATTGATTAGAAATTTTATTGTGTGTTTTCATCAATGACAATTAGCCTAGTTTTGGCGGAAGCTACACTGTGCACCAGTATTCACTAACACTACAATTTTTATATGGCAACGCATCCTGTGATCGGACTAACACTACAATTTTTATATGGCAACGCATCCTGTGATCGGACTCTTCAGTGGGATTATTACAATTCTGCTGTCCCTAAAGGGAGATGGACTCCAAGAATCCTACACCCAACCAATTTCTCCCAATGGTATCAGGGGTATAGGCCAAGAACATTACGTCCTGTGCAATGTTAATAGTGTGTATGGTGTTAACCATGGACACTATATTGTTGCAGATCTCACTTGCCAAATTCACACAAAATCTACCAAAATTTGCAAAGTGAACTCACGGTCGAACCGGCTTCATATTCTTATCAGTCTACTACTGGCAGGAGATGTTAATCCTTGCCCTGGACCCAATAACTTTCCATGCATTAAGTGCCAAGTTCAAGTTCGTGCAAATAGTAGAGCTGTCAATTGCGACATGTGTGAGGACTGGATTCATATCAAGTGTGCAGACATTTCGTTAAAACACTATAAGAATCTGATGAAAAAAGAAAGTTTTAACTATGTGTGTGATCGTTGTAATGCTCATTCCCTACCTTTTTATGATAGTGATGAAATCGCCTTTAGTAAGGATTTCAACTTTGAGTCAGAACCAGTACAGGGTATCAAAGATGATGTGTCGGACAATCTGTTTGATCCAATGAAGAAAAAGGGACTAAATTCTATTCATCTTAACATTAGAAGTTTATATCCTAAGATCGATCAAATGCGGGATCTGATGTTGAAGGCCAGACCAACAGTTTTGGGGTTAACGGAAACCTGGTGTGATGATTCCATCACGGTCGAGGAAATTTCTATTCCTGAATACATTTGTGTTAGGAAAGATAGAAATCGAGAAGGTTGAGGAGTATGTATGTATATTAGAGCTGATGTGGCCTTCAACATAAGATCGGATCTAGATCAAAGTGATATAGAGGCAATTTGGGTTGATCTACTGCTTCCAAAAACTAAGCCTATTATCATAGGAGTCTGTTATAGACCACCCAAACAAATGGATTTTTTCCAGAAACTTGAAAAGTTCCTTATCCAGGCTGAAGGTTTCATCGGGTTTGAATCCTTGATCCTGGGTGATATGAATGTCAACATTCTTGGAAATAATTCAGGCAAAACTACTTTGCTAAGAAATTTGAAGTCGTTTGAGACTGCTTTGAACTTAGACCAAATCATTCATTCGCCCACCAGAATTACACCTACCAGTGAGAGCGCGATTGATCTAATTTTTACCTCTGACAAAGGTAAAATTAATCAATCAGGGGTTATAAACTTTGGTTCTAGGAAGATTAGTAAAGAAAAATTAAACCCCAGGAAACCAGTTAAGATCAGATCCATGAAAAACTATTCGAAAGAGCTTTTTATTGAAAAACTAAAAGAGGTTGACTGGTCGGATGTCACTGGTAGCTATGACGTTGATTCCAGCTTTGAGAAATTTAAAGGGCTTTTCCTATCAATTATAGATTCCTTGGCTCCAGAGAAAGAGGTTCGGTTAAAGCAACGAACTGAACCGTGGTTCGATTCTGAAATTTCTGAGGCTATCTCTGAGAGGGACAATTGGTTACGCCTTTTTAAATCACTCAAAGTGGAATCCTTTTACATTAAGTATAAGTATTACAGAAACAGGGCACAAACTCTTGTTGCCAATGCAAAAAGAAACTTTTTCCGAGATCAAATAGCTACCAACAAAGACTGTCCTAGAAAGTTGTGGAAAATGTTAAAATCCTTCGGTATGCCATCTAAAAAGACTAAGTCGGCTGCCTCATCTATAGGGTTAACCATGGATCATGGCATTTGCTTTGAGGAGTCTAGGGTGGCCGATTCCTTTAATGATTTTCTCACCACAATTGCCCATAAATTGGTCAAAGAACTTCCTAGTGGCATCGGTAAATTCACAAGCTCCTTTTTCACCAATTTTTATAAAAGTAAAGGTATTCTTTTAGATAGTTTTAAATTCTCTTCTGTCAACCAACATGAAGTTGAAAAGTTTCTATGTGGGATGAGTCGCGATAAAGCCACGGGCATTGATGGAATACCAGCTAGATTTTTAAGAGATGGAGCAACAGAAATTTCGAAACCCATAACCCACATCATCAACGTATCTATTTCCAGTCGGAAGGTTCCATCAGAGTTCAAAATAGCTAGGGTGGTGCCTCTTCACAAGAAAAAATGTAAAACTGACGCTGGCAATTACCGGCCTGTATCTATTTTAAGTTGCTTGTCCAAAGTGTTCGAAAGAATCATTTACGATCAATTGTCCGAATATCTCAAATCAAAAAATCTGATATATGACTTGCAGTCAGGGTTTCGTACAGGTTTTACCACTGATACTACTCTTATCTATTTGACTGACTACATTAGAAAGCAAATGGATAGGGGTAGTCTCACTGGTATGGTCATGCTAGACCTGCAAAAAGCTTTTGATGCGGTGGATCATTCCATTCTTCTCTCAAAATTAACAGCCATAGGGTTAGACCCTACCTCAGTTTCCTGGCTTGAGACATATTTATCGGATCGATCACAATCAGTTGATGTTGGGGGAACCAGGTCAGATCCAAAACCTATCTCCTGTGGAGTCCCTCAGGGCTCCATTTTGCAGGCTTCAGTTAAATGTAAACTCCTGTTATATACTGATGACTCTGCTCTTCTTGTCTCTGGGGAAAATGTTAGTGAGATACAAAAAGTCCTGAGCCAAGAACTTAAGTCTGTTTGTGAGTGGCTTGTGGACAACAAGTTGTCCATACACCTTGGCAAAACGGAAACTATCTCATTTGGCTCATCACGTAAACTGTCCAGGACTGAGGAGCTTAAGGTCACTTGCAACGGGGTTTCCATTACTCCCAAAACAAGTGTTTTATCTAAAGTTAATGGAAGACTTAAGTTTTTAATCAGGAAATCAAAATTTATAGACCTGAAAACTAGGATAAGTGTTGTTAATGCCATTATCCAGTGTCACTTTGATTATGCATGTTCTTCATGGTTCTCGGGCTTATCAGCTTCTACAAAATCCAAATTACAGATCTGCCAAAACAAATTGATCCGTTTTGTACTTGATCTGTCTCCACGAACACATATTGGGTGGGAGCATTTTCAAATGACAGGTTGGCTACCTATTGAATATAGGGTTCATCAGCTCAAGCTAGGTCATATGTTCAAAATTTTTAATAAAGAAGCGCCTTCTTACCAACTGGGAAACTTCAGATTAGTAAAGGAGCACCATGCCTACATTACAAGGTCCAGTGTACATAACTTTATTTTACCAGGTGTAAACAGTGCTGGTAGAAACTCATTTTATTATACAGGGGCCAAATTATGGAATTCTCTGCCAGGTGAATTAAAGAGCATCACAACATTACCTCATTTTAAGCAATGTGTGAAACTCCATTTATTGGACAAAGTAAGGCAGCAAGAAATGTCAGATTTTATTTATTTTTAATATATTCCATCTGTGATACTATGTCGACTAGTAATTTTGACTTCTTGCGTTGACAAAATGCTAATTTCCAAAGGTGCCAACTTAATACTCTTATATAAACAATTGAAATCTTCCTAAATGTGCCAATTAAATACTCCTTTAACTTAAAACATGACTCATATTGTGTGTTGCCAATGGGAATTGTATTGTTTAAAGGGACCACTATGGAAATAAGTGAATTATTCACTTTCTGGTGCTATCCCTGGGTATAAATTCCTAGGGTAATCCGTGCAATAGCATGGTGTTCTTCTGTTGACGCTTTGCAGAATGTATCAGCAGTTTTTCCGTATATATTGCATGTATTTTACCTATGTTGTATTTTATACCTTAATAAATATCAATCAATCAATCAATCAATCAACTGGTCACCGTGACATGGTCAACGTTAATCGCCGTGACATGCGGTATCCTCGTTTGAACACCTCTCCATCTAGACTAGCTCCTAGTCTATGATTTACTTAGATATTGCTTTTCTCTGTTCTGATCTTTTGCTCAATATCTAGGTGTTAGTTTTAGTTGCTGTTGATAGATGGCACCAGTGGTGGTCACCCTGGTCAGTCAGAATCATATCCAAATAAACCCATGCTGGCCGCCTGGTGAGCCAATATCGAACTAAATATGGGTAGAAATCTTAGGATTATATGTAAACATTAGGTAAGTTATTAAAGAAGTGATGAAATTTCTTGGCCTAGGACTAGGCTACTCTCCATCCAGTGGAGCCAGCTCCATTAACCCATTCACGCCTCGCTGAGCAATGTTCCCTTTGCATCCAGACGACTCCACCCCGTGAACCCGTTGACGTCTGAATGAGCACACGTTCCTTTTGTACCTACATGACCCCATTTAAACCCCGTTAACCCATTTAAGCCTGGGATGAACATACGTTCTGACCGAAATCTAAACCTCTTGATACCAAAGCAATATACTGCAAAATATTTGGGGGACTGGTAGTTTTTAATCCATTTAAGAACAGGGCATACAGTGGGCTAGGGACTCAATGTAAAACACGCTAGATTTCTAGCTTTGTGTATAAGACGCGCCCCCGGTTTGAGTGTAAAAGAAAAAAGTGCACACGTACTTACAGTGCCACAGGACGTTTTGATGAGCTGGATTCAGAGTTAACCCTTATGCTGCTGGTGGCTAGTTTGGCCAATACAAGATGATGCGAAAAACCTGGAAAATGACAGAAACCTGGCAAATGGGTACTCATCTGAAAGTACTCATCGAGAGCTATCCAATGAATACCAATATGATAGGGTTAAGATGTTTTTCAAAAATCTTTGCGTCATTGTGCTTTGGACGAAAGTAGTCTCAGTATTGGAAGGGTTAACAGATGCTCAATTGTTTATCAGAGCTACCCCTTTTGTGTAAACATACCGCACAATAGTAACGTGTACAAAGTAGCTCAGTTGGTTAGGTGTCGCACTTTGGTCTGTCCTTGGGCAAGACAGTTTATTCTATATTGCTTCAGTCTACCCAGCTGCAAAATGGGTACCTAGCATAAATAAGGCAGTGCTTAGAGCGTGTGCGCTATATGCTGCCAGTTGCTCTGGAATATCCCCCAGGGGATTGAAATTGTTTCCGAGTGTACAGTGCCTGCTAGGGGAGGAAGGTCGTGTGAGCGCTTCGGTGGATACAAGACTATAAACCGAATACCTTTACCTTTACGTGACTGATCGACCGAATTACACGCCGCTAATGTCTATGGTTAGCCTGTGTAGATAGATAGCTCTATCACTGCGGAGGGGACCACCTTACTCCTAGTATCCTTATTTAACAGAGAGTCGAAATCATGGCTTTTAAAACAACTCTACTTCAAATACGTTGTCTATTAATGCTACATTTTAAAATTGTTTACTCTCAAAATATCAGGCTGTGACCTGACTGGAAAGTGCACACGTACTTAAGATCTAGGTCACCCTTTAACAAGCACTTTTGCAACTTTACACTGCCAGCGCTTCCAAAATCAAGCAAGTGGACTTGTCAAACTAATTTAGTATATAGAGTAATGTCCCTCCTATCTATACAAATAGACAATATGAAAATCTGACAAAAATAGACTTTTTATGAATATTTTTTCGGGAGAGTAGTGGGAATACTTGGGATTTGCCTCACTGATTCAGCAGTGCCGTGAACACCATATATATATATATATATATATATATATATATATATATATATATATATATATATATATATATATATATATATATATATATATATATATATAAATATATATATATATAAATATATATATATATATATATATATATAAATATATATATATATATTTATATATATGTGTGTGTGTGTATGTGTCTATATGACCTACCTGTCAGACAGAGCGTGCCATAATTGATGGAGGTGATCAAAGCCGTGAAGCCATGGCTTTCTTGAAAGGCCTCCAGGAACATGGGGTAGAATACTCCTGATGTCTGGCAGATCCCCGACTGCATCATGTTGGCCAGCAAACAGGAGATGACCACAAGCCAGCTATAGGCGCCATCCATCTGCTCCAGCCGAGCCGCCATGATCGTGCTCATGCTGCTGCTGCTGTCTGACTAGCCTCGATACCAGGCTGAATACATTTGGTTTTCTGTATATTGCTTGCTCTCTTATAATGCTCGCTGTCTTTATAACTGAGTCCAGTTTAGTTCTTAATTTCCACACCAGATGTCTGTTCTTGGTATTAAGCCTGGACACATTGCCTGGGTGTCTTGTGGCTCATTATCTGTGGTGAGTGTGCATACATTAGAATGCACGTGGCTTCATACCACGCCATACATCTCCAAGGGAGGTGGCTGGGGTATTCATACCCAAACCACTTGAAGATCACTTCCTCGAACTTAATCACCTCTATAGAAATGAATTGCAGAAGTGTCAAGCCCTCTGGTTAATATTCTGTCCACTAAAGAAAAAGATGTTTGTATCTCTGTTTTAAACACGTACATACGTCTGTTTTTGCCTATTTGATTGCAATTTCTATAGTTAATGAAAACAAGATTTGACTTGATTTAGACAAATTTTCTGCTCTAAACTGGGTGATGGGGGTATGGGAACAATGAATACAAGTATGGCATTTATGGTCTGTATCTAGTTCTGTAGTCATTTCTCTCCATGGATCAGCACACAGCACATATATTTCACTCAAGGAAAGGATAGTAGGGATAAAACTCAAGAACAGTTTGAATGCGTTATGCCAACCTTATAGGCTTTTTGTTCACCACAAATAGCTAGTAAGGGAGGGGCAGGGGAGATATTGGTGGAACTATTGAGTGTGTTTGATAATCTGGATTTATGGTTTGAATGTTCCCTGTGGACAATGTGTGTTGGTCTTTGTGAGTTACCAGGGCTCGAAATATTAGGAGGTGCCAGGAGGCCACGGCTCGCTGCAGCTCCCTCAAATCTCTTCAGGGAGCCAAAAGATGTACTGGTTTCTATACGCAACACGTTTAGATACAATTGGGCTCCCTGGAAAAAGATAACTTAATTCCAAGCCCTGGTTAAAATAACAATTTATGGCACAAAACTGTCCTATGTGGCACAAAAATGTCCTTCTAATAATGGATAGGGCTCTCTCACATATGGCCTAACGGTCAACATCATTATGCAAGAAGAATGCAAGCAACAGGGAAACAGCATCATGTCACAAGAGGTCTAGTATTGCACTTAGGATCACTTTCTCATAATCACTTGACTTCTGACACTCAAGTTTAGATTTGAAGCAAATTTAAATAAAATTCAATATTTCGGGCAACTGGGCTACCAAGTTGATAAGCCACAGCAGGTTAAGCCCAAACAGCAGTCTATCCTGATCTTCTGACCCTGTTAAAACCACACACCTGCATTGACTTACTATATTTATTGTGGTAAAACTACATTTTGAGACCTTTGGCTTTCTAGATTTTCTTCTGAATAGGGGTGAACTGAAATAAAACAATTGATATGTATCCAGCTATGACTAATTTCAATTGTAGAACACCTACCGTCTCACATAATAGCTTTAAATACCTTTTCAGTAGTTGTAATGTTATTCAAACTCTGATTTCTAGCAAGTTTTGGTAAAACTAAGTTGTCTCAGGCAGCTGGGCAATCTATTTTTTAAAATGAACGTTTTAGACAAAAAAAAAATTTTTTCACCATTTTAAGCTATATTTCAGCTATTTTTTCTACATAGGGATAGGGGAAAAAAGTCCTGTAAAATCCAATGTCGACCCACTAATGGAGCTCATTTTTATTTTATTAAGCAGATAAGAGCTTGCTTGTAATTTAGGTATATAATATTGGCTGGTTTTGTACTCATTTAACCACTAAAGACTTAAAGTTTGTGAAAAATTAAAAAAAAACTGAATAAAAAAGGCATTTTTGGTATTGATCACTTGACTAGCATAGCGAATTTGGAGTATTCAAGAGATTTGCAAGTGTCCATATCACCCCCACTTAGAAGGAGGTATGCGAACGTCAGCTCTTGGACTATGAGGGGAGGGAGGCTTCGAGAACTTTTGACCCCCTCCCCTGCTTGTCACTTGTAAAGACAATGACATTCAGTAGATTGTCACAATGTACTGTTTTTAATCATATGTCATTCACTTAAATATTCACCTCTCCACTCATCTTTTTCTAACTGAGTTGTCTACTAATTAACATTATCATTAACCTCAGGCAGGTAAAATTATGCATTGAAATTAAGTTATTAGGATACATAGAACTAGACATCCACTGATTATGGAAGATTAAGTTCTAACTTTTTTTCTATCCTTAAAACTGGGCCTAGCCCCTGGATTAAGAATGAAAATATATTTACCATTTTGATATAAATGACTTTCATCAACGTACGCAGCTTTCAGGCGCTGATAAAATGCCCTAGATTTTAATATAGCCCGTCATACCTGTAGTATTGCTAGTAAATATGAAGCTGGGTTTGCTAATCAGACATTTCTCTGTAATTCCCACTCATATCAAGGTGAAGGGCCGAGAGATGTTTGCTGTTTAATTCCTTTGTTGGCTCCTCCATTAGAGATTTTAGTGGTGATATTACTAGCACAGCAGACAGTTGAGATGGATGTCCAGGACCACTTCCCTTGGCTAAATATGCATCCATAGCTAGTGGGAGCGGCTCATACACTGCAGATTACCCATTCCAGTTTGTTGAGATAAGAATAAAGCTCTGCCATTTATAAGGGTATTCACACATACAGTTTGAAAATCTTTTAATTCACTGTATCCTATTCTATCTTTTGCAGACATAATATACTCAGTATAATCCATTTTAGGTCAAGCTGGCATTTAAAATGTTATCCTGAAGTTACTATCCTGACTGTGGTGAATCTGTTAAGATGTAGCAGGTCAACTGTGTTCGTGCTACACAATCACAGTCCAGCATATGTTATAAATTAGTCACACCTAATCAAGGACTTCCCTCTGTGAGCCCAGCTCATGTTGGGATCATAAATATGCCCATCACTGCTCAAAGGGCTGGTCTGAAATGTGCTTACAAGAAATGAAGGTCTGTGTTTGGAGGGTATTAATAGACAATGACTATTCGGCAGAAGACTTTTTCCTGCTGTCAGCTTAACAGGTTCGAAGCTGATTCTATTGATAGTTACAACTGTGACACTTGGCTGGCTTAACAACCACAAGAGAATTCAGCAGTGCTGCCATCTGGCAAATCTGAAAGGTACTATAATGACTTGACTAGTAACAAAATAATGACTAGTTAATGAAGAATAAGCCAGCACTAGTAAGCTAGGCTACTGTCTGACCAGTGTGATGCTGGTGGCAACAATGCCTGTCTGCTGAAACTACTAGCAACTGGTCACGAGGTCACCGTGACATGCAGTACCCTCGTATCACGGCTCTTCATCCAGTGGAGTCAGCTACGTTAACCCATTCACGGATGAGCAATGTTCCCTTTGCATACAGAGGACTCAACCCCGTGAACCCGTTGACGCCTGAATGAGTTCATGTTCCTTTTGTATCAACAGGACCCCATTCCGTTAACCCGTTCACGCCTGGATGAGCAATGTTCCCTTTGCATACAGAGGACTCAACCCCGTGAACCCGTTGACGTCTGAATGAGCACATGTTCCTTTTGTACCTACATGACCCAATTTTAACCCCGTTAACCCATTTAAGCCTGGGATGAACATACGTTCTGACCGAAATCGAAACCTCTTGATACCAAAGCAATATATTGCAAAATATTTGGGGGACTGGTAGTTTTTTTTTATCCATTTAAGAACAGGGCTAAGGACTCAATGTAAAACACGCTAGATTTCTAGCTTTGTGTATAAGACGCGCCCCCGGTTTGAGTGTAAAAGAAAAAAAGTGCACACGTACTTACAGTGCCACAGGACGTTTTGATTAGCTGGATTCAGAGTTAACCCTTATGCTGCTGGGGGCTAGTTTGGCCAATACAAGATGACGCGAAAAACCTGGAAAATGACAGAAACCTGGCAAATGGGTACTCATCTGAAAGTACTCATCGAGAGCTATCCAATGAATACCAATATGATAGGGTTAAATTGTTTTTCAAAAATCTTTGCGTCATTGTGCTTTGGACGAAAGTAGTCTCAGCATTGGAAGGGTTAACAGATGCTCAATTTTTTATCAGAGCTACCCCTTTTGTGTAAACATACCGCACAATAGTAACGTGTACAAAGTAGCTCAGTTGGTTAGGTGTCGCACTTTGGTCTGTCCTTGGGCAAGACAGTTTATTCTATATTGCTTCAGTCTACCCAGCTGCAAAATGGGTACCCAGAGAAAGTCCGATACAAGTAAGTGATGTAAGTGATATATCCTGATTTTGGATTGTTGAATGCCGACGGGTATGCCAACGTACGTGCACAATATCAATTGAACAATTCATAATACACACGTACCATGGTTTAAGAACTTATGGCCAGTTTAGCGATATTCTCAGAAGGAGGCATCTCCGTCTCGTAGACTAGTATACCGTAGGTGTACGTCCTATACATATTTCGCTGTTTTGCTATTCGCGGAATTACCGTAAAGTCGTTCCCCTTTTTCGACATATTAGCTAAAAGTACACGGGCGCGAAAATATCCCAAAAAAATTCCCATATATAAACTTTAGATAATCTTTCAATGGCACGCATGACTTTATTTTTTGGCCGCTCAGTTTCATCAATAAACTCGCTGCCATAAACCGCTATAACGACGAATTTAGTTTTGACACTTTTCCCTATACACCTAGAATATTGCCAACTTGGCGAGTGGCAGAATGCTGAACCTATTAATATCCTACGGACGACGTGCTACCCTACTGCACGTCGGATGCGGGGGTGGGTCTAGCATAAATAAGGCAGTGCTTAGAGCGTGTGCGCTATATGCTGCCAATTGCTCTGGAATATCCCCCAGGGGATTGAAATGGTTTCCGAGCGTACAGTGCCTGCTAGTGGAGGAAGGTCGTGTGAGCGCTTCGGTGGATACAAGACTTTGTACCACAGTTGCTTGCCTTCCACCAATCAGAGGCCTCGAAAAGTGTAGGGTTATAGGATATAACCCACACTTTTCAAGCCTTTGTTCTCTAAGCTGCCTAAAACCAAAGGTGTTACCCAAGGGGATACTTTTCTCGGCCTGTGATTGGTGGAAGGCAGTCAACTGTGGTACAAGCCACATAGACTCCTCGGAAGCTGTGGTGTATGTGATGCCCTCGGGGTTACTCGGCTCCGCCTCGTAACACCTTGGGTATATCCCATACACCACAGCTTCCTTGGGGTCTATCTATCACATAAACCGAATACCGTTACCTTTACCTTTACGTGACTGATCGACTGAATTACACGCCGCTAATGTCTATGGTTAGCCTGTGTAGATAGATAGCTCTATCACTGCGGAGGGGACAACCTTACTCCTGTTATTCTTATTTAACAGAGAGTCGAAATCAAGGGTTTTTAAAACAACTCTACTTTAAATACGTTGTCTATTGATGCTACATTTTAAAATTGTTTACTCTTAAAATATCAAGCGCCTGTTAGCCAGAGGGTCCGATGGATGAGTTAAATAAATAATAAATAAATGAATGTTAGGTTTGTAGTCTTGTTCCATTTTATCAATGTTCACACGACTCTTACATTTATTCCTTAGCAGGCCTGTTTAATCTTTGAACCATTTCAACTCCCTAGCTGGGGAGCATGGAACCTTGGCAGTTATTTCGGCGCTCTTAGGTTGAATCAATCACATAGCCATTCTGCACTCATGCCAAGTTCCCTATTCACAGCTGGGTGAACTGAGGCAATGTGAAGTTAACTGTCTTGCCCAAGGACAGACCAAAGTGACCCGGCCGGGAATCGAACCGCCGACTCTCTGATGGCTGGCCCAACACCTAACCAATTGAGCTACCCTGTCTGGTAATATTAGTGTGTAATAATAGCCGGCCTTTGTCCGATGGTGATTATAGACTAAGATATCCTATTTCACCCTTCAAATCAATGCTAAGAGAACTGTCGTCCGAAGCACGAGGACGCAAAGATTTTCAAAAGCCATCCCACCCTGGTCATGTTGGTATTCATTGGATAGCTCTCGCGAAATACTCTCAGATGAGTACCCATTTGACAGGGTTTCAGTCATCCTTTCAGTTTTTTTGCATACTTTTGTATTAGCCAAATTAGCCACCAGTAGCATAAGGGTTAAGCGCCAGAATTTCTAGCGCATGTGACCTCGGTATCCCAGGAGATACAAGTCCACTGCATCATGATATTAACCATATATCTTATAAAGCTTTAAGAAGTTCTAAGTGCGATCGAGGACACTTTTTCGGCTGAAACTTTACCTTGACCTTTATATGTTTTTGCCTACGTGGGTTTGTTTTGCAATCATACTTTGAACTCGGATGATCTAATCCATGACAGCTATTATCTTTTATCTGAGAAAGAGTACATGAACGGCCACAGGTAAAAGCTGGACTACAATAGCGAATACTGGCGGTGGTAGAGGGGTCATTGATATGGACATATGACCCATACATACGTTCTAAAAATTTTGGAGATGAAATTTTCATTTCCATAAATCCAAAAGTGTTTTTTTTTCGCGTATACACCGATTGATGCGGTATGCATACTTATGCCTGAACACTGAACACTGGTCAGCAGTGACTTGGTTATCAAAGGTTATTAAAGGTTATCAAAGGTTAAGGAAACCGGCGTCTCTGGTTCTTTTTAAAATATGATAATAAAGTAAAGGCGTAGCCAATTTTCCTAGTGCCTCTACTACAACATTCTAAAATGTTGAAATGCTGAGTGTACTTTCGGATAAGTCATATGAACAAAATAATGGTACTAGCTCATTCGAACTTTGACACATGATAACTTTTTCTCTAACTACCTTATGGCCCATGGTTTACAGAATATCGTAATCCATGTCAATTCAGTATTAATAAATGTCAATATGAATAATTCATTATTGAAAATTAATTAATTATCTTGCATTCCAATTTATTACGTTTTGATATCCATAAATCATTTATAGATTAAAAAAAGCTTTATTGATTTTTAAAAATCACTTTTAGATACTAGTATCATCAAATGACAAAATCTATAGATATTAATACATCTATATGATAAGGTAGAAGCCTACGAGAGATGTTTTCATCGAGGGAAACTTTGGCCCAGCAACATGCATATCACACGAATATATCCTAAATTGTATGCCTTACTTTAATACATAACTTAACGGCGAATCTTGGCACGCATGATCTATCCGATTCTGTCAGCGTGATCATTTACTGTTAGGAGGATGGAAGGAGAGGTATTTGTAAAATCAGGACTTTTTTTAATAATTTATTGTTCCTTATAGAGTACAGAAAAATACTCAGTAATGAGACAAAAGTTGTACATAGTATTCTATATACAATATCAGGCGTGGACAGACAACATTAAAAAGACTGCATACTCATTCAGTATTACCTTCTAAGCAGGTTATAAATTGGAGACCATTTTCCTAGAGCTTTTTCTCTTCTGTGTGATATTGTTGATATGTATTCCTCTATTATTAGGTACTCCTTTAAAGTAGTAACTATTGATTCCATATGTATTAATTTCTTAGGAGAATATTTTATGCTTAACTGTTATGAATATATAGTTCACTAGAATCGAGTACTTTTTAATACCCAGGATAGCAGTTTCAGTATTACAAACTACTTTTTAAAAAAAAATCAGGACTTTGTGAATCTGCTACGTCATCTTCTGTTCAGATTCTTTGTAGTAAGGTGAGACTACATTGTATCTCTTAACGTACGACCTCTCCGCTGCTGCCAGGGTCATCATTTACTCATCATTTACATTTTTTTGATGATGAAGGTAATCTATTTGATAATGTTTGTTAAATCAGGACTTTTTGAATCTACTACCCTTTCAGTCTTTCATTACTGAACAGAAAATACGCAGCACGGTAGCAGACTCAAAAGGATTTTACAAATACCCCTCCTCCCTTATTTATCAAATGCAATTGATTGGGTAAATGATGACCCTGCCAATAGTAAGGAGGTCATATTTCTCTAGATATGCAGTGAACTTACAACAGAGGTCACATTCCCTGATGACCTCCGTGAGACCAACTGATCTTAGCCAATCATAAAGCTCCAGCAAGTTGGTTGCGTCTAAAGACAGGTCTTGTGTGCTGCGATCACATTCCAAGTGGTTGCGTGACAAGTTTCTATCTGTGGTCGTGCATAGGTCGTGTAAATATTCTCACAACCAACTCAAGTCAGTCTCAATTTCATTCCCTAAACAGATGATATTCTCACAACTGAATTGAGAGTGACCTAAGAGTACCTTGAAAGTGTCTTAAGAATATCTCTTGTTCAATGCCTGGTGTTATATAGATAAAGAAAAATCCTCATCGTCGTTATCTCCGCCGCATTTCTGTGCACAACCGCCTTGGAGTTTCACAAGAATCTCTCAAGTTTGGTTGTGAATAACAGCACATACTCAAATGAATTGTGGTCTCAGGTTGGGTGTGCATCTCTCTCAAGAGTGATGCACAACTAGCACAACCCCTGAAAGTCAGTTGAGGGTCGTCAACTGGTCGAGGAGACAATTGCAAAGCATATCACGAATCCCTCCAAGACCCGTGACCTCTGATCTTTGGTTGTACAACCTCTACACAACCTCAGAAACAATAAAAACTTGTGACACTCTAAATTTTGTCTCACATTTGTGACCTTTTTTGGTCCACTTCAGGTCAAGTATTTAGGTTGTGTATGTTTTGCGACCGAAGCTTAGTCACAGGCACGAAGACAATTGTCAAGGGACATGTCATACACGGGCCTTTCAGATTGTTTATGACGTCATCTGTGTAACGTTCCTGAACTCATTGATATCTAACTTAGAGCATTTAGGTATGTTTACAGAATAATCCTTTTGGTTATTTTTCTGGAGTCTTGGTTCTCTCTCTCTCTCTCTCTGACTTCTTGTTGCTCGCCCTCTCATTCTTGGTACTCTTTCTCGTCATCTTGTTTTCCATCACACATCTTGGAATCAATGAGCAAATGGCATGCCATAATCTACAGTGCATTTTTTGAAAAGTATTGTCTCATTTGCCTGGTGGCGCCATCTATTGTGAGAAGTCTAAAACATGGCTTAGCATGGCATAGAATTTGGGTGAAATGATATGATTTTGAACCAAACCCTAGCTGCGAACAGGGTTGGCTAGTATTGACAGTACATGGAGGAAGATGTGCGAAATAACTAGTGATGGAAAAGGGTAGTTAAAGATAGAAAAACAGCCTGGCATTGTAGATTCTCAAAATTATTTAACAGATCCTCGTTTTTTCCTTATGATCCAGCAGGATGTCTAGAGAGAATCAGAATCAGCAACATACCTCTTTGCTATCAGAGGACAGCTCTTAGATAACGCCTGTGGAAGTCTGATCACATGACTCACATCGAAAATCATTATTACCATAGAAGAGGTGTCTTTTGATGTCTTATAAAGTTAGTTGGTAGGCAGGGATTTGATGTAGAGATAGACAACATAAACCATCGTGGTTCATCATTCAGAAATGTGTCCAACATGGAGTGTGAATAATTTAGATTCTCCATATACTAACTTGCTACTGATATCAAAGTCAGAAAAAAAGTGACAACTATCTGGTGCCATCTATATTGAACTATATGATTGTACACTTCTAAAAGGAAGTATGTTCATTCATCTGGAAGAATAAAACCGATCTCGCCAGTAGCAGGCAGAAGAAGTGACATATACTGGTCAATCATGACAAGGCTTCAATGGTACTTCTCTAAGCGAGCGCTTTAAAGTTAGAGTTTAACTTTAACTAATTTAAAGTTAAACTTTCAGCCTGCGAAGTGAGCAGTCATGACTCTTTCTACCGAACTATGCCAGCACCTAATCAAACTCTGCAAACTGAATATACTCACACACTGGCAGATTTCTCTCGGAAACACCACCACCAAATTCTAACCCAACTAACAGAAATCCTTGTATCAGAAATTTAATCTAAATTTCTGGCATATTGATGCCTAACTAAAGCTCAATCGCATTGGTGGCAATCTTCCTTATGCATGGAATTCCATTCAAATCAACAATTGTCTTGAAGAAAATGTTGGTGTATTTTCTATTTAACAGACATCTTGTGGCACACATTGTTTGCACATGTATGTCATTATTAGGGTAATTATGATATTATGATAATTGACTCATTTGGTCTACTTATGTATTTGGTAACAGGTGGTACTGTATAGTTGACGTATCTAATGGTCATATGTGTACTTAATATGGACTACAGTGGACCTTTGGTTGGGTTTTGTAATTTGTTATGATATGGTACATCAACTACACAGAGTACATATGTATGTAGGACAACTATGTATTCCTTTGGCCCTACTTTTCTATTGTTCTTGAGGTGTTTTGGAGGTGTGTTTCATTACTCTGTTGTATTGTTTATGTGTACACTGTGGAGACATCTGTTGGAGAAAATTTGAACTATCTCAGGGAAATAACTAGGATTAGTCGACTTTGGGGGTGCTGTGACCAGTTACATTTGAAAGAGTAGGCATGTTCTGGTCAACGGGTGAAAGAGGCACTAGTGGACATCTCACAATATGTAGATTCTATGTAAATTGTAGCTTTAACTACTCTATTACTTTATCATGTCTTGTCTAAATAAAAAAAAATCTGCAATATGAGAAAGAATGAAAAAATACTGTACATAATTGAAATAAAAATCTGATTACACACACACGAAAAAAATATCATATTCTATAATATATGGTAATAGGAACCAGGTGATTTTAAACACGCTTAGAACGCTCTTCCTAAAAAAACTCTCTACCATTGGTACAACTTGTAATTACACAAAATGAACATAGGATTAACATTCTTCAAGCTTTAATACACAATTAACACATTGTCACATCAGCAGCATTACGCTGCATACTATACAATATAATCAAATTAGTAGCTTCCTAACATACTAGAAGTCTATCCCTTTAGAAATATTACGCCATAAGTAATGAATAAAACATTTTCTGTAAAAATGTAGTTAATACTGAGAAGCATATATTTTCTTTTAAACATGCAACAACTTGTCTTAATCTTTAACTACCTGCGCCTTTCGCTGGCCATGCTCTCAGAGTAAGTTTAGCCCATAAACCTCGGAAACTTTGCAACAATTATATGCATATGCTTATGCCAATTATAAACACTTCTTTGCAGAAGGGCTGCACAAGCTATTATATGCCAGAAATATCTAAAAGTGAAATAGCCATTTTAAAATCCAATCGTGGTAGTCTGACCAGATAAGAATTGATAGTTTGCATGCGGATGTACAGTGGCTGGAATTTCTCACGGTACTACAGACCAAGCTGCTATGGACTCTTCAACAAAGACAATCCTCATTATGATAGTTTTTTTCTAGGATGTAGAGAGGTTTCGAACATGTTTGCAGATCAGTCTACGGTCCGCGACCTACCTACGGACATTTGATGACTTACATGTTCGCAAACCTCTCTACGGCCCACGTCCACTGATATTTGACTGCACGACCTTTACGGGTGAGGCCAACTCCTTAAGGCCCCCGCAAGGTGATCCTGCGATCGCCACAGTTTTCGGCCTTAAACAGACCGCACGGCGGACGGATGCCTTATGTGACCAGGGCTTTAGGCTGTCCGTACCGTTTGCCGTGGGGGCAAGGGTCCTCACGTTAAAATTTTTGAAACATGATATAGGGATTAAGTTAGCGGTGGAGAGCCGGTTGGCGAATTAAGCTGAAGACCTCCTGACAACCCGTCCGAGGCGCTTGTGCCGATGACGGGTTGTCAGCAGGTCCGAAGGGAGCAGGTCAGATAAAACACTTTTATAGCAGTTTAAGAACTTTATTCAATAGTGCACCGACCTTCTGCACTATCTTGCATAGTCCCCGCCCCCCGAGGCAGATTTTTTGTCACTAATCCCCGCCCCCGGGGCACATTTTTTAAAAGGGGCCCTAAAGGCTTACATACATATCAGGCATATTTTTTTGTCACTAATCCCCGCCCCCGGGGCACATTTTTTAAAAGGGGCCCTAAAGGCTTACATACATATCAGCTAATATGAAAGTAATACACTTCAAGAATAGGATGCTGCCCTTCTTTTTCTCTCAGTGATCCCATGAGGGGATATTTTTGCATATTGCCATCATCCTGCTCAGCCCCTGGCAGCCACTGGCTGCAGCCATGTTTATCAATTGGGTGGCAGAGATCACTTCCTAGCTCTGTGCTTATCTCATGCACCACTAAGCTCCTTTGCTACCTAATAACACTGACCACAGCAGGAGGTGATGACCCGGATTCACAATGGCGGCGACCTTGGCTCAGAGGAGGTGCTATTCACTAATTGCAATTTTAGATTTCTCTTTGTGTGGAGCTCTAGGGCTTCCCTGTTTATGACAGATGTTGAGCTATGTTCATGAACTTTCATATGAACATATGATTTGTTCTTCCCCAAGTTTCCCTTTAAACCACATTTTCTATCCATGTGGGCATCAAAAATATGATAAATGAATTGGAAAATAAACTTTTATTGTGTTGATTTGTACAAATGCAGGAAGATCCTAGAAAAAAAACTATCATAATGAGGGCCTTCATGCACCTCATGAAGATTGTCTTTGTTGAAGAGTCCATAGCAGCTTGGTCTGTAGTACCGTGAGAAATTCCAGCCACTGTACATCCTCATGCAAACTATCAATTCTTATTTGGTCAGACTACCACGATTGGATTTTAAAATGGCTATTTTATTTTTAGATATTTCTGGCATATAATAGCTTGTGCAGCCCTTCTGCAAAGAAGTGTTTATAATTGGCATAAGCATATGTACTGATACCTTGAAAAAAGTTTCACTGGATTGGTCAGTTTCGAAGTTCATTTGGACGAAATTTGCAATGTGCGCAAGTTTTGTGCGCAACTTGTTTCTGCAAAGTACAAACAAAAGCAGCGAACTCTATCGGCGGCATTTGGGAAAGAATGACGTCACGATGAGACAGAATCCCGTCGTTATTTTGTGACTGCTTTACAAGTTAATGCAGAATGATTAGGGAACGCACTAGTGCGTTGCACGTACTTTTGACCGCCACTGACCACGCAACATGTGCAATCACGCAACAAATGCTCACGCGACGTCATGATTATAGTAGCGAAAAAGTTGCCACGGCGATGTTCTCTATGTTCACAAAAAAGATAAAATTATCTGCATCTCTGTGGGTCAACTTTAATGCAGTTTAGAATGTTCTAACCGCCACAACTTATTCTACTTGCCATTTAATTATGTTAAAGCTGTTGTGAAATGACGATGTTGCCATAGCAGGGTGCAACATAGGTTCCAAAACATTACTTGCCGAGCAATGCAAACTACCCTAAAGTTTACTTGCCCACGCTGGCACTTCCACTTGTCCCACAACCCTGTTTAACTAAGGTGAGTTACATTGCGAGGACTCTGCCAAAAGACATTTCTTGCCGAGCGGGGCATTAGTATTAAAGGGTCTTGATATGCTTGCCAGAATGCCGTTTTTTGCCGAATTCACTTGCAACGGGACAAGCGGTTATGTTGCACGCTGGACAGGTTGAAATCGTAGCAATTGTTATGCCATTAATTTTTGGTCAATCACTTCTCATAGTCATACTGTGTGGTTATTTCACAAAAATTTTCGAGATTCTCGTGCATTTAAATCTTTGCGTTGTAGTCTTATTATAATTAAAGTGTTATCCTCCAAATTTTACGAGATTCAGTAATCATCAATGTGTTTGTTTCCCGGTTTGTTTTTGTTAAAATTCTTGTTTTTTTCCTCGTATTTATATAAAAAAGATAATTTCATACTAGCCACATTCAGTGCCGGTCGTATCATTATGACAATATCTCATACCATTTGTTTATCCACTGTTAGACGGCAGATTGGGCTAATCATAAACAAGTAAATAGGAATTTGGCAAAAGGAGGATTTGGGTGGTATTCACTATCCCCGCCCTGTGCCCTGGCCTATATCGTCGCTCTACTAATTAGTTATGTCCCCACCCTGCGGGGCAGCATTTTGCCATTTTTGGTGTACTAAACAGGATAAGCCCGACATCGCTCGGCCATTTCCCGGCCCCCCTCCCAGGGATTCAATTGACTGGTGCATAACGTTACGGCACGGAGGGTCTACTTCCCACCCGTCTATCAAAGGTCACTGATATGTACCCAAGTTCACGATCACGTGCGTAAGATTGAGATCGCACGCTATATTGTTGTCATGAAGATATTCCCTGAGTTGTTAATAGAAGCCTCATGATGATGCGTAAAAACGCAGTGAGAATTGATAAAATTACAGTGAGATTTAGAAAGAAAAATTTGAAAAATGAGTAGTTCAGTATATGGCTAAGAAATGCTAGAAATAAAAAGAAATAAAAAGTCCATAAAATTCATAATTTTAAGTGCCAGGAATGGCTGATAATGCATCTCAGAGCATCAATAACCCTTTGGCTGCCGCACAATTTGGCCTAATATGGTGCCTTAGCCGCCCACTAATATATGTGTTTACCGATTCAAGATCCATGTCGGCGTTCCCCGCAGCATTGCCTCTCCAAGAAGAACAAATGTATAGTCATAACTAGGATCTAAACTTAATCAGAACAACCGGGTCGCTAGTTCCAAGAAATCATTGTACACAGTCAATCAGAATTCATTAATTCATTCTCATATTGAGACACACATTAAATTAACATGGGAAACTATCAGAAATTGATAAAATCTTTAGGATATATAATGGTTAAGTACGTGTCAAAACGGTCATTATAGGAACAAAAGAAGTTACTATATATTAAGTGTAAGAGTGGTTGACCATATTGCCTTTTACAGGTCAAAAAACGTTTATTTAGCCAAATGAAATCTGAAGAGTATTGGTCTCTCCTAGAAAATGAAACGGATTTATTTTTTTAGGAAATGGGAAAGGATTGCAAATGATAAATGAAATCTTATTCAATCTGACATATTCACATATTTTTTATTTTACATTGCATGACATGTAAGCCAGCACACTAGGGAGCTTCATACATCATGACTCACCTTCTGTACAAGACTTTTATTGTATGAATATATGACGACAATGAATGAACAAAAAAACTCTGTCTTACCGAGAATTTAAAGAGACGTTACATGACAAGCTCAGATAACATACACACGTTTAAGATATAATCATTTTCTTTAATGTACACAGCAGTAGTCTCAATATATAGTAAGCCATAATATATTCACTAAAACCAATCGATAGATATGTGATTTTCAAAATGTAAAGATGAATAACCTTTGCTTATTGTGTGTCGGTAAATCTATTTTTTGTTTTGATTTTAGGCTTCGTTGAAGCATACAAATGTTCCTCATTCAAAAATTGCAAGTATCTAATTGATAAGAAAGTTGTTGAGGAAATCATCTCAGAACACACGCATCGGTTTTGCACCCATGTGCGTTATCTTAGAGGCAGTGTTCAAAGGTTATTGGTGCATTACCCATTTGAATGTATCGAGTATTCACTAGGAGGTAGAGCTAAGCATTAGCAATCACATCCTTCTGGTCTGGCCATATAGATGCTTGAGTCAATCTGAAAAAGATATTTGAGGGAATATAAAATCCATTCATGATATCAGTGATCAATCTGAAAGCATAATGACCTTAGAATAACATCTGCATGGTGTAAATTAGACATAAACTAACACATGTAAACACAAAATGACTTTCCTATTCAAGTTTTTTCACGATGTAAGAAAGCCATATCTAATAATCTGTATCTACATTTGATTAACGAATGCGGATGGCTTAAACTGGTATTATTGAACTACACTGTAAATCCTATAAACATCCACGAAATGAAACGTGTTGTAATCTATGTTCAGAATTTAAGCGCATGAGCCGGTGAGAAAATAGTTAAGTACTTACTCAAGTAGGCTTTGATGAGCCTTATCGTCACTTCTTTCGTTCACTTTTAGATAAATGTCTTTTTGGGCTTTTTTTTCTCAAGATAATTGGTATGATAAGGAGAAGCCCGCTAAGCAGGCAGCAGGCAGAACCCAAATAGAATGATGGGTAATAGACATTGGAAGCATCAAACATCCAACCTGCAAGGAAAGAAGGAATTCAAACGGCAAGCTGAAAATGCACTGATAACGATTTTTTTGTTAAAGCAAATGCATGCATAACCATAGCGAGCCTAATATGAAATGAATGGGTTGGTTGTATTTATCAGGCAACCCACCGCCAACCAAATTACCCATTCACATTTTGCTGGGCAGAAATGTACACTGCATATGCAAATGAATACTTCAATTAAACACAATGATAACAGGGCAAAGCCTAGAGTAAATGAACTAAAATGAATAACGGTGGATAACACTACTGTGACATACTTTCCAAGCAGGATGCATCGAATGTTATGACCAGCTGATCCTTCAAGGCTTCAACATATAAACTGGTCACAAAAATCATGAATAATGAAGAGAGGCAATGGTCAGAGCTTTCATAGACACGCTGACTTAATGACAGTATCATGTAACGGCGTGTGATGATACATGAATTGACCATTTAAATAGAAACTATTAGGTTCAATATGTAGAAATAAGAGTAGAGAGATAATCTATAGGGTGAGAATTAAGGTAATTGCAGAAATCCAATAGATGAAGAATGTCATTTTCGGAAAGAAGATATGAAATGTTTACAGATGATATAACTGAAAATGTATTTGTCCAAATATAACTGTACCTGCAACAGGGGCTCCTAAAAACATCCCAACTCCACTGAGAACAGACATGTATCCGTAACCAAATACAAATAGGTCATCCCCAGAGTACAAGAGGGTGATGGCAGCTAGGGGACCACCATAGCCAGCAAAGGATATCCCGAAAAGTACACTGACTACCACCATCCCAATGTAATTTGTCACAAATGGAACACAGCCGCTTGCAATCCCCATTAACAGAAGCAGTAGCATTTCCACAATCTGTGTGTCCACCCCGGGGACGTCCAGTAGGGGTCCAAGGATGATACGAGCCACCACCCCTGACAATCCTGTGGCAGACACTAGGGTAGACATTTCGAGGGCATCTAAGTGCAATTCCTTAGCAGAGTAAGTTGGCATGTGCGTTGCAAACACTGAATACCCAAATGTGTACAAGAAAATGCTGGCACACAAGATTGAGAAATCTACGCGAGAGAAAAGAGCATGGCATGTTTGAAGAGTTGATTTGGTATCAGAGTCCTGGATTTCAAGTGATTTGGAGGTGTCTTGTTTATCCAACCTCAAAGGTCGTAAAGTAGCAGCGCATACACATGTGTTGAAGGAAATGCCAGCTAAGAGAAGTAGAGCACCCTGCCAACCATAGGTCCTTGAAAGTACCTCGATGATATAGGGGTAGATGAAATTGCCAAGACCTGAACCAACTGACACCATGCCAAAGGCAACGCCCTTCCAACGACAAAAATAATCGGGTATTGCTGTCACGGCCACTACCGCAATGATTCCCAAACCAACACCTGAAATAACAAAAGGGTATGACGCATGAATAAGCACTAAACAGTGGTCTTAATGTAGTATAACTAGTTACGCCCTGTTGGAAAGTGCGGTTCGGCCTGCTATTTACTTGAAGTCATCCAGATCCCCGAGGCGGAGCTGAGTGCAGGCCTGACCGCACTTTACAACAGGGGGTAACAAATGTATTACCTGCTCTTTCATGGTAAGAAGAAAGAACGAATACATCCTATAAGATTTTAAAATAACTTTAGAGGCCATAACTAGGGGTGAGATTGATGGCCACGTGGTTACGTAATATCAATTAAAATGGTGGTTCAAGTCGTAATATTGAATTATGCCGTTCGATATTGAATCTACAAAGTGTGTACGGCTCCAGGTCTAGCACCTAATGACCAATGAGCATAGATCATTACATCAGAGCAGGCAGGTGATGAATATGTCTCCCACTATTTCAGTTTAGCAGGGGAAAATATCTTTGCAGTCAATTCGTATCTGATAACAGAAAAGATGCATAAACACTCTTGTGCTCACCATCCTAATCTACTATATATTGAACATACAGAGGAATTCCTCTCATCTGAATTAATTCTTCATAAAGTGTGTATATTTAGATTGACCTGAGTTGTGAATCAATAATCATATTTCCATCGCCGTTCATACCTAGCCTACGAGTACATGAATCTGCGTTTCAACATACTGTATAACTGGTTAATTCGGCGTGTATTTAAGTTGGCGTTTTTTTCAAAGAAATATTTTCCCTGTATTCATTTTGGCGTCTGGAGCAGTCAGTACAACACCCATCTATATGAAGACATACTAAAACTGTATTTTTATACGATCTTTAATTTGGCGTTGGTGGGCATTCGCCAAAAAACGCCGAATTAATAACCACGCCAAATTAACCAGTTATAAAGTAACTGATGAGCCTCTCATATTTAATACAGGCACACATGATGGATATGAATTACTAAACTTATGCCATTCTAAAAGATACTTCAGAGAACATGTATCTTGAAAAGCAAAATACAAATGAGGAGACAGAGTATAGGGAAGATTGTAAAACTCAGCAAATACAGTAATGTTATTTAATAGCTCACGAGAGAAGGACGTTCGTACCTGATATGATCCCGAATGAAAATATAAGAAAGAGTACCCCTGTTGCAAACGAGCTGATCACAAGACCACCAAATGTTAGAAGACCGCCTATGATCAACGCAATTCTTTGTCCCAATCTGTCGATCATTACACTGGCAAAAGGACCTGTAACATAAAAGCAACACATCAGTTATAAAATTACGTGGTTGGCATAGGAGGCTGGACGGGCATGCGAATGCTTTGTTCGAAAATAGATGGATATCCATCATATAGTAAGATTCATCACACGTTTCATGCGAAAACATTGTTAGGCATTGACCATTTGATCTCCTTGTGGGATAATCTGTCCCTGGCAAATGAAAAAATATCTCTTTTGAATTCATTCTCAATTAAAGTGCAGGGAAATAGCTGGAATTAATTTCAGAGTGTCTAGACCAATAGAACTTATGGAAGCCTTGAAAGGGCCCAAGCCCACCAGACGCTAGGAGGTTCAAAATATTTTCAGCTCGGGGAAAAGATTATCCCATTTTACAAATCCTGGTTAAGTCCCAGTTTGAGGTAGTCGGTTTTAAGTTTACTTTTACTAATTCTAAGAAAATTAGAACACTACTGAAAATCACCCTGCTAAACAACATGTTTAGACTAAATGGAAACTACATAAAAAAACCAACCCCAGGATATCAAATGGTTGATGCCTGAGGCAAATAATCTCAAAAGATGGGCAGTCTACAATGTGTGTAAGATATTAAAGGCAAGCTATGGCATTAGCTTGTACTCCTTGTGTATGAGATATGATTAAATGACAGGTGGTAGATATACCATTGGAAATTCATCCGGCTATTATTTAGATATATACTAATAGGTCAACTCTTAAATTACACTAACACATGAGATGGTATCACAAAGGTAGTGTCAGATTAATGAATAACATGTTCTTTTTCATATGTGTATTTCTTTGCGATTTGATCAACTATGCTGAGAATTGAGTGATTGATCTTGCATTAAGCCTTTATTTTCATTGGTAGATGTATTCTATTACACAATCATTATGAACTGTTCGATTGCAGAGTAACCCGTTTTGATACCTTTTATTTTTCTGACAGCTTATTCATATTTGAAGAGTTTGGGTCCTTTGAACCTAGGAATGGTGTGATACTAGTTCCATTGCAGTTCTAGGCAGAAATTCGTTCATTATTACAAGATTCAAGTAAATTATTTGATTAAACTGGACATGGAAAACATGAATAGTCATAAATGTATATGAAAATAATCATAACGCCACATAGCTGCTGTTAAATGGACTGACGTGCATCCAACCAAATCATCAACATCAGAAGCCACTATTGAGAAACTTAGGGCCTGAAATTCTCAATGGTCCATGTTTCACCAGTGAGGAGTATAAGCTATTCATGACACGAAATGGAATTTGATATATCACATCAGCTGCGTATCATCCATCATCAAATGGATTGGCTGAAAGAGCTGTACAGACATTCAAGGAATCTATGAGGAAAATGGAAGGTGGCACCCTAAATACCAAGGTAGCACGATTTCTGTTCAGATATTGAATGACTCCACAAACTGTGACAGGATCGTCACCAGCTGAGATGCTAAATAAGAGGAAGTTCAACACCCATTTTGATCTTCTAGAACCATGTTTGGTTAAACAAATTCAGAAACAACAGGAAAGCTTAGCATGACCAACATACAAAACGACGCCATGCGAACAAAGGGGATGAAGTATATGCATCAAATTTTGGACCAGGACAAAAGTGGGTACCAGAAATCGTCACAAAGGAATCTGACACATTGATTCAGGTTCAACTGGAAGATGGCAGGGAAATAAGCAGGAACTTGGATCATGCAAGAATTAAACATGACCATTCAGATACACCAGCTACTTCTGCATCTACAGTTATGGAGAATCTTCCACAATCAATCACTCCAGTAGTGACCCCAGTTGGAACTACAAATACCAATGAAAGGGTTCAACCCGGGTCAGCGGAGACACCCAATGAAACTATGCATTGGTATATATAACGTGAATGCCGACAACCACAATGCTTTCAAGATTATGTAAGATAAGGCAAATGGGCAGAATAATCCCAGTCTATTCCACAATAAGAAATGGGGCAGTCTGCAACCCTAAACAAATTCTGAGAATATTTATCACTTAAATGTGTATATCAAATACTATATCAAGCATATTAACCTTTTGTAAGTAGTCATCAAATTTACATATAAAGATTAGATATAACACTCTACAAACATAAGAATCAAAGACACTGGAATGGATACATCATGAACAGATCTTAGAAACAGTCATTAGACATTTGATTCCTATGAGGAAGACTCAATATTCACTACATGTAGTAGAAGACAATTATTGGCTTAATTAAGGGGGAGGATTGTAGTGTATCAGATAATGAACACACCCTATTCGCAGTATAAACAAAAAGCTTTCTTGATTAGTTGTTTGATTTAAAGATTAATCTTGACAAGAAAATTTGATTTTAGCTTTTTCTAGTGGTAAGCAAATGATGTAATTAAGCACATAATGAGGTTACTGTCATAACCTCGTCTCGTACACAGGGAAAATCTGCTGATATTCTGTTCACAGGAGGCTCTACTCTTTGTAAGCATTTATAACCTCCAGAAGCAATTTAATGTCAAATCATTATCATACAAGCATAGCTATACAGTTTCATGTTCATTCCAACTATCTGATGTTCATTGGTGATCTTGCTTAATGATTACTTTTAGATTCACACGACCATAAAAATAAATAAAACTAGTGTTACAAGGCTTACCAATTACATGACTATTAATCAGCTACATGAACCCATGCAGTCAGCATACAGAGCATGTCATAGCACTGAGACTGCAATTGTGCGGGTACAGAACGACATCCTTCACACTCACGATCAGGGTGGGTCTGCCATCCTTGTGTTACTCGATCTTAGCGCTGCTTTCGATACAATCGTTCACTCCATCCTTTTATCTAGGATGGAGTCAGTTCTTGGAGTTAAAGGATCTGCTCTACAGAGGTTCAAATCGTACCTGCTAGGCAGGAAACAGAGGATTAAAAATCAATGATGACTTCTCCGGAAATCAGGAAATCCTGTGGTCTGTACCACAGGGATCTGTGTTGGGCGCACTATTGTTCCTAATATACATCATACCTCTGGCACAGCTAATCCGATCCTACGGTCTGAACAAGTGATAACACAATTGTTAAACGTGAAATCCTAAACCTTGAGAAATGTTTGTGTGACATTAGTGTTTGGATGTCTCAGAACAAGCTGAAACTCAACAATGACAAGACTGAAATCATTCTATTCGGCTCTAAGAAACACCTAGCTAAACTGAACATTAAGTCACTCTCTGTAGCGGGGACTGATGTGTCCATTGCATCTGAGCCTGTGCGGAATCTGGGAGCTATGTTTGACTCTCAATTGATCATGGCACTCCATGTCAAAAGTGTTGTCAAAAAATCAAGCTTTCACCTGAGAAATATTGGAAAAGCGAGACGTGTGTTAACAGAAGATGCCACAAAAACAGTGATGCAGTCACTGGTGATGTCTCGCTTGGATTACTGCAATGCTCTCCTAATTGGAATACAACAGGATTTGATTGCAAAGCTGCAGCGACTACAAAACAGTGCTGCAAGGATAGTATCGAGAACCAGGAAGTATGAACATATCACACCTGTTCTCATCAAGCTTCACTGGCTACCAATCAAATTCCGCATCCAATTTAAGGTCCTACTGCTGGTATACAAGGCGCTAAACGGACTTGCACATAAGTACATCAAGGAGCTGCTTGTGCCTTATAAACCAAGACGCCATCTACGATCAGAAGCAAAGGGCCTTCTGGATGAGCCTCGGACTAGACTCAAATTTGGAGATCGCGCTTTCTCCATTAGTGCACAGAGATTATGGAATGCGCTTCCACAACACCTGAAGGATTCTACATCGTGCCAGGCCTTCAAAAAGTGTCTCAAAACACACCTTCTCAGGCTCGCCCATTGAGGTGTTGTTGACTATGACTCAAACTATGACAATGTGCAGCGCTTTTGAACATTTTATGAATGGAAATGGCGCTATATAAATTCCAATTATTATTATTATTATTACATATAGACCCTGAGGAAGCTGTGGTGTGTGTGATTTTCCCAAGGGCCCGATGTTATAAAGGACGTTAAAATTTAGCATGGTTTAGCCGATTAGCAGGTTTGTAATTTATTGGTGTCTATCTTATCACGTATATGCATATGTGTAAGTTGTAGTGTACCTATGTATGTATGTATGTATGTATGTATGTATGTATGTATGTATGTATGTACGTGTGCATATGTATGCATATATGTATATATGTATGCTTGTACGTATGCATGTATACATGCATGTGAGTATGTATGTATGCCTGTATGTGTATTACACGAGGCCGGCTCTATTACCATCTAAAACATGGTCCTAAAACTATGTCATACACACTGGGCCGCATGTGCTGATTTACAAATATGATTGCCTCCTTGATGAAGATGGTGCCCAGCGTAAGGTAAACACATCCTCTCAAGACATCTTTGGACTACCTCTTCTTTATAAGTGAATTCATTAAAAAGTGCAGCGGCACGCACTGCTAGCTCATTTAATTGTCATCTCTGTGCAGTCAGGTATGAAGTAAATTTCGCATCGATGAAGAAATGTTGGAAAGACGATTTTAAACATTGCACGGTATAGGGAGGTACCCTGAAATCTTTGTATGTATGTATGAATGTAAGTATGTATGTATGTGTGTGTATGTATGATGGTGTGTATGTAGGTATATGTGTATGTATTACGTACATACACGATTTGCATGCAGGGTACGGAAAAGGGTATGGGTATGAGAAAGGGGTGCGGAAAGGCGGAACGGGAAGGCAGCTTTTTGTGTCTTTGACTGTATATAGTAATACAAAATAGTGCCCACAAAATGGCCGATTTGATCAGATCTAGTTCAAATGGTTACTTTCGTTTATTCATTACTCTGACTACAGTCTCGGGCTGTGTAGTGTATATACGGTATTCGGCTTGTACTTATTCTTTCAAATCAACTACTGATCCGTAGAAAACTATGCAAAGACGATGAAGTCAAACGAAATAGAATGTCATCCCATTTTGACTGTATGGGTAGAGCTGTACATTTATAAAATAGTATTTGGATTCTTATCAAATTGTGTTTATTCACTTACATCTGACTCACAAACAATGACCATGGGGTTCACCCTACCAATGTACATTACAACACCCTCCTTCCCTCATAGCGCTCTCTCTCTCTCTCTCTCTCTCTCTCTCTCTCTCTCTCTCTTTATTTATATATATATATATATATATATATATATATATATATATATATATATATATATATATATATATATATATATATATATGTGTGTGCGTGTGTGTGTGTGTGTGTGTGTGTGTGTGTGTGTGTGTATGACCTACCTGTCAGACAGAGCGTGCCATAATTGATGGAGGTGATCAGAGCCGTGAAGCCATGGCTTTCTTGAAAGGCCTCCAGGAACATGGGGTAGAATACTCCTAATGTCTGGCAGATCCACGACTGCATCATGTTGGCCAGCAAACAGGAGATGACCACAAGCCAGCTATAGGCGCCATCCATCTGCTCCAGCTGAGACGCCATGCTGCTGCTGCTGCTGCTGTCTGACCAGTGTGATGCTGATGGCTACAGTGCATGTATGCTGACACTACTAAAATTCCTTCTCAGGTCACACAGGGAGGGACTCAACAACAAGCCACAGTAGTAATTTGCAATTAATCTGCATCGGGGAGGCATATTTCTGGGGTAGTCAGAGCGTACCTGGCTCATCTTCAATATTTCAATATGGCGGCTCCCACTACCGGTATCGTATCGTAGTACGCAGTTATCTGTGGTGCTTCGCGTATCCATACAGTGTCTGTTGGACATCTCTGAACTATTTATCAATCCCTCCCGAACTTTGGATTTTTATATTGGCCTAGCTAGGCCCATTATTAACCCAAGTACAGCGTTAAACGGCGGCTGCAGCCTTGTTTACCAACTTCACAATTGGCCGAGTCCTACATACATGTAGCTGCTGAACAGAGGACTCTGTGCAAACACAAGACTTTCACAAGACTGCTTCTATCCCCCATATTGACTCTTTGAAATTTTATTGTGTGTTTTCATCAATGACAATTAGCCTAGTTTTGGCGGGAGCTACACTGTGCACCAGTATTCACTAACACTACAATTTTTATATGGCAACGCATCCTGTGATCGGACTCTTCAGTGGGATTATTACAATTCTGCTGTCCCTAAAGGGAGATGGACTCCAAGAATCCTACACCCAACCAATTTCTCCCAATGGTATCAGGGGTATAGGCCAAGAACATTACGTCCTGTGCAATGTTAATAGTGTGTATGGTGTTAACCATGGACACTATATTGTTGCAGATCTCACTTGCCAAATTCACACAAAATCTACCAAAATTTGCAAAGTGAACTCACGGTCGAACCGGCTTCATATTCTTATCAGTCTACTACTGGCAGGAGATGTTAATCCTTGCCCTGGACCCAATAACTTTCCATGCATTAAGTTCAAGTTCGTGCAAATAGTAGAGCTGTCAATTGTGTGAGGACTGGATTCATATCAAGTGTGCAGACATTTTGTTAAAAGACTATAAGAATCTGATGAAAAAAGAAAGTTTTTACTATGTGTGTGATCGTTGTAATGCTCATTCCCTACCTTTTTATGATAGTGATGAAATCGCCTTTAGTAAGGATTTTAACTTTGAGTCAGAACCAGTACAGGGTATCAAAGATGATGTGTCGGACAATCTGTTTGACCCAATGAAGAAAAAGGAACTAAATTTTATTCATCTTAACATTAGAAGTTTATATCCTAAGATCGATCAATTGCAGGATCTGGTGTTGAAGGCCAGACCAACAGTTTTGGGGTTAACGGAAACCTGGTGTGATGATTCCATCACGGTCGAGGAGATTTCTATTCCTGAATACATTTGTGTTAGGAAAGATAGAAATCGAGAAGGTAGAGGAGTATGTATGTATAATAGAGCTGATGTGGCCTTCAACATAAGATCGGATCTAGATCAAAGTGATATAGAGGCAATTTGGGTTGATCTACTGCTTCCAAAAACTAAGCCTATTATCATAGGAGTCTGTTATAGACCACCCAAACAAATGGATTTTTTCCAGAAACTTGAAAAGTTCCTTATCCAGGCTGAAGGTTTCATCGGGTTTGAATCCTTGATCCTGGGTGATATGAATGTCAACATTCTTGGAAATAATTCAGGCAAAACTACTTTGCTAAGAAATTTGAAGTCGTTTGAGATTGCTTTGAACTTAGACCAAATCATTCATTCGCCCACCAGAATTACACCTACCAGTGAGAGCGCGATTGATCTAATTTTCACCTCTGACAAAGGTAAAATTAATCAATCAGGGGTTATAAACTTTGGTTTGAGTGACCATTTTATCACCTTTTGTTCTAGGAAGATTAGTAAAGAAAAATTAAACCCCAGGAAACCAGTTAAGATCAGATCCATGAAAAACTATTCGAAAGAGCTTTTTATTGAAAAACTAAAAGAGGTTGACTGGTCGGATGTCACTGGTAGCTATGACGTTGATTCCAGCTTTGAGAAATTTAAAGGGCTTTTCCTATCAATTATAGATTCCTTGGCTCCAGAGAAAGAGGTTCGGATAAAGCAACGAACTGAACCGTGGTTCGATTCTGAAATTACTGAGGCTATCTCTGAGAGGGACAATTGGTTAGGGCTTTTTAAATCACTCAAAGTGGAATCTTTTTACATTAAGTATAAGTATTACAGAAACAGGGCACAAACTCTTGTTGCCAATGCAAAAAGAAACTTTTTCCGAGATCAAATAGCTACCAACAAAGACTGTCCTAGAAAGTTGTGGAAAATGTTAAAATCCTTCGGTATGCCATCTAAAAAGACTAAGTCGGCTGCCTCATCTATAGGGTTAACCATGGATGATGGCATTTGCTTTGAGGAGTCTAGGGTGGCCGATTCCTTTAATGATTTTCTCACCACAATTGCCCATAAATTGGTCAAAGAACTTCCTAGTGGCATCGGTAAATTCACAAGCTCCTTTTTCACCAATTTTTATAAAAGTAAAGGTAATCTATTACATAGTTTTAAATTCACTTCTGTCAACCAACATGAAGTTGAAAAGTTTCTATGTGGGATGAGTCGCGATAAAGCCACGGGCATTGATGGAATACCAGCTAGATTTTTAAGAGATGGAGCAACAGAAATTTCGAAACCCATCACCCACATCATCAACGTATCTATTTCCAGTGGGAAGGTTCCATCAGAGTTCAAAATAGCTAGGGTGGTGCCTCTTCACAAGAAAAAAAGTAAAACTGACGCTGGCAATTACCGCCCTGTATCTATTTTAAGTTGCTTGTCCAAAGTGTTCGAAAGAATCATTTACGATCAATTGTCCGAATATCTCAAATTAAAAAAATCTGATATATGACTTGCAGTCAGGGTTTCGTCCAGGTTTTTCCACTGATACTACTCTTACCTATTTGACTGACTACATTAGAAAGCAAATGGATAGGGGTAGTCTCACTGGTATGGTCATGCTAGACCTGCAAAAAGCTTTTGATACGGTGGATCATTCCATTCTTCTCTCAAAATTAACAGCCATAGGGTTAGACCCTACCTCAGTTTCCTGGCTTGAGTCATATTTATCGGATCGATCACAATCAGTTGATGTTGGGGGAACCAGGTCAGATCCAAAACCTATCTCCTGTGGAGTCCCTCAGGGCTCCATTTTTGGGCCGCTCTTGTTCCTCATATATGTGAACGATATGCAGGCTTCAGTTAAATGTAAACTCCTGTTATATACTGATGACTCTGCTCTTCTTGTCTCTGGGGAAAATGTTAGTGAGATACAAAAAGTCCTGAGCCAAGAACTTAAGTCTGTTTGTGAGTGGCTTGTGGACAACAAGTTGTCCATACACCTTGGCAAAACGGAAACTATCTCATTTGGCTCATCACGTAAACTGTCCAGGACTGAGGAGCTTAAGGTCACTTGCAACGGGGTTTCCATTACTCCCAAAACAAGCGTCGGGTATTTGGGAGCGGAAATTGATCAAAATGTTTCTGGAGAAGCCATAGCGAGTAAAGTTTTATCTAAAGTTAATGGAAGACTTAAGTTTTTAATCAGGAAATCAAAATTTTTAGACCTGAAAACTAGGATAAGTGTTGTTAATGCCATTATCCAGTGTCACTTTGATTATGCATGTTCTTCATGGTTCTCGGGCTTATCAGCTTCTACAAAATCCAAATTACAGATCTGCCAAAACAAATTGATCCGTTTTGTACTTGATCTGTCTCCACGAACACATATTGGGTGGGAGCATTTTCAAATGACAGGTTGGCTACCTATTGAATATAGGGTTCATCAGCTCAAGCTAGGTCATATGTTCAAATTTTTTAATAAAGAAGCGCCTTCTTACCAACTGGAAACTTCAGATTAGTAAAGGAGCACCATGCCTACATTACAAGGTCCAGTGTACATAACTTTATTTTACCAGGTGTAAACAGTGCTGGTAGAAACTCATTTTATTATACAGGGGCCAAATTATGGAATTCTCTGCCAGGTGAATTAAAGAGCATCACAACATTACCTCATTTTAAGCAATGTGTTAAACTCCATTTATTGGACAAAGTAAGGCAGCAAGAAATGTCAGATTTTATTTATTTTTAATATATTCCATCTGTGATATTATGTCGACTAGTAATTTTGACTTCTTGCGTTGACAAAATGCTAATTTCCAAAGGTGCCAACTTAATACTCTTATATAAACAATTGAAATCTTCCTAAATGTGCCAATTAAATACTCCTTTAACTTAAGACATGACTCATATTGTGTGTTGCCAATGGGAATTGTATTGTTTAAAGGGACCACTATGGAAATAAGTGAATTATTCACTTTCTGGTGCTATCCCTGGGTATAAATTCCTAGGGTAATCTGTGCAATAGCATGGTGTTCTTCTGTTGACGCTTTGCAGAATGTATCAGCAGTTTTTCCGTATATATTGCATGTATTTTACCTATGTTGTATTTTATACCTTAATAAACATCAATCAATCAATCAATCAATCAACTGGTCACCGTGACATGGTCAACGTTAATCGCCGTGACATGCGGTATCCTCGTTTGAACACCTCTCCATCTAGACTAGCTCCTAGTCTATGATTTACTTAGATATTGCTTTTCTCTGTTCTGATCTTTTGCTCAATATCTAGGTGTTAGTTTTAGTTGCTGTTGATAGATGGCACCAGTGGTGGTCACCCTGGTCAGTCAGAATCATATCCAAATAAACCCATGCTGGCCGCCTGGTGAGCCAATATAGAACTAAATAGGGGTAGAAATCTTAGGATAATATGTAAACATTAGGTAAGTTATTAAAGAAGTGATGAAATTTCTTGGCCTAGGACTAGGCTACTCTCCATCCAGTGGAGCCAGCTCCATTAACCCATTCACGCCTCGCTGAGCAATGTTCCCTTTGCATCCAGACGACTCCACCCCGTGAACCCGTTGACGTCTGAATGAGCACACGTTCCTTTTGTACCTACATGACCCCATTTAAACCCCGTTAACCCATTTAAGCCTGGGATGAACATACGTTCTGACCGAAATCTAAACCTCTTGATACCAAAGCAATATATTGCAAAATATTTGGGGGACTGGTAGTTTTTTATCCATTTAAGAACAGGGCATACAGTGGGCTAGGGACTCAATGTAAAACACGCTAGATTTCTAGCTTTGTGTATAAGACGCGCCCCCGGTTTGAGTGTAAAAGAAAAAAGTGCACACGTACTTACAGTGCCACAGGACGTTTTGATGAGCTGGATTCAGAGTTAACCCTTATGCTGCTGGTGGCTAGTTTGGCCAATACAAGATGATGCGAAAAACCTGGAAAATGACAGAAACCTGACAAATGGGTACTCATCTGAAAGTACTCATCGAGAGCTATCCAATGAATACCAATATGATAGGGTTAAGATGTTTTTCAAAAATCTTTGCGTCATTGTGCTTTGGACGAAAGTAGTCTCAGTATTGGAAGGGTTAACGGATGCTCAATTGTTTATCAGAGCTACCCCTTTTGTGTAAACATACCGCACAATAGTAACGTGTACAAAGTAGTTCAGTTGGTTAGGTGTCGCACTTTGGTCTGTCCTTGGGCAAGACAGTTTATTCTATATTGCTTCAGTCTACCCAGCTGCAAAATGGGTACCTAGCATAAATAAGGCAGTGCTTAGAGCGTGTGCGCTATATGCTGCCAGTTGCTCTGTAATATCCCCCAGGGGATTGAAATTGTTCCCGAGTGTACAGTGCCTGCTAGGGGAGGAAGGTCGTGTGAGCGCTTCGGTGGATACAAGACTATAAACCGAATACCTTTAACTTTACGTGACTGATCGACTGAATTACACGCCGCTAATGTCTATGGTTAGCCTGTGTAGATAGATAGCTCTATCACTGCGGAGGGGACCACCTTACTCCTAGTATCCTTATTTAACAGAGAGTCGAGATCATGGCTTTTAAAACAACTCTACTTCAAATACGTTGTCTATTAATGCTACATTTTAAAATTGTTTACTCTCAAAATATCAAGCGCCTGTTAGCCAGAGGATCCGATGGATGAGCTCTTCCAAAAATACCAGCCAGGCTGTGACCTGACTGGAAAGTGCACACGTACTTAAGATCTAGGTCACCCTTTTACAAGCACTTTTGCAACTTTACACTGCCAGCGCTTCCAAAATCAAGCAAGTGGACTTGTCAAACTAATTTAGTATATAGAGTAATGTCTCTCCTATCTATACAAATAGACAATATGAAAATCGGACAAAAATATATTTTTTATGAATATCTTTTTCGGGAGAGTAGTGGGAATACTTGGGATTTGCCTCACTGATTCAGCAGTGCCGTGAACACCCTATATATATATATATATGTATATATATATATATGTATATATATATATATATATATATATATATATATATATATATATATATATATATATATATATATATATATATATATATATATTTATATATATGTGTGTGTGTGTATGTGTCTATATGACCTACCTGTCAGACAGAGCGTGCCATAATTGATGGAGGTGATCAAAGCCGTGAAGCCATGGCTTTCTTGAAAGGCCTCCAGGAACATGGGGTAGAATACTCCTGATGTCTGGCAGATCCCCGACTGCATCATGTTGGCCAGCAAACAGGATATGACCACAAGCCAGCTATAGGCGCCATCCATCTGCTCCAGCCGAGCCGCCATGATCCTGCTGCTGCTGCTGCTGCTGTCTGACTAGCCTAGCTTACTAGGGCTGGCTTATTCTTTACCAACTAGTCATTATTTTGTGACTAGTCAAGTCATTATAGTACTTTTCAGATTTGCCAGATGGCAGCACTGCTGAATTCTCTCATGGCTGTTAAGCCAGCCTAATGTCACAGTTGTACCTATCAATAGAATCAGCTTTGAACCTGTTAAGCCGACAGCAGGAAAAAGTCTTCTGTCGAATATTCATAGTCTATTAATACCCTCCAACCACAGACCTTCATTTCTTGTAAGCATATTTCAGACCAGCCCCTTGAGAAGTGAAGGGCATTTTTATGATCCCAACATGAGCTGGGCTCACAGAGGGAAGTCATTGATGAGGTGTGACTAATTTGTAACATATGCTGGACTGTGATTGTGTAGAACAAACACAGTTGACCTGCTACATCTTAACAGATTCACCACAGTCAGGATAGTAACTTCAGGATAACATTTCACATGCCAGCTTGACCTAAGATAGAATAGGATACAGTGAATTAAAAAAATTCAAACTGTATGTGTGAATACCCTTATAAAAGGCAGAGCTTTATTCTTATCTCAACAACCTGGAATGGGTAAATTAGCAGTGTATGAGCCGCTCCCACTAGCTATGGATGCATATTTAGCAAAGGAAAGTGGTCCTAGAAATCCACCTGAACTGTCCGCTGTGCTAGTGATATCACCACTATCTGTAATGCAGGAGCAAACAAGGAAACTTCAGAGAAACTTCTGATTAGCAAACACAGCTATGTATTTGCTAGCCCCAAGGCAATACTACAGGGGGGAAGGGCTATATATTGAAATCCAGGGCATTTTATTAGTGCCTGAAAGCCACATACATTGAGTCATTGATGAAAGTCATTGTATATCAAAATGGTAAATATATTTTCATTCTTTATCCAGGGGCTAAGCCCAGTTTTAAGGATAGAACAAAAGTTAAAACTAATTCTTCCACAATCAGTGGGTGTCTAGTCTGATGTATCCTAATAACTTAATTTCAATGCTTAATTTTACCTGTTACCTATTTTAAATGTTAATTAGTAGACAACTCAATAAGAAAAAGATGAGTGGGGAGATGCATATTTAAGTGAATGACATGAGATTAAAAAATATTACATTGTCTATTTGTCTTTACAAGTGACTAGCAGGGGGTGATGGTAAAAAGTTCTCGAAGTCTCCCTCCCCTCATAGTCCATGAGCTGACGTTCGAAATCCCTCCCCCCCTGGGGAATTTTGGAGACTATTGAATTTTACCAAAATTTCCTTAAAATCTAAACTTTAGAGTGAGAAAGTGCAATACTAGACCTCTTTTGTGACATGATGCTGTTTTTTTGTTGTTTGCATTCCTCTTGCTTTTAAAATGATTTTGGGCCATATGTGAGGGAGCCCTATCCATTATCAGAAGGACATTTTTGTGCCACATAGGACAGTTTTATGCCATAAATTGTTATTGTAACCTGGGCTGGAAATTAATAGGAGAGCCCAATTGCATCTTTAATCACTTAATAGCTATCTAAAGGTCTTGCGTATAGAAACCAGTACATCTTTGGGCTCCCTAAAGAAATTTGAGGGAGCCGCAGGAGAATCAAGGGAGCCCACAGGGCCCAAGGCAACCCCCGTATTACGAGTCCTGGTAACTCACTAATACCAACTCACATTGTCAACAGGGAACATTCAAACCATAAATCAAGATTATCAAACACACTCAATAGTTCCACCAATATGCCTGAATGGGCATAACAAAGGACACTTATATCCCGCTCCCCCTCCCATACTAGCTATTTGTGGTGAACAAATAGCCTTTAGGTTGGCATGAAGCATTTAAACTGTTTTTGAGTTTTATCCATAATATCCAATCCTTGAGTGAAATATATGTGCTGTGTGCTGATCCATGGACAGAAATGACTACAGAACTAGATACTGACCCACATCGATCCGGGCCATAAATGCCATACTTGCCGGTGCTGAATCTATTCATTGTTCCCATAACCCCATCACCCAGTTTAAAGTAGAAAGTCAAGTTAAATCTTTATTTCATAAAGTATAGAAGTTGCAATACATAGGCGAAAACAGACATATGTACATGTTTAAAACATAAATACAAACATTATTTTCTTTAGTGGACAGAATATTAACCAGAGGGCTTTACACTTCTGCTGCATGGTCTTAGCCAGGAGGGCGTCTGGGTGTCTTTTCGGACACCCAAACCCTTAAAGGGGAACTAAAGGCTCACATACATATTAGCTTATATGAAAGTAATACACTTCAAGAATAGGATGCTGTCCTCCCTTTTCTCTTAGTGATCCCATGAGGGGAGAATTTTGTGTATTGCCAGCAGCCTCAGCCAGCCCCTAGCAGCCCCTGGTAGCAGCCATGTTTTTCAACTGCTATCAGCTGTGACTCAAATGGGTGGCAGCCCACTTCATGTCCCCTAGCTCTGAGCAGTGTATCATAGACTGTAGTGCTCTACACACCAACTCTCTTCGAAAGTTGCATAACAACTTGTATGAGTATCAAACAGGTAAATGGTAAAATCATGAGCAGCAATTGGCTGTACAAAAAGACAGGGTGGTAGAGTTATTTTTCATATATTTCCTGTTGGTAAATTCAGACAAAAACAGTGGCTAGCAGTCACTGAAACTTGTAAATCCACCTGTCTTGAAGTACCAGTATGCAGTTCTATGTTCAGACCACTTCCCTGGTGCGTATTATGTAAGGAATCACAAACTACAGTCAGGATTACTTATAAAAGGGGACTTGGGGGACAGCAAATCATAAGGTTATTTGAAAATTCATGAACATAGCTCAACATCTGTCATATGCAAATACATTGGATACCTGTGTGACTATGAAGGAAGGGTTGAATAAAAACAATACTAGTATGTACATCACCAATCATCCAGATTTTCAGTATTTGATTTTACTTGAAGCTAGCTGTTCTACAAAAACTGTTTTCTTTCATGTAACCTACACAAATACTAAAGGAAATGATTGATGTTCCAAGTACTGATAGCTATTTCCTGCATTGACTAACTTCTGTGTCTTGGGATCTAGATGTGTAATGCCACAAGGTTATAATTAACCCTTTGTTTATCCTTTTCCTTTAAGGAGTTGTTACTTCCTTTTGTTGTTGCCAAAGGGACCTAGATATTAAACAAAACCCAAGTTGTAAGACAACCAACACAATCCTAAAGTCTATTTTCAATTGTACAGATTAATGATGACCATGTTTAGGTACCTAGAATTGTATGCTAATTAATAAACTTAACTGTTAGCTGTCTCTCTGTGCTTGCTTTGTAGCAGTTGATACAGAAGGGTTGAAAACAAAAACACTGAATGGCACAGCACCATCCTGTTGAGTAATCCTGACTGCATGTATGATTCCTGGTATAAAACGCATCAGCGAAGTGGTCTGAACATAAAATTACATGCTTCAGGACAGGAATTCAGTGATGCTAGCCACTGTTTTTGTCTGAATTTAACAACAGGAAATATATGAAATATAATTCTACTACCCTGTCTTTTTGTACAGCCAATTGCTGCTCATGATTTTACCATTTACCTGTTTGATACTCATACAAGTTGTTATGCAACTTTTGAAGAGAGTTGGTGTGTAGAGCACTACAGTCTATGATACACTGCTCAGAGCTAGGAGACATGAAGTGGGCTGCCACCCATTTGAGTCACAGCTGATAGCAGTTGAAAAACATGGCTGCTACCAGGGGCTGCTAGGGGCTGGCTGAGGCTGCTGGCAATACATAAAATTCTCCCCTCATGGGATCACTAAGAGACAAAGGAGGACAGCATCCTATTCTTGAAGTGTATTACTTTCATATAAGCTAATATGTATGTGAGCCTTTAGTTCCCCTTTAAAAAGCACCCCTAAGGACTCCCAGAAATTTTTGTGAAGAATTTCTTAAAATGTTAATCTCAAGCATATAATTGAGTTTTTTCATCTCCATTTAATTCCAATGACACTGTATAAGAATATCATGCCTTATTTTGATAAATTTACACATGTTTATGGTTGAAATATGAGTATGTTGTGGTCCCCCTTAAAATTTTGATAAACTTTTAGGCACCCAGTTTTAGGCACCCAGTTTCCAAATCCTGGCGAAGACCCTGCTTCTGCAATATATTTCTATAGAGGTAATTAAGTTTGAGGAAGTGGTCTTCAAGTGGTTTGGGTATGAATACCCTAGCAACCTCCCTTGGAGGTAGGCGTGCCGTTAAGCCACGTGCATCCTAATGTATGCACACTCAAAACAGATAATGAGCCACAAAGAACCCGAGCAATGTGTCCAGGCTGAATACCAATAACCGACACCTGGTGTGGAGATTAAGAACTAAACTGGACTCAGCAAGCACAGTGAATAAAGACCGCAAGCATTATAAGAGAGCAAGCAATATTCAGAAAAACAAAAGTATTCAGCCTGGTATCGAGGCTACTGTCTGACCAGTGTGATGCTGGTGGCCACAATGCCTGTATGCTGAAACTACTAGCAACTGGTCACGAGGTCACCGTGACATGCAGTACCCTCGTATCACGGCTCTTCATCCAGTGGAGTCAGCTACGTTAACCCATTCACGGATGAGCAATGTTCCCTTTGCATACAGAGGACTCAACCCCGTGAACCCGTTGACGTCTGAATGAGTTCATGTTCCTTTTGTATCTACAGGACCCAATTCCGTTAACCCATTCACGCCTGGATGAGCAATGTTCCCTTTGCATACAGAGGACTCAACCCCGTGAACCCGTTGACGCCTGAATGAGTTCATGTTCCTTTTGTATCTACAGGACCCGATTTAACACCCGTTAACCCATTTAATCCTAGGACGAAAACACGTTCTGACCGAAATCTAAACCTCTTGGTACCAAAGCAATATATTGCAAAATATTTGGGGGACTGGTAGTTTTTTTTATACATTTAAGAACAGGGCATACAGTGGGCTGGGGACTCAATGTAAAACACGCTAGATTTCTAGCTTTGTGTATAAGACGCGCCCCCGGTTTGAGTGTAAAAGAAATAAGTGCACACGTACTTACAGTGCCACAGGAAGTTTTGATGAGCTGGATTCAGAGTTAACCCTTATGCTGCTGGTGGCTAGTATGGCCAATACAAGATGATGTGAAAACCCTGGAAAATGACAGAAACCTGGCAAATGGGTACTCATCTGAAAGTACTCATCGAGAGCTATCCAATGAATACCAATATGATAGGGTTAAGATGTGTTTCAAAAATCTTTGCGTCATTGTGCTTTGGACGAAAGTAGCAGTGTTCACTCGCCACGAATCTCAAGCTGGCAGCATTCTATTGTGTTGCAACCACGAGGACAAAGGGCGGGTCCCTTTGGGCCCTCCGTGTTAAATTCGTCCCAAACGACATGTGTGTCTGCTTCGACCATGCAGATTCCTTCGAGATAGACCATTTTGACCAAAATCTTCAGCTCATTTTTGGCTGAAAGTGAATAACGATACAGTTTTCGAAGCCAGTATTTTAGAATATGACACATATGAACCCCGTCTAGGTGCAAGGTCATGTCACAGGTACCTTGAATTCTGACAGGACCTGAAAATCAGCATTTACTATGTAAACCACAAATCCCCTGTTGAGGTAGGACCTTGCACCTTACCAAAGACATGAATAATCATATGGTAGACTTTCATTTTCAAGTAAAGGGTAAGTCTTGACATTTTGCCAAAAAACGAAACACATCCATATATGAACTTTAAGGGTGCCGCATTACCTCAAAATAGTCATTTATTGATAAGTTTACCATTATTCTGTAACTATGAGATGTAACCTTTACAATAGCATAAGTGTCGCTGTCTTCATTAAACTCAGTTTTCAGATATTCAAGTTTTAAAAATGACCCGTGCATCGAATAGGGTTCTACCTTAAAACAACTCTCCTTCAAATACGTTGTCTATTGATGCTACATTTTAAAATTGTTTACTCTTAAAATATCAAGCGCCTGTTAGCCAGAGGGTCCGATGGATGAGTTAAATAAATAATAAATAAATGAATGTTAGGTTTGTAGTCTTGTTCCATTTTAGCAATGTTCACACGACTCTTACATTTATTCCTTAGCAGGCCTGTTTAATCTTTGAACCATTTCAACTCCCTAGCTGGGGAGCATGCAACCTTGGCAGTTATTTCGGCGCTTTTAGGTTAAAGCAATCACATAGCCATTCTGCCCTTCATGCCAAGTCCCCTATTCACAGCTGGGTGAACTGAGGCAATGTGAAGTTAACTGTCTTGGCCAAGGACAGACCAAAGTGACCCGGCCGGGGATCGAACCGCCGACTCTCTGATGGCTGGCCCAACACCTAACCAATTGAGCTACCCTGTCTGGTAATGTTAGTGTGTAATAATAGCCGGCCTTTGTCCGATGGTGATTATAGACTAAGATATCCTATTTCACCCTTCAAATCAATGCTAAGAGAACTGTCGTCCGAAGCACGAGGACGCAAAGATTTTCAAAAGCCATCCCAACCTGGTCGTGTTGGTATTCATTGGATAGCTCTCGCGAAATACTCTCAGATGAGTACCCATTTGACAGGGTTTCAGTCATCCTTTCAGTTTTTTTGCATACTTCTGTATTAGCCAAATTAGCCACCAGCAACATAAGGGTTAAGCGCCAGAATTTATAGCGCATGTGACCTCGGTATCCCAAGAGATACAAGTCCACTGCATCATGATATTCACCGTATATCTTATGAAGCTTTAAGAAGTTCTAAGTGCGATCGAGGACACTTTTTCGGCTGAAACTTTACCCTGACCTTTATATGTTTTTGCCTACGTGGGTTTGTTTTGCAATCATACTTTGAACTCGGATGATCTAATCCATGACAGCTATTATCTTTTATCTGAGAAAGAGTACATGAACGGCCACAGGTAAAAGGTGGACTACAATAGCGAATACTGGCGGTGGTAGAGGGGTCATTGATATTGAAATATGACCCATACATACGTTCTAAAAATTTTGGAGATGAAGTTTTCATTTCCATAAATCCTAACGTTTTTTTTTCGCGTATACACCGATTGATGCGGTATGCATACTTATGCCTGAACACTGAACACTGGTCAGCAGTGACTTGGTTATCAAAGGTTATCAAAGGTTATCAAAGGTTAAGGTCTTACGATACTATATACCGGTGACACCTATTGGGTATTGGACAAACTAAAATAATTTATTACAATTTACCTGACGTCACTGGAAATATTGATAAGAAATTGAATTTTATTGAATATGTACTAATTCTGATTATACCTGCCTATTATAAATAGTATCCTATGAGTTTTTTGTTTTTGGCTACAGTGATTTCCATATTCATTGAATTTGTTGTTTTGACACATTTTCAGGAATAATGTGTGATAATCCATGTGTATAAAGTGGGGTTCCCTTTCTTAACAATATCTTATATAAGTATGGGCATTAACAGTAACTATTGAGTAACTCTTTTCTAACATTTTCATGAAAATTTGCCCCCAAAATGTCCTATTTCACAAACTTTGACCATCTGTGGTTCGAAAACTAACCTGATGACCTATCATTTTCTTTGTGTCTTCTTATTAAGTGCATTGTGTAGATAGTGTAGACAAAAATTGGTGAAAATTAAACTAGGCAATTCTGACTTATATCAATTTTGGGTTAAAAACTCGTTTCTCGAATTTCTTGATTTTGCCCAATAATTCCTTTGTAACAGCAAAAAAATAATTTCAACATGGCAAAACAGTATATCAAGCAGTGCTAGTATTCTGAAGGGATAAATCTAGCAAAGAAAGACACCAATTTTGGAGAAAGTGATGTTTGTGACATAAATTGCATTAATTTTTCAAAAATCTGTGAAAAAAAAACTAAGTTGATGACCCCATGATTTTAAGTTGTTTTGAGGGTCACTGTGCTATGTTCTTTCCTTATGCAAAATTTCAGGAAAATTAAACTGAGATTTCTAAAAGTGTCGTAAGACCTTAAGGAAACCGGCGTCTCTGGTTCTTTTTAAAATATGATAATAAAGTAAAGGCGTAGCCAATTTTCCTAGTGCCTCTACTACAACATTCTAAAATGTTGAAATGCTGAGTGTACTTTCGGATAAGTCATATGAACAAAATAATGGTACTAGCTCATTCGAACTTTGACACATGATAACTTTTTCTCTAACTACCTTATGGCCCATGGTTTACAGAATATCGTAATCCATGTCAATTCAGTATTAATAAATGTCAATATGAATAATTCATTATTGAAAATTAATTAATTATCATGCATTCCAATGTATTACGTTTTGATATCCATAAAACATTTATAGATTTAAAAAAGCTTTATTGATTTTTAAAAATCACTTTTAGATACTAGTATCATCAAATGACAAAATCTATAGATATTAATACATCTATATGATAAGGTAGAAGCCTACGAGAGATGTTTTCATCGAGGGAAACTTTGGCCCAGCAACATGCATATCACACGAATATATCCTAAATTGTATGCCTTACTTTAATACATAACTTAACGGCGAATCTTGGCACGCATGATCTATCCGCTTCTGTTAGTGTGATTATTTACTGTTAGGAGGATGGAGGGAGAGGTACTGTATAACTGGTTAATTTGGCGTGGTTTTTAATTCGGCGTTTTTTGGCGAATGCTCATCAACGCCAAATTAAAGATCGCATAAAAATACAGTTTTAGTATGTATTCATATTGATGGCGTTGTTTTGACTGCTGCAGACGCCAAAATAAATACAGGGAAAATTCTTTTTCGAAAAAAACGCCAACTTAAACACACGCAGTATTAACCAGTTATACAGTATTTGTAAAATTAGGACTTTTTTATCCATAAACAGTACAGAATAATACTCAGTAACGAGACAAAAGTTGTACATAGTATTCCATATACAATATCAGGTGTGGACAGACAGTATTGAAAAGACTGCATACTCATTCAGTATTTCCTTCTAAGCAGGTTATAAATTGGAGACCATTTTCCTAGGCCTTTTTTGCTTCTGTGTGATATTGTTGATATGTATTCCTCTATTATTAGGTACTCCTTTAAGGTAGTTATTGATTCCATATGTATTAATTTCTTAGGAGAATATTTTATGCTTAACTGTTATGAATATATAGTTCACTAGAATCGAGTACTTTTTATTACCCAGGATAGCAGTTTCAGTATTACATATTACTTTTTCAAAAAAAATCAGGATTTTGTGAATCTGTTACGTCATCTTCTGTTCAGATTCTTTGTAGGAAGGTGGGACTACATTTTATCTCTTAACGTACGACCTCTCCGCTGCTGCCAGCGTCATCATTTACTCAGTGATTTTTTATGATGGTGCCAGACTCAAGGGGATATGATATTACAAATACCCCTCCTGCCTTATTCATCAAATGCAATTAATTGGGCAAATGATGACCCTACCAGCAGTAAGGAGGTCATATTTCTCTAGATATGCAGTGAACTTACAACAGAGGTCACATTCCCTGATGACCTCCGTGAGACCAACTGATCTTAGCCAATCATAAAGCTCCAGCAAGTTGGTTGCGTCTAAAGACAGGTCTTGTGTGCTGCGATCACATTCCAAGTGGTTGCGTGACAAGTTTCTATCTGTGGTCGTGCATAGGTCGTGAAATATCCTCAAAACCAACTCAAGTCAGTCTCAATGTCATTCCCTAAACAGATGATACTCTCACAACTGAATTGAGAGTTACCTAAGAGTATCTTGAAAGTGTCTAAAGAATATCTCTTGTTCAATGCCAGGTGTGATATAGATGAGGAAATCCTCATCGTCGTTATCTCTGCGCATTTCTGTGCACAGCCGCCTTGGAGTTTCACAAGAATGTCTCAAGTTTGGTTGTGAATAACAGCACATACTCAAATGAATTGTGGTCTCAGGTTGGGTGTGCGTCTCTCTCAAGGGTGAGGCTCAACCAGCGCAACCCCTGTGAGTCAGTAGGGGTCGTCAACAGGTCAAGGAGACAATTGCAAAGCGTATCACAAATCCCTCCAAGACCCGTGACCTTTGATCTTTGGTTGTACAACCTCTACACAACCTCAGAAACATTGAAAAAAAACTTGAGACACTCTAAATTTTGTCTCACATTTATGACCTTTTTTGGTCCATTTCAGGTCAAGTATTTAGGTTGTGTATGTTTTGCGACCGAAGCTTAGTCACAGGCATGAAGACAATTGTCAAGGGACATGTCATGTCATACCTGAACTCATTGATATCTAACTTAGAGCATTTAGGTATGTTTACAGAATAATCACTTTGGTTATTTTTCTGGAGTCTTGGTTCTCTCTCTCTCTCTCTCTCTGACTTCTTGTTGCTCACCCTCTCATTCTTGGTACTCTTTCTCGTCACCTTGTTCTCCATCACACATCTTGGAATCAATGAGCAAATGGCATGCCATAATTCACAGTGCATTTTTTGAAAAATATTGTCTCATTAGCCTGACATCTATTGTCAGAAGTCTAAAACATGGCTTAGCATGGCATAGAATTTGGGTGAAATGATAGGATTTTGAACCAAACTCTAGCTGCGAACAGGGTTGGCCAGTAATGACAGTACATGAAGGAAGATGTGCGAAATATCTAGTGATGGAAAAAGGTAGTTCAAGTTAGAAAACCAACCTGGCATTGTAGATTCTCAAAATTGTTTAACAGATCCTCGTTTTTTCTTCTTATGATCCAGCAGGATGTCTAGAGAGAATCAGAATCAGCAACATACCTCTTTGCTATCAGAGGACAGCTCTTAGATAACGCTTGTGGAAGTCTGATCACATGACTCACATCGAAAATCATTATTACCATAGAAGAGGTGTCTTTTGATGTCTTATAAAGTTAGCTGGTAGGCAGGGATTTGATGTAGAGATAGACAACATAAACCATCGTGGTTCATCATTCAGAAATGTGTCCAACATGGAGTGTGAATAATTTAGATTCTCCATATACTAACTTGCTACTGATATCAAAGTCAGAAAAAAGTGACAACTACCTGAACTACAGTATATGTACACTTCAAAAAGGAAGTGTTCATTCGTCTGGAAGAATAAAACCGATCTCGCCAGTAGCAGGCAGAAGAAGTGACAAATACTAGTCAATCATGACAATGCTTAAATGGCACTTCTCTTTTAGCTCTAAGCGAGCGCTACAAAGTTAAAGTTTAACTTTAACTAATTTAAAGTTCAACTTTCAGCCTGTGAAGTGAGCAGTCATGACTCTTTCTACCGATATATGTCAGCACCTAATCAAACTCTGCAAACTGAATATACTCACACACTGGCAGATTACTCTCGGAAACACCACCACCAAATTCTAACCCAACTAACAGAAGTCCTTGTATCAGAAATTTAATCTAAATTTCTGGCATATTGATGCCTAACTAAAGCTCAATCGCATTGGTGGCAATCTTCCTTATGCATGGAATTCCATTCAAATCAACAATTGTCTTGAAGAAAATGTTGGTGTATTTTCTATTTAACAGACATCTTGTGGCACACATTGTTTGCACATGTATGTCATTATTAGGGTAATTATGATATTATGATAATTGACTCATTTGGTCTACTTATGTATTTGGTAACAGGTGGTACTGTATAGTTGACGTATCTAATGGTCATATGTGTACTTAATATGGACTACAGTGGACCTTTGGTTGGGTTTTGTAATTTGTTATACATATGTATGTAGGACAACTATGTATTCCTTTGGCCCTACTTTTCTATTGTTCTTGAGGTGTTTTGGAGGTGTGTTTCATTACTCTGTTGTATTGTTTATGTGTACACTGTGGAAACATCTGTTGGAGGAAATTTGAACTATCTCAGGGAAATAACTAGGATTAGTCGACTTTGGGGGTGCTGTGACCAGTTACATTTGAAAGAGTAGGCATGTTCTGATCAACGGGTGAAAGAGGCACTAGTGGACCTCTCACAATCTGTAGATTCTATGTAAATTGTAGCTTTAACTACTCTATTACTTTATCATGTCTTGTCTTGTTTAAATAAAAAAAAATCTGCAATATGAGAAAGAATGAAAAAATACTGTACATAATTGAAATAAAAATCTGATTACACACACACGAAAAAAATATCATATTCTATAATATATGGTAATAGGAACCAGGTGATTTTAAACACGCTTAGAACGCTCTTCCTGATCAACTCTCTACCATTGGTACAACTTGTAATTACACAAAATGAACATAGGATTAATATTCTTCAAGCTTTAATACACAATTAACACATTGTCACATCAGCAGCATTACGCTGCATACTATACAATATAATCAAATTAGTAGCTTCCTAACATACTAGAAGTCTATCCCTTTAGAAATATTACGCCATAAGTAATGAATAAAACATTTTCTGTAAAAATGTAGTTAATACTGAGA
>OZ012691.1:35862786-35865286 GCA_963942565.1 Maea johnstoni
CTTTCCACTTGCCAAATTAGAAATAATTTGATCTTTGGATAATTGGTCTTATGAGAGAACATAGTAGTAAGATAAAACACCAGGGATATCAAGGTTTATGGGGATCATCCAAAAAAATCCCAATGGCATCATACAACACAGTCTTTTATACTTAAACCTGGGCATTGAATGACATGCATTATTCTACTTTGTGCAAAAACAAACATTTGCTTTGGTTAATTGCAAAATGAGTCCCAGCCGTCTATGACCTATGCCCTAAATCCTAATCAGGCTGAATAGAAATTAATTCCGTTTTATACCTGGAATTTATCATGATTGTGATTCATTCGTGATGGGATTGATGGAATTAGAAGGATTCTTCAACAGGATGAGATTTCAATTTGCAGCAGGGGGTCTGAATAATTAATTATTTTGGTAATTGTGAAGCGTCCCTGTACATCTGTTTCTATGCGTCTGCTTTGACAGTGACTTGGGGACAGACACGAGTAGAAGTAGTATAACATGATACGTATGGAGTAATGCCTTGAGTCGACTTCTGTATTTTCCACATTTGGCCGTCAGATGGCGCCTCTATACAAATAGGGTTTGACTCATGGTTGTATCATTTCGTCCTAAGTAGTAGTAGTAGTAGTAGTAGTAGTAGTAGTAGTAGTAGTAGTAGTAGTAGTAGTAGTGATTATAACATCAACAACAGCAACGACGAAGATATTTACAACAACAGTAATAATGATAATAATGATAATAATAATGATAATTATTGTTATTATTATCATTATTATTATTATCATTATCATTATTTTGATTATTATTATCATCATCATTATTATTATAACAATAATAATAATAATAATAATAATAATAATAATAATAATAATAATAATAATAATAATGATAATAATAATAATAATAATAATAATAATAATAATAATAATAATAATAATAGTAATGAAACGAACATCAATGATAGTGACTTAGCAGCTTCTTGAATCAGCAGAACATCCAGATAGATGCCATTGGTTCCCAGGATAAGAACACAAAAGATAATAAGTTACATCCGACCAGCAGTTGAAAAGTAATCAAGTGCTCTCAATTATTTCTGCTCGTACCAGACTGAACCCAGCGCGGCATCTCCTTGATAAAACGCTGCAGAATAGGGGGGTATCATGCACCCAATTGACCCCTCTCTTTACCCCCCATATCACCCCTATTGACCGGGGATGTTAACTAATTTCCCAGATTCATCAGATCAACAATCCCCTGCTCGGTCGTGGACGTACACTATTTATTAAGCACCCGTGTTTCTAATCTTCCGGTTGACTTTTCTAACCGCGTGGTTTTATCAACGATCAGAAAGGACACTGGGTCCCAATCATCAGTCTATAGGAGGATATCCATCAACTTCTAGAGGTGGCCTTTAACCCATCACCTGGTCAAAAGTACTAAGTATGCAATCAAAGTCTTTCGTAATCAAAATTAGACCTTAATCAATAAATAAAATTAGTCTCCAAGAAACCATTTCTTAAACTCGTGTCTTCAGACTTAAAAACTTTTTTAAAAATTGTCCAATTTTACTAGTCCAATTTGCAATTATTTTCATATCAGTTACTTTCAAATGCAGTACGTGTTTGTGTAAGATACTTCTGATAAGGAGTGTGTTCTTCCATGCCCCGAATTGTATTATGAACCTAGAAGAAAAAGGCTTATGCTGCTGGTGGCTAATTTTGCAAAACCCTGAAAAATGACTGCAACACTGGCATGTGGGTATTCGTATGAGAGTACTCAGTGAGAGCTATCCAATGAATACCAACATGACAGGGTTTGAATTTTTTTAAATCTATTTGTCCTTGTGATTTGGATGAAAGTAGCCTCAGCATTGGAAGGGTAAATGATGTCTTAAGCTAGGGATTTTTTAAATTAGGTAGAACCCAATATGTCTCCTCCAAAGGTAACATGGACTTCCTAATAACCCTCTTAGCCCATTAATACAGCTGCCAAAAGCAGCCTGACAGTTAGGGTGATATCTTTCAGTTGAAAGCTTAGTTTCAATGATATCTGACGGAGATATGTTAACCAAAAGAAAACCAACAACTCTCCTTCAAATATTTTGTAAAAACATTCTTAATACCAAAGTTATAATCAAAAGTATCAGAAGTACAGACGACACTTTCTAAAGGAACTGTAAGCTTATAGGCTACAAAGTTAAGTATATTGGCACGGCTGACTTGACAAGGCCACGCTGAGACCTCTCAGGGAAAATCATCTGGGCACTTGGCAGATGGTTACCCCATTCCGTAGGGTCCTCCAAGAGCATCTCACGGTCGTTATCCAGATGCTGCGTTGAGTTATTGCAGGGATCCGGGTAAATCTCTCTCCTGGCGCGGGTAATGAGCAGGGTTTATAGCTAGCAGATGGAGAGAGTGGAGAATCAGGAAGGAGGAGAAAGTGGAGAATCCGTGCTGGGAGTACGGAGGGGGGTACTCGACTTTTATTTGACGTGGGG
>OZ012691.1:35870286-35877786 GCA_963942565.1 Maea johnstoni
CACAGTAGGTCGAAAACAATAGAAGTTGATTGGTCGAAAACAATATATTACAATGCATTGAGAACACTAAAACACAATAGGTCCAAAACAATAGAACACAATGCAATTGAAAATAATTAAATATAATAGGTCGAAAACAATATAACACAATGCACCAGAAACAATAGCATGAAATAGAACAATACGTGACGAATGCAATGCAATACTATATCATTGAAATAATAGAAACTATCCTTAAACAATAGATCGAAACAGAACGGAAGGCGTAGATGAATGGCCCAAAGGTTCTAGTGCATATTATATTTAGAAGATAGCCTAAACAATAACGACGTGGATAACATAAGAACAGGATAATCCAAAACCATTACTAACTAGTCACTGATTATAAGGCAAACGGGTGTGCTTTAAGGCATTTGAGAAAATCTTAAATCTTACTGTAGTATAGTAGACTGAATTCAAAGGAAAGTTTGAGAGGTGTACATATATATATATATATATATATATATATATATATATATATATATATATATATATATATATATATATATATATATATATATATATATATATATATATATAAGTTTTCAATGAGAGTGAATATGCTCTTTGGTAATCAATACTTGAATTGCAAACACCATTGGTGTTTAGGTAGAGTATCAGCCCTTAACAAGGCAATTTGCACTGTTCATTAGTCTCTTTAGTTAAATAGTCATGTCAGTCAATACCTATTGGTCTGTTCTCAAGACATTCATCATTTGGAAGCCATTTCTGCTTTCTCGTATTCTAATAGAACCATTATTCACGTAAGAGGATTATATATTGCCATTCAGTAAAGCTACAAACATAGAAAAGGCAACGCAATGATGAAATATTCAGTGTCAAGTATCGCTTTAAATTTGGCCTACCACGATAATGGACAATAAAATGTCCGCTTTTCAATTAATGGTTTCCTACTGTCTTGCGGTTACAGAAGCCGCTAACTTAAAATGCGGCTGAATCGCTCCGTTACGTCAGTAACTGCCGCAAGGTGGCACTTCCAGGGAAACTAGTGGTTACTTACGTATTGACTGCTACGTCGTAGGTGATACTGTAGAATAGGAAATTATTGCGAGGTCCAAATTAACCGAATTTGTGATTTCGGATTTTTTCGAGATTTATTATTCCGAAAAGCCAATATTGAAGATGAATATTCTAATGACAGGAATAATACAATTTAATTATACCGAAATGATTCGGAAAGGTTCGGCAGGATCAACCACTCGGATTAATTTCCTATTCTACAGTACATGCCTGTTAGTACTCTCGCCTGACATTCGATAAAGTATTGGAATGCAATTTGGGAATTCGTTTATCCTCACTTTTTCTGTGATAGTGAGGTTAACTCATATGCATTAATGGGTTAAAATATGATAGCCTCAGACATATATTGAAGAGAATGTAGATGATATATAGTGCTGATATATGTCCTGAACTGATGCTCTTCTTATACTATTAATTGTCAAACTCAGTAAGCACGGGGGAGGTGGGGGGGGGGGGGGGGTAAATGAAATTAGCCCTTGTCAGTATTGTCAGTATTATGACTAACAGTTCTCACCAACGTTATTTTCAAATTATTATTATACTTATTATTATTTTTAATTCTCAAAGAGATGATTTTTATTGAATCTTTAAGTACATATTTGTCATTGTATTGTATTTCAACCACATGCAATTACATAATCCTCAAAGAATGTATAAGGTTAAGTACAGTAAAAAGGCAGTATAAATGCTGACAGCTTGTGACAGTAAGTGAATATTCAAATTATGCTACAGGGCTACATCGTGAATAAACAGTTGTGACTGATGAAAAATCATAATAAAAAACGAGTACCCGGGGAACACCGACACGTAACACTAAACAATGCCGACATTTAATTCCTGCACCAAGTACGTGGGCAGCCCGGGCATAATACACGACCGCACGCCTGGTTGCCACCACATTTCCTGGGAATAGTTCCATGGATGACCTTACAAATGAACGTAGCTTTGATTCGCAAGCTACGTGGGTGATTGATGTGCTTCGCCTATCTTTTGACATGTTATATATGGGTGTTTGCACAACCATGCACTGTCAGACGTCCTGTCGCCTGGTGCAGGAATTAAATGTCTGTACTGTACAGTCCTACTAGCCGCAAATTTTCTCATATGCCACTACTAGTACTGGGCGTGATGGTAGCCAGTAGAGCAAGTACACTATGGCAATTAACTGACACGTCCTTGGCAAACTTTCCTGGAAGCCCCAGCCTCTAATTGTAGCATCCTGGGATGATGGATTGCGACAGAGGGCGCTATTTGAAGTGAAAAGATCCAGAATAGCAAATGATGGATAGTGTTAATTAACACAATCCGGTTGGCTCCTGAACGAGATCTCCTTCGGGACGTTTGCTAGTCAAAGTTGAGTGATAGCTTGGCTTCTATGTGATATTCAGTTGTAAGATTATAATAGTGCTTACTTTGGTAGTTTTATCACCGTATGCATTGCATTTTAGGGGATTGCATTGCAGTATAGCAGTAAAAGGACACACACACACACACACACATATATATATATATATATATATATATATATATATATATATATATATATATATATATATATATATATATATATATATATATATATATATATATATATGGTTATATCATGAGCATCTGCATTGCATTGTTCAGGATTGCATTGCAATAGAGTAATAAAAGGATAATGTCCGCTTGGACATTTTAGGGCCGTATGCAATGTAACATGTATGTGATTCATTTGCACTACTTTTGATATTTCATTGCGATGTACGTGAATGTTTCCTTAATGAGTATAGAATTGCATTCCGTGGCATAGTTTTGACTGCTGTATTTGATATTGCATTCCAATGTATGGAAATGCATTGCACTTCATTGTCAGGAATTGCTAGGCATAGGATTGAACAGGGTTGCTTTGCTCTACTTTTTTTTAAATTTCGCAACAAATGCTGTTTTTTATTTTCCTGTTTTTCATTCAGTTCATTTTTGGTAACACATAATACATTGTTCATACTTTTTATAATACATTATTTACATTCCCTTACACATGTTGTAGTACAAATACACTATCTTACATATATACACTCTGTGGTTCTTTTGCATTTCTTTCCCTATGAGAATATTGTTCAGCGGTTACTTCTACTTTTCTTAATAGTTAAATAATACTTGAAGTTCTTCCCCCATAGCCAATTTCTCCTCTGTATTGGCCATTTTTGCCTCATATTGTTCTATACAGAATTGATTATATAAAAGACGTTTTACTGCTTTAATGTGATTTGCTCTACTTTATATGAAAGTGATATGCAAATGGATGCGATAGCATTGTCTTACATTTTCGTTGGTGTACTGCATCGCATTGAAGTGCATTAGATCGTATTGCATAGCATTGTATCTTCCTTGACACTTTCACGCCTGGGCCTAGGAAATGTATGAAAACATCTTGATTTCAAAACGATATCCTGAGAAAAAATGTATGAAAGTGGGTGACACTATCTCTTTTAAAATAACTTTTCAAATTGTACCCAGTACGATGTTTTTATGTTCGAAGCCTAAGGTCTTAGACAAAGTGCACATATCAGATCTGCAAAAAGGCAATTTTAATCAAATGTCAAATATGGTACTTATTCTATCTACTCTTTCTTTTCGTATGTTTTTTTATTGCTTAACAACACACAAACACAACAACAAATACATACTGGTACTGGTACATATAACACACAACAAATGCATCTTTCTGCACAGAATTGGAGGATTATGGCTTATGAGACAAAAATCTGAGATGATATATGTCCAAAGTGCGCGTACCAAGCGCAAAAGGGTTAATTCTAATGGCATTTTTTTGTCAAATGTCAAATATGATACTTATTCCATCTCCTTTTTTCTTCGCAGATTTTTAAAGATGGTAAATTGAGTCATTAAATCGAATGGAATTTTTGATCAAATGTAAGATGTAATACTTATTCCATCTCCTTTTTCCTTTGCAGATATTTAAAGATGGTAAATTGAGTCATTAAATCGAATGGAATTTTTAATCAAATGTAAGATGTAATACTTATTCCATCTCCTTTTTCCTTTGCAGATATTTCAAGATGGTAAATTGAGTCATTAAATCGAATGGAATTTTTAATCAAACGTAAAATGTAATACTTATTCCATCTCCTTTTTCCTTTGCAGATATTTAAAGATGGTAAATTGAGTCATTTAATCGATGGTCGTGGCAGTGCCGGTAACTGGATGGCCTTTGTGAATTGCGCACGGTATGCTCAAGAACAGAACCTCATAGCGGTACAGTGCGACGGAGATATCTTCTACGAGGCATGTAAAGACATACCCCAGGGTACAGAACTACTCGTGTGGTACGGGGACTGCTATTTGCAATTCATGGGCATCCCCGTTGCACTGAAAGAAATGGCGGATGGTGGGCAGACGACGGAGATTGAAAGTAAGTCTTGTAAGTGTTGTGCAATTCACGTTTTTATTTCTGTCTTATTATTTCATTTTCTATATATTTTGCATTGTATTTTGACTGGAAAAACAAGGCAGTAACTACGAGCTTGAATTTTCATACGTAGAGCCATGTAAAAGATATGCATTTCTTCACTACTCGCAAATACTATAATTCACAAAAAATATATAAGAAACATGTATAACAAATTTTAATGTTTGTTGACCATATCCAAAGACAAATGCGTTGTTATCAATATATAAATATTTATAAAGAGTACGAAAATCAGAATTAAATATGAATAACGGTTACATAAATCAACTAATAACACAAAATAAAATACTAGTACATTTTATTCGTATTTTGTATAATTTAAAGAATAAATCATAAAAACATTACAATTTGGATTTCAAATTTTGTTTATCATCCATAATCCTGCCATATCAAACTCTTAATCGATCTCAGCTGTTTCATAAGGTTTTCATGGAGCTTTCATGTACATATTTTAAAAAGCTTGGATTGAGAAGATAATATTTGTATTCGTTTGAACACAACGACAGTCAGGTTAAACATAATCATTAACACAGCAGTACAGCGCAGATGATATAAGTTTAATCAAGTTCAATGTTAAGACCTCCAAGGACAGACCCCTGTTGAGGTTGCGGACTTTTGCCCAACACTTTGACAGTTACAATCATCACCCGAAACATTAGCACTGATCCTTTACTTAGGATAATTGCTCCCCACCTCCCCTCCACGTCTAGGTTCTGACCCGTGCATTTGGTGAAAGTGCAGAGCACGAGGGCCAGATATCCCAACCCGTGAACGCCTCGATAAAATCTACAAACGCCATTGCATGCGTGACGGCAGTTTGGGCGAGGTGCGGCAGTTGATGTCGTAAAAAGTGTCGTAAAAGACAGTGCGGTGCCAGTAAAATACGACCTGCCTTGGCACGAAGTGGCGAAATCAAGTCCGTAATGGATCTAGTTTTATTGTGACGGGTGCCTTAGTCGGATTAACCCCATCATCATTTGCTTGCCGTCCATTTACCCGGCTAAATTGTGTTTTCTTAATGCAATTTACACCTGCGAAAATTCGATAAAATCCACTGGCAGCCTTCGTGGCTCTTAACGCCGCATAAAGGCGAAAGCGCCCTCACACTAAGGCGTATAATATCCCTCCGCCGCTCGCCAAGGTCTGCTCTCGCGCTAAAGGTGATCCCCATTTCCATTCCCATTCCAAATGGCACATTCGTTTTCTCCACCCGGGCCAAGGAAGCATCCATCTTGTCCGCTCCCTACAGGCACTTCTAACCCTCAGCCAAAGAGAGCTCACCTGCCACCGTAGTCCTGAACTCTGTATAGCCTTTTCTCCTAATGAAATGAATGGCCGGGGTCCCCTGGCCTCGCCACAGTCGCCCATCCACTCTGTCCCCGTCCGCCCAGCTCTACGACCCATAAGTGGAACTATTAGCCTGTCGTGGCAGCCATTTCCACCTGCTGATGGCGGCAGGCATTGTCATTTAGAGGTGCCATCTCACTCTTTGTCTTTAGTATGCACGCTCACTCGGCTAATCTACTGACAATTTGGCTGCCATGCGCTTTTTTAACTTGTTGCAATCAGTCATGCGCAATGCACAAAACTTTTTGACGCGAGCAAATTTTCGTAGCTTTTTGCCAGCGAAAGTTTTTTAAAAAGGCATTGGTACGCAATGTCCAAAACTTTTTGACTCGAGTAAATTTTCGTAGCTTTTTTCCAGCAAAAGTCAGAAAGAGGCATTGGTGCGCATTTTCCATAACTTTTTTGACTCGAGTAAACTTTCGTAGCTTTTTTCCAGCGAAAGTTAGAAAAAGGCATTTGTGCGCAATGCCCATAACTTTTTTGACTCGAGTAAATTTTCGTAGCTTTTTTCCAGTGAAAGTTCAAGAAAAGCATCGGTGCGCAATGCCAGAAACTTTTTGACTCGAATAAATTTTCGTAGCTTTTTACCAGGGAAAGTTAGAGAGAATTATACCAAAAGCTGATGGACTGGTTCATCTGTCTCAGACATTACTCTCTGATATTACTTAATCAAATTAATTAGAGTAATGGAAGTGAAATCAGCATATGACACATGAAGCTTTTGATACGCATAGCCTTTCTGGTGATACTATGAAGAGTAAATAACACCAAGAGTATAACACCATTTCTACTTTCTCTTCTTTATGAATGCTACTTTCTTCTCACCTCCTTTTGTTGTTTCGCTTTTTCATTACTATTCTTATCATACTTCTTATTATTCTTGTCATTATTATCATTATTCTCATCATCCTTCTCTTTTTCCCCTTCTTCTTTTCCATCTTCATAACCTACGTCTTAATCTTCTTATTCCTGCTTCTTCTATTGCTGCTTCTTTTTCTTCTGCTGCTGGTGATACTGCTTATTTTTCTTCTTCTCCTTCCCTTCTCCTCCTCCTTCTTCTTCTATTTCTTCTTCTTCTTCTGTTTGTTCCTTCATCTGCTACTACCTCAGGTTTAGCACGACAGGTCTATGAAAATAGTATGGATGCTACAAACTACAATAGATTATAACAATAACACTGATCTTCATAACATATGTGCTCCTCAAATTGCCACTAAGTGTAATAGTATTATTTCCGCTCCTACTTCAAAGGAAGGTAATTTTGCTGTGTCAACTTTTCAGTTCTGCTTTATAACATATTTGCACCTCAAATTGCCACAGTGTGTAATATCAGGAAGTATCGAATTGTAGTAAATTCTATAGTCCCTGGTAATATCTTCCCACCTTCAAAGGAAGATAATTTTGTCGTATCAACTTTTCAGTTCTGCTAACGTGTTGTGTTGTATCTTTCAGATAGCGAAGGCTACACGTGCGAGCGCTGCGGCAAGGTGTTCGCTTACAAGTACTACAGAGATAAGCACCTCAAGTACACACGCTGTGTTGATCAGGGCGATAGGAAGTTCCCCTGCCACCTATGTACCAGGTAACCTTATACCCTAAAC
>OZ012691.1:35882786-35885286 GCA_963942565.1 Maea johnstoni
ATACGTATATATATATATATATATATATATATATATATATATACATATATATATATTTATATATATACATATATATACATATATATATATATATATATATATATATATATATATTTATATTTATATACATATATATACATATATATATATATATATATATATATATATATATATATATATATATATATATATATATATATATATATATATATATATATATATATATATATATATACACATAAGCATAGAGTCGATGATCACCTGTGATTAGTACATGGAGATTAAGTGCTTGGGATGCGTTTAATATCCATAAAGTAACACATGGATCTTATGCTAATCTATGTGCCCTTAGGAACGTCCAATGATAACCCAGGATTAAAAAGCCATTAGCGGTCGGCGCAAAATGTCGGCCTTCTCCTTTTGTGGACGCCGCGTTAAATCTTGGCAAGCCATTTATGATGGTGTATTTTTTATCATTGGCTGTTAAATTATTCACAGTTACCATGCCGGGTTATTATGAAATGACCGGAAGGTCAGAGCCAAACACGTTTGATCGAGGCGGTTGAAAGAAAACACTCACATTAAATAGATGGGGTCAGCTAAGATACTGGGAAGGCAAATCCTAACCTCTGGGAGGATGTGAACCCAGAAAGGAAACAATAGAAATGTAAACAGATATAAAGAAAATATGAAGAATCAAGAAAGAAACATTAGAGAAATGTAAAGATATTTGCATATTGCTTGATTTAAACCAATTTACACATACAACAGAAATTTAAATTTTACTTAGAATCTCTTCCAACATTTATTATGCCTTATCATCTAAACATATGACAAACTTTCTTCAGTTAAAACTTATTGCTACTAAGATAGCAGTACAATATATAAAATGTTTACGAGTAGAAATTGTAAAATCCCAACATGTCAGTACAAGATTGTTTTATATGTACTTCACCCAAAACGGAACAGGAGCAGGATCATATGGGCATTTTATCACATATTGTTTAGATGATATTTTTTTTCATTATTCTTCTTTTGTGCTCTAGACAATCGGTTTAGGTCTTTGATCTATTTTCTCATACGAAAAAATCATCATCAGTGTTCAATCTGACATTCCAATTATATAGCAAAACGATATTGAATGGCTTATGTCGTTGATGCTTGGGGCAATTTTCAGTAGATTGCAACATTACAATTCGGTGAGAAACACTACTCGATTCCTCCCTATTTCCGGGACCATAATAACAGTATACAAAATACCTGTGTACTAATACCGTGTAGCATACATATAATAGAGGATGCACTATATTTTTCTATTGTACTTACATCAATACAAAATGTGACTTTCATATCTTAAGGAAAGCTGTTTGTTTACTACAAGGAACCTTCGCTGTGTGATTTAATTATGATTTATTCTTCCATCGCTGAATGAGAATGAATGGGAAATAGTTTAGCACGAGTTCAAAGATAGGATGATTATTACAGGTATTCTTGGTATACAGGTGCGCCTATGCCGCCTGCAGCTGTGGTTAGCCGCCGTGAGAAATCGTATTGCACTGGGTTGCAACAATGGACAACAATGCCTTTAAGAAAAGTTGCAAGAAAGGGATATCCTTGTGTTTGCAGTGCACATAAAGGAACAGTTGTTGTTAACACCACACTATGAGTTGAAGTCAATCATAAGATTTCGGTCTCCCAAGTACACTTCAAACACTTTGAAATATCTACCCGCTGTGATAATGATGATAACATGTACGTTTAGATTACCGAAGGAAATGCCAGCAATTGAATTGGTACGGGGAAGGATACGGATTTGCTCACTTCCGAAAATTGGCAACATTTCAAAGGAGTTCATTTTTCTCACGTTTCACATGTTCGATTTCATTACTTTATAAAAGCAATTGCACATGGATCGATCTGGTATTGACAGAATGCGAGAATAAGAATTCGTTGAAGATATATTAGTTGCAATTGGCCAAAAGGCCATTAGTGTGTTCATCGTTAAGAAATCCAAATTTGTTTCAAGGGTTATCTTACCAAATGACCCCGTATTGCTCTAGGTGCACGGTTTTGATTTTGAAACAAATTTGATATTGGGGATGAGCATGAAGGCAAATTCCGGTCACATATACATATATATATATATATATATATATATATTTATTTATATATATATATATATATATATATATATATATATATATATATATATATATATATATATATATATATATATATATATATATATATATATATAAATATATATATATATATATATATATATATATATATATATATATATATATATATACCGTATTACCCCGCATACAACACGCACTTTTATACACTGCAGCACCTACGTTAAGGAAGGGGTGCGTGTTATCAACGGGTACATGAACCAGAACTTTTTACATCGATGCTATGGACTCGTGAGGCATAATCGAAAATTCTTTGGTGGGTTCCTATTGTCTATTGGCCTGTCACCATGACGACGTTATGA
>OZ012691.1:35887786-35895730 GCA_963942565.1 Maea johnstoni
AATACATGTGATAATATCTTTGTTTTTGATTATCTTCAGGTCCATAGTGGTGAAAGGCCATACAAATGCGTTTATTGTAGTAAAGCATTTACTGCATCAAGTATATTACGAACGCATATCAGGCAGCATTCGGGAGAGAAACCCTTTAAGGTAAGAAACCTTTATTTTTTTAAAACCTAGTAGAAGTAGTAGTAGTAGTAGTAGTAGTAGTAGTAGTATAGTATATTCTTTGTGCAAGCGTTTGTATATTTTTTTCACTATCCACAAGCGGAAGCCTCCAAAGAACAGTATAAAATTGGTCCGAACAAGTTCACAGAGAGGCCATTTATTCCAAAGCTAACCGTTTAGTGAAGATGGTTGCTGTTACTTAATTATATCGGTATTCCACTAAGAAGATAGCATATACACAATCTACTAGTTGACAAATTATACGATGATTTTAGTAACTTTAGAATTAGATTTGAAAGAGAAGTGGTTTGCACTTAATGCGATGCTATAAGGAAGATAAGTGTCACAGCATTACAAAATGATACTTTTAAATGTTTGGCCTTGTAAGGATGATTTTTTTTTATTTGCAATTCAACCTTCATGCTAGAAGCTAAGCTGGCTTTTTTACGTTATTTTTTTATTCAAATAAGATAAAAAGTCCGATGTTTTGATAGAAAGCTACGTTTTGGTAAACGATGGTGTGCCATCTGTGTGCCCTATTTTAAAGCTATATAATACGACCCTCTAATTGTCAGCGTATAGTATACTTGGTTCGGTAACTGGCATTGTCGTGAAAGGACCTCCAGTCATCTGTGCGTCTTTTTCTTTGCTTAAATGATCATGGCTGAACACACGAGAGCGAAAATACACCACTCCTTTCAAAGGGAGCACTCGCTCGTTCAGCGCTGTGTGTAACTCAGTGTGTGCATTAAACCTAGGGTACTATGACTAGGATCAACCAAGGTTTCTTGGAGTATTCATTAGGAACGGTTGGGGAGGACGGAGCTCTGAAGCTTAATTATATACATCTAACCTAATTGGGTGTTATGGAAAAACATGCGAGTTACCGGGTCTCTATATCTGTGAGCGGACCTACGGGGGAGTTGAAACGAACCGAGCCATGAGAATCACGAAAGGACGATCAAATGAATGTTTTGACAAGCTTGGATTTCCTAGCCGACCGCAAGTGAAACGTGATGCCTTAAATGGAAAGGAATAAAACCTGGTCTTCCTTTGTTCTCTTTGCAAATGGCGGATTTGAGAAATGGTCCATTGTCAATATGATAGCACACAAGTTATGCGGAACAGTTTACAAAAAGGTCATCATGTAAAGCCAATGCTGTTGGCTTAACAATTTCAATGTACACTCTTGTTCCTATCACGTTTGATCGATAGAAATATCAAAGCATCTTTTAACCCAACCGTTACCCCAGCTGCTACTAATATAGACTGTTTGGAGATAACTTTATGTTGACAGTAGTTTTGGCAAATAGTTTCATGAGAAATGTTGAATAGGATGCAAAGAGCAAATATTGTTACAAATGGATACTGATTACCAGAGAAATTAGCCGCAATATAGCAGAAAAAGTTACGCAAAAAGAAATTCCAAAAAATTCAAATTCCACAGAATAATCTTCTTTTTCAAAAGCATATCAAAAGTATTTTGTGGGTATAATACTTTGGATTGCTTTTATTTCCAATGTGTGAAATATTCGAATGACACACTGAAACTTGTATTGTATATTCAAATCATGAAAGTACAAATAGTTCTTCCGTCTGAAGAGTATGAAATATCTATGCAGCTGACAAGTTGACATGATCATATATATATATATATATATATATATATATATATATATATATATATATATATATATATATATATATATATATATATATATATATATTAGCATCCACTTATGATGACTATAGTTTCCTGCACAACATTTCAAGAAGTTAACACATTTAAAGGGTGTATAATTTTTAAAAAGGAATAACGATGAAAGGGTTAAGCGTTCATCTTGCTGTATGCCGAAGTAATTGTGTGCAATATTTACATTGCTGGATACACTTTAAGGATTTCCTCCTTTCTGTGTCCGAGCTGCACGCAGGGCTTAGAAATCAAAGGCAATTTTGTCATATTGACAGAAAAGTATATCTAAACACTACTGTGTTAAGGCATATTTACTCGAGTTCCTCACTAAATCCACATGGCATGGAGTTAGGTGGGTTCGTGAGTACAGTGTGGGGTAAATCACAACTGTGAAATAATTCGCATAACAGTGGTAAAAGTGATTAAATAATATCTTTTAATTATCATGAAGTTATTCAAGAATCGTCACCAAATAGTTACTGTGGTATGTATTGGTAACGAAATCTAACAATAATTTTTACAGGAAGGAGAGGAAAATCTATTAGAAGATCAGCTTGAAAATAGTCAATTTCACTAAGAAATCGACACATAACTGCATGATGTTACTCATAATGAAAATGAGTTTTTGTGTGTTTTGTCTGATCGTCAATGTTTATTTCTTCCACAATGATTAAGGATAACTTTATTTAGTCTCATACCGAAGATAATTATACTAGGATATTAACAATTCCTATACCAAAGAGTATATAAACAAGAGAAGGGTTCTTCCCGTCTATTTTCTTATTTTACTCAAAGTATACAGGCATCATATTTATAATTTAAGTATCGCATAATTGCAATAACATTTTTTTTAAATTATACAAAAGATATTAATTTATATAACCATGTGTACAGACGTATTACGTGGCCAATTTCCGACTGTAGTCGATGTTAACGCATATGCTGCAAGTGTCTAATTTTACCAATACAAGATGATGCAAAACACCTGAAAAATGACTGAAAACCTGGCACATGGGTACTCATCACAGAGTAATCAGCGAGAGCTATTCAATGAATACCAACACTACAGGGTTATGATGGTTTCAGAAATCTTTGCATCCTTGTACTTTGGACAAAAGTAACCTAAGCGCTGAGAGGGTTAATATAAGATTCGTATTCCAAATAAAACAAAACTCTTCCATTCAATTTGATCAGATGCTTATCGCCACTCGCTAAAATAATCTGACTCGGCTACAAAACATGAGATAAATGTAAAATCAGTGTATGTCTTCTTAAGTAGGTGTGTTTAAGCCCCGGCTCCTGTCTTTCTCTTCGAGAAGGCTTAGCGAAAGTCGATAGGTTTCCAAGGATAGGAGTGATTAATTAAGGGACATTGATTATGCTCGATATGCTTGATAAAGGCCATATATTATGCTGGCTAATCCCTCGTGGCAGCCGGGTGATCTGTGATGCTGCTATAGGTGATAAAGCTTTATTTCGCCTCGCGCCCCACAACCCCTCTTTACCTTAACAATGGATCATATCTCCTAGCCGGGTGATGGATGCGTGCGCACGGATTAACCCTTTAATACTTAAGGCTTCATTCGGAAATTGTCGTCTGGAGCGATGACACTTTTGACAATAACTTCTGAATAGGGAATTATTTTACAAACTATTTGAAGGAGAGTTGTTGGTAATGTTCTGATCAACATTTCTCCTTCAAATAGTTTGCCCATTGAGCTAAAGCCTGAAAGATTTCTTCAAAATTGTCAGGCTGGTTTTGGCTGCTGTGAGCATTAATGGGTTAAGCAGAGGAAGTATTGTCAAATTGAACCTCAATCATAATCTTAGATGAGTTGTTTTTTCATTTATCTAAGATCTTAATGAGCAGACAAACATTTGCTAATAACGACCCTTCGCTCACGAAGACATTTCGAAAGGAAGATAAAAGATATTGGACTAAATGACTGATTTCTTGTATTGTACGATATCCCTATCTTGTACTTCAGCTTTTTACTCGTAAATTTCCTCTGATAACTAATTCACGAATACTTTTGTATAGTATTACCATTTATTTATTCATTTGTTTATTTGGGGGGCGGAAGGACCATTCCCCAGAAAAGTAAATGATTACAACTGCAGCACTGACTAAAAAAACATGCCTAATACATACATATCTTGAAGATACGATATCATTATCATTATTATTATAATCATTATTATTATTATTAATATTATTATTATTATCATTATTATTATCATCATTAAAATCAACACCATGTACAAGGTTAGAACTCAAGTGAAACATAGGAGGTATGAACTCCTTGGGACCAGGGCAAAGGTGTATTTTCATGATGCAATATATATAAATGGGACCGGGAAATTTTGTTCACATTAGGGGGTGCTCACATCTCTGGGGTATTTCAATGATGCAATAGATACAAATGGGACCGGGAAATTGTGTTCACATTAGGAGGTGCTCACATCTCTAAGGGTGTTCACAATGAGACGTTTCGCTGTATGTTCTATGCATGCGGGTAACATTAAGACTGGAAAGAGACTAGACTAGGCGGCGGCGAATAGAGAGAATTTAACATTGCCTGATCCAGGGGGGTTGTTTACCGGTAACCTGAGATCCGGTAGAGATGGGGAGAGGTCGAGGAACACCTCGCAGCCTCACGTGCAAGCGAGCAATCCCATTGGCTGAGTCTACTCTTCCTCCTTACAACATATCCGCTACACGATCCGAGCTGTTCAAACGCAACCCGATCATTTGCATTGGAGCACCTTAGCCACTGAACGCCCAACCTTTTATGATTTTAGCATGCATTATTAAGCCCTCTTTAATGCGCTTGGTGTGTCTTGGCGTGCCGATACATATCCCTTTTCGAGCTCGTGTTTGGGGGTAATAAAGTTTCGCAGGTTTCGATAGCCGAGCGCAACCTTTCCATTATGGGCCGGGCTTGTTTGCACGGCTGGGTTAATGTGCCCGGCTGATCGGCCCGACGCCGCATCTTGCACCTTTTTTGCAATCACGTGACCACTCTCCACTTCCGCCGCAATATTGGCCGAACCAAACCAAAAAAGCATCTTCTTTTCATTTGCAGAATCTCCCTCTTACCCTTTTCTACTTTATTTTTTATTTTTCCCTGCATTTTATTGCGATCACGTGACCATTCTCCACTTCTGCCGCATGATTTTTCAAACCAAAATAAAAAAGTATCATCTTCCAATTTGCAGAATGTCTGTTTACTTTATTTCCGAGCGAAGTCATGAGCTCGCTGCTACAGTCGCCGCCATTTTAAAATGGCGGAGAACGCACAATCTCGCGAGACCTTTTAGCAAGCACACCTGGAGTGTGCGGGAATACTAAAAAGAGATCGCTACTAGACCATTTGTGCCGTAATGTAACGATTGATTCCTGTAAATTCTATAAATTGTATCAATTTCATGGGCGTATCTGAGCTTACGGTCTCGCTAAGAATCGCGAGTTCAGAAGACGCTCCCACGTAATGTGATTGTTGCGTGTTTCTGGACGTGCAACAATCACATCACGTGAACTTGTCACAGCTGGCCGTAATTGGGTCACGGATCACAACGTGCAGTATTACTTTGACCGTGACCCTGAGCGGCAATAATATAATGCTGGCAATATAGCCAAGAAGCGAGCGCGAAGCTGTGGATGATTTCATTTTTTCCGTTCTGACCAAGAGATTGACCTTTAAACTAAATGGCATACTCATTATTACGATTTCAAGCTGACGCAAAGTCTTCATTTTGCAACCGCTTTTAAAGCGAATAGATAGCCAAATGGAATAAATTGTTGCGGTTCTAACGATCTAAATTTCATTAAAATTGACCCACGGAATGTCGAGCAATTTATTTTTTATTGTGAACGTACATTGCCGGCTGTATGCGTATCTGGGAAAGATTGATCAGGAGAGCCTGCCAACTCATCAGCCTTTCCTGGGACGAAACTATGTATGTGTTCTCACGTTTTGGCCTTGTGAAATTTAAAAAATGAAAGATGTGAAATGAAATTGGAAAAAAATAAAACTTGTGAAAAATCAGCTACAATAGGGAATATTTCATGCAACAAAGGCAGAGAACTGAAAATCGGGAAAAAACGAATGTGGAGTAATTTTCAAAACTATAACATGTGGTAAGAGCAAAAGGCAAACTTAGATTTAGTCATTAGACATATTGCAACTTAGACATATGCATTTAAAAAACTTCCCACCCATGACTTTGCCCTTTTCGAAAGGGCAAATTATATACCGTTTTGAGCGTAGATGACCAGGCAACAAATAGCGCTCTCTATCGGCGGAATATGGCACGAAAATGACGTCATCGAATCCCGCCAAATGACGAGTGGCGACATATAGGGGAAAATGTCGACACTAGCACCAGTTATGCTGATACACTGTTAAAATGAATTACTGGTCTTTCCGTGGGTCAATTTCAATGCGATTTAGGTTTTTAGAACCGCCACAATTAATTCTACTTGTCAATTAATTCAAGTTGAAATATGTTGCGAAATGACGATTTTGCAACAGATTGAAATCATTGTTATTTCATGCCATATTTTCGGTCAATCGCTACTCCTACTGTGTGGTTATTGCACAAATATAAAGTTTAGATCATGGAGCTCCTGATAAATTTTCGCGAAGAACAAGTAAATTTTGACGTCACGTAACTTTTTGACTGCATTTGAAGGGGAATGCCAGCGGCGAATCTTGGATTTCAGGGTACGGGGGTGTGCAATTTGGACCTTTTATTTGACCCTTATGGGAAGTACCGGGTAATCCCAGTAATCCCGGCAGGAAAAAATAGGTTGTATTCTAGAAAAGCTGCGGAAGAAAAAAATATTGCGACCTATCACGCCTGCACCATCGTAGGCTATTGTTTCGCATACTTGCTCAATAATTTCCAAGTTTACTACCATTTTTTTCAAACTTTACTTAAATAATCCTTAGATCGTGTCCTTTCTAAATCTCATTTTAAAAATTGTAGGTCTCGTCCCAATTTTATATATACCATCAATCTCCCCGTGCGATGCATGGTATTGGGGAGAGTGGGAAAAAATTGCCTCCGTCCCCCTAAATTCTGAATATGCCCCCTCCCTCTGCCTCATTTCCCTTCCGCCCCTCAAAATAGTGATCAAAAGAAATTTTCGCCCCCCCCCAATTCACATTACCCAGGACCACCCTCCACCAATTCTGAACTATTTGTTTTAACGACCCCAATTGCAAGTCAACTTTTTAGCTCATTGCCAACATTGACGATCTCGTGTGTTTGTACTCTTGTCAATAGTAGGCAATGGGCAAATTTTACCATGGGACCTAATGAGCAAAATCAACAGACAAAATTTGAGACAAAAAGTATGTTTATACACGCGGTAGTGCTGCAAAGAGGTTTACCCAGTTTGGAAGGCAAAAACGAACTTTTTGTGGCAAAAAAGAGGAAAAAAGCGGTTAGCCAACTCAAGTTAGATAGACTATAGGGGCGCACCGGGTGAGTCCTCCCTCCTGGATCCGCCTATTAAGGCAGAAATATCGAGCTGCGAAAGCATTTAAAGCTTTGAAATTGTGAAAATCATGAATTCCGAATCTATGCGCACTCTTCCTTGCCATGCCAATATCATTCAAAGAAAAGTAAAAATATTTAGTAAAGCTGCCGCTCGGCCTTTGCTCGGAAGCGCGAATTATTTTGTATATTGTCACCTTTTCTGCCATATTGAGCTGTCTTGAATAGCCATTTGTTATTTGTTAAGTACATGCAATCAGGTACCAACATAAGTTTCAGAACTAACTTACCATGCCAGGCAAGTGATTCACATTTTTTACTTGCCCGACACAAGTTTTGGCTTGCCCGAAATAAGTCATAACATATGCTAGAATGGTATACATTATTCATCATGGACTAAATGATTTGTAAACAATTTTTTCGCTATATAATTGTGTTGTATTATTTGCATATTTGAGTATTTGTGCCATTTTCTATATGAAAAATATGTAGTGTTCAGAAAATCAGCCTGCCCGTTTGAGCAAGTGCAAACTAAAATGTACATGCCCAAAAGCCCAATTTTCAAAGATTCACTTCCA
>OZ012691.1:35895930-36016973 GCA_963942565.1 Maea johnstoni
TATATATATATATATATATATATATATATATATATATATATATATATATATATATATACATATATATATATATATATATATATATATATATATATATATATATACATATATATATATAAATATATATATATATATATATATATACATATATATATATACATATATATATATACATATATATATATATATATATACATATATATATATACATATATAAATATACATATATAAATATATATATATATATATATATATATATATATATACATATATATATATATATATATATATATATATATATATATATATATATATATATATATACATACACACATATATATATATATATATATATATATATATATATATATATATATATATATATATATATATATATATATATATATATATATATATATATATATACATTGAAACTATTGGGATATCAGTTGGCAAGTGTCTATGGTCCATAGCAGTGTCTGTGCTCCCCCTCCTTAGTCTAAGGTACCACTGTGTGCCCTGCTCAGTAGTTCAGCATATTCACAGACAATTTCAATGCTTATATCTGAAGATCAAAGTGAAAATCTCATTGTTCTTATATAGAATAACATGATAATAATACATTTCTGTCATATTTTACTGAAATTAAGAACGGCAGGATAGACATTCTTACCCTCCATTGGTTAAGGCTAATTACCTATTAGGCCATTGTTTCTTTAGGTAAGAATTGCAAACCTTCTACCTCCCAGCATTCAGTATAAACGAATCCTACTTAAAAGAAATGTGTACGCTGGTACATGTACAATTATCTATTCATCGAAACTTCTCATTTACCCATTAATGTAGATGTAAAGTAGCCAAAAGCAGCCTGAAAATTTTGTTAAAATCTTTCAACCTAAGGCATAGTTTTGGAAATATTTGGAGGAGAAATGTTACAATAAAAGATTTTGTGAAATATTTCAGAATTTCTGAATTATTATCAAAAACATTATAGATTTCAGGAAAAACATTAAAGATTTCAAGGAATGCATGATTGGGTTAAATAAATGAACACCTTGGATTGTTCTGCGAGTATGCTGCATTACTACCATCTAAACATGTTCTATAGTATATATACATATATACCATCATCACTACCGCACTGTGTTAGCTGTATAGGAAATAGCGAGAGAGTGTACATTATGTAAATAGGTGTATTAATGTGCCAGGTGGTTTGAATTTGACAGCAAAGTATAAGGAATTTATTTGTATATAATCGTGTTTTATAACAAGATATCAAAGAGTATTTAAAACCAAAGACGATATTGAACAGTACCAAAGATCTCAAAGACGACTAACATGGGACAGTGCTAGTAAATTGATGTGAGCGGTAAATGGTGTGTCTGCGTCCTTGTTTGCATATGTATTGAAATAGACAGTTTTTATTTGAATAGACAAATTAATTTAGAAATTCTTGGAAATAGTTATTTGGAAAATCTGAAATCATGAGTTTTCCCAGCTCTTTGTTTGTGTACCTTTTGAAAAGACAAAATTACTCGGTATGTAATCAAAGATTTTGAGATATTTAGGTATTTACCTTATTTATTTTTATTCCATTGGTCATACTGATTGCATATCACAAATTTCTTTGTTTTTTAAAATCGAACATAATTGAAATGCAATCTGATATTGTCAATATTTAAGGAATTCACTTAATTTCATTGCATTATTCAGATACATCTTTTAATTTGTGACTCTTGTGCAAATAACCCTGGTCACTTGTAATACTGTAACAATAGTTACTGAAAATTATTAAAGATAAATTGATATTCTTTCTTTAATCAATGAAATTTTTTTAACCTCTTATATCCATCAGTACTTGCATATTTTTCAGAAAAAAAAATCTTTTTTATTTTTAATTTTGGCATATTTGTCTATGGGATGTAACATATTTGTCTATGGGATGTAAAGATTATTTAAAGAATTAGTATAAAAGAATTTATAAATGAGGCCTGAGACACATCATTTGCTGCTGAACCTTATTAAAGTGTGCCTGTATATCTCTGTAACCATACCTCAAACCACTGTCTGTATGTATGTTTGGGGTTGAGCTTATTCTTCGGTAGGAAGGGGGTAGGGGGGGACGGGGTGCGGCCTGGGTTCGTTATTTATACTATAGGAGAATGAGGGCAATGAGGGGTAGATAATGCTATACCCACAAAATATGTGATTTCTACCTTCTTTTCCAATACACAATACCGAGGGCTGAGTGGTCTAGTGAGTTGACACTGACTGCCTGCTCGCTGCCTCTCACCACTACCTGGGTTCAAATCCTGGTGGTAAGGGCATGTGAGAATACTGCCCATATTTTGGTTTTAGGTGGTGGTTTTCGCAGGGTACTTCGGGTTCCTCCATAACTTTCAACTGGCTAGTCATGACTAAGCCTGTGTTTGGCAGAAAAAAAGGCAATAATCAAAATTTCAAATTCCAAAAGATGCGTCACAAAAATGTATGATATTTCGGGTATTTCGAGTATTACAACTAATATATACTTGATAGGTGACTTTCAATTGTTTCTCAATAAAACGTCTGGAAGATACTCATGTTTATATATATATATATATATATATACATATATATATATATATATATACATATATATATATATATATATATATATATATATATATATATATATATATATATATGTATACATATATATATATATATGTATACATATATAGATGTATACATATATATATAATCATGGGGAAGTGTTTGGAAAAGAAGGTTGACAATCTGTTTGGGAAAGGCAATTGTTGTAAGGTTTGACTACCTCAAAAACCCAGGCTCATCCAAATTTAACCCATTCAGAACCAGAATGATCTGGTAATCTGACAAATCAGCTTTTAACCCATTCATGCCCAGAGATCAGCTTGATGATAATCCCCCTGATCCGCTGGATCCCCTAACATTGAAAAAAAACTTAGGAAATAAGGATAAAATTCTAAATATAGTTGAAGTACGGTTCTTTTTTTCCTACTGATTGATATTTCGATTTTAATTATTTTTCAAAAGATGCATTTTCAGATTGGAAGCACCAAAAAGGCCCTATTAAATGTAGCCGAGACTTGCTATAAAATTCTTGGATTTTCCTTAGAAAATCTTTGGACTTTCTGTAGGAAATCTTCAACTTTTTCCTTAGAAAATGCTTGGATTTTCCCTGAAAAATCTTATGAATTCCTTGGTATTTAAAGCTTCCTTTGGTAAAGGTAGCCAGCTTGAGGAATAAAAATGCTCATTTTCAGCTAACTGAACTGAAATTAATTAAACCTAAATATCAAAAACTTCTTTTGTCCCATAGGTGCTATGACTTTCAGTCAATTTATTTCTAAAATTATGTTTTCTGATGTAAATATTTTCTTGTAAATCAAGTTGGTTCTCTGGTTGTGAATGGGATATACTCCATAGGCACGCCATGTCTGCTCTCAAGCCACTGCGACTTATTGTGCAATGAATGAGATGGTGATAATACTGGGGAAAACACATTTATTTTACTTATCAATCCTTCCAATGCTGAGGCTACTTTCGTCCAAAGCGCAAGGATGGAAAGATTTTTTGGCCAAATTAGCCACCAGCAGCATAAGGGTTAACCCATTCATGCCTGTAGCAGCTAAAACCGCCTGACTACTTTGGTCATATCTCTCTACCAAAAGCAATGGTTGGAAAATATTTGAAGGAGAGTTGTTCATTAAAACTTTCTCTACAACTCTGCTTCAAATAGTTTACAAAATAATGCTTCATTCCAAAGTTATTTTCAAAAGTATGACAAATCCAGATGACACTCCTCAAGTAGATCTCTAGGCATGAATGGGTTGACATGTGTACAACAATAATGATAATTTTCATAAATTTTATTTTTGATTCGGATTTAGAATTTCCTCTATACATCACTCTCACAATCATTTTACTAGAGGAGAAAGTTCTGCATAGTAGAACCTCTCAAAAACGATGGTGGTCTTACTAAATCCAATCTATGTTTAAAATTTGGATTTTCATTTACTATCACTTACACTGATATGATAAGTCTAAATTAATAGCTGGAGTTTGCTAGGATAACCATCATTTTTTCCAAATTTTCTGATTGAAGTTTCACAACTCCTTTAAATCATAAAAAAAAGTAATTGATTTTTTTTTTTGGAAAATTATATATTTTTGTATAGATTTCTAAATTTTCATTCCAATAAGCACATTGGATAAAGCTTTGGTATGCATTATATGCAGACTAGTCAGATCACTAGAACATTACTGTAAATTCTCAGTAATTTGGGAAACCTTTTTAATAATTACAATTTGTATGGGTTTGGGGTGGACCATGTTTTCTGAAAATACTTTGCTGCTGTATCAGCAAGATTTGCGGCTAGTTCCATGTTTTGTGAAATGGCAACTGGTGATAGATTAAGGGCTGCCCAGATTTCCCATTAATTTATTTTGCAAAATAATTATAGTGGCCCAAATTCCTAGGGTGGTCTAAATTTCTGAGAATTTACGGTACAAGTTTACCCCTGAAAACCCCAGTATTACACCACTCAAATATGTTGATTGTCTGCGTCAGTGGTTTTTCTAAATGGCATTTGTTTGCTGATGGCATAATGTGATGTATAATTGTATGAAACTTATTTATTTATGGCAATAAATGACAACTGAACACACATAATTGAACTTTCTTTCTTATTCTTGTATCTTATTTTTCATTGGAAAGGATGTTTCCAATTCATTTATTCTCTTTAAAACAAATTGAAACAAGGATTTTCATTATTCACATAAAAAGTAAGATGAAGATTTTGGAACAAATCATGATAACAAATATATCTGAAAGTCAAATTCTCCTACTTTAACATCTACTGTATACCTTGTTAATATTGCAGCAGTTTACAAATTGCGTACTTTGCACACTCCTGTAGTCCGCATTTATTAAACTGTGCACCATTACTCCTATGCTAGTATCGTACAACATGCTGACATGAAAAAATTTCATTGAACACCAGTACGCGAAAAATTAAACTCTGCATCAAAGGCAGCTGCCCGCTGAATGCTTTACTTTATATGCAAAAATAAATTAACATGGTATACAGTATACATTATCATCTTTGTTTCCAAAAAGGTCTTGTATCACCAAAGTTCAGTAAGAACTAAGAACCCTCCTTAAGAATACAGGCATTGTCTTCAACTGATTATTGTGTTGCTTTGTGTAGATTATGTTCATCTGAAGTGAATAATCCATCGCGTAAGTTGTCTATGAGAGTGTGAGGTATTCCGTAATTTGTCTTTTGAGCCGTGAGCCCATGGTCAAAGTCACAGATTTTTTATTGAAATAAAAACCACTTAGAAATAATCCGTCGCCTTTGACCGTTTCGGTATATTAAGTAAATTGTCCGTGAGGGATTCCGTAATTTGTCTTTTGGGCGTCGTAGATAATTTGGGCGTTCCCGAACCTGTACTCCTGGGCGTTCCCGCCGAAGAGCTGGGAGTTCTTGTGGGCGTAATAATTGTGGGCGTTTTATCGCCCGGGAGTCTATGAGTGGGCGAGGGAGTGTAGCTCGCCCGAAGGGCTTTGTCTGTGGATTTCCGAACTCCCAGTTTCGTGCTGGCCAATCGCTGTGCAGCAGGAGACATTGACGAGAGCCTTTCCTGGGACGATACTGATCCGAACTTCGGAGAGGGACTGAAAAATAGATGAGATAAGTATACCATGACCAAATATGCAACGTTTTGAAAACCTTTTAAATGTAATATAGGAAAGTTGTTTTACGCGAGTTAGGGTTATTTTAAATTTTAATAAGGAAGAAAAATTAGCTTTAAATTTCTGCCCCATTGACATATCAAGATCTTTTGTTTTTCATCATTCTTTGTTCAAGGACTGCTATTTAAAATCTACACAATTCCGCACCTTACACAGGCGTTTTTATACAAATAACAAAAACTATGTAAAATGGGTATTAAGAATACAAATTTGTGTACATTCTGCAAAACTGCAGGGGATAGTGTTGAACACATGCTACTTCGGTGTCCGGTTATAAGAGCTTTGGAAAAAAGTCAACAACTGGTTAGAAGAGATAGGCTTTATTAATTATAATCTAACAGAAAGCAAGATAATACTTGGCAACATTGAAAACGGTAATATTCCGACCACAATAATTCTCTTAACAAAAAAGGTCATTCATAATGCTTTCAAAAAAGACAGATTACCGGCATAAGTACACATTCAAAATGAAACAAAAAAAAATTCTATCTAGAAAAATATTATTTCCACCTAAAGCACAAGGTTCATATTTTTAATAAAAGGTGGAATTTGCTTAATATTTATTATAATAATAAAAAAGTATGTTTTATTTACATCACAACGGCCATATTACTTAACCCTTCCATTGTATTTCATGTTTTTCATTATAAAGGCTTTACAATATAAAGCATCTGTGCATCTGAGTATCTCAGCAATATTTGTACCCTATTGTATTACATGCAACTGAATAAAAATGTCCCCCCCAAAAAAAGTTTAGACACCATATGTCACCAAGGATACGGATAACACAATAGCAACGAGAAATGATAATTTTTGATGAATTCATGTTCAATCCGAAGAAATTTCATGGCCTTAATTATTCTAGAAGAAATTGGTATAAATCTTATTTATGTCAAATGTTTGGGATATTTTTAAGGTAATTCTTCTCTTAGAAAAAGATACTTTCATTCAATATTACCTGCCACACTCAGGCAATGGACTGTACAATGAAGGCATACAGAATCATTGTGAACATAACTACCTATATCTGTAGCTGCTTCTTCATACCAGAAAATTTATAGGATTTTTTACTAAATGAATTATATGTTAAAAGATATTTCCTACTAATAAATATATGTTGCATTATTTTCATGCATCTTTTACTTAAGAAAAAAAGTTGATTGAATAAAATTACCTAAATTCTGGCACCAGAAAATTTAAAGGAATTTTGAAAAGTTTTGTACAAATTTATAAATTGTATAATTTCCTGCCCTGATGGCTATGTGGTCTAAGTGTCTCACCACTGCCTCGGTTCGATTCCGGACTGGGGCATGAGAGAAGGTTGCCAGTGACTAGGGGTTAGGTGGTGGGTTTCAACGGGAACTCCACTTTCCTCCATTACTTTCAACTGGCAGGTTACAACTTATCTAAAATCAGGGTCTTAGACAGGATTGTTAAAATGCCTGTCCAAAACAGCTTTCATAAAAGTTTCTGCCTGTTCACATTTAGCTACTTCAAATGCTTATACCTATTACATTTAAAAGCCATGTGTCAAAAAGGGCAATTTACACTTTAGCCATGCATTAGAAAGTGGTTGGTTAGAAAATAGTTGGGTTATTACCCCAAACTAGTTATAATTTAAAATTCTTCAAAGACAGTTTTGCCTGTCTAAAAAGGTGTTTTTCAGGAAAATGCCTGTCCAAAAGACAGGCTGGACGGGTCCTGATTTAGTCCCTGGCCACAATATGGCTGAAAAGGGTGATGTTTATTAAAATTCCTTCCAAAAAAGCTTAGATCCTGTCGACAATTTCTGCAGAAAATCTTCAGCATGAATGGATAGAAGAGATCTTTACAAATGGATTGGTAACCATAACCCTTCCAATGCTGAGGCTACTTTCGTTTATCCCATTAATGCTCACAGCGGCCAAAAGCAGCCTGACAATTTTGACAAAATCTTGCAGGCAAAAGCACACGTAGAAAAATATTTCAAGGAGAAATGTTCATCAAAACATTGTCAACAACTCTCCTTCATATATTTTGTAAAATCATTCTCAATTCTGAAGTTATAGTAAAAGTGTCATTGTTCCAGACGGCAATTGCTGGAGGAACTCCTAAGCATTAATGGGTTAAAGCACAAGGAACCAAAGACTTACAAAAAAACATCTAAACCCTGCCATGTTGGTACTCATTCGATAGCTCTCACAGAGTACTCTCAGATGAGTACCCATTTGCTAGGTTTTCAGTCATTTTAAAGCTTTTTTGCATCATTTTAGCAATTTTGTATTTTGTATTAGCAAAATAAGCTACTACCAGCACAAGGGCTAATACTCACCTAACTAAACTGGCTGTTGCTCTTTTCAGAGCCTCTTTTTTCTTTGCCCGATGAGCTTTGCTTGCCTTTTCTGCTAACTTCATCCCTATCTGGTCACGTTTAGGAATATCAGGGATCTGAAAATGGATAAAAAAAAACATTAGACTGATACATAAAGGTAGCAGTAACAAACCCTGGACCTTTTAAACCCTTCCAATGCTGAGGCTACTTTCATCCAAAGCACAAGGACACAACGATTTTTGAAAACCACCTAAACCCTGACTTGTTGGTATTCATTGGATAGCTTTCGCTGAGTACTCTCAGATGAGTACCCATGTGTCATGGTTTCAATAATATTTCATTTTTATTGGCATAATTGGCCACCAGAAGCATTAGGGTTAAGCGTCTACATACTCGCAAGTGTTTTTGGTTTGACGGTTGGCGGACATGGACAGTCATTATAGCATGTTGCCTAAGCAATATGCAGACAAAAATCTTAAACCTCTGCCACACTCATGAAGTATATTGAAACCATCAAGATGTGAACAACTTGACACAGGAGAAAAAATGGTCCATATTGTAAATTTTATGTAGTGTTTGATGATCAAGTTCATCTAAGAATGTTTGTAAAAAAATGGAGTTGAGAATTAGTTCAGTATTCTATGGTTCCTAATTCTGTCAATAGGTGGCAGCACTTGCAAGAGGTTATAATTTTTATAGGGTTAGTAGAGATATCAAAATTTGAGCATCAAAAATTTGACATATTCTTACATAAATCACTACATGCATCATAAGTTCCACTTAAAACTTTGATAATTCTTAAACACTATACACATCTTGTAAAAGAATCGTTGGAGATTGACATTTTAGTTTAAATTAATCTTCTAGGGAATATTCTGCCAAAATACAAAACTTGCCAATTATGAAATGAATATAGATACAATATGGCAAAGAAATTCATACATCAACTACTATTAAGGAAAAATGCCATTTTAACCACCGAGGTAGCCTGACTCACCAAGACAAGTATAATTAAATCAAATTAATATGAATGTCGGTATGATTATAGTTTAAGGAATGCTTATAAACATTGGATGGGGACACAGGCTGTAGGGCACCCTTATGACCTATTTTTGGGGCATTTTAAGCCAAAAAATGACATTTTTGGTGATTTTGCAGATAAATACTTTCATGGATCTTGGTAGAAGCATGAAACTTGGTACAATTATGGTTTAAGGATTGCTTATGAAAATAGGAAGGAGACACTTGTTGTAGGTCACTGCTCTGACCTATTTTTGGGCCATTTTAAGCCAAAATTGGTCAAAAACAGACAATTTTAGGAGACTTTGCTAATAAAACATCCTCTAATTTCAGGTTGAAGCATTAAACTTTGTACAATTATGGTTAAGGGAATTCCTATAAAAATTGGAAGGGGACACAGGCTGTAGGTCACCCCTATGACCTATTTTGGGGGCATTTTAAGCCATATTAATTATATATAAACTGACATTTTTTGTGATTTTGCAAATAAAAACATTCATTGACTTGTGGGATGCATCAGATTTACAACATACATTTCCTTATGGACATGAATACATTTAAAGTGATATTATTTATGTTATATGTAACCTAAACATCACATTTTGGGGGTTAAATGAGGCAAAAATTTCCAAAAGCTAGCACTTCTTATGGGAATTATATAGATTGAGTTAAATAATAGTCTGAAAAATAAAACTTTGAATGTGAATTCTCAGTTAGGTATATGTTTCTTCAAATGATTGAATAATAGCTTCTGACTGCCTATTTAGTCATCATTCTACATTATATTTGAGAAATGTACAATCTTAACATTTCCATATTACAAGTTTTGAGTATGACTGACAGAATAATGAGATCTTCCATGTTTGATGAGTTCAGGGTAAAACATGAAAAATGTTTTCAGAAAGGAGAGGGATGGGAGTTGTACTTTTGGCTTGTACAAGCTTGGCTTGCGTACTATTCACAACTTTGCCTGATGGGGGTCTAATTTTCTACCATTCCACTGCTTAAACACTGGAATTTCCATAGTAAGAATGCATGATTTTAGCATTTTACCTTTTTACTCTTCGGAACAATGTCTTCCACATTCACAAAGAACAGTGCAATTGAGATCAGCTTTGTAACATTGACAATGGCCCTTGCATGCTTTCCTACACTTACAGTAAATGAGTTTATAACACATTTCCTGAGCCTGTGCCTGATTTGTCCAAAAAGATTTCCCATATCTTTGCAGGACTTGGGAGCTCTGGGTCCTCTGTGTTGTTTGCCCCTAAATATGCCCTCCCTGATAGGCAGCACTTAGAGAATCTGTTGCATAAGGGCTGACTGTGATGGGAGAATACGCTCTAAACAACAAGATTTCCAGGAGTAAAGGTGCTGTGTTGCAGAATTGACCCTACAAAGTTCATGCCTTGATGATTTCTGGGTGCTGTTTTCTCAGAAGTCACCGAGACATTTTTGTCACTAGGTGATGCTCCAGATAAAGTGTCTGAGAATGCATTGATAGTGATTGAAATGTTTGTGGTACTGATATATGACATAACATGAATTTTGTAGGGTCAATTCTGCAATACAGCAGCTTTCCTCCTGGAAATCTTGTTGTTTAGAGAGCATTCTCCCATCACTGTCGCCAGCCCTTGTGCAACAGATTCTAGGTGCTATCTATCAGGGAGGACATATTTGAGGGCAAGCAACACAGAGAGACCCAAAGCTCACAAGTCCTGCAAAGTGAGGCTGGAAAAAATGTGTTTCGATATGGGAAACCTTTTTGGACAAATCTGGCATGATTTACGAACTCATTCACTGCAAGTGTAGAAAAGCATACAAGTGCTAGACAAGTGTAAATGTTATAAAGATAGTCTCAATTGTGCACACAGGTCTTTTTGAATGTGGAGGACACAGTTCTCAAGAGTAAAAAGGTAACATGCTAAAATCATGCATTCTTACTCTGAAAATTCCAGTTTTAAAAGCAGTGAAATGGAAGAAAATTAGACCCTCTATCAAGCAAAGTTGTAAATAATGCACAAGCCTCATCTTATGTAATTAGTAAGGTATCCTGAACATAGCTCCATCCCACCCCTCCCTTTTTTCAAATAATTTCTCATGTTTCACTTTCAACCCATCAACCATGGAAGAGAACTTTTCTATTACTGCATTGTAGCATTATTCTCTCATTCATAGTCAAAACTTGTAATGTGGAAACATCAAGATTGTACATTTCTCAAATAAAATGTCAAATGATGACTAAAATAGGCAGTCATGGGCTATTATTCAATCATTTAAAGAAACAAATACTTAACTGAGTACTCACATTCAAGGTTTTATTCTAAGTCTATTATTTAACTCAATCTATGTAATTCCTACAAGAAGTGCTAGCTTTTGGAAATTTTTGCCTCATTTAACCCCCAAAATGTGATGTTGAGGTTACATATGACATAAATGATATCACTTTAAATGTATTAATATCTATAAGGAAATGTATGTTGCAAATTTGATGCATCCCGCAAGTCAATGTAAGTTTTTATTTGCAAAATCACAAAAAAATGTCAGTTGGTATCTTATTTATATGGCTTAAAATGCCCCCAAAATAGGTCATAGGGGTGACCTACAGCCTGTGTCCCCTACCAATTTTTATAAGAATTCCCTAAACCATAATTGTGCAAAGTTTCATGCTTCAACCTGAAATTATTAGCAAAATCCCCCAAAATTGTCCGTTTTTGACCAATTTTGGCTTAAAATGGCCAAAAAATAGGTCAGAGCAGTGACCTACAATGTGTGTCCCCTTCCTATTTTCATAAACAATCCTTAAACCATAATTGTACCAAGTTTCATGCTTCTACCGAGATCCATGAAAGTATTTATCTGCAAAATCACCAAAAATGACATTTTTTGGCTTAAAATGGCCTTAAAAACAGGTCATATGGGTGACCTATAGCCTGTGTCCCCATCCAATGTTTATAAGCATTCCTTAAACTATAATTATTCCAAGTTTCATGCTTCTACTCAGTCTAATGAAAGTGTCTCATATGTAAAATCACCAAAAATGTCCATTTTTGACCTAACATGGCCCAAAAATAGGTCATAGGGGTGACCTACAGCCTGTGTCCCCTTCCAATTTTTATTAGTATTCCTTAAACTATAATTGTACCAAGTTTCATGCTTGTACCCCAAAGTGCACGATTTTTTCCTTAACCGCCCTACTATAACTGTCTGACTAAAAACCCAAAGTCGATTGATCACTCGGTTTGACAGGAAATCTGAGTCCCTTGAGTCAAACTGTGATGAATCGATTATTTTCTGTTATCGCACACATCGCTAATTAACATACCCTAAAATTAGGTCCGGGTGTTGAGGAAGCTGGGGTGTCTCCCCCGTCAAGGCGAAATGGGGTTCCCTCGATCTCACCCCAGGTCATCAGGGGCGATTCGTTCACCCCCGGCGCTGGTGAGGGCGTGGCGCAAAAACCGTACCCGTTGACCTTTGGGGACTGGGTCGGCATGACCTCCTTTCCATCGGGTCCGATCCTTCCGTGCTGCGTCTTCGCCTGAACGCTGGCGGCCATTGCGATCGTCTCCTTGGATTTTGAGAGGTTGAAGGGCGTCGCCTCGAAGTGTGTGTTTTTGTGGACGATTTCCCGAGGTTTGGTTTTGTACATCACCAACTCTTTCGCAGATTCCTCTGCACCTGAAAGGCGTAAAATGGCAAAAAAGGTTAACCCTTTAGCTGCTGGTGGCTGATTTGGTAAATACAAAATAATGTGAAAAATGTATGAAACCATGGCAAATGTACATTCATATGTTAGTACATGATGAGAGCTTGAATACCAACATGACAGGATTTAGATGATTTTCAAAAATCTTTGGGGTTCGTGTGCCTTAGACAAAAGAAATGTCAGCATTCAAAAGGGCCAAACAAGCTCTGAGTGCCTGGCCAGTAGATGGCACCAGTAGTTAAAGAGTGAAAAAGAGAACATGACCATTAGGGGCTTAGCCGCCTATGCGTCCAGCGTGTCATTTGGACACCCAGAACACTGTTTTTTGACAGTTTGGACAACCAAAAGTTTATATCAGAATTTGCTTAGAAGATATTCTTTTTTTAGATAGAAGATGTAGAAGCTGTAGTGTCCCTTTTATAAGACACACAAAGCAGTATCTGGCCTAAAAAAGCAAAATCTGTAAATGTTTATTTTAGGGTTTATTTCATTAGTAGTATGTACTTTGTACCACACTTTGGACACGCAAAAGTCTATGAAACCTCTTTTTGTTTTCAAATATTGGCTATGATGACCATACACAATGGACTCAATCAGTGTGTTTTAACTTATAGTTAACTTTTTTTTGATATAACATTCCCATAATTTTGTGAAATAAAGGAATGATATGACCGACAAAAACAAAAAGATTTTCAAAAAAGAGTGTATTACGTACCATCTGGGACATACATGAGGGAGTTGCGCATAGTGTATTTCCACCCTTCAATCTTGGAGGAGCCTCCTTCTATAGCTTGCTTCTCAATACTTGGTAACATCTGACGTTCCTTTTCATCCTTCAAAAATAAGGTTATATTGAATATCATACATAATCTTTCTTTTTATTACAAGCAGGGACTTAGTCAGGATTTGGAGACAGCGAACCCAAATTTGGCAATTGTAAAATTTTGGAGTGTCCACTTTTTAAAGGGAGACCACAATATCATCATAAACATAATAAAGATTTATTTATTTATTTAGTAAAGGTATAATATCCTTATGTTGTGCCATAGGAATAATATCAAGGTGAAAATATTCAATTATTTCCTTGAGAAATGACATTTTTAGAAATTCTTCATAAAAACCTTTTGGGTGTCCTGAGAAGTGATTTATTGCTAAATCTATTCCTTTATTACACCTACCTGCTCAAGAGAGACTTCATTCTCATAGAGCCATGCATGCTTCTGCCGATGTTTCTTTTCGTTCTCCACCATCATGTCGTTAAATGAGGCGTTATCCTCACTGGTGTTCTTAGCCAGGTAACTGTCCAGACTATGATCCTGCGGCTGTTTCTCTATGAATGAAGAAGAAAAAGTTAAGAAAAACAAATCTTTTTGATATACTTAATAACATAGTCTTAGCCAGCAGGCCACCTATTATCCTCACTGGTGTTCTTAGCCAGATAACTGTCCAGACTATGATCCTGTGGCTGCTTCTCTAGAGGGATAGGAGAAAAAGTTAGGCCAAATGATATCTTTGTATATATCATGCATTATTGCTGCTTTTTACAACAGTTTATATCAATGCAATTGCATCCTTATAAGGACTAAAAATAAGTTTGTTTCCTGTAACACAACCCCTATAATTTTTTTACTCAAAAAATCCCATGCCTTACTGGCTGACACCATGACCTTACAGATAGGGATAAGTACGCGATTCAACACTAATATTGGTATCGATTGGGAAAGTATATCATCAAAAAAGTTATGTATTGTATCATTAAGATTTAAAATATTTAAAACATTGACAACGTCTCCTTACAAAAGCAGTTTTACATTTATTAGCAAAATTTCTGAAGCTGGCAGTGCTAAATCAAATAAAATTAGGTCCCTGGGAGGCAGGCAGTATTGTTAAAAATATTATTCAAAATACTGTACTCAGAATTTGGAATTTTGGATTATCATCACTTTCAAGGCATATTCCAACTAAGTCATCACTAGCCAATTTTAAACTGGTGGAGGAAACCGGAATACCCAGTGAACACCACCGCCTACTAACCCCATCAAAATATCGTTAGAAAATATTGTTAAGGTTAATATTGATAAATTATTATTGTATCATAAAATATAAAGGTGCCAATCCCTAATTATAGAATACCTTTCTTCAGCACAGGTTCGGGGTTGCCCGTGACATCTTCCCCTGACTGCTCTGCTTGTGATGAAGTTGGCTTCTCCTGTCCAGGACGATGCTCCGGTGTCTCAAATGTGGCTGGTGTGGAATCTGGAGGAAAATATATATTGTATCAGAATTTCTTTTTTTCTTCTTTTTTTAAAGGGTTTGCCTCCCCTTTTTTAAGGGAGGCTCAGACATGTAAGAAGGAGAGCTTTTTTGTATATGGAGACGACACAGATAGCATGAACGATGATGTAAAATGAATATGAAACTCTTCAAAGTAATCTCTCCCTGTAATTGGGCAACAGACAATAAAGAGTAAGAAATGGAGGTTTTCAGTGGTTGCCCAGTTTATAGTGGAATCGAACCCCTACTCGCCCAGCCTGGGTTCGAACTCTGAACCTCATGCCTCCCAGCACTCAGGCCGTGTCAGAATTTCTGGTGTCTTGAATATGGCTGACAGGGGATTGGATGGAAATGATGTATTGCATCAAAGCCTAAGATGTCTCTTGCCTCACTAACATAGAATCCAAAGGTAAAAACAAACCGTATACCATGTTGATTTTTCGCATAAAAATATAGAGATGTGCTCAGCAGGCAGCTGTCTTCGGTGCGCAGTTTGACTTTTGCATACGATTATTATTGAGTGTCAAGCATTTATATTGAAAGCACAGTGTGTTGTACGATACTAGCATATCCAGGGATCAGATTCCATAAAACGGTGCACAGTTAAATAAATGTGGACTATGGGTGTGCAAAGTAGACATTAATTAAACTGCCGCAATATTAACACAGTATACAGTATTATAATAAACCTCAAGACGTCTGAGGTCTGATACGATATGTTTTCACATGGTCAGCCAAGAATTAGAACAATAACTACAGATCGGGACAGGATTGAAACATACATTTTTGATAAGCAGGCTCTTGGCCAGCATAAAAACACTGGGTGCCCAAAATATTTGGTTGTCCTGGGGGTGATTTTTGAGGGTTTGGGTGTTCAAATGTTCCAAGATGCCCTGCTGGCCATTTTTGATCTTTTATAAATGATTTCATAGGTTGTTTTCTTTGAACATTTGCTCGTATATTTCAATTCCAGACTTTATCTATAGGTAGGTTGTTAAGAGTTCTTTTATTTAAAATCATTTCTCCACAATTAGAAAATCTCATGTTTCAAATACTCACAAATAGATGGCGTTGCCGTTGTGGGCCTCTTTGGTCCATATTTGATATGAAGCAAGCGTAATTTCTCATGGTCATTCCTCTCCAAGGCTTCTAGCCACTCAGACTGGGCTTTCATCCTCTTCAGGTCGGGAAAAAAGTCACGCTGAATAATGTGCTCCAAATCCTACAATAGATCAAAGAGGAAGTTATGTATATATCAACAGGGTTAGAAATAAGAAATTAAATAAGCTCGCCTGAAGGGCGAGCTCGAAAAATTTTCAGCTCGCCCGGAAAAAATCCAGCTCGCCGAGCTTTCTGGAGCTTCTCGCCCCCTGGCCCAGCCTATATAATGAGTAATGACATAACATATTTAGATAAATAAAACAATTGATATATAGTGTCAGAGAGACCTATTACCATATGCGCTATAATGAAGACCTGGCTACCCAAACCTCATCTCAGTGTGACGTCACTAGGAGACAAAGACCACTAAGGGCTCTTGTATCGCTTACATTATAAAGTTGAGCATCAACATGTGCAGAACGCATATTTTTAGCTATTTCCTGCAGCCAGGTTGTTCTATGCGACTTGCCAGGTGCGTATAGGTGATCCTTTTAAGAGGGGTGAACATCTGCGTCAAAAACATCTAATGTATTTTTTTCAGTAAAGCAAGCCAGGGAATTTGTAGGGATGCAGGAAAAGCAGCTCGTCCCCCGGGCGAGCTGTTTTTGGCTGTGGCTCGCCCGCCCAAATATCAGGGTGTGATTCAGACCCGGGCGAGCTCTTAAGTTGAACGCTGTATCAACATGAACAAGTATGTACACCTACTCCTAGGGGTTGGTATCAATGCTGGTTATGATACCAAATATTTTATTGATATTGAATGATAAAAGTATCATATATTTTATAATTTTAAAGATCTGAAACACTGATACTGCTTTTAAAACGGTATCAAATTGACTGCTACTTGAATATCTCCACATAAAGGCAGTTGGCTAGATTTATTAGCAAAATTTATTAAGTTGGCCTAGTTAAACAAATTGAAGTTGCAGTTATGTAGAAGCATCATTAAAACTATTGTTGAGATATTGTATTGTTAAGGAATTATCAATATCATGTTGTATCGCACAAATTTTAAAGGTGCCCAACTGCCCATCCCTATGTACATCTATCGATCTATGCAGGGTGTCTGAATGCTATACCCCCAACGGGATACTTATCCCTAACCGGAAAAAGCAAGGTTTGAGGAAAGTATCCCGAACGTGGTAACCATGTCACATGATCTAAACTCTTCATAAGGGAGGTAAAGATTATTCAGCTTGAGAATTATCCCGATCGGGAGATTTCTCGGAACAATGTACCCTGATCGGGAGAAATCTCCCGTTCGGAAGATTTTTCTTTTCGGACCTGAATATAGACCATGTCTGAAATATTTATTCAATTGTTCAAATTGTTTTGAAAGCAGGGCCCCTTCCCCTTCCTCAACATAATGAAGTCAGAAAATATTACAAGATAAACGACGATCAGTGTTTGATATTCTAGCCACAGTGAATGATATCAAGTAACTTCAACTAATATAGTAATACGACATCAATTAACTTTTACAATAACACATCATAAATTCTTCTCTCAGATCTAGCCAGGTACCGAAATCCATGAAGTCGGCTATAGTAACACCGTTACTTAAGAAATCTACCCTAGATCCAGATATTCTAAAGAACTACCGTCCTGTCAGTAACCTTTCTTACATCTCAAAACTGTTGGAGAGGGTGGTGGCGGGGCGACTCACTGACTACATGACTGAGAACAACTTGCATGAACTTTTACAATCTGCTTACAAGCCTGGTCACAGCACTGAGACTGCCCTAGTGAAAGTACAGAATGACATTCTAACCAGCATTGACCAGCATGGAGTAGTTATACTGGTCATGTTAGATCTGAGTGCGGCGTTCGACACCATCGACCATGATATTCTATTCAGCAGAATGGAAAATACATTAGGTATTACGGGTCAAGCACTTGCTTGGTTTAAGTCTTACCTGTCAGGACGCACACTCCGCATCAAGATTGACAAGTCATTCTCTGAGTTACAGGACATTCTGTGGTCCGTACCACAGGGATCAGTGTTAGGACCATTGTTGTTCCTGATCTACCTCCTACCCCTTGGAAAACTCATCAGAAAGCATGGTTTAGAGCTTCACATATATGCAGACGACACACAGCTCTATCTGGCAATAAAACCTATCACTCAACAAGCTGTGGACATAGGAGTTGCTAGGCTGGAGGGCTGCCTCACTGACATATATACATGGATGTCACAGAACAAGCTAAAACTGAATGCAGACAAAACGGAAGTCCTAGTGCTAGGTACCCCTAAGCAGCGAGCCAAAATATCTGTGCCTAGCATCTCCGTAAATGGCGAGATTGTTAAGATTCTCAATATACCTATCGGCAATCTGGGCTCTGTTTTTGATCCAAGCATGAATATGGCCGCACATGTGTCAAAGGCAGTCAAATCTGCAAACTATCACCTTCGAAACATTGGAAGGATCAGAAAATACTTGACTGCAGAATCAACTAAAGGTGCTGTCATATCCCTGGTAACCTCAAGATTCGACTACTGCAATGGACTTCTCTGTGGAATACCTGAAGAGCTAATATGTAAGCTCCAGAGAGTACAAAATAATGCCGCCAGGGTGATCACACTCACAAAGAAGTATGACCATATCACTCCAGTACTAAAGGAACTTCACTGGCTACCAGTCAGGAAGAGAATTGAATTCAAGATTCTTCTCCTGGCGTACAAGTGTTTGCATGGAACTGCACCCTCTTACCTGAGGGAAATGCTGAAAGAGTATGTCCCACCACGGACACTGAGATCAACATCCAAGAACTTACTCTGCGAGCCGAGAACCAACATGAAAACCTACGGTGACAGATCATTTAGTGCCTGTGCCCCAAAACTATGGAATCAGCTCCCAAATAATATTCGGGCAGCTGGGAGTGTGGCAATCTTCAAACGACAATTGAGAACACATCTGTTCAAAGATGTATTTATCAAATAACTATGTGGATATCAACATCTATCCTCTGACAATGAATGTAATGCGCCTTTGAGCATGTTTATATGGAAAGGGCGCAATATCAAATGACAATATTATTATTATTAATAATATTATTATTATTAAAGATACTTAGAATAGATACTAAGATAGAGATTCAGATTGTAAACACACCTCTGTGTATGCATCTTCGTCTAGAACTTTGGGTGCTGGTTTGCTTTTGACGTTACTTTTGAACTCCACAATCGCCAATGCATCACTGTTTGTCTTTTGAAGTGACATTTTAACCATTCATTTACGCAGAAAGGTAGATTTTTGACACAAAACCAGACTGCTCTAATGTGGTCGGTTTCAACTCCAGAACGTATTTTGATGTAGTGACGTAAAGCAAAGTGTCGTAAAATGTGCCGTAAACAGGTAAAGAGGATGTCGTGCAAGCAGAGGCTTGCATAAGTTGTCCACTCCAACATTGGCACAACTGGTGAGTGCATACAAGCCTGTGGTACAAGGGGGGCTTCATGTGGTATTCACGTAGAACCAACACTTACTCTGAGGGGAATCATTGCTGTTGACAGGTCATGCTAGTGTAGCAATAGGAAAATGTGTTAATGGAATACAGTTAATTGAGATAAAATCTTAAAGAATGACCCTGGCCTTGGCTGACATGGTGATGGTACAAATCAAATCACAGTTGAATCTGAGGACATAGGAACTTGCATGTACCAGCTTACCTAACTTTCTCACGTGCCCTGGGCTGGGATTTGAAACCTGGACTGTGTTGAGAGACAGCATGCGCTGGTTGATATACTCGATAGCGAGTTCTACCAGTATTTTCACAGAAACAGAAAGAAGCTAGCAATCAGTGGCAAGCCCGCCACTTTTTATCAAAACATACCCTTCTTTTACAAAATCGCAGACATGCGGAGGACTTAAAAAAGACACCTTCCGCTAAATATGTAACGAAGGTGTGACCCCCCTCTGTACCTGAGTGCCCCCCCCCCCCCCCCCCCCCCCCCTGGTGGCAAGGCCTAATGACCACACAACTGTCAAGGTTAGGCCACAGGGGAGGGTACAGACCTGTGGCAGGATGCATGACAAATAGTATTGGCCGGGGGGGGGGGGGGGGGGGGCGATTGGTAACGCGAAGGGTGACAAATGGCCTTGGAGGTCAGGGAGCTCTATGTAGGTTCTTCCTGGGGGGTTTACCCTGTGACACAAATGGGGTTACAGATCCTAAATGAACATTTTAATCATGAATAAACAATCATTGAAAATATGAAGTTTGCATTTAAAGGACAATTCCACCATGAATGAAACAGAGGCCCAAATAGTTTATTATGGTATTCTCTACTTAAATCCAAGTTCCCACCAGTGCCAACCTTTATACAAGAAGTACATTGCGGTTTAACTTTAAACACCTCCTAACAGACACAAAATGGGGGCACTGGGACGGCCATTCTAGCCTGTTAATAGCTTATCTCTGGATGTTGGTGCAAGTAAGTCATTAAGTCACTACCTAACTGCTAATGACTAGTTGCTAATATCAATTCCTAATGATAATGATGACAATTATACCATAAATTCTTGGAAATTTATACCACCTAGGAATTTAGACCACTATGATTATTTTTCAAAATAACTAATGGGAAATCTGGGCCACCCTTGATCTATCGTCAGTTGCCATTTCACAAAATATGGACTTAGCTGTAAATCATCCTGATACAACATCAAGGTATTTTCAGAAAACATGGGCCTGAACCCATCAAAATTGTAATATATAAAAGTGTCCCAAATTACTGAGCTTTTATGGTAATAATGATGATAATGATAATAATAGTAATAATAATGATAATATTTAATAATAATGATGATGACGATATTAATGATAATGTTGATAATAATAATAATAATAATAATGATACAGTCAAATACAGGATATGGTTTTCGCTGTTGCCCTACAGAACATGTGTACTATGAAACTTAAGGTCAGGTAGTATGTCCAAGGTTCTACTAACCCACTTTGCTAAGCTGTACTGGGGTTCAAACTTCAAAGGGTAGCGCTCTGTCTATATGAGTCCACACATCCTGTAAGGTTATTTGGTGCGACTGAGTTCATATTTAACCTTCTAGGTCCTCCCGCTGACGGCTGGTTGTCCACCAGATGTGATATTAGATGCCCTTGACATCCCTACCTATGAGGAGGCAGGATGATTAGCTTGAGGCTGGCTGCTCAGGGCCTAACCAGGAACATCTTACCCTCTGTGTTTGCCACAAAGAAACAGGTAAGCCCTTTGTGTGTATTGTATATATATATATATATATATATTTATATATATATATATATATATATATATATATAATTATATATATATATATATATATATATATATATATATATATACATATATATATATATATATATATATATATATATATATATATATATATATATATATATATATATATATATATATATATATATATATATATATATATATATATATATATATATATGTATATATATATATATATATATATATATATATATATATGTATATATATAGAGAGAGGGAGAGACAAGTTTGTGAATGTTGTTGTTTTTGATTGTTTGTTTTTTTCAAATGTTTATCTTCCTTTATTTTAGCTAGACAGTAGTCCCCTGAAATCCATCTCAGAGCATATATTTTTCAAAATTCTGGGGGAGCATGACCCTTGATCTCACATACCTGGATTGTGTGCATCTTGCATGCACAAGGATTTATTTGCTCCTTAATTCTAAGTCCTAGGAGCCAATTTAACTCAGCTCCTGCCTGAAAATGTTAAGTTCAATCACTAGGGAGAAATTTCTGAAATGGCGAGAAAGTTTTTAAATGGCCACCATATTGATAAGCACAAAACACACAAAAATCATCCAAACTTGAAATATCTCTTTAGTTAGGCAAAATTACAAATAACTAATGTTAAATTCTTAAAAAAAACGTGCCTTTTCTTGTCTAAAATATTTTAAGGTTTGATAATGTATAAAATCAAACCTATAAACAGTTATAAACTAAATTGTAAAAAAAGATGCAGAATTCAATATTTTTCTGCACTTAAGTAGTATGAACTCATTATGTGAAATTAGAGATTTTGGGACATATTTCAAGTTTGGCTCTTTTCTGTGTGGATTTTAGGATAGCGTAAGATCCCTACTACTCCCCCTAGACAGTGCAGCTACCACAATGAATCGGAAAATGGCCAGCAACTTCAAGATCTGTCCAGCCACGAAGGAAGATTACAATGAGGCCATGAACATAGATCCGGATATTTACGAAGGCCTGGACTACATGCGCCATTTTTATCATCAGTACATTTTGGATGCGTCAAGGAAAGCATACTTTATGGAGGTTCAAGGGGAGAAGGCAAGTCTCTATTGCGTTTTTTGTATTGAATATGATTTATAGGGATTTTTGTATTGAATATGATTTAAAGGGATTTTTGTATTGAATATGATTTATAGGGATTTTTGTATTGAATATGATTTATAGGGATTTTTGTATTGAATATGATTTATAGGGATTTTTGTATTGAATATGATTTATAGGGATTTTTGTATTGAATATGATTTATAGGGATTTTTGTATTGAATATGATTTGTAGGGATTTTTGTATTGAATATGATTTGTAGGGATTTTTGTATTGAATATGATTTATAGGGATTTTTGTATTGAATATGATTTATAGGGATTTTTGTATTGAATATGATTTATAGGGATTGGTACCAGTACTTGACATGATACCAAATATGGACATCGATTAGGAAAAATTATTGTATCATTTAAGATCTGTTATATCGATAATGTTTTACCCTTATGCTGCTGGTGGCTAATTTGGCCAGTACAAAATGATGCAAAAAACTTCTTCTTTTTTTTATTAAATGCGGACTACAAAGGGGTGTCCAAAGTATGCATTGTTTAAACTGCCGCAATAATTAACCCATATTCTGCTGGTGGCTAATTTGGCCAATAGAAAATGACGCAAAAAACCCCCACTAAAATGATTGAAACCCTGGCACATGTGTACTCATCTGAGAGTACTCGGTGAGATCTATTCAATGTATATCAACATGACAGGGTTTAGATGGTTTTCAAAAATCTTTGCGTCCTTGATCTTGGGATAAAAGAAACCTCAGCTGTGGAAGGGTTAATGATATAGAATTGACTTAACTCTTCTAATGCTGAGGCTACTTTTGTCCAAAGGACAATATAACGCAAATATTTTTAAAAAACATCTAAACCCTGTCATGTTGGTATTCATTGGACAGCTCCCGCTGAGTACTCTCAGATGATTACCCATGCGCCAGGGTTTCAATCCTTTTTCAGGGTCTTTTGCATCATTTTGTATTTGCCAAATTAGCCACCCACAGCATAAGGGTTAACTGCTACCTGGACATCTCCATATGAAGGTAGTTCACTATTCATTAGCAAAAGTTGACAGGGCTAAATTTAACAAAATTAAATTGCTGGGAATCAAAAGATAATTTTAGAAATATTGTTAAGGGATTGTATTTTAAAGGAAATAGTCTGTATTGTATTGTATCATGAAAGTTTTAAAGGTGCCAATCCCTAAATATGATTAGATCTAAGCGTATAAGCATTATTTTATCTTACTAATTTAATCTAATTTTGTGGATATTTAGAGGACCAATATTTGAAAATAATGTGTTTAGGTGCCAACATATTCTAGCAATTTTCAGGCATATTTTCATCTAAAAAGTTTTCAAGAGATTTGAACTATTTGCTTAACCCCATTAAGTATGTAGACAATATAATTGTGAAAATATTTGAGGACCTAAAGTAGAGAAAATATGTATTATATTTTGAAATATTTCTTTATTTTCTACTAGTTAACTATTACATGAATAGGTAATAAAAATAATTCCTTGAAATAATGGGATATTTGGCTCCTTTTTCTAAGAACTTTCATATAGTTAAGATATCTTCAAATACTTTCAAGACAATACCTTAACTTTTGAGACACCACAAAAATTATCTGAAAAATTTATACTTCCTAAGAATGACAGAAATTTTTAAAATTAAATTTCATGTATTTCTTTTGTTTATTTTTAGGTTGGGTTTTTCATGCAGAAAGTTGATGATTCCTATCCGGCAGCCCGTTCATATTTCGGGGCAAGAATCAGAAGTGACTGTCAACATTTAGGACTGTGGACTAATTTTGTTTTGCAAGAGGCTGTTAGACTATCAAAGGTGGCACCCTATGTTGAAGCCATGTGGTTCACCGCTAGTTACGATCTTGCACAAAAATTTGTCACTAAATTTGGAAAAGAAATTTACCATATGGTGAGTTGTGATTCACTGCTAGTTACGATCTTGCACAAAAATTTGTCACTAAATTTGGAAAAGAAATTTACCATATGGTGAGTTGTTGTTCACTGCTTTTTACGATCTTGCACAAATATTTGTCACTAAATTTGGAAAAGAAATTTGCCATCTTGTGAGTCGTGGTTTACTGCTAGTTAAGATCTTGCACAAATATTTGTCACTACATTTGGAAAAGAAATTTACCATATGGTGAGTTGTGATTCACTGCTATTTACGATCTTGCACAAAAATTGTCACTAAATTATGTAGATAATATTGTGAAAATATACGGGGACCTAAAGTTGAGAAAATATGTATTACATTTTGAAATATTTCTTTATTTTATACTAGTTAACTATTACAAAAATTTGTCACTAAATTTGGAAAAGAAATTTGCCATCTTGTGAGTCGTGGTTTACTGCTATTTACAATCTTGCACAAAAATTGTCACTAAATTTGGAAAAGAAATTTACCATATGGTGAGTTGTGATTCACTGCTATTTACGATCTTGCACAAAAATTGTCACTAAATTATGTAGATAATATTGTGAAAATATACGGGGACCTAAAGTTGAGAAAATATGTATTACATTTTGAAATATTTCTTTATTTTATACTAGTTAACTATTACAAAAATTTGTCACTAAATTTGGAAAAGAAATTTACCATATGGTGAGTTGTGATTCACTGGAGAGTGGTCATAAAGTATGGCCAAGCTTTATTGTTTTGCATTTATATGGAAAATTCAACTCCCAATGTGTGTGTGTGTGTGTGGAGGGAGAGAGCTAGGCTAAAAAATTATTTTTCTTGTATTTCAGAAACGGATGTCTTTCTTACTGCAAGGCACACTCACTAAAGAATCGCTCGAGCAGTATTGTCTGCTAAGTGAGCGAAGATGGGGTGTGGAGGGCAGTGTGGAGCATATCAAGCGCTCGGAGACCTCCGCAATTCTACAGGGTATCGACACCGAATCCTTCTACCCAGACAACATAATGCTGACAAGAAGCTGGGAGGGAATGAAAATCACTCCTCAATCTATTGCCGCACTTTCTGACGATGAACTTTTGAATTTCTGCGTTTTTCGCAAAACAGGCGAAAACAAAATCAGGTCGATAAGCTCAGGTTTAACATACCCTTGCCAAGATGGCGACATGCTACAGGTATTCGTGCATTTTCACCGGGACTACTTTTATGCGGCGGAGGAATATTGTAGTGCAATAATGTGCCATGTGTTAAAGCATCTGCAGTTGGTGCAGGATAAGAGAGATGCGAGTAGGAATCTTGTGCTTATTTTAGGCTCGCCTGTCTTGTACGACAAGGATGAAATCGGAAAGTTTTTCTTGGGCGAGCTGGGCGTACAGCAGCGAGTCTCGGGCTACGGGGCTTCCGATTTGATATTGGGAAGTTTGTCGATAAAGGACATGGCTACTATTGCCTCAAAGTTAATACCTACCTCCAAGTTGTAAATTGTCAAGGTAGATCATTTATTGCAAATCATTCAACTCACAGTCTTAGCCAGCAGGGCGTCTGGGCATTATTTGGGTGGCCAAACCCTCAAAAATCACCCCTCAGGAAACCCAAAATTGTTTGAGAGGAATTTCTTAAAATGTCAATTTCAAGCATATAATTGGATTTTTTTCAACTCAATAGAATTCCCATGACATTGGATAAGAATGTTATTTCTTATTTCAATAAATATACACATGTTCATGGTTGCACTCTGAGTATTTTGAGGTCTTCCTTGTATGGGCACCCAGTTCTGGATAAGAATCTGATTTAATTCATTTCAAGAGTGCCTGACTATTTTGGTAAGGTCACTCTAACAAGAGCAATATTTAGGAAATATTTCAAGGAGCATAGTCCATTAGAACTCTATCTGCAACTCCCCTTTAAATATTTTGCAAATTTATGCTTCATTCCAAGGTTAAATTTAAAAGTACGACAGGTCCAGAGGACACTGGTCAAATACATCTCCAGGCACAAATGGGTTAACCCTTTATAATATGCTGCTGGTGGCTAATTTGGCGATTATAAAATGATGCTAAAATGCTGAAAAGATGACTGTTAACCTGGCACTTGGGTACTCATCTGAGAGAACTCAGCAAGAGCTATCCAATGAATACCAACATGACAGGATTTAGATGGTTTTCAAAAATAACGGGATCTTTGTGTTCTGGACAACTTTCCCTAGTATTGGAAGGGTTAATAAAAATTTGTTTTGCATGAACCAGGCTCTATATTACTAGTGTGTCTATTAAGTGGGTGTATCATTTAACCCTTTCATGCCTGGAGATATCCTTGAAAAGTGTCGTCTTTACCTTAGAAACTTTTCAAATTAACTTAAAAGATAATAAAAAACATATTATTTGAAGGAGGGTTGTGGCTTGGATTTTGATCAACGTTTTTCCTTCAAAACTTTTCTGAAAATTGCCTTTGTTAGAGAGATATAATTAGTCAGGCATAGATGGGTTGACCTGTTAATGCATTTAGCTGCCAAAAAGGCCTAGTAATTTTGGTGAAATCTTTCTGTCAAAAAATGATATTTGATGGAATTATGTTAATCAGATCAATTACTTACAACCTTCCTTCAGGTGTTTTGTAAAATCTTATTAAAAGGTTATTATCAAAGGTGTCATAGATTCAGACCAGGGGCTTAGCCGCCTATGCGTCCAGCGTGTCATTTGGACACGCAGAACACTGTTTTTTGACAGTTTGGACACCCAAAAGTTTATGTCAGAATTTGCTGAAGATGACTTTTCTTAGAAGATAGAAGATGAAGAAGCTGTAGTGTCACTTTTGTAAGACACACAAAGCAGTATCTGGCCTAAAAAAGCACAATCTGTAAAGGTATAGGGTCTATCTTATTAGTAGTATGTATTTTGTACCACATTTTGGACACGCAAAAGTCTATGAAACCTCTTTTTGGACACCCTGTTTCCAAATATCGGCTAAGACCCTGATTCAGACATCAATTTAAAAATTCTGAGTATGCTGCAGAGTATATAGGGAACAGTTATGATTGTTAATTTGTCTGCATCTTTGACTTCAATTGAACACTGTATTTCATGATAATTTTGCACATTATTATTGCATACTGATGTCGAATGACAAGCTATCATGTTAGCATGTTGTACAATACCAACATAGGGATCAGATGTCCATATAATGGTGGGCAGTTAAATAAATCCGGATTTCAGAAGTGTGCAGAGTATGCACTAATCAGACTACTGCAATATTAACACAGTATAAGTTTTATCTGTTGAAATGAAAAACACTCTTGCACTTAGTGCTATATTCAATCAACCATAGCAGTTGAAGCCATGTAAAATGATATTATACTATACATTGTGTTTACTTAGGTAAAATATAACCAATTATGAATAAAGAAAATATTAAAAAAGTCATTATTCCTGAGTTTATTCTCTCGCTTGTATTGCAATTATTGATGTAATATATTATGCTTGTTTTTTTCTGTGATAAGTAATATTATTTTTTTAAATATATATTTCTGTAATGTTATGTCCTTTGAAAAGTAGTGGGATAGATTTGAATTATCGGACCACTGCCAGTGACTTGGGGTACCGTAAATTCTCGCAAATCTCGGACACTTTTTTTTAATTACGATTTTTGTTCGCTGAAATTCCCCAGTTATTATTTTGTAAATGAATTATAGTGGTCGAGATTCCTAGGGTGGCCAAGATTTCCGAGAATTTACGGTAACACATAGCTATAAAGAGGTTCCCAGACGAGAGTGCTATGGAAATAAAAATTGACATTCGGTAGAGCTGCACTCAGCGCTCACTAACTCGAGTGGCTCAATTACGGTAGTGGTCAACTCTTCTATGTAGGGAACACAAAAAACCTAACACCATGGTCTTAGCCAGCAGGGCGTCTGGGTGTCTTTATGGACACCCAAACCCTAAAAAAAGCACCCCTCAGGACACCCACATTTTTTTGTGCGGAATTTCTTAAAATTTCAATCTCAAGCATATACTAGTAATTGAATTAGTTAATCTCCATATAAATCCCATGGCATTGTATAAGGATATCATGCCTTATTTTGATAACTAAATACATGTTTATGGTTGAAATCTGATTATATTGTGGTTCCCCTTGAAAATTTGGACGCCCAAAAATTCTACAATTGCCAATTTTGGGCACCCAGTTTCTAAATCCTGGCTAAGACCCTGCCTAACACACACCTTCTTATCTCTGAGTGTCGCTGGCATGTCTTGTTTACAATCTGCAATGTATACAAGAAGTGTTGAGTATTATACTGACCTTTGTGCACCTTTATCAATCAATGTATGTTATGAAACATTAGTCAGCCCATATCGTTATGAATTAAAACATTTAAATACTAATAAAACTCCATCAGTAAGCATTCATTTCTTAAATGCTGGGCTGAATAATGAATATTTATTTTAAAAACCCTTATGTTAGTAACTAATTTGGCCAATAAAATCTGAAAAATGACTGAAACCCTGGCACATGGGTACTCATCCAAAAGTACTCAGCGGGAGCTATCCAATGAATGCCAACATGACAGGGTTTGGATGGTTTTCAAAAATCTTCGCGTCAATGTCTTTGGACTCGAGTAGTCTCATCAAGGGTTAAAATGGTGAACAGCATGTAATCTGTCATGGTAGACCTAAAACATATTTTATTTTGATTTCAGATATACTGCAGAAATGCTGTTGATTACAACACAGATAATTCGAGTCAAGTCCGCAAGCTGACGTTAGATGACTTTGATGATGTGATGAACATCGATCCTGACATTCACGATGGATTTGACTACATGAGACATTTCTATGGTCAATTCGTGCAGGACAAGTCTTACATTGGTTATACAGAGGAGTATCTGAACAGACCAGTAAGTGTACTATGTATATGGCAGAAATATATCTTTAACCCAGTAATACTAGTTTCTCTAGAAATTGTCGTCTGGAACACAGATACTTTTGACCATAACTTTTGAAGTGAGAATGATTTTACAAAATTTTTGAAGGAGAGTTGTTGGTAATGTTATGATCAACATTTCTCCTTCAAATATTTTTGCCAATTATGCTTTAGGATGAAATATTTCATCAAAATTGTCCGGCCGTTTTTGGCCTCTGTGAGCATTAATGGGTTAAGTCTTACAGGTTAAGGATGTATCCTGTTATGAAGGAAACAGTAAGGTATCAGTACCTATGAAACAGTATGGTATTTGAACGGTACTGTTAACAGTACTTAATTGCATTATTACAAAAAGGGTTGTCTGGACATTTTATACTTTTGCAAATAACTGAAGAATAAAACATAAGATAAAGATATATTTGAAGGAGAGTTGTGTGTTTGGTTCTAAACCACATAAATGCTTCAAATGCTCTGGTTGAAAAGACAGTTGCTTAAGAGTGAAGGCTTTTTTTGGCACTACGGGCATGAATGGGTTAACTCAGTCATTATGCAATGGAACAATTGAATTTCTAGACCACAAATTGATCACCATTTTACTGTAAATTTTCGAAAAATTCAGACCCCCTAGGAATTTGAGCCACTTATTACAAAATAATTAATTGAAAATCTGGCCCACCCCTGATCTATCGCAAGTCGCCATTTCACAAAATATGGACCTAACTGTAAATCTTGCTCATACAACAGCAAGGTATTTTAACAAATTGGGCCATCCTCACCTATAGAAATTGTATTTATTAAAAAGTGTCCCTTATTACTGAGAATTTACCTAAGATTCTTGGAAATTTAGACCACCTTAGGAATTTGGGCCACTAAAATTATTTTGCAAAATAATTATTGGGAAATATGGACCCCCCTTGATCTTTCACTGGTAGCTGTTTCACTAAGTATGGACAACTGTTACTCTGCTTTGTCAGTATTTTCGTAAAACATGGGCCACCCTCAACCCATAAAAATCATAATTATTAAGTGTCCCATATTACTGAGAATTTACGGTAACATCACTCCCATATTCTATACTCTTTTACAGTCATTTGAGAAGCGGGTAAAATGGAGTGAGTTTTAGAAGTGGCGAGTAACTTGTCTATGATTGGAAAGTGTCCCATATTACTGAGAATTTACGGTACTATTTTTATGTGTTATTTTAAGGCAGGAATAGCCGTCATCAAGCATGCTGGCGACATACATCATTTGTTAGGTGGACGGATGCTCCCGGAACTCAGAGGTCAATCTCAATCAGCCTCCTTTCTTGGAGAGGTAGTTCGTCGGTCCGCATGGATGTCTCCAGATGCTGTCTGGTGCACCACTGCACACGCCTCCATTGCCAAGAGTTTTGTGCAGTTAGGTATTGCAAAGGAGCTCTGCCATATTGTAAGTATATTCCTCTCTCTCTCTCTCATTCACACACTCACACACACTCTCTCTCTCTCTCTCTCTCTCTCTCTCTCTCTCTCTCTCTCTCTCTCTCTCTCTCTCTCTCTCTCTCTCTCTCTCGTGGCTGTGTCCTGATGCTGTCTGGATCACCACTGCACATGCCTCCATTGCCAAAAGCTTTGTGCAGAAAGGAATTGCGAAGGAGCTCTGCCATATTGTAAGTATAGTCCTCTCTCTCTCTCATTCACACACACTCTCTCTCATTCACACACACTCTCTCTCTCTCTCTCTCTCTCTCTCTCTCTCTCTCTCTCTCTCTCTCTCTCTCTCTCTCTCTCTACTCTCTCTCTCTCTCTCTCTCTCTCTCTCTCTCTCTCTCTCTCTCTCTCTCTCTCTCTCTCTCTCTCTCTCTCTCTCTCTCTCTCTCTCTCTCACTCTCTCTATTAGGAGGATTTAAGTTCATTTTTCATCAAGTATATATACTTACCTTTTGTGGTATCAGTCATGAGAAATATGAAATGAATATCTAGATGGGATCTTTTCCCATCAGAGTAAAAGTAAATATTCTTACTTTTGTGTATCAATCAGGAGAAACTTATCTGTGAGATAGCCAGCTACAATAATATGGAGAGTAACTTAGGGCACATCTTATGCACATGAAAACCTACCTGGCCCATAGACTATATTGGATTCTTTCTTCTTTAGAAAACTATTTTTCATCAAGAATTTTCTTTTTCAAATTTTAAAATTCTAAAATAATTCTTTTTAAAAAATTTCTTCCTAATTTTAAAGAGTATTTCCCCTACAGAATAGAACATCGTTCCTCGCATCACAGGAGGCAATGAAAACATGGTCAGAGCCAGGGAAGCGCGACGTGTGGATCGGAGCCGACAACATCCATATTCTGGAGCAGGGTGAAGTAGCACAAACGCTCTCTGATATTGACCCCAACTCTTTCTTCTCCAATGAGGTTTTCATGACCAGAACGTGGCAGGCTTCACGCATGACCGAGAGTGGAATTTCTGACCTTGCGCGGGAGGATTTTGTGCGTTTTTGCATTTCTCGAGGTTCCGCGGACGATGAAGTATCATGCATAAGTAGTAGCATTGTGTACCCTACTTTGAAAGCGGATGTCATGCAGGTGTATGTATACCCTAAAATGGATTCAATCCAGGGAAATACTGCAAGCGATTGTGGCACACTTGGTAGAAACGGTAACGGTACAATTTGTAATGACACAAGTGGTTCAACTGCTGATAACAGAAATGGTATAACTGATCTTATGACTAGTCATCTTATGAAGCATATACAGTTGCCTTGCTGGCAACGTGAAAAAAGCAAAGATATGTTGATCATTCTTGGTTCGCCCTGTGAATACAACAAAAATCATGTAATTTCCGATCTGACCTCTAACTGCGGATTTCAGTATCGTGACTCTGGTTATGGCTTCCCCGACATAAAAATACTCAGGGCCATGTTTGCTTAACCCCTCTAATGCTGAGGCATCTTTCATCCAAAGCACAATAAATGAAACAAAGATTTTTTTCAAAATCATCTCAACCCTGCCATATGGTATTCATAGGAAAGCTCTCACTGAGTACTCTCAGATGAGTACCCATGTGCTAGGGTTTCAGTTATTTTTCAGGTTTTCATATAATGTTGTACTAGTCAAATTTTGTACCAGCAGCATAAGGGTTAATAACCAGGGCCATGTTTGCTTAATCAATAGCTTTTTAACGGACACCAGTACAGATTTTCAAAATATGATGTTCCTTTTTTGGAACTGAAACTGCAGGAAATTTAAGTTTTCTCAGAAAAAATCTTTGGGTTTTTAATGTTTTAGCTTCAGAGTAAATCGGAAGGTAGAAAAAAATCTTAGCCAGTTGGACTATATGCATGTTTATATGTATACTGTATTGTGTTACAATGAGGTATGTCTGATGCATTAAAATAAAGAACAACTTATTTTGTATTCCATACTATTCTGAGGTTTTTGATTAGCCATATCACTTAGTACTCTCAAATGAGTACCCATGTGCCGAGGTTTGTCACTTTTCAGTCTTTTTGCGTCTTTTTTTATTGCCCAAATTAGCCACCAGCAGCCAAAGGGTTAGAGGCAAATTTTTATGAACTTCATTATTGAGGATCGTATTTGTCCATCTTGTAAGAATGGAGTTGAAGATGAGATACAAGTGTTTGCTCAGTGTCAACGTTATAATGACCTAAGGGTTCCATTTTTTCATAAGCTCAGTATGTTACTTAATGCATTTGAGAATCAGTGTGACAATAAGAAGTTTATTCTGGCTCTGTAAAGCTCTGATCCTGAAGTCATTAAAATGGTTGGTAAATTTGTAAATGATTTATTTTCTCTCAGGGAGTGCATTTTTATTTAATTTTCATATTTTCTCTGTATACATGTTTCAAGATCTTTATGATTGTAGTCACATTTGTCTGATTGTATATTAATGACTTATGACTGTACTGAGTTTGTTTTGAGGTCAATAAAATTAATCAATCAATCAATCAATCATTAAGGATGCCATCTGGTCCTGTCTTAACATTCTGGCACAATATTGCTGTTTTAGAATCAAGTGTGAATTTCATTAAGAATTCCAGTAAGAATTATCTCACAAAATATCAGGGATAGTTTGGTTATGATCGAAAAATATTTCTCCGTCAAATATTTTCCCAAAATTGCTTTTGCCTCTTGAGATTTCATTCTTTTTGCAACTCTGAGCATTAATTGATTGACTATGTGAAGTACAGTTAACTGACATTGCCCAATGTTTTAATGTTAGTGTTTTTTTTATCATGTACTCCTCAATAGTTATGTAAGGTGCCAAATACTGAAGGATAGGAAATTAATCCAAGGTACAAATTTATAGAATTTGTGAATTTGGATTTTTCCGAATTTTTTTATTCTGATAAGGCCACTCCAATTTATTTACTTGTCTTACGTGCTCAGGAGGTAGGAAATGAGCCATTTTGGAATAAAAAAAAAAGTTGAAAAATGTGACCTTTTTTATTTTTTTTATTTTTTTTAGAGTCTGACGACTAGGACTGGAAGCAATATGTTTCTACCATCCTATTCTCAACTAAATAAAATCAATCAATATATTATTCCCTGTAACCTGAAGGGTTTGGAGGTATACCTCCTCAAGTCTGAGGCTCTACTACATCAATGATAGCTTCCTGTAGTTGATTGAATCACACTTACAAAGAATATTCTTAAAACTTGCACTTTTTTTTTTTTTTTTCGGAGTCTGACAGAAAATTTCAAAACCACTTTCATCCATAAGACACCAAAGATGACTTTTTTTTTCTTTTTGTTTGGAGTCTGACAGGAATTTTTTTCCAAAAAAAGCTCGTAAGACAAGTAATTAAATTGGAGTGGCCTAAGCCAATATTGAAGGTTGATATTCTAATCTAAGGAATAATACATCTGACTTACATTATACCAAACTGACCCCACTCGGAAAAGTTCAGCAGAATAGACCATCCGGATAAATTTCCTATTCTACAATAATCTAAAGTTAGTTATAGACGTGTTGCGTAATGTAAGTTCAGTAAATCATGAAATATTTATTGATACATGTGATACTAAATGAACACAATATATGTGTATGTGTGTGATTTTAGGGTAGGGTGGTCAAGAATACAAAACAAACAGCTTCAATTATTTTCCAAATATATTTTATGAGAATGTCTTCAGACATTACAGCATAACCAAAGTTTGTTTACAAGGCATAAGAAAAATAGTCTACAACAATGAAAAAATATATTTGACACATCAGGGTATCTTCACGATGCCTTATACTTAATAACTTAAACATTCATTTTTTTAAGGGTTGTTCTGCCAGATAAAAACAGTTGGCAAAATTTGTTCACCCTCACTTTTTCTGCCATATTGGGGTAGGCAGTACGGCAATTAACGGTGGAGAAAACCATGGTATCCTATGAAAACTTGAAATTGGCACCTAAAGATTTTTTTGCGATACAATACAATATTGTTTCCTTAATGATACAATGTCTTAACAATATTTTTAATGATTCTGCCTGCCTTCAAGGAACCTAAGTTGGTTAAATTTACCACTGTCAGATACAGAGATTTCGCCAATGAATAGCAAACAGGGTCCGACAGAAGTACTACCCGCTTGCCCCGGCAAGTGAATTTTTGAAAAAATGGCTTTCGGGCAAGTACATTTTAGGGCTGTTCTGCCAGATAAAAGCACAGTTGGCAAAATGTGTTGACCATCACTTTTTCTGCCGTATTATGGTAGCCAGTTACCAGCAGTGAAGATAATCCATCGTATCCAATGAAAACATAGGTTTGGCAACTTAAGGTTTTTTGAGATACAATACAATTCTATGTATCCTTAATGATACAATGTCTTAACAATATTTTTAATGATACTGCCTACCTTCAGGGAACCTAAGTTGGTTAAATTTACCGCTGTCAGATACAGAGATTTCCCCAATGAATAGCTAACAGGATCCAACATAAGTACTAGCCCGCTTACCTCGGCAGTGAATTTTTGAAAAAATGGTTTTCGGACAAGTACATTTTAGTTTCCACTAGCCCGAACGGGCAAGCTGATTTTCTGAGCAGTCCACATATCTTTGTATAGAAAATGCGGCCGAAATACCTAGAAATATGTAAACAATGCAACAAAATCAGAAAAAAATAGTTTTCAAATCATCAAATCCATAATAAATAATACATGCCATTCTAGAATATGTTACAACTTATTTTGGGCAAGCCACAAATTATGTCGCGCAAGTAGAAATCATTAACTACTTGCCTGGCGAGAAAAGTTAGTTCCGAAACATATGTTGGTGCTTGGCAAACTGCATTGTATGGAGTCATCCGGATAGCAGTTGAGTCAAATTTATGTCATTAAGTAATACCAGTATTACAGATCCTAAGAGTCTAATCATAGTCACTGGCACCTTTCCCACGTGCCTCAAGCTTCATTAACCCTTCCAATGCTGAGACTACTTTCATCCAAAACACAAGGACACACAGATTTTTGAAAATCATCTTAACCCTGTCATGTTGGTATTCATTGGATAGCTCTTGCTGGGTACTCTCAGATGAGTACCCATTTGCCAGGGTTTTATTCATTTCTCAGGATTTATGCTTAATTCAGTATTGGCCAAATACACTGTTCTGCCATATTGCGGCTAAGTCGTGGAGGGGCAGTTGGAAGTGGTGGAGGAAACTGCTGGACCACTGCCTAACACTTCGTCACTGGCAACTTTCTCACATGCCCCAACCAGGATTCCCACCTGTATATTGCGGCTAAGTCATGGTGAGGCAGTTGTAAGTGGTGGAGGAACCCGGAGTACCCTGCGAAAACCACCTTACAATTAGTCACTGTCAACTTTCTAATATGCCCTAGCCGGGATTCCAACCCGCATATTACGGCTAAGTCATGGTAAGGCAGTTCTAAGTGGTGGAGGAACCCGGAGTACCCTGCGAAAGCCACCACCTAACACTAAGTCACTAGCAACTTTCTAATATGCCCCAGCCGGGATTCCAACCCGCATATTGCGGCTAAGTCATGGTAAGGCAGTTCTAAGTGGTGGAGGAAACCGGAGTACCCTGCGAAAGCCACCACCTAACACTAAGTCACTAGCAACTTTCTCACATGCCCCAGCCAGGATTCCAACCCCCCACAGTGGTAATAGACAAAGAGTTGTCAGAGCAAAATGCAGAGACCGCTTGACTGAGGGGGTAGACCCATTTTTTTTTTCACATAAGACCGATACATGGTCATACAAATTTTTCGACGATAAAATAAACCACGAGTAAAGCGTTGATCCCTATGCTGGCCATGAGCAGAACTTGGACAGTGGTCACCTGCCTCCGAACATCTATCAGATCTGGAAAGACAAACGGAAAAACCTGAGTTAAACAGCAATCTATCTCAAGGAAGGAATGCATTTTTACTTCACTTTCAACGGCTTAGGTCTTTTTGCAAAGAGATAAAACCTCCTTTTTGGACAGGAAAAAAAATTCTATAAAGACTTCTAAACTTCCAATTCTTGGGGATAACAACCAAATATTTTCCTAACAAACCATCGTTTAGGACATAGCAGAAGTATAAATTGCCTTTTTTGACACAATAGGCTATAATATCTAGTTGGTATAAGGATATGAAGTAGATTAGAACCAAAATTTGGACAGGCGGAAATTTTGGAATTGCTGTTTTGGACAGGCATTTTTGAAATCCTGGCTAAGACCCTACATCACACACGTGTTGTGCATTTTTCATGAAATTTCAGGACAATACCTGCAGAAACAAAGTAGAAATAGTAATGGCAAGACAGAAAGTATATCATTTGATTAAACATAGATAGGAAAAACAGAAAGTATGCCTTCATATGCAAATAATCGGGAAAAAAATTGGTCTTAAAAAATTGAGGCTAATCATCAAAACTGGAAGTAAAAATAGTGATATCTCTGATTAATTGATTAATCGGAACATCAGTGCTATACACACCTGACTTGACACCACTGACGTCCACTCCCCCACTGCTCTGAGTCGTCGAGACGGGACACTGCGTGCTGCCGCGCGAATGCTCGCTGCTCTCCCGATCTGCGTCTCTCATGCTCATACTCCGGCTACCTCTCCTCCGCAGGCCCTGCTGCGAGGGGGGCGGGGTCAGGTGGTGCAGCGTGTAGAAGGCGTTGCGGTTGCCGCCGCCGTTCTCGGAGAAGGCTCTCTGTTGCGGGGGCATGAAGGCGGAGCGTGCAGAGTGCCTGCTCCAGTGCGAACCCAGGCCGGAGTCCCTGGAGCTGTGCGTGGAGCCGATGTGCGACTTACTGCCAAACACCGAACCTGAAAGAGAATTGGTATTTTGAGTGTCTTCACTTTTTTGCCGTATTGTGGCTAAGACCTGACTAGCCAGTTGTAGCCAAACACTGAACCTGAAAGAGAATTGGAATTTTGAGTGTCTTCACTTTTTTGCCGTATTGTGGCTAAGACCTGACTAGCTAGTTGTAGCAAAACACTGAACCTGAAAGAGAATTGGAATTTCGATTGTTGTCACCAATACTGCCATATTGGAGGCTAAGACCAGACTATGAATTTCACTATCATTTTGTATATAGAATTTTTTTCTCGTGTCATTTTTTAAATATTAATACTTAACTGTGACAACCAATGTAAATACCATGACATAACCAACAGAAACCATGCATTTTCTTACAAGAGAATACATCTTTATAATGATAAATTGCTATCTGCGTACCTTGCTCTCTCCCTTAAAAAGAGGGTGAACAAAGATCTTATTCTCAGTTTTGAAAGTTTCAGTGTAGGATTAAAGGACGATTATATTAGGAGTACTCTAGGTAGGGTTGGATAGATACCGCAAAGAGTACTCAGTACTGGTACCAGTATTGTTTCAAAAAGTACGATATTGTACCTGTTCATTCCTTAACGATACAAACCACTGTGAAGTTATAATTTATCACAGAATGTCAAGAATCCTTAACATGACTATTCATGAAAAAATTCATAGGGTACTGTAAGTATGCAAAAAAGAACCATTAACAATACCGTTTAAATACCGTACCGTTTCATTGGTACCGACACCAAACTGTTCCTTTGTACGATACTGTACCTATCGTACAATACCTTTATCATACGGTTACCATACAATATCTTCATTTCAGGTTAGGGGCCCGAAATGGTATTTTGATGGAAATAAGTAGTTAAATCAGGAATTTTAGGTTATTGTATTACTGTTTTGGGCCGCTAGTCTGAAAAATCTAGGGGCCCACAGCAAAATCTAGGGCCATATGTCCCTGGGATAGTCGAACCCTGATCTTTATGCTTGTAGTCAGATTTCTCATGTTGTATATCAATGACTTCTGTACTAAGTTTGTTTTGAGGTCAATAAAATCAATCAATCAATCAGTTATTAGGGGTGTCCATCTCTGAACGTTATAAATAACTTTTCTCATACCTGAATGCTGGTGGAATCCTTGCATCGCAAACGACGGAGCGAGGAATAAATTTTTCTTGGGCGCCTGGAACCTGCCAGGGCTGATGATGGGACTGGAGACTGACGTCGGCCGGAAGCTGTTGTTCTGTAGAGGGGAGGAGCTAAAGAGGGGAGTGGGCGGGGCTTCCTGGTGGTCCAGCGAGAACGAGAGAGGGAACGAGACGTAGCTCGGGCGCTGCGGAGCCTCGCGCGGGTCAGGTCCGCAAAACAGGCTCGCTAAATCACCTACAACAAAACAAGAAAAAATGGAGATATAAAAACTGAATACCGTAAAGTCTAAGAAATTAACACTACCCTAGGAATTCGGGCCACTATGCATTTTTTTTGAGATATAATTGATTAAATATAGGCACCTAGTAGTTTTTGGACTGCAATATTTTGAAACTCAAGCGTTCGGTATTATTTTACAACCAATGCTCAAGTCGCTTGTACTTGTAATGCACAACAAATATTTGGTAAGATGATTGAACCAGATTCCCAGCCGGGTCACTTTGGTCTGTTCTTGGGCAAGACAGTTAACTTCACATTGCCTCAGTTCACCCAGCTGTTAATAGGGGACCTGGCAGAATGGTTATGTGATTGCTTGAACCTAAGAGCGCCGAAATGGCTGCCAAGGTTGCATGCTCCCCAGGGAGTTGAAATGGTTCAAAGAGTGAACAGGCCTGCTGGGGAATAAATGTATAGTCTTGTGAACATTGATAAAATGGAACAAGACTATAAACCTAACATTCTTATTTATTTATTTATTTATTTATTTATCTAAGCGGTGCTTTACTATTTTATGACTGTGACATAACATATAAAATTCACAAAAGACAAGTGTCTATTTCATGAGCGTATGTTTCACCTTTTCTGGCTGGCAGGGGTTCAGCGCTCCTACCACAGAGCGACATTGAGTCCAGTTTGTGCAGCCAGCTGTCTTTGTGTGTTGTTCTTTGCTGCGGCGATGTGGAGTCTGGCTCGGCAGAGGAGGAGGCGGGGCTCGAGGGGGCTGAGTTACCGGGAGACGGGGCGTCGGCGGTCATGTCGGACCTCTCGGGGCTGCTGGTGGAGTAGATGGACAGCGAGGGCGAGGAGGTGGACGAGAAGTTGATCCTTTCTTTATCATCCTTCCTCCTGGAATACAATAGAAAACATACTATATTTACAGTCAAACCTCTCATCAAAAGTTGATCCTTTCTCTATCATCCTTCCTCCTGGAATATAATAGAAAACATACTATAATTACAGTCAAACCTCTCATCAAAAGTTGATCCTTTCTCTATCATCCTTCCTCCTGGAATACAATAGAAAACATACTATACATACAGTCAAACCTCTCATCATGAATACCCTAGAGATGTGAACACAATTTCCCGGTCCCATTTGTATCTTTTGAATTATGAAAAGGCCTCTGAATTGTGAACACCACTAATGTCAATGCTTTTGCCCTTGTCCAAAGGTGTTCACATTTTCTGTAAAATTACAACTAAATTTTGACTAGCTGGTCGTGGAGGAAACTTGAGTGATCCTCAGAAAAACAGATTTATCCCAAATCACCGACTATTTCTCACATGCCTTGAGTCAGATTAGAACTTTGCATTAAAGAAAGTTTAAATTCATCAGAGATTGAATTTATCAATTTGTAATACTTCCCTCCAAAAATACATATTTTCAAAAACACAATAAAGCATTTGCCTCATTCTTATAATACTTTTATTTGTTGCAAAATATATTGTTGCCACGGGTCTACCATTTAATTACCAGTGTTAAGAAAATGGTAAATGAAATGTCAACGTATTTCTGCTACTGATTTTGTGGGTAAAGCATGGCATACCTGATATTAAAACAGGGTTATATTTATGGAAGGAGCATACCTGCATTTTGGCACTGTGCAGGGCAAACGTTGTATGTCTGTGGTTAAAAGAGGATTTTTGTGAGGGAAGAGCATGCTATGCATATTTGGTGTGGGAGAAAACATGGCATGCTCTTGCTTAAAAAGGGTAAAAAGAGGGGTTTTCGAAGGGTAAAACATACCTGCGTTTGGACACTGTCCTCTGTGGGTTGGAGATCACACTGATTATAAAGGAGGCCGCCACTGGCAGCAGCAGACTGGCTTGTAGTATGTACACAGTCTGAGGCTTGACTATTTTTGCCGCATACGGTAAATGGAGGAGAAACATGGCCATCCACAATACAAATGAACTCGCCAGAATATAGACCCTGAAACATAAGAATAAGATAGAGATGAATTGTGATATACACAATTCCTCCAAATGCCTCACTAGGACTCCTTAGTACAGGGTCTTAGCCAACATTTAGAAACTGGGTGCCAAAAATTGGCTATTTCAAAATTTTGGGGCCTCCTGTCTTTAAACTGAGATAACAATAAACTCAGATTATAACCATAAACATATATTTACTAATTGACCTGAAGCAGAACATCCTTATTCAGTGTCATAGGAATTACATTCAGGTGACAAAGTTCAATTATCTGCTTTGAATTGACATTTTGAGAAAAGTCACAAAAATATCTAAATTACGTTTTTCTAACCATTCAAAGTTCAAACAAATATCCATATCTTTTTAGTTAAATATAATTATATTTATTAACCGAATTATATCCTATTTTGTGATAGGTATTGATCGATACAATTTGTTGTGCCCGCAAAATACATCAGAAATAACAGCAAAAATGGCAGAACCTGAGGCATACGTAAGCAGACCTTCCAATAAACTTGCAAGACAATGATTGATTGTACATCTCTGCTACCTATAGGCCATTGAAAGTTCTGCACTCACAATATGTGTAGGTTAACTCAGAATGGAAGGTTACCTTTTTAGGGACTAGGAACCTAGTGTTAAGTAGGGCTGTCATTGACATCCAATTTTTTTCGCTTCATTCATTGACCTTTTTTTCCGATTCCGATTATTTTGATTTGATTTTGAAGAACTGCACTAATAGAATATTTTCACATGTTCCAGAATATACTTTTGTTGCTAGGATCCTTAGATTCTCACCATGCAAAAACAATGAATGTTTTCTCTACATTTTTTGATTGAATATTCGAGTTTCTATTCAAAATTGTGTTGGCAGGAAATGGCAAACAAATGGAGTAAAAGGCCGAAAAAATGTTTATTATACAATCGAAAAATTTACATAACGATTGACATAATTTTTTCGAATAAATTTGAAAAATGATTTGGATCCATCGATTCTTGTCATATCAAAGACAGCCCTGGTGTAAAGTACATACCTGCGAAGACTGCGTAAATACACAAATGCTAGCTGCAGTAGGAGACCAAGGAAGACTAGTAGCGGGGCATAACTGTAGAGGGCGCTGATGGTCTGTGACACTGGGCGCGAGCAGTAAAGCTCTGGACGAGCCCAGTGACCTTGAGCAAGGTCACTCTTGACTAATGCATTGTGGGTAGAGGAGACGAGAAGCAGGATCACGCTTAGTCCCCATAAGACCAGCAATAACGTGCACCGAGGCTGAAAAGGAGGGAATACTCTCTCATAAGGTTTGACTATTGATAGGTACCAGTACTCGATTCAATTCCAAATATCAAGATTCAATGGGAAAAGTATTGCATGAAAAAAGTTAGATATCGTTTAGGAGGTGAAATATGCAATAAAACGACTTAATTGCTACCTGGACGTCTTAGCCCCCAGGGAAGTGTCAATATTATTATAAGTATTGTTAAGGTATCGAATCGTAAGAATTTAAAGGTGGCCAATCCCTTTATTTGACAATGCGACTGATCAAGAAAATTGTGTCACTAAAAATGCTCTGGGCCCAAAATGATGCTAGTGGCACATGTTGTTATGATATCTTACAAGTATCGAAATCCTTATTACATGTTAATATCCAAATTGCCAGTAAGATTCTAGCATGTTTTGAGTAAAATTTTGAAAGTTGGAAAATACAATCTCATATAATCTAGGCCCCCTCCATTAATTTTTTCGTGCCATGCTGGACCTTTTCTCTCCACCCCTCCCCACCCTAAAATACAGTTGATTCTAGAGATCCCATTGCTTCCATCTTTCACCTATTGACACTTGGAGTGTACATACGATTTCACACAACTATCCTGACAGCAAAGCAACATTTGGAGTAATATTTGATTGAAATTTAGTTTCAATACAAATGTTGATAATTCATAAAATTCAAATAAAAATTTCTACCAGAATTTGGGCTTCAGTATCAGGAAACAAACACTTTTCAAGGCTTACCTTATTTTCTGCAGAGGATCTACGCATGTGGTTCTGCGATCTATATTTGATGACCTGATCAAGTAGTTGGATGTTCTGTTGTTGTACAATCTGTCTTGCCTTTAACTGACACTGCCTGCAGAGTTTGTACTTCTGTTCGAGACTTGTCTTGAACTGCTCGTACTCCTCTTCAAATTTCTCCTGGAATAAAGAAAAACTGTTGAGTAAAGCCTAAAAAAATCTTTTTTGGACATTTTGAATCAAAAATGCGGTACTCAGAATTAAAAACATGAACAGCTCAACTATGAGCCTACCATTTATCACTAAAAATATTTCTTAAAAGAAAAACATTTTCCTACCTAGTACCTACCCTAATTTTTTGGAGGGTGTTACAGGAAACTAAGCATACTTGAAGGTGCTTGAAATCATGAAACCCAGCGTGCGCCAGCGACTAGTCTTCGGTACCAAAAATAATACCACTCATTTAAATATCAATGCCATTTCTTTAAAATTGATTTCCTTTCCTTTTCTACCATATTGAGACTAAGTCATGACTGGACAGCTATTTATAATAATAACTCAAGTTTGATATAGTGCTTTTTCCACCTATAATGTTCATAAGTGCTTTGCCACCCTAGAATTGCTATGGAAGACCAGTAAGGCAGTAACCATGGTCTTAGCCAGCAGGGCGTCTGGGTGTCTTTTTGGACACCCAAACACTTAAAAACCACTCTTAAGGACACCAAAAATTTTTTGAGAGGAATTTCTTAAATTGTCAATCTCAAGCATATAATTAAATTTTTGCATCTCCTTATATAATTCCACTGACACTGTATAAGGATATCATGCCTTATTTTGATGAATTTATACATGTTTGTGGTTGAAATCTGAGTATATTGTGGTCCCCCTTAAAAATTTGGACGCCCAAAAATTTCACAATTGTCAATTTAAGGCACCCAGTTTCTAAATCCTGGCTTAGACCCTGGCAGTAACTATAAATGGTCTCCTGTATCAGCAAGATGAGTTGGTTGCCAAACTTGAATATGAATTGGTGACTAAGTGATTTTCTGTTTTTTGGATCTAAGACATACCTCGCTGCTGGCTTCAAAGTTTCCCATAAGGTAATACATGTAATAGTACTCCAAAGAGGTTTGCCAGGTTTGGATGCCAAGCTCAAACGTTTTGTCACCAAAAAGTGGAAAAGGCGGTTGCCAAACTCGAATATGAATTGGTGACTTAGTGATTTCCTGTTCTTGGATCTAGGACATACCTCGCTGCTGGCTTCAAAGTTTCCCATAAGGTAATACACGTAATAGTACTCTAAAGAGGTTTGCCAGGTTAGGATGCCAAGCTCAAACGTTTTGTCACCAAAAAGTGGAAAAGGCGGTTGCCAAACTCCAATATGAATTGGTGACTTAGTGATTTTCTGTTTTTGGATCTAAGACTCACCTCGCTGCTGGCTTCGAAGTTTCCCATGAGGTAGACCTTGACCTGTTGGTTTGTGTTGCAAGCGTCGCATAGAACCTGCCGACTCTCAAAAGGTTCCTCTTTTTCGCAGCCGACAGGGAAGTTCATGTTCTCCTCACCTTGCGCCGGAATCGGTTTATTGTATTCCCCGACCTACAATCAAAATGTAATTGGAAGAAATCATTGTAAATTCCATAAATAATAGTAATAATAACTGCAATAATAATAATAATAATTTTTATCTCAGAATTTGGAGATTTGAATTTCATTCATCTTCAAACATACTATTTCAGCAAAATTTCTTTTATCTTCACTTTTTTCTGCAGATTTTTGTTTAACTTCACTTTATTGCCATATGTGGGCTAAATGATGAGTAGCCAATTGTCTAAATGGTAGAGGCAGGGGAAAACATTGCCTGGCTCAAGTCACTGGCAACTTTCTTACATGCAGTGACCAGGATTTGAATCACTCAGGGCACTCAGCCGACAAATCTATTTTGAACTGGTTGTTGAAATGTCAACTAAATGACAATAATGGCTATGTACAAATATCATACCTATGTTTGTTTTGTTATTTTTTCGTTTCTTTCTTTTTTTGTAAGGGGGGGGGGGAGGGATGGAAGACACCTATAATACTTGAATGTCTATTCAGTCTGGATTCAAATGCAAGTTAAGCAATATACAGTTATTATTAACAAATGTATCTTTCGGTACTGTTTTGTATGTACGCTATATCCAGATATGGCAATGATGGCAAGTGCTTAGCAACCACAGTTTGATATAATTCATACATGTGTACCATAAGGTTCACTTACCTTTGTGAAACCATTGTACTGATCGCAGTGTGGGCAATCCCAGCAGTTCCTATTGTCATAAGGCACCACAGTGTTTTGGTTGCAGAACCAACAATTCACCGTTAGGTCCACTTTAAATCTGAAAAATACAAATATGAAGAATTAATCATAAGGAGTCATAATTGATTTGATGAGGTAGAAATGAGCTTTCAGATAGAATAGGCTGGACTAGTCTGGACAGTGAATGAAGGGAGGGTTTCGATTTTTCACCATGGAAAATAATGTTATACGCAAAATTGGCGATGTGGGCAATAATCGAAAATTAATTGATTCATCCCATTTTCACTCGAATGACTCAGATTTCCAGCCAAACCAAGTTAGAAATTGAGTGTGCAATTCATCTTCCTTGAAATCTTTAGTCAGTCTATCAATTTATCATAAATTAATGAACCAGTCAATTGACCTGTAAAAATCTTCAGGAGTAAAAAATCAAAAAAATACTTTTTATTGGGCATAGTCAATGATATCCCTGAAGTAACTCTGAACCTGCAGTAACCATCACCTGCGTAATTAATGAGAATATGTCATTTGAAAGAAAAGTTGTAAATTTTGAAATAAAACAGAATGTGTATTGAATAATGACAGGTGGCGATGATATTCTCTACCTGATAACACTCAGGAACCTGGAGATACACCTAGTTATAGGATTATGCTGCTTTGAGGTGTGTTTTGGGACAGGGCTTTTAACTGGCTTGCAATGGTACCCAGCACCTTATTTTACTATAGCGCATATACATAGTAATTGATCTCTCGTTACATATCCATTCTTTTCTTCATCCAAGCCTTGAGGCGTCAACAGTGAAAATAAGTGACTTAACTGATAGGACTATCATTTCACTCCCCTCCCCTTTAATAAGGATTCGACCAAGGATTCTATAATATTGATATTTGACTGACCAGTGGCAGTAAACAACACTTCAAGTTAACAGCATAAGATGGCATATTCCAGTAAGGGCAGTTCCTGCATTTCCCTGGCTGCTTACCAATGACCAATCCCAGTCTGAATCTGTCATCAAGGAAGACAGATCTTCATAGAAAATTAGCGGATGATAAGCAAGACCACTATAGCAATGAAAGCAAAAGATTCTTACCCAAACAATCTTACAAAACCTCCTACATATTCATGCATGTTTGACATGTGCATGGGCTAAATTACAGGGAAAAAATTGGCTCTCCCACTGCACGTGAGATTTGCCGCAAAATGACGGACGATTCACATTCATCAGGATCAAAATTTCAACCCTTCGGAGTATGCGTAGAACGGTTCACCGGCGGTATCAAGTGATATTCATCGGTCACCACCTTTAGTGTTGCCATCTAGCGGTGCTATGAAAAACTATTAAATTGCAAAGCGGAGGAAGTCAAAACAAGGGCTTTTTCGGAGACCGCGAACAGTTAGTTAGTAGGTCATAACCGTCCGATGTACATTGTAGGTCACTAGTCTACGCTGGCTGACCCTACCTGGAGGCTGAAACCTCTTATGTTATTCCTCCTGGACTCTTTGTCAACATGATTAATGCGTGTCGTTTCTGTGCAGTGAGGGCCAGAGATATAGTAAAATCGGCAAGTCCAACACCAAGTCGGATTTCGGTACGTAAGCGGCATTTATCAATATCTCAGAATCTGCGACAGCCTACATGGGCATACCTGCTCGAAACAGATGCTTAGAAGCACTGATTTATATAGTTAAAGTTACTTAAACATTCGAGCGACCTGTTTTTCCAAAGGTCATGTTGAAATACTCGCTTTCAAACCCAGCTAAAGTGTAATGGTGGGTACAAGCAGGTACAAGCTGCTGCCAGCTTGACCTCAGTTGTGGCGCAGGCCGAAGTCTTTATTTTAGCACCGGACATCCCGAGGTTCCGAATTTGACAACCAGACAACCCGGCAAAGGCAGACATATTTGTGTATGTGGGTGTATATTTATATACATATATATATATATATATATATATATATATGTGTGTGTGTGTATATATATACATATATATATATATATATATATATATATATATATATATATATATATATATATATATATATATATATATTTATATAAATATATTTATAAATATGTGTATATATATTAGGGTCTTAGCCAGGCTTTAGAAACTGGGTGCCCAAAATTGACAATTGTAAAATTGTTTGGCATCCTTTATTTCAAGTGTGACCTCGATATATCTAAATTACAACCACAAATATGTACCAATTGATCAAAATATGGTATAATATCTTTATACAATATCATGGGAAATATAATGAGGCGAGAAAAAATATATGTATATATAAATATATATATATATATATATATATATATATTTATATATATATATATATATATATATATATATACAATGTCATGGGAAATATAATGAGGCAAGAAAAAATGTATGTATATATTGTTGTTATTGTAGTTATTATTGTTTTGTTTATGTTGTTGTCTAGTGTTTTGATAGAAGTATACATACACATGCAAGTACAATCAGAGAGCTCAATAAAATGAAAAGTCGACTTAAAGGTAATAGATTACAAAGGACAAGTACACTACCTATAATGACGAGGGGATCGGCAGAGGGGCTTGACCTTGGGCATATGTGAAATGTACCGTCTGTTGGTAGACTCGAATCCTACACTATAATGTTGGTTGTCTTATATTAAAATTGACCTCTAAGCTTTACGTAGTTGGCGGAAACGAACAGAAGGCCCAATATACAAGCGCCCATCTGTGCGAGATCTTTCGTTTGTTTCCTATTGATACTATGTAATCCCTTTCAATAATAATGCTTAAGTTATAGAAATGCCAGAAGCATGCTCGTTTAAACCTTCGATTAAGAAAAGAGTTTGGTCATCTAAGGTTTAAACCCTACAAGGAAAGGTCGCTTCTTATCATACACCCTTTACCGGAAGATGCTCCATTTCAAACTGCCTAGGTTCAGAGAAGAGATATAGAAGTAGAGGTAGGTTTGTCTGATGGGGATGATGATAGCCAAAAAAAAGTGTTTGGTTCCTATTACGTCCTAAAAAATATAGGTAGGGTAGGTAGGGATTTATCCTTTTTTTTTTTTTTCTTTAACTTGCTCGATTCCCTGGAGTTGGATGGCTTTGATAAAGATTTACCTTGTTGTAATTGTCTTTATATGCATTAATTGTAGGCCCCTGTTTCTGTTCATCCAGGAATTTATAATTTAATGGTTGGAGAATTGATATTTAGGACGGCGAGGCAAATTTTTGGGTAGTAACAGTTCATTTTTCAGTAGGATTGGCAAAAATAACTTTAGAGTAGGGGACAAAAACTAGGTAGGGTAGGCTAATAGGAACCAAACATCTTTTTTAGGCCTAACAATGGTTACTACTATTCAAAGTCCCTGCACAACGTTCTATCGTAATCGAATCTGTTTTGAAAGTACAAGCTTAGATTCGTTCATATTGCTTTACTTTATTCATTTTTTTTTTTTGGGGGGGGGGGATTGTTTTATAGATCATGACTTCAATCACTATATCACATCTCTACACGGTAAATATGCGGTGGTAAACTCGGATGTGCAAACTAACTTTGTTTGACAGTCAACAGTACTTCAGTTCGACACATGTTGGAAAATAGTGCTGGCCTATACATATGGTAACAAGCTATAAGTATTCAAATACGCTTTTCTCACTTTTAAAGCTCAGACATCTTTTTCTGAGTATCCATCAGAGAAAAAGCCTACTATTACCACCGATAAGTTGAGATATAATTATTGGACCTTTAACTTAGTACCTACCTAATTTGCCTCAGGTAACTACGAACTATATTTAGATATATATCGGCGTTTATTTTTACACCCGTCACTACCTGCTTGAGACGCCAATGGCAACCCGTGTGGTAATCAGCTGAAAGAATACGCACTGACAGGAATTTCACATTGACGCAAACAGAGACATTTATACTCCGGTAGTGTACCTGTCTGACGCACATAATGATTACATCAAGTGACATGCGCTTAAATTAATAGAGCAGACTGACCTAGTTAAGTACAAAGGTTAAGTATTAAGAAAAGGGTAGTGGGGCAGCATATCAGTAGGTCATCTGCTACTTTCTTCTTACCAGGGGTCCAGGAGAATACTGATGATATCCGGATAGTAGGTAGGTTTAGTTCAGTAGGGATATCAAAATTACATTTAGTCTCAGATGAATAAAAGAATGGATATGTAGCGGGAGATCAGTTACTATCTGCGCTATAGTGAAGGGCTGGACATGTCAGTGGTCTCTGATCTGGCATCGGCGTTTGGTCACGAGGGAACAAAGACCAATCAGGGTTCTTGTATCGTTTACAATACTGAGAAACCTGCACGGAAACATGCGCAGAGCATGATTTTGGGGCTATTCGTTGAGACTAGCCTGTTCAGGTTGACCGGCTGGTTGCATATCCAATTGTTTTTATTCATCTAAGATTTAGTTTAATACAGGTGAACTGGCTTAATCCGGATGAATTTGGACCCTAAATTTCTGTCCGGATTAGGCAAAATCCGGATTATGCTTAAAGGCATAAAATAGAAGAATTTAGCAAGCACGCTCGGCAAGGCGTGTGCATTTCAGAAATGAAGCTGGAATCGTAACCCATCGACTAAATACTTACAACCCCCCATATCTCCCCTCGTTCCCTGACCCTCCCACCACATCCCCCTGTCTAAATACTTGTCTTTCCTCATCTTTTTTTGTGGGAGAGGACAGTATTTCTGCTCTCTGTGGTAATGACTTGGGCGCGTCGTGATAGGGCGCCCTCAATTCAGACCAATCGATTTTTTAAAAAATCATCTAAACCAGGTCATGTTGATATTAATTGGATAGATCTTACTGATAACTCTCAGATGAGTACCAAGTTGCCTGGTTTTCGGTCATTTTTCTGTTTTTTGCATCATTTTGTATTGGCCAAAGCATAGGGGTTAATGATGCAGACACATTTTACAGATGAACTCAAATATTTTTGAAAACCATCTAAACCCTGTCATGTTGGTGTTCACTGGATAGCCCTTGCTGAGTACTCTCAGATGAGTAGCCATTTGCCAGGTTTTCAGTCATATTTCAGAATTTTGCCTCATTTTGTATTTTGTATTTGCACAATTAGCCACAACAGCGTAAGGGTTAATATGCAGACAAATTTCACAGATATTTGACGTTTTTTACATGTAAACCCAGTGGGCACTGGGCGAACACCCCCTTACCATATGCAACGCATTCTTTTCCAGAGCAGAAGAACCCTTCTTCCACTCTTGACATTCATACCCGCCCTTTAACCCTTATGCTGCTCGGGTGGCTTATTTGGCCAATTCAAAATGATGCAAAAACAACTGGAAAATGACTGAAACCCTGGCAAATGGGTACCCATCTGACAGTAGTCAGCTCGAGCTTTCTAGTGAATACCAGCATGACAGGATTCTCATAGGACGTATTATTAATCCATTCATGCTCGTAGAAGCCAAAAACGGCCCCACAATTTTTGGTTGTATATTTCGGCCTAAAGTAAAATTTTGAAAACCATTTGAATGAGAGATTTTCATCAGAACAGAACCTACAAACCTTCTTGAAATATTTTGTAAAATCACCCTTAATTTTGAAGTTATTTTCAAAAGTGTCGCAAATCAAGACGACAGATTCAAGAGAATATCCTACTAGTAAGCTAGCATGAATGGGGGTACCTTGAATTTACACCGAAGCTCCAAGGTATGAGGAATGTATCGAGAATTGTAAAAAGAATTCGCTATAACTAATCCCCTGATCGATAAGGCAGTGAGCTTTCCTGTGTACGTACCGACTCCTTTTTCATAAGTTTAATAGCGTTTTACTCTCCCATATCTATGGCAAGCCAAAACGAAGAATATGCTGGACCTTGTCTGTACTTTTAAGAACGCACCTCTTCAGTTCATCACACTTTTCATTTTTTGACCGAAATCTCATCTTTTTCTAACTTTCAAAATATGTTTAAAAAGTGTATGGTACACAAGAAAATAAAGCAAAATGTATCATAACCGGGAATTGGGTATGCTTTCGGTCTTTCTCTTTTCAGGTGTGATATGCATTTGGGTCATTCCATGCCAACTCACTCACCTTTTTCCCGGCCCATCTCTGATTTTGATGAAATTTAACATACTTGTGAACCCTTCGGAGAGACAAACGCACACCAGATTTCAGCTCATTATCAGCATTGTTGATGAAGCTACAGCACTTCAAATACATCTGGACCTTTTCAAAATTTTCGACTTTGGGACACAAAATAATTGAAAATATACTTTAACTCGAAAAGTAACCAACTGGTTTTTAAAATATATTCACATTCTTTTGCTGTTAACCCGTTTGCACCTGGGGCGTATATTTTGCCATACTCATGCGAAGAAAATATCTCAGTAAGAAACCAATATTTGGGGAATTTATTTTAAACATTCTCAATGCAACCGTTTAGCTAAACAACCACTCTCCGAATACATGTAGTCTATAAATGTTCCTGTAGGAGGTTAGTTTTCGGATCATGTGTCAACCCCAGATGTTAAAGAGTTAAGATAATCAATGAGGTTGTGTGTAAATTGGGGTTTGTCGGTGGTTTCCTCTGGGCTCTACGTTTTTCTCCATGATTATCTACTCGCTAGTCACAAGTAAGTTGTGGAAATAAGGACGAAATTCCAACTCCGAGTAACCCTAACAATACTAACATTAAGAAACCACTTTATTGCGTGTAATATACTATTGAGTTATCACATTTGTTTGTTTGTTTGTTTGTATGTTTTGGATCCGTAACCGCATCTGTCCCACGGGGGTCAACTCCCGAGGGAGGACCTACGGAGAGCTCCCCTAGCACCCAGGCCACTCGTCACCCCCTCATTGCTCTTCATGTCCCTATCCCCCCCCCCCCCCCCCTTACTTATGTCATGCATCATGTATCAGGTCAGTACCCTCCCCTGAAGCGTCGCTCACTTATCTAAGTGGCTCCCTTCCTCTTGCTCGCTTAATACTACGATTAGTATGAACCAACAGTAACAGTGTAAAACATGTAACCATATAATACACCCTAGTGTCTCATTTCCCTTTTTGCACCCCTCTTTTTCCTTCATCATATTCCTCACTACATATAATTCATTTCGACATTTGCATATAAATATTAGAATTACAGACGCAGATTGAAGCCTTGGTAGTCTACCGCACCACAATGAATTTATCGGATTTGGACGCCTCTCAGATTTTGGTCCGCAAAGCAACCATTGAGGATTATGAAGCTGTTATGAACATTCCAGAGGATCACTTTGACGGATATGACTATTTGCCATACTATTTCAAGAAGTTGACGGAGGAACCGGAGAGGAGCGGAGTCGTGGTGCTTTATAAGGGCAAAGTGGTGAGAATTAATACAATCATCCATTAGTCAGTACAGAAAACCTCGCTTACCTCTAACAAATAGGGACCAATCAAAAGTGTTTGAGTTAGCCGAATTACGTGCCTCAGTTTCAAATCTTGTTTAATGCATGAGAGAATGTTGCCGGTGTATGGCTGATTGAATCTTTATTGACTGTATAATTCCATGAACAAAATAGTTTCAGACATTTCAATATCGCCACAAATAGACAAACAGAGAAAGAAGAGAAGTTCTAGTAAAACATCTTTAAACTGCTCTGAATTAGCATGGACTTGGTTTTATTTGAAGGAGGTATTCTCTGATTGTTTTCATACATCACAGGACTTGCTTTATAAAGAGTCCTCCTTATAACCACTGATGTAACCCAACACAACAAGTAGATTTCTATCATAAATAAGCTCTATATATGCAATTTGTACATCATGAATTCACTTCCATTTCCTCTTTAGGTCGGATTTGTCTCATCCCGATTCACAGACCAACCTAAACTTGCCAGCTCTTCATCTGCCAGGATTCACCCAGACTACATAGGCATAGGCTTCTATCGCGACTTCTTCCTCCCTAGAACGGAAAACATGTTGCGATCCTTAAATAAAGAGGGACTGGAAGTCATGCTTGGCAGTACTACTTTTTTCTCAAACTCCAAGAATGCTCTCTCGTCACGTAGCAGCGAACTGTGTCATTTCGTAAGTAACACAGCATAAAGCAACCACAGCCAAAACCATATATATATATATATAAATATATATATATATATATATATATGATGTCTATGTATATATATATATATATATATATATATATATATATATATATATATATATATATATATATATATATTAGATAGATCGATAGGTAGATATACATATGTATGTATATATATATATATATATATATATATATATATATATATATATATATATATATGTATATTTATATATACACAAACAAAATATAGTTAGGTGGCTTAGTAAAAATGGAAATGTGTGCAGACACAGAGCCGGGGTTGCTATATCTAAATGTACAACCACACTAATTCTAGTTAGCAACTGACTATTCATTTCTATCCTTTGTCGTATTATTGGGTTGTATGAACAGTACATAAATACATGCCCGTGAATATTTTGATGTTAATGATGTTACTCAACCTGGTCCATTTCGTCTCTATCGAAAGTCGTTGTCCCAAATTTTTGAATGTGTCATAAAGCCTAATGCTTTAATACATGCAAATTCCATTGATTTGTCACTCTGTACAATTTTACCCTTTTCTTAATTTCAGTACCGATTGTCCTTCAAATCAAGACATGGGTATCAAGAAAGGAATTCCCATTTCCAGGAAAAGATCTCCTCGAACACAGACTTGCGTGATATAATTAAACTGGATCAAACACTTTCTCGAAATCTTCTCACATCTTTGGACCCCTCTCTATTCTATAGAAATGGATGTCTGCAAGTGAACAGCTGGGCGCCGTTCCTGGCATCTGAAATAGGCTGTATGCTTGCTTATTGGGATATAACAGTTCATGCCAAGTACAACTCAGAGAACACAAAAGAATGTGAATCCTTCAGTACTGGAATAGGGTATCCAACCAAAGCTGGCTTTGTGCTCCAAGTCTTTGTGTATTTCAATTCAAAATATTCGAAGTCTTCCCATGACTATGCGATGGACATCGTCAGGCATTTTTACAGACAGCTTGGAGCCCAGCAGTCGATGACGCATTACTGGCTGTCCGAGGACTTCATGACAATACTGGCCTCTCCTGAGAAATTTGACAAAGAGACAGTTTCAAAGACACTATGTCCCACCCTTGGAATGACTCTTCATACCACTGGTTATGGTTCTGTTGACCTGAAAATGACAAGAACTAAAACCATCACTGAGTCAAAATTATGAAATCCCTTATTGGATTTAGTCATATAAGAGATACTCTAACGCACACTGATGCTTTTTCGTTCCATTTTAATTTTGAACAGTCATCACTGAGTAAAAACTATGAAATCCCTTTTAGGATTTCATCATATAAGAGTTTATTTAACGCACACCGATGCTTTTTCATCCCATTTTAATTTTAAACATTCATCCCTGAGTCTAAACTGTGAAATCCTTGGTCATATAAGATTTAGTCTAATGCACACCAATGCTTTTTCGTTCCATTTTAATTTTGAACTGTCATCTCTGATTCAAAACTATGAAATCCTTTGTAGGTTTGGTCATATAAGATTTAGTCTAACGCACAACGATGCTTTTTCGATCCATTTTAATTTTGAACCGTCATCCCTGAGTCAAAACGATAAAATACCTTGTATGATTTGATCATATAAGATTTAATCAATCGCACACCGATGCTTTTGCATTCCATTTATGATTTTGGACTTAAATGACTTGGGGTATACTCTCTAAAAAGCATCTTAAATTAATATCATAAGTACTACCTATATACAGTGGTGCCAGCTGAAAGGTGTATCAAGTAATTGTGGCTTATTTGTGACAAGTTGTAAGTAGTGGAGGAAACCGGAGTACCCTCCCAAAACCACTGCCTATCTCCAAGTCACTGGCAATTATATACATATACATATATATATATATATATATATATATATATATATATATATATATATATATATATATATATATATATATATATTATGAGATCAATTTCATGCTTGAGACAGACAATGGCATAGTAATGACATAAATGTACATTGTCCTTATTGATATTATTTCATGGGACTATTTTCATGACACTTTGGACATAACATGTTTAACGTGTGTTATTTACCAGGACATTGTACACTTAGCCCTTTCGTTGCTCAGGCTACCTTTGTCCAATACAAACGATTGCTAAACTTGAAGAACCGTGAGGTTGTTATTTTTCTGAAACCTTTTGCTAAATATTACCAAATATGACAGGGGTTCACACATTAATTGGCTTTCTTTTAATCTTGTTACAAATTATTCATTAGTAGCAGAAGGGATGAGGGATTGAGGAAGGGTTCCTTATGATACCGTATAATGTATAACAACAAGCCAGCAGTGTGTCTTGCTAGTTGCTAACATGTTGCAAAATCGTATTACAGTTTCTCTTATTGTATGGCGCTGTCTTTTGTTTAATTGAGCAACTGTAGTGCATAGTTTCTGTTCTAGTTCAAAAGGATTAACTAGATTGTGGCTAACGATTAACCTATTTGCCTTTATTCTTGAGAAATGATATTTTCTTCATTAGGCATGTGTACATATATGTTGTCCTTAACGCCAAATCACATATGATTAAAGTCTTTTACCAGGGTGTTTCCATATTAGTAGTGTGAGTTAGGATAGTTGTGATATAATGACAGGTGGCCTTTGATGCGCAGATGTCAGTGTTTTTCTCAAGTATACAGGTTTCATCAAGGGATTATTTACTGTAGAACACACAATGGACACGTCTGTTTATATAAAGCGTACATAGCGTGTGGTCCCGCGTCGCTGTATATAAAAACGCTGTACTTTTTTCCGTGCTTTGGCGCTGTCAGTGCCTGCTATCGTGGCTAACATAAAGATACCCTTATGATGCGAAAACTCCCCAATTCGCTATATTTGCAGCACGCGTCATGTGTGTGTTATACAGTCAAGGACCAACCTTAGTTAGTTTCATTAAAATGATTTGATATGTATCTGTTTCTTTCCTTTATTGAATGTATTTCGGCATGTTTCTTTTATATACGAAGTCTATCACTATGATGTTGTATTTACGTTTGAGTTTGGAAACGGACAGTACATAGAAGTTTTATGTCAAGATGGTTTAGGAGAAAGACATTTTTTATATTAGTTATTGCATAATTATGTTGTGTCCACCAATGGGTTGCATTTTGATGACGACTAACTATTGATGAACTTTTATCTTTTGTGGACTTGATAGAAATGATGGTAGTCAACAGTTTTGTCAAACATTTCTTTTAGGGAATGCACAAGACAACCAACAGAATGATATTCTCATTAAAAACAGAATCCCTACTTGTATTGAATACAGTATTGTACTAATTCTAACATACAGTATCAACATTGTTAAAGTTTGTTTATCAAAGTGTTTTGTATGCGTTTTGTAAAACATGTTTACAGTTAATAAAGATACATTTTACATACTAAAATATTGTTTGCAAGATTCTGTCTCCTTTTATTATTGGTCATTTTATTGGCCAATTTACTAATTTCTGATAGATGACATCAGCATTTGTTAACAGAATGACAACCATAAGTATGTAAATACACTAAACCTTGCTTACCACAGACTTGCCTACCTCTGTTTTTCACATAACCCAGACACAGATTCTGGTCCCAATTAAATCATCCCTGTCTATTTAAAGTTATGTTATTAATGTTAGTTATTAACGTAATTCTGATTTTGGTTACGTAGGACACCTTTTCCTTCCTCTGTCTGCATTACCCTATTTGTGTATAAATATTAAAATTACAGACACAGATTTAAGCCTAAGCGCCCTACCAAACTGCAATGAATTCATCAGACTTTGACGCCTCTCAGATCACAGTCCGCAGAGCAATCCTTGAGGATTATGATGCTATAATGAACATTCCGGAGGACCACTTTGGCGGATATGACTATTTGCCATACTATTTCAAGAAGTTGATGAAGGAACCGGACAGGAACGCAGTCGTGGCCCTGTATAAGGGTAAAGTGGTAAGAACTCTTACAGATACATAACTACTAAGTACCTCATTCTTTGTAAATAAACTGCTGTAGTAAAGTCACTGGTTCTATAGACAGAATTATTCTACTTGAGGACGAGTGGACTTAATGACAATTTATTAGTTTCTCGTTTTCTCCACAGGTGGCTTGGTAGTGCTAAAGGAGTGAACAGTGAGCGGGGTGAGTTTAACTATTCAACTGCAGGCGTAGGTTTTGATAAGCATGCCTGGTTCTACTGTTATTCTTTTCTTTTTAGTTACTATTTGACCTTATATTTGCCACCCTTAGCCTAAAATCGTATTTGGGTCATTGCTAGGTGATACATATTTATGTGATAATTACTAACATCATCATAAACGTTTGAAGAAACTGATGCTATTTGAAATATTTCTTAACAGGTATGCCCCAATCATTATGTTCGTAACGACGGAAAACAGCCTGATAATTTTGGCAATATCTTTGAGATGAGAGGCATAGTTGGGAAATACAGGTGAACTCGGCTTCCTGGGACCACTGTACGCCGGACTTTTGGCTATGATGGACAATATGTTTAGTCCCAGCCCCATGCATATCAAGTGCGTGTATTGGACCATGCTCAGGCCGGATTCTGTATGCCGGAACTTGGCTACCACGGATAAATATCATGGCACACATGATGCTATTCACGATGTAATTAGCATTGTGTATGCCAGACAATCACGTGTCTAGCAGTAGCCTTATCCTCTCCGAGACAAAGACATGTGCTGAGTTACGTTCGGCCAGACAGCACTCACTTCGCAACGTCTTGTAGTTTGTAGCATACAAATACATGTATAGCAAAAGTCCAGCCAGTCATATTCCTTCGCTGTTATTACTTTTATACCTATCAAATGAGGTCCCCAATGCAATAGCATACACACTTGCATATGACAGACTGAGTCATGCATATGACAGATTTTGCATATGACGGACTAATTTTGCTGGTCCCACTGGGTCCGTCATATCCGAGTTTGCCTGTATTTGTAGTAGAAATATCAATCAGAACATAACCAATAATTCTCCTACAAAAAGTTTGTAAAACAACTCTAGTGACTTGGGGGTAGGCGGTAGTTTGAACCGGGTACTCCGCTATCCTACACCGACTGCGGATGGCTAGTCTTGATTAAAGAGTACTTATGACAACAACTGGTGTACCTCAAAACAACAAGTAGATTTCCACCATAAATGAGCTCTATTTACATCAAAAAATCAAGTAACAAATTCACTTTCATTTTCCCTGTAGGTCGGATATGTCACAGGCCGGAGCACAGTTCAACCAAAACTTGTCAGCTCTTCATCAGCAAGGATTCACCCAGACTATAAAGGCAAGGGCTTGTATCGCGAATTCTTCTTCCCTAGAAAGAAAACCGCGTTGCGAACTTTGAGTAAAGGCGGAATGGAGGCTGTCATTTCCTGTACTGCTTTTTTCTCAAATTCCAAGCGTGCTTTGCCACCAGGTGACAGCGAACTGTGTCATTTTGTAAGTAACACAGCATACCACAACCCAATCCATGAAAAAAAGAATAAGAAAGATGTAATTGTTACCATATAAAGAATGTGTTTAACTAATATATATATATATATATATATATATATATATATATATATATATATATATATATATATATATATATATATATATATATAATATATATGCACATATATATATAATATCCCAGTGGGCACAAATATTACCTGAATGTTATATGAACGTTCAATTTTGGTCGGAATATTCTGGACCAATTATGAACATTTCAGCAATGTTCAGGTCCTAAAATTCCTGGTATGTTCTTATTTGATGTCATATGAATGTTCAATTATGATTTGAATGTCATGCACCAAAAATGAACTTACCTGCAACCTTCAGGTCTGAACATTCCTGGAATGTCCAAATTTGACATTATATAAACATTAAATTGAGATATTTCCTATTTCATGAAAACTGAACTGTTACCAAGTGTTTCCACTGCACAGACCACTTCAAATGTTCTGACAAGATTCAGAATCCAAATGATTCATTTAGCATTCAGCTGTGAACATTCTATGAACATTCCCACCTGAACATTCATACAATTTTCATTCTGAACATTTTTGAATGTTCGCCCAAACATTCCAGGAATGTTCCATGAATGTTACCGTGCCCACTGGGTATATATATATATATACATATGAATATATATATATATATATATATATATATATATATATATATATATATATATATATATATATATATATATATATATATATATATATATATATATATATATAAAAATGAGTTTTTATGTCTCTTTCAACAGCTGTGTGCGTGTTTATATATATATATATATATATATATATATATATATATATATATATATATATATATATATATATATATATATATATATAAATATATATATATATATATATATATATATGTATATATATATATATATATATATGTATATATATATATATATATATATATATATATATATATATATATATATATATATATATGTATGTATATATATATATATATATATATATATATATATATATATATATATATATATATATTATATATATATATTATATATATATATATATATATATATATATATGTATGTATGTATATATATTTATATATATATTTGTGTGTGTATATATGTCTGTCTAACTAGGTGGCTTTGTAAATTGAAATGTGTGCAGAAACAGAGAATTAAGGGGTGGCTAGATCTAAATACACATGCAGCCACTGTTTTTCTAGTTAGCAAAATATTTATTTCTATTCTTTGTAGTATTATTGGGTTTTATGAACAGTACATAAATGCTATTCAGCTATTAATAATGATATTCCACTAAACCATTTGCATCTCTATCGAATTTCATTGTCCCAATCTTTTTGCTTGCTTCATCAAGCTTAATGCTTTAAAACAAATTCCATTTATTCGTCACTCTGCACATTTCTTTTTCTTGATTCCAGTACCGATTGTCCTTTAAATCACCACATGGATATCAGGAAAGGAATTTGCATTTCCAGGAAAAGATCTCCTCTGACACAGACGTGTGCGATATAATCCAACTTGATCAAATGCGTTCTCGAAATCTTCTCACATCTTTGGACCCCTCTCTATTCTATAGAAATGGATGTCTACAAGTGAACAGCTGGGCGCCGTTCCTGCCATCTGAAATGGGCCGTATGCTTGATTATTGGGATATAACAGTTCATGCCAAGTACCACTCAGAGAACACAAAAGAATGTGAATCCTTCAGTACTGGAATAGGGTATCCAACCAAAGCTGGCTTTGTGCTCCAAGTCTTTGTGTATTTCAATTCAAAATATTCGAAGTCTTCCCATGATTACGCGATGGACATCGTCAGGCATTTTTACCGACAGCTCGGAGCCCAGCGGTCGATGACGCATTACTGGCTGTCCAACGACTTCATGACAATACTGGCCTCTCCTGCGAAGTTTGACAAAAAGACAGTTTCAAAGACACTATGTCCCAGCCTCAGAATGACTCTTCGTACCACTGGTTATGGTTCTGTTGACCTGAAAATGACAAGAACTGAAACAATCACTGAGTCAAAATTGTAAAATCTCTGGTAGGATTTGGTCATATATGAGTTGATTTAACGCACAACAATGCTATAAAATAGGTATATTGTAGGATTTGGTTGTAGAAAATTCAATCTAACACACACCAATGCTTTTTTGTTCCATTTTAATTTTGAACAGTCATCCCTGAGTCAGACTATAAAAGTCCCTATAGGATTTAGTCATATATGAGTTAATCTAACGCACAGCAATGTTTTTTTGTTCAGTTTTAATTTTGTACTGAGTGAAAACTATAAAATGCCTTATCGGAGTTGGTCATATAAGATTTAATCTAACGAACACCGATGCTCTTTCATTCCATTTTAATTTTGATCAAATATGCATATGGGTATACTCAATAAAAATCATTTCAGATTAAGATCTTATTCACTGTCTATATACAGTTGTGCCAGCTGCAAGACTTATCAGGTAATGTTTGACTAAGAAAAGGGTCATTTCATGACATGCAAGTCGTAGTTATACATACCTACTGGTCTAAACAATGAACTAATGGCTACGAGGTTTTTGAAATAAATTGAGATGGAATTTAAGATGGATAAAAGGTCCTTTTATTGATATTTTGGAAAATCATATTACCATCAGTTACCTTATTCTACAATTTTTATAGAATAGTTCCAAAGGGCATATCAGTGTCGAAATTTCTTGTTTGCATATCTATCTATCTATCCATCTATCTATCTATGCATCTTTATATATATATATATATATATATATATATATATATATATATATATATATATATATATATAAATATACATGTATATATATATACATACATATATATATGAATATATATGAATATATATATATATATAAATATATATATATATATATATATATATATATATATATATATATATATATATATATATATATATATATATATATATATATATATATATATATATATACGTGCCTGAAACAGATTGCTGCAGCTCAGAATGTGGCATAGTTTGAAATACATGAGCACTGGTTCTTATTGATATTACTAAAGTTGGCATTTTGGACATAATCCGTTTAAGGTGTGTTTTCTACCGTGGCGTTGACTTGTACACTTAGCCCTTTCGCTGCTAAGACTATTTTTGTCCAATACACACTATTGCAAAACACTGTTATGTAATGATTATTTTGAAACCATGAGAACTTATTGAGAATTTCCAAATATGATAGGCTTAGGTAATTCTTTTGAAAGGAGAAAATGGTAAATGGTCAATTTTTTATTTCTGACCACTTAATTACAGCAGCAAGGCGGTAAAGTAAGTCTTCCTACTATGTTACATAACAGGTTCAAATCATATTTTAAATACAGTGTTTCCCTCTGCATGGGGCTTTTGATTGTGTTTTATTGGGCAACCGTAAGGCACTGTTTCTGTTTAATTTCAAAAGGATTTACCAGATTGTAAATGTGATATGTTCAGATATGGCCAGCGATTAATCTATTTGCACATGTTTTTATGAAAAGATATTGTCTGTTTTTGGCATGTGCACATATATATTGCCTATAATGCCAAAACATGTATGCTTTAGGTCTGTTACCAGGGTCTTCCCCTATTGGTAGTGTGAGTTATGATAGTTGTCATATACTGACAGGTGGCCTTTGACTGTGAGAAGTTAGTGTATCCCTCAAGTAACCCAGGTTTCGTCTACGATTGTTCAATTCATAGACGTGGACAGACCTTGGGCTAGTTTGATTAGAAATGATTTGATATTTTATCTTTATGAAAAGATATTGTCTGTTTTTGGCATGTGCACAAATATATTGCCTATAATGCAAAACCACGTATGCTTTAAGTCTGTTACCGGGGTCTTCCCCTATTGGTAGTCTGAGTTAGGATAGTTGTCATATAATGACAGGTGGCCTTTGACTGGGAGAAGTTAGTGTATCATTCAAGTAACTCAGGTTTCTTCTACGATTATTCGATTCATAGTCACGGACAGACCTTGGGCTAGTTTCATTAGAAATGATTCGATATTTTCTCTTTATTTCCTTTATCAAAGGTATTTTGATGTTTCCTTTATATACGAAGTCTATCACACTGATATTGCAGTTACGTTTGGATTTTGAAACATATAATAGAGAACATTGATGTTAAGATGGTCTTAGAAGAATGACAATTTTTTCGATAGTTATCGCATAATTGTTGTGTACACCAATGAATTCTATTGTGATTGGGACTAACTTCTGTGGAAATATTATTTTGGGTGTACTGGGTAAAAAGATGGAAGTCAACCGTTTTGCCAAACTCATTCCTTTGAGGGAATACAGAAAGACAACGAACAGAATGACAACCTTATTAAAAACAAAATCCTTACTTGCATTAAATATTATAATGATCTAAACATACAGCATTGACATTGTTAAAGTTTGTTTATAACTTTGTATGAGTTTTGTAAAAACATCTTTGCGGTTAATAAAGATGCATGTTACATACTAAGACATTGTGTGCTAGATTCTGCTTCCATTTATCATTGGCCATTTTATTGGCTACAATTTACTAATTTTGATGGGTGACATCAGCTTTGTGTCAACCGAATGGTGACAACCATACAAATGTAAATGCAGTAAATCTCGCTCACCGCGGACTCGCTCTGGTACCAAATCATTCCTATTTGAATATCTATAACATAACTCTGATTTCGGTTACTCCAGCTGTCTCTTTCTCTGTTTACATTACGCACGGAGAAAGTTTAACAGTTTAAGTTATAGCAAAAAATATATAACATGCCGTGACGCCGTTCCATTAATTGGACTGGGTAACTTATATGTAAGAGGAGCGCACATAATGTAGGATCCATACACTAGTGTAAGTGTATTCTAAGAGTACAATATACATATACAGGTGAACTTGGATATGACGGACTCAATGGGACCAGGAAAATTGGTCCGTCATATGCAAATTCCGTCGTATACATATGGCAAATACTTGATATGCATCGGACTGGGACCAAACATATCGTCAGTCATATGCAAAGATCCGTCGTACAGTGGTCCGTCATATCCAAGTTCACCTGTATATACATATATATATATATAATATATATATATATATATATATATATATATATATATATATATATATATATATATATATGTGTGTGTGTGTGTGTGTATTATATACATTTTCCCTACTAAATAGGAACATGCTCTGGGTGAGTTCAGATTGTTACAATTGCGAACGTTTCACTTTTTCTGCCGCTCAGCGTCACGGTTTGAACAATGGCGTCCAGTCATTGTGTCGATAGTGCTCTACATTACACGTACCTTTATATTTCATATTGGGAATTCCAGGGGCAGCTCATGATTGCATTCATTTAAAGATGCACTTATGGGATTAATTTGCGAATATCTCATTTTGAGATTTCCGTATGGTCATTTTGTGATATTTACATTTTGTTAAAGCCCACACCCCTTTCCTCATAATCAGATCAACTGTGATTGAGCAGAGTAAAAGACGAACGGTAATATATAGACTATACGCTAGCACACAAGCAGGATAGATTTTGGCAAAGTTCTTCATCAAATTTCATCAAGACATGGTCGCTTTAAACATGCATTTTAGGTCCTGTAGATTCACAAAAGATTGTGAAGAGTAAATTTTGCGAATTTATAGAAAATCGATTTTTGCGTTTTTTTTAACCTTGCGAATAGGCCGTAACATGGAGTGCCATATATACACTTTAAGTGGCAGCATATCAGATTTCAAAAGATTTCCTTGGAATTTGACATAGCTAGAGCTATGAATATATCGGAGGAAAGGGTATCGCATTTTCTCAAAATTAGACTTTGTTCAAAGGTTATGGAATCTGAAAGTTGAAAAATGCACTTTTGGGCTTTGCATCTGAAATCCAAATCTGTATACTTCTACACCTCTTCGATTGGAATTATAGAAATGCTCATGCCTATAACTACGTGTGCTGAGAGCACAGTAACATGTACTATTTCTAACCCCTTACAAGCCCCATTTAAACCCGTATTGACAGAACTCATTCCACTTACCGGAGACATGTGTGTTATTTATAAATCAAATGAACCTTTATTGATCAAGAAAACCTCATTTGAGGTAAAACACTGTAAAATTGAAACTGTGTTTATATCGAAGTCAGGTTAAGCATGTAAGTTAAAGAAAACTTATATTTGAAACACCAAGACCTGAGGGATTAGATATCTATTGTTAGAAAGGGGACAGGAGTGCTAAACTAGGAGTTGTCTTATTAAAGTGTGTCACCAGCATCACAGCCTTAAGCATAGTGCTTGATACTGAGCAGAGGGACTGGTATCTCCATGTTCTGGTGACATGAATGAACATTACTAACATGACAATAGGGTGAATTCTATCTTGCATTTAACTTTATCTCTGGAGGTAATTAACAATAGATTCTAATATCCAATCACATGGCATGAGTGCAGCTCTTATTGGAGTAAATATTTGTATTAACAATACTAATGCCAACTAGTGCACACATGGCTATGAGTGTTACATGGGACAGTGCCAGGGACTTAACCAGGATTTTCATAACAGGGTGTCCAAAATGGGGTTTCACAAAGACAGGGTGTCCAAACCCCCTCACTGAAAAAAAATGTCATCATACTGACAATATTGACAAAGCAAGTAAATATGTGCTTTATTTCTTCAACAAATGTTTTAGTTATCATTTAAGAATTAAACTTTTTTAAATATCTACTTGTAATTAATATTTTCAAAAAATTCTGACCAAAAGATAGGGTGTCTTTTCCCCCAAAAATAGGCATTTTTCGTGGACCAGGGTGCCAAAAAGACACCCTGACACCCTGCTGGCTAAGACCCTGGACAGTGCCATGAACTATATCGTTCTTTTGGCGGAATTAGATACTGCTCAGAGTACTCGTTTAATGATCTCCTTGCAGTTTATAAAGCTTTGTACCACAGTTGCTTGCCTTCCACCAATCAGAGGCCTCGAAAAGTGTAGGGTTATAGGACATAACCCACACTTTTCAAGTCTTTGTTCTCTAAGCTGCCTAAAACCAAAGGTGTTACCCAAGGGTATACTTTTCTCGGTCTGTAATTGGTGGAAGGCAGCCAACTGTGGTACAAGCCACATAGACTCCTCGGAAGCTGTGGTGTATGGGATACCCTTGGGGTTACTCGGCTTCGCCTCGTAACACCTTGGGTATATCCCATACACCACAGCTTCCTTGGGGTCTATCTATCACATATTAATTATTCCTCAACTATACCTCATCTATCACTGTATGTCGTTTCATCGTTTTAGGCCCAAATTTCATATATATTTTTGTGTTCAAGGGTGCATCATAGTCATTGCCTAGTATTTCTTTACCTTTTCTTTCGAAGTTGCCAGAACTTAGGCTTAGGCGGTACTTTCCCCCACTAGTTACAATTCCCTTGTCACGAGTTGGCCTCAATATGACAAAAAAAACAGGGCATCTGAGAAAATTGCCAGTGATTTGTGGTTAGGCGGAGGTTTTCGCTGGATACTCCGGTTTCCTCCACCAATTACAATTGTCTAGTCACGACAAAAAACGAAACTCCAAATTACAAATTAACATCCCTCTGCTTCCTGAAGAATATTGGTGTCTGTACATTATTGATTGTGTGGTTCTGATAGCCGTGCAGTCATTTTATCTTCCTAGACTATGTATCTATTGAAACTTGTTGCAATACATGAAATTAGCGGTAACGTTTGAAATTAGTGAATATTTGCTATGTTTCATTCATAGTAAAACTCTGAGGCAAGTGTGTGCTTGTCTCTATGTGAATTTAGCGGACCTCAAAATAATAATTTATGGCGAATTTTGGCGGAACTCAAAATGATAATTAATGTTCATTAAATGTTTTTCGATTTGTTGCAGTTAAGGACTGTTTCATCCAAGAAGTCATATAATGGGACCCAACATATCCAAGAACCTAAAGGTAATATATAGCATAGTTTTTTCAACAAATCAAATGCACAAGATATTTGTTTCTAACCTCAGTCATTAGAGTAGCATTTTAACATGTACATTTACATACAATTTTTTTAAAGACAATAGGCAGAATTTCCTTTGAAATATATATTCTAAAATACAAACTCCTTCTGAACAATATGAAATTGGTCATTAGTTTTGTGAGCATTTATTTATGCACTGTTTGTTATTTTATATAAACTACAAAGGACCATTTTTGATAAGGATTATATGGCACAGAACGGCCTTTGTGTGCCAATCCTGGCCGAGGCACATGAGAAAGTTGACGATGACTTGGGGTAAGACGGTGGATTTCGACGGTTCCTTCTGTTTCCTTCACTACTTACAACTGGCTAATCACGACGGAGCCACAGTACGACAAAAGAAGTAACGAAAAAAGAAATTCCAAATTCCTTTGTGTGCCGATGTGCCTTTGAGCAAACAGTTATTTGTTCATTTTGCTTTGTTTGAATGCTGTTATTATAGCAGAGCATGCAGAATGCAATGTAAAGTACACTGATGATTCAACTGAAGCCCAGAAGCTTCAGAAATACGCTTCATATGGAAAAAATCTATTCCCTGATACTAAGGATCTGCTCTGGCCTAGCGATGACGCGATTGGCTAGCGAGTGACAGGACGCGATTTCGAGTCTCAATACAGAGGGTTGGCGTGGTGGTTATACAGATGTGCGGTGTTGGGAAAGGCTTTCTATGCTATCTTTGCAACTAAAAGACATTTTTATTATTATCATTATTATTGTTATTATTATTATTATTAGTAGTAGTAGTAGTAGTATTGTTATTATTATTGTTATTATTATTATTATTGTTATTATAATTATTATTATTATTACTATTATTGTTATTATTATTATTATTATTATTATTATTATTATTATTATTATTATATTGTTATTGTTATTATTATTTTTATTATTACTATTATTATTATTATTATTATTATTATTATTATTATTATTATTATTATTATTATTATTATTACCATCATCATTTTTATTATCATAAGGGATTTTCTCCCTTCTTCCGGGCGGGTACCCTCTCATCACTCTATAACCAAGGAGTTGAAAGCAACGGATATCCTATGTATTAACAAACAACAAACAAATCCCTTGAAACGTCCCGTGTCTATACTATTTATTACCAGGGTCTTCTCGATTGGGTCAAGAACAGGCACAAGTTACAGACCTCACCCCTGATGACTTCAAACATTTCGTGAGCCGCAATGCAACTTTGGATGACTTCCCAGAGGTGATGAAGATATGCTCTAACAACTTCGATGGATTTGAGTACATGCCATATTTCTACAAATACTTCGTAGGTGATAGAACTAGAGAGACTATTGCATTCGTCTTCAAGAACAAACTGGTAAGAAAATTTAGAATTTCGCTTATCATGGTTTTGCTTATGGCAAGTTAGTACCATGGGTCGTTGGTTGTAAAGTATTTTCTCAACACTTTGTGTCTCTCACCACCACTGCCTGGGTTCGAATCCCTGTCTGGGCATGTGAGAAAGTTGCCAGTGACTTGGGGTTAGGCGATGGTTTTCGACGGTAACTCTGGTTTTCTCCACTATTTACAACTGGCTAGTTATGAATTTGCCACAATATGGCAAAATGTGACGGAGAACGAAATTCCAAATTCCCAATAATTTGCTTATATATGGAGGTTGATTGTTACTATTGTGTTGTTTTAAGAAGAAAGGAGTATCTAAAACCTACATACTTAATGTACAATTGGCGATATTGAATGAAATACAATTGTGTAATCTTACTTGATATATCAGTTAATCAGTCAAAGACACACACATATATATATATATATATATATATATATATATATATATATATATATATATATATATATATATATATATATATATATATATATATATATATATATATATATATACAGTGGAACCTGTCTACATTGAACACTCACGGGAAACGAAAAAGTGTTCAATGTAGACAGGTGTTCAATGTATCCAGGTTCCAAGTAGTTAGAGGTCGGGTGAAATAGATAATAGTCAAAAGTAAATAGATAAACATTTTTGAATAGATAAACATTAAACAGACTTGTTACCTGCTTCTATTAAGAGTTCAACTTTCTTCACAATAGGCAATTCCTTATACAATATCTTACTCATGTTGACTGGTTGCTTCCAAATTTTGTACTGGTTAAGGGGACCAAATTTGCTGCCTATGTGACCTCATTTTCAGTTTGCGGTATTGGATAACCGTTAAATGCAGTCATGATTCTGGGTTGCCCGGGGAACAATTGTTCTATGCTAACCACCCCCTTTCCCAATTGCTATTTGAAAACAAAAGCATACCAGAGATTCGACGACTAATTGCAATAAAAACCTGATGTGTGGGATGTGTGTTAGCATGGCTTATGAATACAAGCAATTGAAATAAAACATGTGTTAAGGATGGAAAATCAAAGGCTAAGTCAGCCTGTAGATGTTATACATTTATTTGTTCCATTTGTAAGAAAAATAATTATAACTATATTACCATATACCCATTAACGATTTATATGATCATTTCGGATTATTTCAGGGTTTCGTTTAATCTATTTTCAGCATGTTTCCATCATTCAGCAAGTGTTGAATGCATTTAAATCCCCAGTGAAAAGTTTAAAATCAGTGCAGGATGTTCAATGTAAACAGGTTAAATGTGGCCTACGGGAACAAATTTGGTGTTCAATGTTCAAGATAGACAGGTGTTCAATGTAACCAGGTAGCTTCCCATTGATTTTCAATGGGAGTCTGCCGGGACATGAAAAATTGTTCAATGTACGCAGGTGTTCAATGTACACAGGTGTTCAATTTGGCAGGTTCCACTGTATATATATATATATATATATATATATATATATATATATATATATATATATATATATATATATATATATATATATATATATATATATATATATATATATATATATATATATATATATATATATATATATATATATATATATATATATATATATATATATATATATATATATATATATAATAAGCTTTTATTGTTTCTCCAGATAGGCATTGCACTCTTCAGGCGCACACCAGATGAGGCCATCTTACCTGGGGGTTCCATAAGACTGCATCCTGCCTACAACGGGAAGGGATTCTTCCGCTTCATCATGGATAGACTGTATCCGGAGCTGACCCTTACCACGCTAGCAGGAGCCAAGTACTACATAGGCTGCACGCAGCACTTCGATAAGGTCGACAATCAGATAAAACGTGGAGAGGGGCGACAACTAGATCACTTTGTAAGTGGGTGGCATTGGTTGCCAGTCTACCAGGTGTAGTGTATATATATATATATATATATATATATATATATATATATATATATATATATATATATATATATATATATATATATATATATATATATATATATGTATGTATGTATGTATGTATGTATGTATGTATGTATGTATGTATGTATGTATGTATGTATGTATGTATGTATGTATGTATGTATGTGTATGTATGTATGCATGTATGTGTTTGTGTGTATGTATGTGTGTATGTATGTATGTATGCATGTATGTGTTTGTGTGTATGTATGTGTGTATGTGATTACTTGCCTTATTGATTATGTTTGAACTCTTATAATTAACAGAACCTAGCGAATCTATCCATAGCACTTAAATTCAACTGCTCATGTCAAGTTAAAGAGTATATAGATGAAAATGTTTATGAGTATACTGATCATTTTGCAAACGCTAGATCGTGGTTCCTTATATATAGCTAATTGAGATATGATAAACATGGATGTAGGAACATAAATAGAACCAAAGCGTGACTTAAAATCAATTCATTTTTTTTATGAAACTAGCCTCGGATGTTTTTAATCTGAATGCCATCTTTTTCGAATTCAGAACCGTGTCTCATTTCAAGTGGAGAATCTTGGCCTTGAAAATGCTATTGCTATGCAACCGTCTCCATGGATTACTGAACCATTACACAATGTCCAAGTTGTGAGAGGTACCGAGGCTGTCGACTTGCTCACAGGTCTAGATGCCTCTGTTTTCTTCCCATCTGGGAAGATGGTAGCATGTTCCTGGGAAACCTACCTCACCGCAGAGTTTGATAAATTGGTGGAGAATCCGTATGTTAACATTTGTGCAGCATTAGGACATCAGGATACAGGTCCCTGTGCCTCCATCAGTACAGGTGTTGGCTACCAAACTCCAGCAGGTTTTGTCCTTCAGGTATTTGTGTACTTTGATAGGGCACTTTCAAAAACTGCCAAAGACTACTCTGATGAAATAGCTGGACATTTTAGGCGCCATCTTGAAATTCAACGCCACAAGGAGACCTATTGGCTTCAGCGCAATTCTCTTGTCATGCTTGCATCAACTTCTGATTTTAGTAAGGAGTATTTGGTAGGTATACTCTCCACAGACTATGGAATGATCCATCGGACATCAGGATATGGCTCGAGAGACATCAGGTTATATCAGTTTGAGTTCCGTTCACCACAATCCAAACTGTGATTCTTTAGCATATGATGAAGCAAGCACTGTATAAGGATTACAGAGATGTACATTTTGTTTTAAGTGATTGTCGATATATATATTTATATATATATATATATATATATATATATATATATATATATATATATATATATATATATATATATATATATATATATATATATATATATATATATATACATACATATATATATATATACATATATATATATATATACATATATATATATATATACATATATATATATATATATATATATATATATATATATATATATATATATATATATATATATATATAAATAAATATTTATACTGGAGAACACACATATGACTTGTGTCCCAAAAATAGCGAATTGGTCAGTTTTCGCATCATAGCGTATCTTTATGTTAGCGACGGTAGCCGCCGCTGACAGCGCCAAAGTACAGAAAAAAAGTACAGCGTTTTTATATATTGCGAAGCAGAACCACACGCTATGTACGCTATATATAAACAGACGCATACATTGCGTGTTCTACAGTATATGTGTATATATATATATATATATATATATATATATATATATATATATATATATATATATATATATATATATTTGAAGCACTATATTGGCAATGCATTATGATTGCAGAGAGGTTCCTCGTGGCTAGGCCTTTTCGTGAAAAGAAGCAGTAGGCATATTGCGTTTAATCTGTTCAAGTGGTTGATTATCAGCACATTTTAATAGTAAGCGCCGACTTCAAATCTAGGTTTGGGAACTACATAGATCTGAGTATATAATTATAAATATATATATATATATATATATATATATATATATATATATATATATATATATATATATATATATATATATATATATATATATATATATATATATATATATATATTTATATATATATATATATATATATATATATATATATATATATATATATATATATATATATATATATATATAATCAAATAAATGATTTGCATATGAGGTGATACGTCAATACAGTAAAACTATTTTTGATGCACATTAAGTGCATGCCTCTTTCTTTCTTGTTGGTCCATTTGATAAAAGGAATGGCATACACAGCCTTTAATTATTGGAATTACACGAGATACCTTTTGATATTGTTCTTATTAAAACATCTTTGAAATACAATCTTATAATTCGTTTCTTATCTTGTCTTATTTCTTGTCTTATTTTTTTCTTATTTATGTCTTGTTTTAGTTCTATCCGTATTCCTCCAACCGCCTGTTTCATCCCGTCTCTGAGAGAACAAAATTTCCTTAAGTAATTAAAAATAACTTGTTCATTGACCGATCTAACTGTCACTAGACATCTAGGAACACTACTATTAGATACATTGAAGTGATGTGATATGATAGCATATCAATATAAAGACGGCAAGAGCTGATGCTATGTTTACAGTACAGCCGTATAATTCCTGCATCAGTCGACCGGACGTCTGTTAGTGTCTGCCAGCACAAACACCTATGGATAACATCAAAGCTACGTTTGAAGTCACCCATGCATCTATGCCCAGGAAACTAGGTGGCAATCGGGCGTGCGGTCGTGTTTCATGCCAGGGCTGTCCAAGCATTTAGTGCTCGAATAAGATTTCGGCAATGTACCTTTAAATTCGTTGTTTTGGTTACATGAGTCTAGTAACCATAGGGTTGAACAAAGTGTATACATCTTAATGAGGTTTATGCAGTTAATTTGCCTGCGAATATAGGGTCATCCCCGGGGGTCATCTTTTTACATATGCTATTTAAAGCTTACACCCTTTCCCTCATGAACAAATAGGAAAATATGATACACTTTCCTCCTTAGTGATCTTTCATTTTTGGGAAATTTCAAAGCTCCCTGGTCTATAATGAGAGCTAATGCGGTCTCTATTTGAAAATTAAACTTTATGCTTTTTGGTTAAAAACATCTCAGCGCTTGGTGGGATGGTAATTTTGTGTCGACATCTAGCGGTGGTAAGAGCAACTTCTTAATTGCAAAACGGAGAAAGTCAAAGCAAGGGCTTTTACTTAGAACGCGAACGGATAGTCAGTAGGTCATGATCGCTGTACAAATAGGTCACTAGTCTACGCTAGCAAACCATACCTGTAATTCCTCCTGGATTCTTTGTTAACATGATTAATGCGTGTCGTTTCTTTGAAGTGCCAGAGATATTGTAAGAGTCCATCACCCAGTCGGATTTCCGTACGTGAGTGGCATTTATCTATCTCAGAATCAGCGATACCTTAGATGACCAATCACAAGTGGATTCGAAACCAGCCGTTCCACCTGAACATGCTAGCCTCAACTAGTGTCAACTAATAGCCGCTAATAGGCCGGGCATCTCAAGCTGGTGGTGGAGATAAGGTTTTTCTGCAATGTAATCGATGCAAGAGCCCTGATTGGTCCTTTTTCCCACGTGACCTCGCGCTGCTACCTTATCTGGTACACCTAGCATGAGTCCAGCATGTAACTATAGGGCATATAGTAATTGGTCTCTCGCTACATATCCATTCTTTTCTTCAACCAAGGCGATACATAGGCTTACCTGCTCATTTACGAACAAATGCTTAGCAGCATTGAGTTCCTGTAGTTAAATTAAAGTTGCTTAGATATATTTACTAATAAATGATATTTATATATATATATATATATATATATATATATATATATATATATATATATATATATATATATATATATATATAAATATATATATAAATATATATATATATATATATATATATATATATATATATAAATATATATATATATATTCCTACTGCCACTACTACTTAATTTAATAATTTAACCTATTATCCAGCTTTTCTACACTGTGTTAAGGTAGAACCCTACTCTATACGCGGGTCATTTTTAAAACTTGAATATCTGAAAACTGAGTTTAATTAAGACAACGACACTTATGCTATTGTAAAGCTCAAATCTCATAGTTGCGGAATAGTGGTGAACTTATCAGTAAGTCACTATTTTGAGGCAATGTGGCACCTTAAAAGAACATATCTGGATGTGTTTCGTTTTTTTGGCAAAATGTCAAGACTCACCCTTTACTTGAAAATGAGAGTTTACCATATGAGCATTCATGTCTCTGGTAACCTCAACAGGGGATCTGCATGATGAGTATTTAAAAAAAAAATTTGAATGTTCCCATAAGCCTCAAAATTATTAACAGCACGTGGTTTACATAGTAAATGCTGATTTTCAGGACCTGTCAGAATTCAGATGTGACTTTGCACCTTGAGGGGGTTGACATCTGTCATATTCTAAAATACTGGCTTTGAATACTGTATCATTATTCACTTTCAGCCAAAAAATGAGATGAAGATTTTGGTCAAAATGGTCTAGCTCGAAGGAATCTGCATGGTCAGAGCAGACAGTCTTGTCAATTTGGACCAATTTAGCAAAGAAGGCCCAAAGGGCCCTCTTTTCGTTCTCTTGACCGTACCACAATAGAAAGTTGCAAGGTAGAGATTCGTGGCGACTGATCACTACTCATGTGTAATGTTTTGTTTTGATATCCATTCTTAGGGGCCAGCCAAGGACACCCCCTAGTGGTGATATTCTTGGTGTATTAGACTATCACCTTAATAGCCAGTAAATTATTTAACCTTTTATCACTCTTTTTTACACTTTGTTATTACCCTTTATTTCTCTAAGTTAGCTTATCCGTACCTCATCAGGTGATTTCTTTATACCAGGTGTCCCATCAGGTGTCAGCTCTTTTGGGGTCTGACAAAAGGGGAATAGGTATAGTTAGTTTAGTGGCGGAATTATACCCTATGTAACACAACCTAAGAATCAGGCTATCCCACACCATGTTGTGGCCTAAATATATGTTTGTTCTTAAGCTTTGTAGAACTTTACTGAGATGATCAAGACAGAGGCTATGAAGTGATACCTTATCTACCGCTTATTGCTTTAAAGGCATGATATGGTTATTCGACAAGGTAACAGTGGCATCTAAAACTCTAAATCCATTTAAAATATATCACCCACATTTGGAAATACATTAAACTTTGCATAAGCAATCATTGTCAGGTAACCTTTGAAAATCTAAACTAAAAAAGGGGTCGTCAGTCATGCCCTCTAAAATCCAAGATGTCATCCAAAAACTACGCCATTTTAGGATTTCAGTCCTAACTTCCATTGTATTCTCGCTAGGAAGGTAATTCTGGTAGCTAAACATGTTTTTGGGCCAAAGAATACATTGAAACCATTCATAAGGTCTGTTCGTGTTAACCCTTTGCTGTAAGAGAATCCAAGTTGGCGTCCTAGGTGGTCAACACTACAGAGTAAGTTTTGGGGTCATGGAATTCATCAAAACCATTTATTAAGTGTAGTAGGGTTTTACCTCTTAAGGAAATCCAAGATGGCTGACATTTTAGGGGTTTAGCCATATAACTCTTTTTGTGTTAGGTCATGCATGGTAAAATATGTGTCTTAGGATATGTTGTTAGGATCAAGATAATCAATTCATTTAGTTTTATGTTGTTCAGGGGCTACATGGTAATTAAATCCAAGATGGCATTTGTGACTAGATAATTATAAACATCAAGGTTTCACCACTAATTTGTGTTTAAGTGCATATTTGTGGGTCATTCATGTATTTATTTTACATGTTGCTATATTGCCAATTAATCAAATACCCATTATCAGTTGTTTTTCTAGGATCCTAGTTTAAGTTCTCTGAGCCTGTCAGCAAGCTGTAATATGCTTGAAAGAGTCTCATGCAAGGTCTGTACCACCATGGAAGGGAATCAGTAATAATGTTTTCAACTTGGTTTCCTATCTCTGCCATTCAACTCAGGATCTAGTTCTAGTCGACTTTTTCTACAAGCAAATGCCCCATAATTTTGGCAAGGGCTCTATTTATAGTTTTATGTTTTCTGCAAATGCCTCCAGCTTTAACAACTTAGGTGGTTATGAAGCATGTGCCAATATGAGTGTTCACACATCACAGTGTGCTTCAGACATTGGTTTGAACCAGTGGATTTTGTCACAAGCTGGTATGAATGCTTTGGTCTGTGCACTCACTGATATACTCAGGAATTGGAAATCCGAACAACCTAGACAAAATAGTAAACGCAATAGAACTATGATCACCTTTATAACATTGCCTTTGTTCCATCCCATAGCCTTAGACCACACAGTCACATGAAATAAGGGCATGTACTTCCAGGTTTTCAACAAACTATGTACATTTTTCTACTGCTTTCCCACTCTCATTGAGATGCAATTACGACACCCACTCATTACTCTACATTGCGTTCAATCATCCTAAATATTTTATTGGGATAACACTGTGACTAGGTAACTTCAATGACACTTCATTGGTACAATGCCTGTCCTTGAATGCCTGTGAAAATACTTATTGCATTGGGAACTCTACCTATTATAGGTTAAATATGAATATGTGAATATGAGAAAATTGCAAATTAGATAGAACAGCTGGATATAATCTATTAGAAGAATATGAATAAAATGGGGCAGTCTCATAATCTAGTTGTTACCAGGTGAAAAGACTTCAGTTGTCAGAAAATGTGATGACAAACAGAATGCAAGTCCCTAAATCAGTCATATGAGTGTCAACATCGCTGATTAGAATGTGCTGATTAGAAACCTTTGTAATTTTACTGAATAGTTCTTGGCTGAAACATGCCTATCATTCCTTTGTCCATTCCAAAAATCATTATGGATAACTTTTAAATGATACTAATGTAAGGATTTAGAGTTCGGTCTGAGAGGCATCCCCCTTAATTTGAAGGGAGGGGATTTAAGATATGCAGAGATCTCCTCCCTATCCTAAGGCTTTATAATCTCGCTATGCCTTCTCTTTTATTAGGAGTTTTAACACCGTATAGGCAACATCAACACAGTAGGCAACAACAACTACCATCAGCTATGTGGTTATACTCTAAATGAAAGGACAAGCATAGCATGTCTCACATTATACACTATTTATGGGAGCTAATCTTTGTACCATACTTCCAACTAATATGGTCACAGAGAACAAGGCACACTGCATAATCTTTTGAACCCCTCCATTTACATTTCAGATGGGGCAGCTCAAAGCATTTGGTATTGATGGTTATTCAGAGATAATGGAGGATGATTAAATGAATAATTAATAACATGATTGAATATGATTGCATCCTAATTAGGGCGGGGTATCGTTAGGATGTGTAGGTAATGGTAATGGTATCTTTTCAAAAAGTACCATATCATACCATTTCATTCCTTAAAGGTACTCATAATGATACTAACCACTGAGAAGCTATTATTTTGATTGACCAGGATCTTAAATCTTAGATGACTATTCAAAAGAAAATTTATCAGGTAATAATGCAATAAATTATCATTACCGGTATTTTTCAAATACCATACTGTCTCATTGGTACCAACACCAGTACCATACCATTTCATTCTTAGCCGTATACATCCCTATTCCTAACACATTTTAGTGACAAAACCTTGATTTTTACGAGTATCGAGTCACATTATCAGCTGTCATCATGCGTTCCCCTACTATGCAATCACTCAACAACCTTATGATACCTCAAATGCATTCCATGCCCCCTAAACATATTGTTCGGCCAGAATATTACTGTTTTAGATGCAACAGAGATGCATGTTATGGCTTCAACCTTAAACAGTGGCCATCTTGGCCACTGTTTAATCCAGTACATCTCCTGGACTATTCTGTGAATTTTGTGCCCCAATGTACATCTGTTCGGACAACAAGGTTTACATTCCAGAGCAAACAAAATGAAAGTTATGGATGATACCCTAAAATGGTGACCATATTGTATGCCATATTGAATTTTAAAATTGCAAACCCAAGGCAACCTCATAGGTAGTTTCAGTACATTCTTTGACCCCAGAAACATAGGGTTGGACACCAAAATCATCATCATAGACCTGGTATAAAGGAAGTTGTGGCTAAAACCATAGAATGGCGACCTTTTTGAACCCTTTCTTGGATTTCTTCAAAAATCAACTCACCCAAACTCATGGATGGTTTAAATGTATTCCTTGGCCCCCAATAATATGATTAGACACCAAAGCTATCATCCTAAGGCAAACACAAATGGAGTTATAGCTTATACCCTATATTGGCAGCCATCTTGGACGCCATCTTGAATTTCTCAAACTGCTCAAGGGTGACTGAGGTTCACCTGGTAGATTCTAAAAGAGGACACTCTAAACAATCAAACACAACTGGAGTTATAGCTTATAGCCTTATACCCTATATTGGCAGCCATCTTGAATTTCTCAACCCTATATTGGCAACCATCTTGGACGCCATCTTGAATTTCTCAAAACGCTCAAGGGTGACAGAGGTTCACATGGTAGATTCTGAAAGTGGACACTCTAAACAATCAATATCATTTGAGTAAAAAACTTTATAAAACAATTCTAGGTTCATCAAAAAGATTGGGTTTGGCAAGAAAGTTTCTGAAAGAGGACACTAAACAATTAATATCAGTTGAGAAAAAAACTATAAAATAATTCTAGGTTCACCAAAAATATTGGGTTTGGCTACTATATGGTATTTTTGAATGAACTTTCAAAGTAGACGTGAAATTATATTTTAGATGGATTTTAAGTTTTGGATGCCACTGTCACCTTGTCGAATACCGTATCATGCCTTTAATTAGTGGGACTTCTATCTTTTTCACGATACAAAATATCAACTATATGGATTGAGGAAGTGGTCATTTACGCAGGTAGCAATTCTGAAAATGCCAATGTCTGTTCACAACAACCAGACTGACTTCTCTTTATAAGATTGGGGGGAAATGGAAAAGTAAAATGTGTTTAGGACATACAATTGTCAGCAGAAGTTAGGCCTATTTACTGACCACATACATCGTGGGCCTAGCAATTGCTTATTTTGCTAATTTTACACAAACTACCCCTAAAGGGTAGTGGCATACGGCTTAACGGCTATGGCCCAGATAAGGTTTCCTTCACGACTTTCTACTCGTTAGTCTTAATCAAGTTATGGTACAGGAAAAATGATGAAAAACGAAATTCTAATTCCTAGTTACCCTAAAAGTACGAATATTAAGAAGTCACTTTATTGCATCTTAAATACAATTTGATTATTATGAAGAATTGATATTGACATTTGCGTATGAATATTATAATTACAGACGCAGATTTAAGCCTGAACAGCTAATCTACCGGACTGCAATGAATTCATTGGACTTTGACGCCTCTCTGCTCGAGGTCCGCAAAGCAACCCTTGAGGATTATGAAGCTGTTATGAACATTCCCGAGAATCACTATGATGGATATGATTATTTGCCGTACTATTTTAAGGAGTTGATGGAGGAACCGGACAGGAACGCAGTCGTGTGCCTATATAAGGGCAAAGTGGTGAGAACTTAATCATCTATTTATAATAGTCGGTACAGAAATTCTCGCTTACATCTGGGAAATAGGGAAATTAGGAAAACAGGTTGAAATTGATATAACTAAATTACTAAGCAAAACTACATTGAAGCCCTTGGTTCATATGCTTTTAGAATTGTATAGCCGTACCATCAATTACATACTAGGACCTGAGCCAAACGTTTGAGATTTACACGCTGGGTAATGCTGCCCCATGGCGAGCATTAGCTGAACTAAAAAGATAAACTTGCATTATCTTGGTCCTCTTGGAAGGAAGTATATTTTTTTAGAGTCTACCGACTAGGACTGGTAGCGAGATGTTTCTAACAGCCTATTCCCAACTAAGTAAAATCAATCAATCAATTAATCACTTTAACCTTAAAGGATGGGAGATATACATCCTCCAATCTGAGGCTCTACTACAGCATTGATAAATTCCTGTAGTTGATTGAATCACCCTTACAGTGAATATTGGAGTGTGACAAAATGTTTTTTCCAAAAAGACAAGCAATTAAATTGGAGTGGCCTCATGGTGCTTGTTTTGTTAAGAGTATTTCTTGCAACAACTGGTCTTATTCAAGACACCAAGAAGATATCCACCATATAAATCCATAAATGAGTTTTATCTATCGCAGAAGTTGACGATATGAATTCAATTGTATTTTCCCTTTAGGTTGGATACATCACAGCTCGAAAAACAGTTCAACCGAAACTTCTCAGCCCTTCAGGGGTCAGGATTCACCCAGACTATGTAGGCAAGGGCCTCTATCGCAAGTTCTTCAACCCAAAAATGGGAAGCACGTTGCGATCTTTAGATAAAGGACGAATGGAACCCCTCATTGGCAGCACTACTTTTTTCTCAAATTCCAAGCATACCATGTCTCCGGGTGTCCGCGAACTGTGTCATTTTGTAAGTAACAAAACGTACAGCAACCCAAGCCACAAAATATATAGGAAAGATAAAAAGGATGCCCTAGAAAGAATGTGCATGCGTCTAATTATATATATATATATATATATATATATATATATATATATATATATATATATATATATATATATATATATATTTATATAAATATATATATATATATATATATATATATATATATATATATATATATATATATATATATATATATATATATATATATACATATATTTACTGTATACCATGTTAATAATGCGCATATAAAATAATGCGCCCAACAGATTGCTGCCTTTGATGCGAAGTTTAATCATTGCGCATTGATAACCTCCAGATCAAGTTGTGTGAGGGAGCCAAGGGTATGCAACCTACCCGGCATTTGGGTAAGGTAGTGTTGCTATATATTCAAGCCGGCTAGCCCCTTAGGGATGCCAGATGCTGCAAGTATTATTAGCAAGTGCAATCTGTATTTCGTTGCCAGCCGGATACAGTGTTTTCTTGGTTGCAATCAATTACCCTGATTAGTGGTTACCGGCATGTTTGATCACACTCGGGTGTGCGAGTTTTCTTCATCGTAATTGAACTCAGTACCAGCAGAGGCCGCGAAAGGCTTTCATGTTAGATGTCAAGTTATCATCTCAGTGTGTTGAAGGATTAAAGAATAGGGATCCAATATCCAAATAATAGTGTGCAGTTTAATGCGGACTCCATGGGTGCGCAAAGAACGCATTAATTAAACTGCCACAATATTAACACGGTATACAGTATATATATATATATATATATATATATATATATATATATATATATATATATATATATATATATATATATATATATATATATATATATATGCACACACAACTATCTATCTATTTATGTGGCAATATGAATATCGAAAGTTGTGCAGAAACAGAGAAGAGGTTGATAGAGCTAGATTAACCAACACTTTTTTTACTTTCTATCTTTTGTAGTATTGTTGGGTTGTATAAACAGTACAATAATACTAGGGTAGGGTAAATATGTACTTTTTTTTGAAAATCAATTGTGAACAAGTGGTTTCTAAGGCGAAATTTCATGCTGATTCCAATTCTGTTGAGTATTTTCACCTACAATTACGGCTTGGGTCAGTACAGTCGCCATTTTTAAATATGGCTGCCAAAATGTGCATTTCTTCATGATGTGCCATGAATTTACATAAAAGTATAGCTTGTAGTATATCTAAGACCATGTTTTTAAGGTCAATGAATGCAGTTATGGCATGTAAAAAATTATTGGATGTATGCTTCTTGTAGAAATTATGTTTTTGCTCCTTTTTTGTCATAAAATGTCTAGAAAATGAAGTTCTTTGGATAAAAGCATATATTTATCTGTTATAATGTCCCAGACAGTTTGTTGCACTGTATCTGTATGCATGATATTAATTTTCTAAGTATTTTCCCTTCTTCATGCTTTTGTTGAATGTTTTGGAAGGTATTTTTGTATTTACAGAACGACTTACATGTAGACATAATGGCCAAAGCACCTCCCAAAAATGTGTCAGGATAGTATTTATTATGAACTCAAGGGTTTTGCATACAAGGAGATATAGAGGTTCCATCACAAGTGGGTGGAAAGAGATTGTATCTTGCATGAGTGAATGATTTTGTGTCTTGGGACGAGGCTCGCCAAGTGCAAGATTCCTTCTCTTTCCATCCACGAGTGGTGCAACCTGTTTCTTCCACGATAAAAAGGAGAAATATACACGTTTTACAGTGAAGTTAGCTAAACTAAGTCAGCAAAAGGCCGCCTATGCACTAGGACAACAATGGTAATATGCATGTGTTGTGACATGCACCGTTTGTTTCCCCTAGAATCTTTGGGGGTTATCCGCACATAGTACAGGCCTCTGAGTGGGAGAAAGATGAATTCCATAGTAAATCCAAGCTATAAAATATTATCGGGAGAATGTTAAATTTGTGCACAAGAAAATCTGGTCACAGCTTGATTTCTCAAGTTGATGCAAGCAACGAAGTGGCCAAAGAGCTTGTTGATGATTCGAATTTAGAATTCTGTTTTTCGTCACATCTATGCCAATTGTGGCTAATTCATGACTAGCCAGTTGTAAGTAATGGAGGAAACCGGAGTACCCGGCGAAAACCACCACCTAACCCCAAGTCACTGGCAACTTTCTCACATGCCCAGGCCGGGATTCAAACCCAGGTAGTGGCAGCGCCTTAGATAACACAGTCGTCAGACATATCTATCCACTCTGTAAAAATAATGTGGCTAAGAAGATAAGAGAGGACTATGGCACTTTCCATGGTTTATGAAAAAGTACAGGAATTCAAGCTACATAAGGACTGAGAGTTGAAACAAAAAGGTTGATGATTTCAATCACAGAATAAACGAATGTGCCTTTGATATAAGAACAAAAGATCAGGCATATCAGAATAAAATGGAATCTATCTATGGGCCGAAGAAGACTGATGAGGATGAACAATTCTATTTGGACAATTGCTCAGGACCTTGTCCATCTTCTGAAGCCTTGTGCTCGTTTGTGGCATAGCCGGAGCACCAGCTGTGCCACCAGTGCTCAAAAGATAGCAGTAATAGGGAGCCTGGCTTCCCCTTTCCTGATTTAATTTCCATTCCTGGCTCATCCCTGATCAAAGTTTTTGGAACCAAATTGATCTTCAAAAAGTAGAACCTACATGGTTTGGTAGAATTGAGCAATTCAGGAATGAGGAGGAATGGAAATTTCTTACTCACGTAGGAAACTTCTCCCTTAGGCCCACATGGTCCTTAACTCAATGGTGCCAGGTTCTGTACTCAACGATAGTATCTTGATAACAGGAAATGAAGGAATACACATACTAATAAGTCCTACACTGTTCCCAAGAGTACCTGCTGACTCAAGTGTTTTTTAATTTTCTCTTAGTGATCAGCACAAGCTGATTTCATACTGATAGCAATTAGGAAATAATGGTTTCTACCCAACATTACATTTCAAATCAAAGACAAGCCACATAGTATAAATTCCAAGGCTTATTGGAATATACAATTCAACGTTAAAGAAGTTTAATCTTAGGAAGTTCTGATCACTTATTGAAAGCCAGGAACGAAAATTATAGCAGAAAAGGGGAAGCCAGGCTCCCTAGTGCTGCTATCTCATCTTGAGCACTGGCGGTACAGCTGGTGTTCCGGTGATGCCACAAACCAGCAAGAGGCTTAGAAAGATGGATGCCCCCATATGACTGTCCCAGCCCTGTTACTTGCTCACTTCTGTAAGCCATAACACAGGAGTGCTGAAGAAGACAGGTTTGGGGGAGGTCTTATTTGAAGGGTGACATAATTTATAGTAAAAGCTCATTTTGAATCTAAATCATTCTGATGGTGCATTTGCCCTTTAAATCAGTTTTTGCATGAATTTTGAGAAGAATGACCAGATGAATAGGTATAGTCATAATTTCAAACATAGTTCACCATATCTCCTTCAGTGGTGTTTACGGCCATATTTGGTTTAAAGTCTTTTTTCAGCATTTTTTTCTCTAATATTTAGCGTTTTTGCTTTTCAGGTACCTTTAACCACCTTTTTACCAGCTGCAATGAAAAGAGCAACCCTAAGAACTCATAAATGACATATAACTCGGCACATATTAACATATTGTCTAAGGTACACAAAGTGAAAATATGTGAAATCCGCCATTTTTAAAAATGGACGCTGTACTGACCGAAAACATTATCGGATGTAAAAATCATTGACGGATTTGGATTCAGCACAAAATTTCGCCTTAGAAATAACTTGTTTTGAAAAAAAAATGATATTGACCCTACCCTAATAATACATACCAATAACTACTTTGCTGTTGATAATGTTACTCGATTCTGTCCATTTGCACATCTATCCGATTTCGTTGTTCCAAATTTTCCTGTGTCATATGAAGCTGAATGCTGTAGTACAACTTCTATTGATTCATCACTCGCCAAATGTCCTTTCCTTATTTCCAGTACCGATTGTCCTTCAAATCACCACATGGATATCAAGATAGGAATTCCCGTTTCCAGAAAAGGATCTCCTTGGACACTGAACTGTGTGATATAATCAAACTTGATCAAACACTTTCTCAAAATCTTCTCACATCTTTGGACCCCTCTCTATTCTTTAGAAACGGATGTCTGCAAGTGAATAGCTGGGCGCCGTTCCTGGCATCTGAAATGGGCCGTATGCTTGATTATTGGGATATAACAGTTCATGCCAAGTACAACTCAGAGAACAAAAAAGAATGTGAATCCTTCAGTACTGGAATAGGGTATCCAACCAAAGCTGGCTTTGTTCTCCAAGTCTTTGTATATTTTAATTCAAATTATTCAAAGTCTTCCCATGACTATGCGATTGACATCGTCAGGCATTTTTACAGACAGCTGGGAGCCCAGCAGTCGATGACGCATTACTGGCTGTCCATCAACTTAATGACAATACTGGCCTCTCCTGTGAAGTTTGACAAAAAGACAGTTTCAAAGACACTATGTCCCAGCCTCGGAATGATTCTTCGTACCACTGGTTACGGTTCTGTTGACCTTAAAATGACAAAAAACGAAACCATCCCCACTTCAAATCTATAACATCCTTAATGGGATTTGTTTATGTAACCCTGAATTTAATGCAAACCCATGCTTCTATGTTCCGTTTTGACTTTGGACAAATATGCCTTAGGGCTTACTGTATAAAGATCATTTTGATCGAATTATTATCATAAGTGCTACCTGTATACAGTGGGGCCAGCCGCAAGGTGTATTAGGTAAAGTTTGGCAAAGAAACGGGTCATTTCATGACATTCAAGTTTTAGTTTTACATACTTACTAGTCTAACTAATCAAACAATGGCCAAGAGGTTTTTGAGGTATATTGACGAGGAATTTATGACTTGGGAGAGGTCGTCTTGTTTATTTTCTCGTGGAACCAGAGCCAAAATGCTTGTTTGCATATATATATATATATATATATATATATATATATATATATATATATATATATATATATATATATATATATATATATATAAACATACATACATACATGCATGCATGCATACATATATATGTACTCAGCCCTTTTGTTGTTCATGCTACCTTTGTTCAATACTCACGGTTGCAAAGCTTCAGAACTACCCTGTCATGTAGATATATATCTCATACCTCTTACCGAGAGTTACCAAATATTATAAGGTTTTTGTCATTTATTTGCTTTCTTTCACCTCATTTAACCAGCAGTAGCAGAAGATATGAGGGATTGAGGGACGTTTTTTTTTATCGTACAATGTTTATTGCATAATAACAATAAAGTCAAAAGAGTGTTTTGCTACCATGTTACATAACAGGTTAAAATCATGTTTGAAATACAGTTTCTCTCATTGTATGGTGCTATTGAATGTTTAATTGAGCGACTTATTTGTTTGTTTTATTACAAAAGGAATTACCAGATAGTAAATGTGATATGTTAAGATATGCCTAAAGATTAACCTATTTGCATATATTTCTAAGAAATGATACTTTCTTCATTAGGCATGTGTACATATATTTTGCCTGTAACGCCAAACCCAATATGCTTTAAGTCTGTTACCAGGGCCTTCCCTTATTAGTTGTGGGGTTTAGGCTATCTGAGATATAATGATAGTTGGCCTTTGACCGTGAGAAGTCAGTGTTTTTCTTTGAGTAATCAAGTTTCCTCCATACATTAGAGATAGGTAATTGAGGTGACAAGAACTTGTACTATAACAGTCTCAAAAATTAAGCAAGCCTGATAAATGTCTTAAAAGAGAAATGGTCTGAAACTCTAAATGATAAAATTAACGACGATACCTTGATAACATCTTTTAAACATGCAAAAAAGTGTGCACTTTCTGTGTATCAGTATTATAACCAATATAAACTGATACACAGAAGAACTGTAAACAAATTGCTTTAAAAGTGAATATTGTTGATATTTGTTTATATCCTAATGAACATATATAAGCAATTGAACATATCTACCTCCAATGAAGTAATGTAAAACAGTTATGAAAAGAAACAACATCACGGGTAAGAAGCATTTAAGATCAGCATTTTATGATATCTGATCACGAAAGGATTTTTGGTTGCTCAACACATTACCAGATTACTCATTTACTTATTACCAGTGTAAAGGATGTAATTTACCAGAAAAGAAAACAGGGTAAAGAGATGACAAAAGCAAACGTTTAAAGATGTCTATTAAAGAATATTTATTATTTTGGAAACAAGGAAATTTTACAAAACATACTTGTTTGACGAAAACTGGGACATTTTTATTACAGAACTAAAAGCTAATATTCATACAAGTAATAGTTGGTACACGATATTAAAATTGATTCTTCTGCATTTCTGTGTGAAAAAGCCAAAATGATGTTGTTTCGTTCATACTTCAAGGTCATTTGAAGGTCAAATATTTTCATCAATTCTGTATTTGTTCTCGACTTTCTTTGTAATGTATACATCTATTTTTGTAACAGTCAATAAACACATAATTATTTAAATTGGGAAGACCACCAGTTTGACACATATGGATATAGCAAAAGAGAACAACAATTTATTTTGTGATTAAAAATAACTTGTTTATTGAATAATCTAACTGCTGTACTTTGAGATACACTATAAGTCGATAAAATGCAATGATAGGATATGCGTGCACATCAGTAGATATGGTAAGAGCTGACGCTATATTTACCCTTAACTTCATTATTCCGGTTACATAAGTCTAGTAACCATAAGTTACCTTGAACAAAGTGTATACTTCTTAAGGGGGCTTATGGGGTTAATTTATGACTATAGGGTCATCCTTAGGATACATCAAAAGCTCACACCCTTTTCTCCTATAAACAAATAGAAACTGTGATACCCTTCCCTCCGTAGTGCTTTTTCCTTTGTTGTGAAATATGAAAGTGCTCGATCCATAACACATGGCTGGTAGGGGCTCCATTTGGAAACGCTATACATATTTCTTCATTTGTCTTTACAAAAGACGCCGCAAGGGGCACACCTTTAGGTGTGCAATATGAATTGGCACCTTCTGGGGAACCCTAAGACAGTGTGGCACCCTGCTCGCCTTATAAAAGAAAGGGGATGTGTGGATCTGTCTATGGATACCCTGCATCTGAAAGATCTCTTGGTCCTCTTTGGATCTGAAGGCTCTGCTCTTGCTCTCCCTCTTTTTCTTCTTTAACCTAGAATAATTATTGTTCTTCAACAATGACAAAGGACCACTTTTTGCTAATAACTTATGGCATTAAATGACCTATGGATAATTATTGAAGCCCTGGCATGTGGCTTCTCATCTGAGAATAGTGATTATACTAAGCGAACTTTATCCAATGAATACCAACATCACAGGGTTTAGATAGCTATCAAAAATATTTGCGTCCCTGTTCTTTTGGCGAAAGTAGCCTGAGCATTGGAAGGAACGATGCATTTCTCGTCAGAAGACCTTTTAGGCAATAGATACATTGACCAGGCTAAATTGTCATAATAAAGCATGTTAGGGGAAACATTGAGTTTAAGAAAATGACCCCATAAGCTACCTTAAAGTCTAGTGTGCGTTGTATTACATGTACTTACTTTTTAACACATATATAGTATATCACACAAATTCATGGAACTAATTCAGTACAATGTAAAGAATATGTAGGAAATGCATGCTAGTACACTGCAGCTCATAGTTTACTGTTTGCAAAGGAAATACCACTATACAAAAATGGTGTTTCTATTAAACACTGGGACACGAATCCCATCAAATTACATTGTGTTTAAGATTAGAATATTTTCTGAAAATGATATATTAGATTAGATTATTTTCTGAAAATGATTATGTCATTTTTTATCAATTGTTGAAGGAGGACCTAAAAAGCTAATTCGAGAGTAAACTAAAATAACTTAATCTTTTAACAAATGTACAGTATTGTTCTACACTCAAGCATGGCAAATGTGGCTATTTGCAACTGACATAGCTAACCACTTTCGATTTCCTCATTTCATTTTGACGATTAGAGATAATTTCTTTTTTTCATCACATCAATGATATGCGTTGCACTATAACGGACCTTCCTTTCTTAACTCGAAGAAAAAGCAATTGTCTCTTCATTCTGTCTGTTACTTTTTGTTCCTATTATCATTTTTGAACTTTGTGTTTGAAATCGGTAAACCAATTGAAAATATGACTGAATGCTAGCGTAGAGCAAAAGTATTAAGTTGCATCATAGCCTAATATGAAGTTGTTATTGTATACAGTGAATTTATATGTTAGGTATTCCATTTTAGTCAAAATATATACTGTAAATCACTCAAGTATAGCAGGAACAATAATATAGCGATAATAGCGCTCTGCCCATAAGCGCTATTTTAAAATCCCGTCTTTATTAAATTGCCCAACATACATATTGAGGGGCAGAACAAAAGTCTAGTCATGGGGAGGCACATGGATACTGCATACAGCCATTAACCACTGCCTTCACAGTCTGGCAGGGGCTAGAGGTCAAGTACTTGACCCCTGATCCCTAACTGCAATTTTATGTGGGTAAAAATAAACAGTTGGGTTCTCCCACATCTGTACTTAGATCACACTATCCAGGGAAGTACAGTAATTGCGCTATATAATGTTCACGCCATATTTAAGTGATTTACAGCATCGATTAAGCTAATACATATTAGTTGAGCATTTGAAAATAAAGATTACAAAATAGTACTCTTTCAAAAAGGGAAGAATGAGAGTGTTAGAGGTCTAATGTCCCTTCGATAATCAAATGTATCATGGATATGTTTGATGGAGTTTTGATTGTGATGATTATGTTTTGGATTTGGTCAACATGTCAGATCATTTTACTCTTACTAAGAAACAGTGTGTTCCTTATATCAAATATATATTTACAATTACCCTTGTTTTTTATGGATCATGCCCTAAAAGTTATAGATAACATATCTTGACATAATTGGGTCCTTTCATTCATCTTTCTTTTGTAAATGTAATGCATAGGAAAATGTCTAAAGAATTGTCTTTTATCGTAAAGTTATAAATTCGCTACCGTTTAATCAAATGGCTTCCACCAGTATCTTGAATATGCTTACATATTTAAAAGCAGTAGCCAATTAATTTCATTTACCATACAGTATACTGCTAGTGTACACGTTTGTGACTCAAACGGAAATACTTTGATATCAAAGCAATGCTTTCAGATGTTTAATTGAGAGATTTGACCAGTTCGTTTAAGAATCCCTTTTCCAATTTTCTTATTAACTATTGCTCCATTTATCCAGTTATGTTCTTAGATTTTAGGGTTTGCCCTGATGGCCGTGTGGTCTAAGGCATTGTCACTGACTGCTAGCTGTCTCTCACCACTGCCTGGGTTCAAATCCCGGCCGGGCATGTGAGAAAGTTACCAGTGACTTGGGGTTCGATTGTGATATTCGCTGGGTACTCCAGTAGAAATAAACTAAAATATGGAAGAACGTGATGAAAAAACAAAATTCAAAATTCCACATCTGAGATTTCAAAAGCATTTGTTCAATACCAATACAAATATTTAAAAGTGTATCAATCTATTTTCCTGACATCATAACTTTCAAATCCTCCTTCGGTTTTCGGATGTCTACGCCGGAGATGTTGAATTTTTCCACCAGGATTTGTAGCACGTTTGGTGTAATGAAAGCAGGTAGTACCGGCCCCAGACGGATGTTTTTCACACCAAGATGGAGGAGGGTGAGAAGGACTGCCACTGCTTTCTGTTCAAACCACGAGAGGGCGATAGAGAGGGGGAGCGAGTTGACGTCCGTCTCGAAGGCATCGGCTAAAGCCTGAGCGACCACTACTGCCCCGTAACTATCGTTACACTGGCCCATATCCAGAAGACGAGGTAGCCCTACAAAACAGTTGCATAAAAATGCATGAAAATGCAATACGAGTTGACTTAAGTCTCAAAGGTAATGGCTAAAGATTGTGCGACCACTACTGCCCAATAACTATCGTTACACTGGCCCTAGTCCAGACGTCGAGGTAACCCTACAAAACAGTCGCATAAAATGCATTAAAACACAAAACCTTACAGCGACAATTCAGTCCCTTACAGGCCATTTCACTCGAAACGTTTTACCATAAGAATCACTGCATAAAACGTAAAAAAAACGCAACAGCTTTAGACCATTTCACTTCTAACATTAAGCAAGTGTTTTATTACTATGATAAAGGTCATCCCATGAATAACTAGATGTTCTAATTATGTCAATAGACAATAGATTGCGATAAACGAAAGTCTAAATACATGTACATCCTCTATATCTATTTTTTGACATGAGCGTCATACATATACTATCTAGTGCATTAAAAGCCCTAAATTTCAGTAAGACAATATAGTTTGTACACTCTATGTTTGTGTCTTGAACCTGCCTTGACAGCCGAATCTTATAAGTCCCTCACCTCTGCCCATGATTCGAATCGGAGGCATGTGATCACAGTTTATTCCATATTGCTTCAGTCTACCCAGCTGCAAAATGAGTACCTAGCATAAATAAGGCAGTGCTTAGAGCTTGTGCGCTATATGATGCCAGTTGCTCTGGAATATCCCCCGGGGGATTGAGATGGTTTCCTGCTAGGCCTGCTAGGGGGAGGAAGGTCGTGTGAGCGTAGAGTAAGGTATTTATTTACCTGTAGTGCCAAGAGTTCCGAAATCGTGATGGTTGAAACGGAACTTTGCGCAGCCCATAGTAAGGATGACTGTCTCCTTCGGAAGTGAGTCCGCCAGCGTGGTAAAGTAGTTCCTCTTGTGCTCCGCCCCGTCGCATCCACCAATCACAAAGATTCGCTTCAACTCCCCAGACTTCACTGCACCAATGACCTGATATCAAAATATCAAGTAAGAGAGTCATAGATAAAAATGGAAGAGCATTCATGTAATGCTAGCTTGTCATAAAACCCAAACAGAAACACTGCCTGCGTTTGAATCCCGGCTAGGGCATGTGAGAAAGTTACAAGTGACTTGGGGTTAGGTGGTGGTTTTCGCCGGGTACTCCGTTTTTCTCCACCACATACAAGAGGCTAGTCACAACTTAGTCGCAATATGGCAGAATAAGTGACGAAAAACCCAGATTCCAACCCGAACGGACATTTTAAACATCATCTCTCTTGGTCATCTCTTACATAGACCTTTTTACAAAATCAACCTCACCATTTTGCAGCTTTTCCCTTTTACCACAACGTCGTGAGTTTATAAAAAATAAGTTCGAAACCTTTATGTTCATATGGACTATTGGCTCGATGAACCACACTAAAAACGATCTGGCGCAAACTGCAAGGTTGGACACATTTAATAATATCGCTACCATAACACAGTTATTTTAGAAATATTTGACTAAAAACTGTTGCTCTTGTAGAATATTCCTTCAAATATTGTTGAATGAAACTCTAATGAACAGATTATGATCAATGCGTTTTTATATATATATATATATATATATATATATATATATATATATATATATATATATATATATATATATATATATATATATATATATATATATATATATATATATATATATATATATATATATATATATATATGATATTTATATTGTATATATATATATATATCATGCGGCAATTGGTATTTTCATGTAAGGCTTCATATCAATGATAATGTTCTTGGTTAGTAAATAGGTTATACGTTAAATGGAGTTGACATGCTTCACGAAATCTTTATCTAAAACACCTTGTTCAAAAAGTGTAATACATGCTCAACTGGCTGGTTAGGATGTTTGAAAAATCCCCGAATTAAAAGAACAAGTTGGATTTGGCTTGCGGCACACAGAGAAGTCCCTGTCGCATGATAAGGCGACAATACGACAGTACGACTACCCTGTTTGAAGATCGAAGACCAATTCCTCACCTTATCAGCATTTGCGAGTAGTACATCCCTTCCAAATCCAACAGTTAGAATAGAGTCCTCTTTCTGCGTCGCCGTTTCGTCGAATCCCTTCTGTTCTAAGGCACAGTCCACGACTTTCTGAACTTCCTGGGACAGGTCCTTGAGATGGTGTACTCCTGGCCATCCTGTGTCGTTAAGGGTGAAAAGGCGGTCCCTGTAGGACTTCCGGGGCTCAATGATACAGTTGGTTGTCATGACAACAGCACCGGGGAAATCTGCGAAGTCAAACTGCTGTAGTTGCCATGCGCCGCCAAAATGGCCGACAAGGTGCTAGAAGTAAAGGAGAGGCACAAATATATTCTCTGAAATAATTACTTTGGCATCCTATATTAGAGCGCTCTGTTACATGGTGCAGGTATGAACTGCAGAAAAAAATCTGTCATTTTTTTAAAAGCAGCGGAAGAAAAGAAAAAGAATTCCTGCTGTTTTTGAAAAACGGTGGATTTCTTTTTAATTCTGCTGATTTTGGAAAAACTAGTAAGAAAGATTTTTCTGTCGTTTTCAAGAGAGACGGCGGAGAAAATATTTTATTTTTCTACAGTTCACACCTGCATCGTACTCTGTTCACTGTGCACTGTTTGTTTCGCCTATCAATAATGGTTGAAAAAAGACGAACGGAAAAAATACAACCCTATAAAAGCTTATTATGTATAATGACTTATTGAATATTCATAAAGTGAAATAAAAATCATCCGGAAGGACAACATTATTTTAAAAAGTTACAATTCCAATAACAGAAATGGAAATGTCATATTAGCACATGTATATCGCAACGAGTGGGATTGTCTTGCATTTCCATCACTTTTTGGGTTTGATTTTATCAAAATTATGATATACAGTGCCGACACTTAATCACTGCACTAAATGTTATGTTAATCCAGGCATAATGCACGACCGCATGGCCGATTGCAACGCGATTTGCTGGACAAGGATGCATGGAGAACCTCACAACAGAACGTAGCATTGATTAGTTATATTGTTATCCCTAGGTGTGTGTACAACCAGACACTGGCAGACGTCCGGTCGACTTATGCAGGAATTAGATGTCCAAACTGCCATGATTACTATAGGAAAAAGTGAATATCTACTTGATAATAAATAATGGTTCAAAGTTATGAATACATCTATCTGATGACTACTTCAAAATTATGGAAACTTCTACTTAGTTATTAGGAAGGTTTGTTATAGTTATACGTTATATGTGCATTCTGGCTACTATGAAAATAATGGAATTTGAGCTAGTTATTAGCATGTACAATAGAGGGCGCATCTTCGTAAAACTGGCCTCTGATTTACTTACTGGATATTCTTTGAGTTTGGGGTATCCATGGGCAGGTAACATCTCACCGTGTGTGTATACATTAACCCCCGTACCCTTAGTCGCTTCCAGGATAATCTCGATATCATGCATGTCGTGGCCAGACACCAGAATACCCTGAAAAATGGATACATACCGTTCACATATAGGACGAACACTTTGGTATGAAAGATCTTTGTTAAAAGAATCGCTTCACGAAATGTTTGACTGAAATTACCTGTTTTTTTTAGATCACAGTAAATCCTCCAGATATTTCTATATAAAATGCTACTTATTGGCTATGTTTGAAGGACAATGAATAAAACACAGGCCCAATATTTTCTTAGAGTATTCTTAATTAAACCCAAATTTACGCCACTGCCAACCTTCATACAAGAAGTATTTTGCTGTTTAAACACATCCTTACACACGAGAAATGGAGATATTGGGAGCGGAAATTTTAATCTATTAATAGATTATATCTGGCTGTTTGGTACCCATATGTAATTAGCAGTAAGGTAGCTGCTAAAGTCATTTGGGTACCAGCCTGAGATGCTACCTCCATTTCTTGTGTTAGAATATGATTAAACATCTATGAAGATATTTAGGGTGGACATGTACACCAATAGGCGACAAGAAACAGTGTTATTCCAACTGTGAACTGTGGTGATTAGTGTATCCGTTGCAACGTACAGAGCATAATTGATGGGCTGACGTAACTTTTTTTCCAAAACCACGTGTCATATTCTATTACACTAAAACGAGTTCATCAGTAACTTCTCTTCGTTGCAAATATCCATTACCTATCTTTAGAAGGAAGACAATTTAAAAACAACAACATTGAATTCTAACTTCAAAGTCATCAGAAACATAGCCCTTATGGCAATGTGATATAAGGCGTTGAGACTAAATGATTAAGGGGGATACACTTGAGCTGAAGTCTGTAACGCTGCAACTCATGAAAACAGTGCTGTCATCTATAGTTTGAGAGAGACATCAAACCTACTTAGTATATATAGTGGTGGGTGCATTATACCTAAAGCCTATTTCACACATACACGACTGTGAACACGACTGAACACGATTTTTCAGTCGTGTTCAGGCGTATGAAAGACGTGTTCACTTTCGTGGTCAGTCGTGTTCAGGCGTGTTCGGGCGTATGAAGGACGTGTTGCCGGAAAAATCGTGTTGGATTTTTGAGCATGTTCAAAAATCCAACACGATTTTTAATGGCTTTTATGGCCCATTAACAGGCGTATGAGAGGCGTATGGAAGGCGTGTTCGGTCGTGTTCAGGCGTATGAAGGGCGTGTTCACTTTTGGCCATACGACTGAACACGTCCTTCATACGCCTAAACACGACTTTCATACGCCTCTCATACGCCTCTCATACGCCTGAACACGTCTTTCATACGCCTGCCAAATCCCGCCAAATCTCGTCACGTGATACGCTCTCGTCGGCAATCTTCACATTTACATACAATAACATGAAGAAGTTGCGAGGCCGTCGTACTAGGGGTGTTTCCACTCGGAAACCCCTAACAGGGCCCCGTAACCCCGTAACAACATTCGTATGAAGACATTGACTTTGGAAACAGTATTTCAAAAATACACCTATATATTCGATTCCTCTGAATGAACTTCTAAATGAAATATAAAATTTGACATCAGAACCCTCCTTCTTTGTACTGTATATGCTTGAATTGTATATAGTATGCCATAAACAAACCCACATATGATAGTCAAGCATCATGCCCTTGATCGGATGGAATGATATGATATGTGATGATTAAATCACCCAGTTTAAACCAGTTAAACCTTGTTAGATAATTCCCTTTCCGATCTATTTTTAAAATTAATTTCACCAGGAAGAGAAGTTAAGACGTATGAACATCGTGTTCGGGCGTATGACACACGTGTTCGGGCGTATGACAATCGTGTTCACTGAATCTAGTCGTATGAGCATCGTGTTCAACCGTATGACACACGTATGGACAACGTGTTTAGGCGTATGAGAGGCGTATGGAGAACGCGCACAGGCGTATGAGAGGCGTATGAACATCGTATGACACACGTGTTGTACCGTGTTTACTCAACTAATTAGCGTGACGAACACGACTGAACACGACTTTGTCAAAATTCTACAGTCGTGTTCAGTCGTGTTCACAGTCGTGTATGTGTGAAAGTAGCTTTACTCAGCCTGAGTACCATACTATAACCGACCTTCCCTGGTACAGGTCTGGTGGAGACCTCTGTCGGCGTGGGTGCGCCAAACCTCTCACGGTGACCTAGATCCAGGAGCTCCATGACTCGTCCATTGATCTCGCCGACCTTCAGAGCCAAGCCTAAGTTCTGGCCAATGTCAAACCTCTCAGCTTCATCAGCAGTTTCAAGCCAATTAAACGTCTGGAAAATAAATAGTAATATCCATCGTGGTAATTCCGATTATTACCAGGTGCCTGAAAAGCTTTCCTGTTTGATTTTGACTTGTCAATTTACGAAATTGCAAGACTGAAACCAGATCTTGAGCGACCAATATAGGACTACACCAAGAACGATATGAGACCAATGTACGCCTATACCAAGAACGATGTAAGACCAATATAAGATTATACCAAGAATGCTGTAAGACCTATATACGGCTATATCAAGAACGATGTAAGACCAAAAAGCGACTGTATGACAGATACATACCTATACCACGAACTGTATAAGACTGATATACCAAGAACGTGAAAGACCGCTATATACGACTTCCAACACGGTTTAAGACCAATAATTGACTAAACCACGAACGATGTAAGACTGATATACGACTATTCCAAGATCAATAGGTTTTCTTGCAATCAGAAAGTTCTTGGATGAATCATCACCGAGTGGGATCTAGAACAGGTACGCTTATTGAGCGTATTCGTCCACTTACCTCGTGTACGAACTGTGGAACCACAGGGTCGCTCTGTCCGAGGCTCAGGGCGTGTTTGTAGTAGGTACTCATACCCTTTATACCGTAGACGATCATCTGCCGCACGCCGTGCAGGTCCGCCCCGTACACAGGCGACTCGCGAGGGACATTCACCTTTCTTCCTGAAACACAGGCAGGTATATTAAAACCTAGTAGTAGGTTAATTGGGGTAAGGTGAGGGTCAGTAACAACGTCAGCAATGGCCTATGAGAAAGGCACCTGGCCAGAATCTGGACAATAAATGGAGCAGTAGGAAAAGCATTTTCACTGGGATTTTAACATATCAAAGTTATCTGTAAATTTCCTTTCAACATGAATGAATAGAGAACATTCGATATATATACATAGTATGTGGTGTATGTAACATAGGAACGTCGGTTATTGATACAGTTGATAGTTACCTTCAACCCCGAAGAAAACGTAGTAATAGCAGCAGCAGCAGCAGCAGTAGCAGTAGTAGTAGTAGTAGTAGTGGTAGTGGTAGTAGTAGTAGTAGTAGTAGTAGTAGTAGTAGTAGTAGTAGTAGTAGTAGTAGTAGAGTAGTAGAAGTAGTAGCAGTAGTAATAGTAGGAGTAGTAGGAGCAGTAGTAGTGGTAGTAGTAGAAGTAGTAGCAGTAGTAATAGTAGTAGTAGCAGTGGCAGTGGCAGTAGTAGAAGTAGAGGCGTGTTTATTGGGATTTTAACATATCACAATTTCCTTTCAACATGCATGAGTATAGAAAATAATTCGATTTAAACACGTTGTATATATTACATATAACATAGGAACGTCGGTTAGTGATACAGTTGACAGTTACCTTCAGCCTCCAGTTCCTCCACGTTATCGGTAGTTCCGGACTGTGGCCGCCAGGTGGCTGGTGAACCTGGCTCAAACTCTTGAGGAGTCTGTTGCGCTCTCTGGCAAGCATCTTCATAGAGCTGCTTCACTTGGTCCCGTAGCTCAAGGGCTTCTGCAATGTACTCCTGGAAACGGGCGGGGTCAAAGTTCACATTTGTCAGAGTACTGAAATACAAAACACCAATACTATATAATGATATTGTTCCTGAGATCAGCCTTACAGATGTAAGATTAAATGAAATATTTGATATGTATTTGGAAATTTTTCTGCGATGAAAAACTGAAATCAGATTTATTTATTTATTCTTTCATTCATCTTTTCATTCATTCATTTATTCATCTATTCATTCATTCAATCATTCATTGATTATTTATTTATCATTACGTATCGATTCATTCATTCATTCATTCACTTATCTATTTACTTTATAAATCATTCGTTAATTTATTCATTCATTCATTTATACAGATACTTAATCATCTATTATTTTGTCGTGGTTATCTACAATGATTAAGGACCATTATCTCCTTACAACTGTATGGCACTAAATGGCATTTACATGCCGATGTGTGTTTAAGCAACCAATCATTAATTTTACAAGCAAAGAGACGGAATGTTTGCTAGTTGTCCCTTTTCATACCTATTAATCATTATGCCAGGTGTAAATACTGTAAATCACTTAAGTATAGCGGGAGCAATAATATAACGATAATAGCGCACTGACCATATGCGCTATAATAACATCCCCGTCTTTATTGAATTCTTAATTGAACTTGCTGCTGCTGTTCCCGTTCACCGCTATACTTAGATCACGTTATCCATGGTAGTACCATAATTGCGCTATATAATGTTCACGCCACATTTAAGTGATTTGCAGTAGTTTTCAAATATATTGCATCTTTGTGCTTTGAACAAAGTAGCCTTAGTATTGGAAGGGTTGACAGAGATTTCCTACTATTTTCTTACCTGTATTGGTGAAATTCTGGCGATATAGCCATATCCTTCTAATAAAGGAAGGAAAGAATTGTATTTTACGACGCTTTCAACCTTTTGGGCCATATCCTTATGATATATGTTAGCTTACACGCAGACAACGGGAAAGAAAGAACGTGTTAGTCTGCTAATCGCGCATTGGATGGATGAATGCAGTCAGCGTGCATGTATTGCGTGCAATTCGAATCAGTTGGAACCTTAGATAAAAAAAATTAAAAAGTGGATATGAAACCAGCCGGTCAACCTGAACAGGTTAGCCTCAACCAATAGCCCATAAGTCGTGCTCTGGCGCATAGGTTTCTCTGTAATGTAAATGATACGAGAGGCTTGATTGGTCCTTCTTCCCTCATGACCTTACGCTGATTGCCAGATCAGAAACCCCTGTCGTGTCCAGCCCTTCACTATAGCGCATATAGCTACATTCGCTGCATATCCAGTCTTTTCTTCATCTAAGGTAGGAACTGTGTCCCACTTGTGCGTGCACTATGGCCATAGAATACGAATAGCGAATTGAAAGGAAACGGTAATTATATACTTAGGGATTTATGTACTCTGCACGTGCCTACCTGAAGAAGCTTTGGAAGGTGAACACATTCACTCGATCTGGAATTTCTCCACCCAGCGCCCTCAAGCGGTGAGAGTAGATACTAATTCCCTTGACGACATGTATGAGCAGGTCCTGGAGAGCAGCGACCTCTGGCGTTTTGCCACACACACCAATAGCTGTACAGGCCTTCCGCGACTTGGTCTGTTCACATTGATAACAAAACATGTCTGAAATGATAAGAACGAAGGTGGAATCATAAGATTGACGTGCCTGATAACATCCACACTGTTTAAATATATATATATATATATATATATATATATATATATATATATATATATATATATATATATATATATATATATATATATATATATATATATATATATATATATATATATATATATATATATATACATATATATATATATATATATATATATATATATATATATATATATATATATATATATATATATATATATATATATATATATAACAACGTAACAAACACAACAACAGCGTCATCGACAGCCTTAACAACCACAACAACAACAATAACAACAACATCAACAACTGCGCACATGAGTATGATGTTAATTTCAAAATTCGTTCTAATAAAACGAATACGTTTTTGATGATCCTAATACTAGTATTTGTATTTCTTTTTATCTTCACCAGTTGTTTTTTTTTAACTTGAACACATATCTTGCAGGTACCATTGTTATTGAGAACTCGCTATTGAAATGCATGTTCATTTCAGCGTGTTTTAAGTACACTCAATTAGTTCACACCAGCGCTTATGGCATGTCAAATAACGCCTACGTGCTGAAATGTTGTTTATTTTACGAGAGTTTGTCTTTCGCTATTGTACTCGACTGAATGTTATTGAAAGCATTGCTGTACATGAATGCCCACACACTGAGCGCGTTCTGCGTATGACGGAATGGTGTCTGTGTGGGGTAGGGGGAATGGGGATGTTATCCGTGTGTGGGATGGGGGGTTTGGATGGGGATGGTACGCTTTGGGATGGGAATGGTATCCATGTGGGGCGATGGGAATTGTATCTATGTGGTGGGATAGGAATGGTATCGGTGTGAGGCGATGGGAATGGTATCCATGTGGGGCGATGGGAATGGTATTCGTCACGTGTGGGGGGTGGGAATGGTATTCGTCACGTGTGGGGGGATGGGAATGGTATCCATATGGGGCGATGGGAATGGTATTCGTGTGGGGGATGGGAATGGTATCCATGTGGGGCGATGGGAATGGTATTCGTCACGTGTGGGGGAATGGCATGGTATGCATGTAAGGGGATGGGGATGGTATCCGTGTGGGGGTGGGAATGGTGTCCGTGTGGGGGTGGGAATGGTATCTATGTGGGGGAGGTGGTATCCGTGTGGGGGATGGTGAAGATTGGATGCAGATGGTATCAGTTTTGGGGATGGAGATAGTATCTGTGTGGCGTTGGGAATGGTGTCCATGTGAGGGGTGGGGATGGCATCCGTAGAGGGGGTGGGGGGGGGGGGGGGGGGGTGGTGGGGATGGTTTTCGACATCCACTAACAGTATGGAGCACGTGGTGTGATTTTGTATAGGTGCTTCATCGCCATGGCAACACGTCACACGATACATTTCGACATCATCATTAACCCTTTCTTCTCTGCAGCGAACACATGATCTAACACATATGGAAATATCTTGATTATATAGCAATATTTTGAGAAATATTTGACTGAAAATTGGTGTTCCTATCAGGTTTAAAAATCCCTTTTCTATCGCTTTCAGATATGGCAATATTTATTTATGATATAAATGTTCAAAGTTATCCGACAATTCACGGACTTCAGGTGCAGGGGGTTAACCCGTCCACACTCAGCGTCCCTTTAGAAAGTATCGTCTGCTACTCTCATACTTTTGACAATAACATGGGAATTAAGCGAAAGTTCGCAAAACATTTGAATGAGGGTTGTTATATGGCCTCTGATAAACATTTCCCCTTCAAATGATTTCCAAACAATGCTTTTGTAAGTAAGATATTTCCAAAATAATCAGATCTGTTTTTGGCCGCACTCGATGTAAATGGGTTAAATATGCGATGAATAGACCTGTTAACAGACGAATAGCCGAGGGTGTGTGGTGAGGTGTGTTACTTCGCTGGTCGCACGCTCTGTATACTAGCCCCACTGACATTTGCCCTACATCATCTCAAACTAGATCACATTACATTACTTATGAGAGACTTGTTAAGAAACCACATTAAAACGTCTAGTATTTATTTGTGCTGGCTGCTGTTTAACCCTTAGGCTGCTGGTAGCTCATTTGGCCAATACAAAATGATGCGAAAAACCTGGAAATTGACTGAAACCCTGGCAAATGGGTACTACTCTGAGAGTTCTCAACAAGAGCTTTCCAATGAATACCAACATGACAGGGTTTAGATGGTATTCAAGAATCTTTGCGTCCTTGTGCTTTGGATGAAAATAGCCTCAGCATTGGAAGGGTTAACTCAGAATCTGGGGAGACATGTGTTTTCTAGTTTTGTACCTTTTTGACACTTATTCCATTTCATATTGTTTATCAGAGACTTGTCCTGAAATCACATTTAATGGTGTAGTGTTTGCTTGTATTGGCTACAGTTCAACTCAGAATGTGGCGATATATGTATTTTCCAGTTGCCAGAGTGTTAGCCATTAATTACATCGTTTTTAAGGTGTTGTAAAAAGTGAAATATATTGAGGCAGTATTGATTATTTATATATATATATATATATATATATATATATATATATATATATATATATATATATATATATATATATATATATATATATATATATATATATATATATATATATATATATATATATATATATATATATATATATATACTGTATATATATATGTAAATATATATATATATATATATATATATATATATATATATATATATATATATATATATATATATATATATATATATATATATATATATATATACATATATATATATATATATATATATATATATATATATATATATATATATATATATATATATATATATATATATATATATATATATATATATATATATATATATATAAATATATATATATATATATATATATATATATATATATATATATATATATATATATATATATATATATATATATATATATATATATATATATATTATATATTAACAGATAAACCCAGCACAACAGGAGATTGCGTCGTCTATAAACTAAACTGCTCAATGGAGTGAGATTGTGGACATATCTAAAGGACAATTACGCCATAAATAAAACATAGTCCAAAATAGTTCCATCAGAGTACTGTACACTGACTTAATAGTACGGATCTCTTGAAAAAGAAAATCCGTTTTTTAATAGTCCGGATTCGATCCCCGACCGCCGCGCCATCTATCTATCATATCTATCTCTACTTAGATAAACCAAAGTCCCCATCATTGCCAGGGAGCTACAATTCCTTGCCATTGCCAACCTTTAAGACCTTGAAATGATAATTAATTTGATACTTCCTATATGAAGGTTGGCAGTGCTGGGCCTTGGGTTTGAGAAGAGAATATTCCAAGAAACTATTTTGGCCTATGTTTTGGTCATGGTCCAATTGTCCTTTAAGGTGAGACATTTGTTAAAACGAATAGGAATCAGGATAACGAATTTTCCAATCAAAAGATAAGTGTTTTCGGGATGTCTTCATGTTTCAGACCATGGGTACTCTAGACGTGACTTGATTGATTTTCTCTGAGGCAAGGGTTGGGTAGATAGTTGTACGTCTTCAGTTTGACACAGATAACAATGATGCAAGTATGAAACTATTCAGCGACGTGTTTGTGTGATAGTGCATGCCAGATATCAACCAGAAATCTTAGATTGTTGATAAAATGATAGAGTTACATAATCCTACATGAAATATATCAAAAAGTGAAATAGCAAACAGTTCAGAGCCACTTTGGCGCCACCTATATGGACGGATGACTGGTGAACCTCCTTTTCATTTTGAATTTTCAAAGGGGAAGTGACAATGATAGCGTATGCAAAGTTAATTGATTTCTAACTGTGGGGTATTTTCTAAATGGATTTCAAGTTTTAGATGTCACTGTCACCTTGTCGAATACCCTACTATGCCTTTAAAAACGTGTTTTACATGAATGTGTGTTTTATCTGCGCATGCGCAATTTAGCCCATGGTCAGTGAACATGTTTGATGGTTGACTGGCCTTGACACTATAAACTACAACAAAAACGCTTATCAAAGGAAATAGTGCATGAACAAGGAAATCTCCATCGAATCGTGACCCACAATTCCTAGCACTCTCGCTAGACGATCAGACAATTCTTCGACCCTTTTATATGTGAAGGAGAAATATTGAACAGAACTCTGCATACATGTATAGCTCATCATCATATATTTTGCGAATAATTATTTCCACATTGTTCTTGAAGTTTCATAGCATTTAGGAGCCAGTCTTTTTATTTCTTGGTTGCTCGCTGTCTGTCACCGTTGCCCTTGGGCGAAGCCCTTCCAGGGGACGTAAGAGGGGCCATGTTGCCAATGACTTGGGGTTAGGCGTCGGTTTTTGCCGGATACACTGGTTTCCTCCATGGCGTACTAGAGATACATGACTAGGGTAGTGGTAACATCATATAGATGTCTCTATCTAGTACTGGTCTAATCGCTCATCAATTTACTTGGAGTTTGACGTAAATAACTTAAGTATACCACTACATTTAAAGAATTGCCTTTAAGTATCCACAAGCAGTGGTGCTCAGCTCATATTACCCAGACCATGATTGTGGGTAGGACATCATTTCGTCTACACCATACTCGTGTATGTAATCCGCCGTGATTGACATTGCCGGAACAGCTAGTGGTGGAGATAATTAAAAGCCGTTGTGTCAGGAGAAAAAGGTCACACATCATCATTACTGTCAATGGCACTTGTACAGTGTCAGAGATCATGTTGTTATATACAATCTCAAAACAGGGATTTATATATATATATATATATATATATATATATATATATATATATATATATATATATATATATATATATATATATATATATATATATATATATATATATATATATATATATATATTTATATATATATATATATATATATATATATATATATATATATATTTATATATATATATATATATATATATATATATATATATATATATATATATAATATATATATATATATATATATATATATATATATATATATAATATATATACTGCCAATGGCACTTGTACAGTGTCAGAGATCATGTTGTTATATACAATCTCAAAACAGGGATTTATATATATATATATATATATATATATATATATATATATATATATATATATATATATATATATATATATATATATATATATATATGTGTGTGTGTTTGTGTGTGTGTACGTATATATAGTATATATATATATATATATATATATAGAGAGAGAGAGAGAGAGAGAGAGAGAGAGAGAGAGAGAGAGTTCCCCATCCCCTGTAGTTTACCTCGTTACATCGTTTCCACTTTAAATACTAATAAGTGAGTGAGATGATAGAAAATCGAATTGAATTTTTTTTCCATTTTTGGAAATGACACATATCTTTTCAAACTAGCTTTTTGATGATCAAACGACCTCGATGATACTTGGTTCTGGGTCAACCACATGATTAATTCTAATCAATCCTAGGATAAACGACTACGTGGGCAAATTCCTAAAATGTGATTATGGTCTTTAAATCATATCTGACTTCTACCTTTCCTTGTTCTGTACGTTTAGAAGTCGATTTCAAGGCCAGATTTTTAGATCGATTCAGATGTAAATAGGTCAAAGCAATCTTCAACCCTTATTCATAGTTTTCCAAGTGTTCTAAGTGTGCTGAGGCTTCATGGCTGTCCCACTCGTTTCTACCTATATAATTATCGTTTTCATCTTCCTACCTATGTAATTATCGTTTCCTTTCAGTTTGCAAGTAGTATCTTATGACCATAGTGCACGCACAATTCCTACTGATTCGCATTGCACGCAATATCTGTACTCTGATTGCATTCATCTATTCAATGCTTGATATGCAGGCTAATCATGTTCCTTCTTTCCCGTTGTCTGCGTGTAAGGAAACATAGATTAGTGATTGAAGGATAAGCGATTGAAGGCGTCGTAAAATCCGATTCTTTCCTTCCTTCATTATATGGGCATGACTATATCGCCAGAGTTTCACCAGTAAAAATTATGAAAAAGAAGGTAATCTCTGTTAACCCCTATGCTGCTGCTGGAATACATTCTATGGGCATGTTTTATCAGTCATTATAGGTGATACTTCTACCGTCAAGAACAATAAGTATTTGATGCGATAATGGTTACGAAATAGCAAAAGAAATGAAGGTGTGCAGCGAGATGGCCACTTTCAATCGATGTTGATCCACTCCGGCCAAAGAAGAAATTTTGTATACCATTTTCTTATGCATTTTCTACCTGAACTCTAGTCCCTGGCTTTTAACATATCCAGGGGCCTGCTCTGACGGCCGTGTGGTCTAAGGCGCGCCACTGACTGTACGCTGTCTCTCACCACTGTCTGGTTTCGAATCCCGGTCTGGGCATGTGAGAAAGTTGCCAGTGACTTGGGGTTAGGCAGTGGTTTTCGCCGGGTACTCCGGTTTCCTCCACTACTTACAACTGGCTAGTCACGAATTAGCCACTATTGGCATAAGTGTGACGAAAAACAAAATTCAAATTTAAAATTTAAATTTAACATATCCAAAAATCCATAAATCTATAGACTAACAAAATGAAAACTAAAAAATAAAACTTGCGTCCATCCCTAAACGCAACAGTCACAAAATCTTGCAGTCAAATATTTCTCAGAATTTTGCTTTGATACATTTTCTTATGTAGCAGAGCATATGTATAATCCGGACGTGAATGGGTCAAAATGGAAATTGTCTCTTTTCAAACATACCTTCACTTTCCTTAGCTTTCGCTTTTGTTGCCAGACGTCTGGCCTGTCCTTTTCCACGTGTCTGCCATGACGTATCACTTGACATTGTTCTCACTGCATATTGATTGGCTAGTCTTGATGACGTCACTAGTCTCGATGACGTCACTGGTTTCAGGGCACATGCAGCGTGACGTGTAAACCGAAGGTACCGGAGCATGGACGCCATGTTTCCTTAGGAAGCTGCAATTAAAACAAGTACGGTAGTTGATGCAAAGCATCAATAGTCAAAAGGCGGGGCCAAGTTATTTATGAACGTGTGAGGGAACCGGATGTATAAAGAACATTAACATTATAGAGGAAAATAATTTATAATGACTAGATTTGTATCATTTTTGTAGAAATGAAACAAATATCGGAATTCTAGTCGCAAGCTGGAGACTTCGAAATCTCTTGGGTGCGCAGCTACTTGGGGAACGCATCAGTTTGGTTACGAACCAGTTTGGTTACAAAGTCTCCTGATTTCATTCTATACACATAGTATTTTTTTTCTTTAATAATTTTCCTTCCTATACTGAAAAAATATACTTTATGTCCGCCTAAAATATTTTAAATATTTTTTCTATTTTCAGCTGAGACAAAACTGCAGACGGTCCCCTTCTTCTTCCAATACATGTCAACGTCAACTTGCTGACGGCTCTGACATGGAATAGGGGTTTCGCGCAGCGTTAAAAAACTGTACAGATAAAAGATAATTCTAAGAATTAACTAGGCTACTCTAGGCAGGGGTGCGACACCCTGACACTGGTACAGCAGTGGAGTATTATTATTTGAAAACTTCATGCTAAATTAAAATAAGGAAGGCACGATTTTCCGCGGGAAAGGTAATGTACCGGGCCAACATTTATATTATAACCAATCAGAATAGAGAATAATATTCAGTCGGGCCTCAGTATTTCCAACATGGCCGTCTGGACTATGAACATCTCAAACCAGCTTCCCAGATAGGCGTGGCCTGAGGGCCCCGCCAATAAAGGATATCTTATAATCTTACGAGAAAGAGCGTTTTACAAAATGTTGTCAAAAGATGTCAAAAGCACAACAGATGCCTTCAACGGTCGTTTGGATGTGTTAAGATAATTGGAAACATAACATTCCAATGGCAATAGTCCATTAACCCTTTTGCTGCTGATGGCTTATTTGGTCAATACGACTGAAACCCTGGCACATGGGTTAACAGTACTAAATACATATGACAGTACTCCACAAGAGCTTTCAAATGAATACCGGTATGACAGGGTTTAGATGATATTCATAAAATGTTTGCCTTCTTGTGCATTGGGCGAACGTAGCCCCAGCATGAACTGATATTGGGGTATCCCTAAAATACCTTTTTTGTGTTTGGTATAATAAGCTGAAATTTTTCAAGACATGGAAATACGCCTGACCAATAAATTTGCTTTTCAGTTATAACTACAATCACGAATGTCGACCACCAGATACGCAACCAGCATATCTCGCTCAACAGCCATGTGACGAATCCCAGCCCATGTATTGACAAGAACCACTCAAGAGATGCGTTATACGTGCGGAACCTCCTCTATAATGTAAACAAATACGAGAATCCTCATTGTTTTTGTCTCCTAGTGACGTCACATTGAGACATGGCTAGGTGTGTCCTTGGCTTCACAATGGGACCTATAGTTATTGGTCGGTGGCGACCAATCCATGTTTATTCATTTAAGCTATAATGTAGGAATACGATGGGATCAATGTGAACGCGGGTCATTATTATTATTATTATTATTATTATTATTATTATTATTATTGTGGGGTTAATTTGTAAATATATAGTTCAAGCTACTCTACCACCGACACAAGGCCGTTGTTTACTATATGCTATCTAAGGCCTCCCCCCCCCCAAAAAAAAAAAAACCGTCACAGTCTTATTTATAAGTAAAACCCAGACTTTATTGTATTCAAATAGGTTGTAAGATGCCTGTTTGCCACGAACTTAAAGTTGAAGCAAAGGAAAATGTCGAGAACATGGCAAAAGTTTACTATGTGCGTATAATTTTCCATGACTTTTGAGGTTTAGCTTTGCTGATTCGCTGTTTTTGACAGCTGTTGTTTTTTTATTGTGTCCATTCATTCAGGCTAATCCGTTATAACATTGAGCGTGATGCCATTATCAATGCATTGCATAAACAACATAGAAGTATATAAACTACATTGAAATATCAGCAAAGATGATAATAAAGTGTTCATTAATAATCCACAATTATAGCATACAGAATCATGCAGACATATTTTTATCGGTTTGCAATCTATAATTACAAAGATCATCATTTTGTTTGTGTGTTTGTCTAATGGAAATTTGGTCAGTAAATTTTCTTTAATAATCCGATTATAAAGATTGCGTCTGATATGCGCTACTGGAGCAGTGCTAGCTAGTAGCAGTATACAAATACATGCATAGCGGCAAGTCTACTTGCCTACAAGAAACACTAGAATAATAACATGTGTTAACCCTATCCAGGCATCACGCTGTTTAGCCCCAATAACAATAACCTATATAGTGACACAATATGCTGATCAATTTCAACTCAATATTAACTCATTTGCATCTGTAGAACAGTGGTCTGACGAACTCGAATATACCATACGCGTAAAAGTGAAAATTGAATGTGTAAAAAAGTATTTAGGGGATGTACAAAACGATGGGTATAACAAATATCAGTCAACTTTTTCTCGTAAAATCATATGATAAGTAAGTTCTATATGTGAAAGGCCATGTTTATTTTTATCTATTAAAATTGATTTTATTTATTTATTTTTAAAATAATTCTCATGGTGTGAAAGGGTTAAATCATGTTCAACCCGTGGCGTGCATATGGTGGAAAACAGGAAAAGAAATGCTAGTAGTTTTTACTTAGTGGGAGAAATTTAGAAAAAATATATGAAAACAACGTTCTGCATTGGACCATTTAGATCTTTACAATATCATCATTGAGCCATATTCTAATATTCTTCTTTTAAAGAATGTCCTGCCCTGATGGCCGAATGGTCTCAGGTGTTGCCACTGACTGCTCGCTATCTCACTGCCCGGGTTCGAATTGCGGCCTGGGCATGTGTGAAAGTTGGCAATGACTTGAGGTTAGACGAGTGGGGTGTTAGTCGGGTACTCCACTTTCTTCCACCTCTTACAACTTGCTGGTAAAATAGCCTAAATAAAGCTGATAAAGTGACGAAAAATCAAAATCAAATTCCAAATATTCCAAATCTTAGAGTGCTGGGCGCAAATGTGTTATCATCAACACTCTGAGTTGACCTAATTCCAACTTAAAAAAAACTGTGCAGATGGTGCTTCGAACTTGGCATCCTACTCTGCAACTCGCCACCGTAATGGGCCATATATTCTAGTATGCACCCCATCGTAGAAAAGAACATAGACACCCCAACTCCACCCAAGGCTTACTGCGCACCCGGTTTTATATGGTGCAGTAGAGCGGTTATGCACATTCAAGAGCATCAACTGACTACTCTTTTGATTGAGAACGCGTCATGCGTAGAATATTTACATTCGACCGCGACCTGCCTTCTTGCAAACAATTTGCTAACTATTTACTCACCTCCTATGCAGCGATAATATCGGATCGATATATCGGGATATTCCCCGAGAAAATCCGTGTAGTCCTTTTATTGTTATTGTCTTGTAGTGAAGTGTTGAGTAGTCTACACTAATACTAGCCCAAGCTCACTGCTTGCACGCGTCGACCGCTCGTCAGCAGGCCTGACCTCAGGACGGCGGAGTTGTCAGCTGATCAATGTTTTACGAGCCAGTAGTGCCAGTGGCGCTCAGTCGAGCTGTACTCCAACCTACTACCAACTACGCTAGATTAGGCCACTTTTTCTGTCAAACGAAAGATTTTTCTCCCCAAAATCAATTCGAAAGGGAGCTAAAAAAGTTTAAAAAAAAAAAAAAAAAAAATTGAAAACCAGTTATACAAGTTTAACATTAAAGCCGTATTGACTGTTCCCCAGGGCGTTATGACTATTTGCCATATGCTTGAAGGCCTCTGACAAATCCTCAAAACGCCCTGGGGAACGGTCTATAAAGCATTTATTACTGCTCCTAAAAGAAAACTGACCTCTAGGTTTTAAATAATGATTTATTTCATTGAAACAACATTATTACTGGGCAATAACTCAGTTCTGTAGAATAAGAAAACTTAACATTGCCCACAGCCCTCGGGCCGAAGGCAATGTAAACATGACTGAGCGAGCCTGAAGCAATGTTAACTGAAAAGGAAGCAGCATAACATATAACGTGGTCACATGGTACAAATAAAGTATTCTGATTGGAGGAGATAGCTGATTAATAACAATATATATATATATATATTTATATATATATATATATATATATATATATATATATATATATATATATATATATAATATATATATATATATATATATATATATATTGTCAGAAACCCAAGCAAACAAGAGTGAAAGGTGCATTGCGGGCTAGCATCATCAGATAGCATCTCAAAGAAATTCTAAAATGGCTGACAAGGGAAAACCCTTGTAAAAACACAGGTATCTGTTCAAATCAAAATGGCTAGAGAATATTCCGAAAGTAGGAAATAAAATTGTGATACTTTTGCTTACTTTCTATTTGAAATAGAGCAAATAATTACTAGTATTAATGTTATATGTAGATAAATGTAAACCTTACGGTGAAAATTAAATCAAAGAAATTATTTTTCAAGAGGCAAAAACGTCATAATATGCTGAAAATAGATGTATTTGATCTTGAAAGATCACATAATGTAAGTGTTGTTGGTTATGATAATTTCAGTGCTAAAGCTATGTCTGGTCGTTTTGATAACTGTGAATATATCACCCTGCAGCAATTGCGTTCTTCTACATTAAGTTAAAGGTATTCCATTAACATATGCAGGGATATCCAAGTGTCGAAATTGTCGCAACCAGCGTGCCACAGGGGCCTAAAAACGTGCGACAAATCAAACTCTCAAAGCACTGTTTAACAGATTTTTTTCGCACAAAATCATCAATTTATATCAGATATTTCACTTGAATTATTTCTTATGTAAGTTGTACTTAAAAACCAGTGAATCCCATTTAGCAATACTACTGTCTCTCAATTGCTCTTGGTCTTAACTATTGCAATAGGGGGCTAATATAGTAGTGCCACTAAGGAGGCAATATTCATAGTTATCATCGAACGACGGTCACCAAAAGTTGCTGTGCTCCTGGACTTTTTGAATGTGGTCCGGGACTAAAATATTTGGAAACGCCGGCTGTAGAAGGAACTGTTTTTCAAACGTACCCGCGCCCTTTCTTATTTGGGCACACTTTATTGATGTTTAAGATATCTGCTAGTAGCAGTGTAAGAGGGAGTGTTGACGCAAGATTAGACAGTCATACAGATTTCCACTTGCATTAAGAAAAAGCGGTTTTAATGGAAATGACTACAAAAAAGTGTTATATTTAGGTTAGGAAGTATATGATACTCAGGAGTGCAGCTTAATATAGGAGTTTTAGCGTGATCTTGAGGGTTGAAAGTTGTAACTAGTGACTTTAAAAAGTTCTATGTGACCATTTCCTGTCATGTTTGTTTCACTTCACGTACATCAGCTTGAAACCATGGGACTGTGTGCATGCATCGCAAATTCAACCGCCTCTCATTAAAACCAAATAAATTGCAAATTTCAAGTAAGTGGAAGTCATTTTCGGTTTGACTCATGTTTTCTAGGAAAATTGAACAATATTTGCTTCTAACCCTTTATTTCATTTCCATTTTAGCACTCAATTCCATTCCACAGTTGCGTATAAATAACAACTCATAATTGCTTGTTGTATGCCTTTTAGTATAGCAGCAGAGACCCATAGAGTGGCTGATTATAGGAGTAACCACAACCGGCGGTAGGCCAAGCAGCATCATGCATTAAATTAAAGCTAGTAATCTCAGGATGTAGAAACTGCGTAAGGCCGGAATGAAAAGTTGTACACATAGAGAAATTGCACCGTTTCCATGGCAACCTTTTTGAAGATATGAACACACTGAGAAATCACTCTCTAATCAAACTTTCATTTGGTGGCTGTCATTCCTTATTCAGAATTACTTTTGCCAATAAATAAGGTCCTTGTCTAGTGAAATAAAGTAAAATCAAATGTTAAGGTTGTGATTGCACTGAGTGACCCCACATTTAGCGTACATATGCAAAAACGGGTAAAAAGTTAGCATTTTTGAACCTTTGTGTTTTAATAAAAGGCAATAATGAGGTTGTTCAGGCAATCAATAGATATCTATAGAAACACGATACTATCAGCTTTCAATTGATGTATTATTAGACCCCTTGCACATTTTACCTTCTATATCAAAACACATTTTTAGGAGAAGTCTGTGGTTCCTATGCAGTATCTTCCCCAGTCATTTAAGTTTCGGCCTTGAATTTAGAGGAAGCACCAGCTCTAACATTTCTCCTTGAAAGAATGACATATAAATAAGTACCTACTACTAAATGCAAAGATAAATATATCGTATGACTACCTGATATGCAAATGGATTTTGTTCTATTGTGGTATAGGCTAGGTAAATACTTTTCGAAATGTGACCCAATCACGGTTAACAAATGACAAGTGTGGAACTGTAATCAATTAATATTCATGAGCAGCAGCAGCTTCGACTAAACAAATTAGGAAGTCACCCACACTGGCCACAGACATGTCAAGAGAACGAAATTCCGCAAAATATCTAAATAAAACATATTTCTTTCATTAACTATATTCAGAATTATTCAAGTTTTTGATAAAATGATATTTGAACATTTTCATTCAATCAAATAACTGGAAAAAGCAAAAAGTTGGTTGACTACACTAAGCAACTTTATGTGTGTCAATATAGTTACAAATTGCATTATTGCCAAGATCGAGCCAAGCGCAGTCCTTGACTGCGCGATTCTCTCACAACTTCCCCGACCTCTATTCAGGTTGAGATGTGTGAGAAGAATGCTAATCGATAAGGGCTTGTTGGTGGTGTTTGCTGGATACTCTGGCACGCATCACCACGGACTACTAGGCTGGTTACAAGAAGTCCCTGAGCAGCAGAGGAGAGTACTGTATAATGGCTATTGTTTCCGCTAACAATTTATTTTTCATTTTTTGTTGTTTCCGTTTCTAATATTTCCGAAGAGAGGACGCATTCTTTTTTCCATTTGTCCCTGAGCGGCAGAGGAGAGTACTATAGAATGGCTAATTTTTCCGCTAACAATTTTTCATCTTTTGGTGTTTCCGTTTCTAATATTCCCGAAGAGAGGACATATGTTTTTTCCATTTCTAATTTTTCCGTTTTATGTAGATATTTAATTTTAGCATACCAAAGAGTAAATATTGATGGATAAGGACAAGGATTTCTCCATGTTAATAAAGTCCAGACATATACTGTATTTCTTTCCTGTGTTGTTTATTCGAAGAAGTTTATTGAGAAGAATTTTTAAAAATTAATTAAGTATGAGTGATATCACAAACAGCCTGTTTTGTAACCCACTTGATGTCTTCTTTATTAATGTAGTTTCTTCTGGCAAGTGAATGAAAATATGTATATGACGGTACCGCATGCCAGGATTTTAGACATATCTATATAATTAACAATGCCTCGTTGCCCAGGCACCAACTGGTAAAGTTTAAAAAAAAGAAACAGATTGCATAACTTATAAAGTCATCTCATGCCCAATATCTTTACTAACAATTAATACGGAACCTGATGATCTCTCATTGTGTGTTTCAGAATTAATGTGACTTTGACACCACTTTAGTGTGGCAAGGCCACAGATAGATAGGGGTGCCCACCAGACAGGATTCTCTGCTGCAATACATACTAAAGCCTTAATGACTGTTTACCAGGGCTGTATGTGTATTTAATGTGCGCCTGAAGGCATCCTGGCCAGACCGAGGGCCGAAGACCCGAGGTCTGGTCAGGATGCCTGAAGACTTTGAGTCTATATTAGTTCCCTTTTTGTCGCTTATTTCTGAGGTATACCCAACTAGTGTGTATTAATTGTTATTTTTGAGGATACCACTCCTAGATTTTGTATTTTGTAATTTTCATATGTGAACATATGGTCAATAAATATTACATTACATTAGCACATTCTAAAACTTGATGTGTTTGTTTCACTTCACATACATCAGCTTGAAACCATGGGCCTGTGTACATGCATCGCAAATTCAACCGCCTCTCATTAAAACCAAATAAATTGAAATTTCAAGTAAGTGGAAGTCATTTTCGGTTTGACTCATGTTTTCTAGGAAAATTTAACAATATTTGCTTCTAACCCTTTATTTCATTTCCATTTTAGCACTCAATTCTATTCGACAGTTGCGTATAAATAACAACACATGATTGCTTGTTGTATGCCTTTTAGTGTAGCAGCAGAGACCCACAGAGTGGCTTATTATAGGAGTAACCACAACCGGCGGTAGGCCAAGCAGCATCACACATTAAATTAAAGCTAATAATCTCAGGATGTAGAAACTGTGTAAGGCCGGAATGAAAAGTTGTACACATAGAGAAATTGCACCGTTTCCATGGCAACCTTTTTGAAGATATGAACACACTGAAAAATCACTCTTTAATCAAACTTTCATTTGGTGGCTGTCATTCCTTATTCAAAATTACTTTTGCCAAAAAATAAGGTCCTTGTCTACTGAAATAAAGTAAAATCAAATGTTAAGGTTGTGATTGCACTGAGCGACCCCACATTTAGCGTACATATGCAAAAATGGGTAAAAAGTTAGTATTTTTGAACCTTTGTGTTTTAATAAAAGACAATAATGAGGTTGTTCAGGCAATCAATATTTATCTTTAGAAACACGATACTATCAGCTTTCAATTGATGTATTATTAGACCCCTTGCACATTTTCCCCTCTATATCAAAACACATTCAGTTTAAGGAGAAGTCTGTGGTTCCCGTGCAGTATCTTCCCCAGTCATTTAAGTTTCGGACTTGAATTTAGAGCAAGCACCAGCTCTAACATTTCCCCCTGACAGTATGACATATAAACAAGTACCCACTACTCAATGCAAAGAGTAAAATATCATAAGACTTCCGATGTGCAAATGGATATTTTCTATTGTGGTATAGGCTAAGTAAATACTTTTTGAAATGTTACCCAATAACGGTTGACAAATGACAAGTGCGGAACAATAGTCAATTAATATTCATGAGCAGCAGCAGCAGCTTCGACTAAACAAATTAGGAAGTCCCCCACACTGGCCACATAGTCCGTGAGCTGATGGGCGAAACCCTCCCCCCCCCCCCACCCCCCCCCCCCCCCCCCCTGGGGAATTTCGGAGACCTATATTTCCAAAAACCTTATACCCTCAGCTGTTCAGATCAGCTTGTCTGCACATATATTGCGGGTACATTTGCCCTGGATGGCCAATTGAAGGTCGGTACCTCCCTGATTTTATGGGTGGGGGGTGACATTTTAGGGGTGGGGGGTGGTATGGACACTTGCAATTCTCTGGGATACTCCAAATTTGCTATGCTGGTCAAGTGATCAACAGGTACAATTACCAAATACCTTTCAGAAGCACCGTATTCCTATCCTTGGAAAAAATCTCAAAAAACGTCTCAAAAAATGCCGTTTTTTTGCAGTTTTTTTTAAAGTTTTCACAAACTTTAAGTTTTTAGTAGTCAAATGAGTACAAAACCACCCAATATTATATACCTAAATTACAAGCAACCTCTTATCTGCTTAATAAAACAAAAATGAGCTCCATTGGTTGTTCGAGCGTGATTTTATGGGACTTTCATTTCCCCTACCCCTATGTTCAAAAAATAACCGAAAAATAGCTTAAAATGCGGAATTTTTTTTTTTTAAATCATAAATGTTCATTTAACACATATTTGGTACTAGAAATAGTTCAAACATGACAAAGACTGATTGGGCTGAAAAAAATGGATTGCCCAGTTGCCCGGGACAACCAAATTTTACCAAAATTTGGTAAAAATCCAGTTTTAGGCTAGAAATCACAGTTCAAGTAATAATACGACTGCTGAAAAGGTATTTAAAGCTAGCATGTGACACTGCAGGTGTTCTACAATTGAAATTAGTCATAGCTGGATAAATATCAATTGTTATATTTCAGTTCACCCCTATTCAGAAGATAATCTAGAAGGCCAAAGGTCCCAAAATGTAGTTTTATTACAATAAATGTAGTAAGTCAATGCCAGTGTGTGATTTTAACACGGTCAGAAGATCAGGATAGACTGCTGTTGGTGCTGAACCTGCATGGGCTTATCAAATGGATAGCCCAGTTGCCTGGGACTACTGAATTTTACCAAAAATTGCTTTAAATCAAAATTTTAGTTTCAGAAGTCAAGTGATTTTGAGAAAGTGACCCAATGTGCTGTATCAAACCTCTTTTGTGACATGATGCTGTTTTCCTGTTGCTTGCATACTTATTGCTTAGTGTTTTTGACCATTCGACATATGAGAGGGAGCCCCATTCATTATCAGAAGGAAAGCATAGGACATTTTTGTGCCACATAGGACAGTGTTTCGCGCCATAAATCGTAACTGAAACTCGCAAAGACCATCACACAGTGTTGACAGGCAACATTCAAACCATACTACCTGATTATCAAACACACTCAATAGTTTCTCCAATATGCCTGAATGGGCGCAACAATGGACACCTGTATCCCCCCCTGCCCCACACATACTAGCTATTTGTGGTGAAAATACAGCCTTTAGGTTGGCATGGAGCATTCAAACTACATTGTCTGAATATCAAGCTGTATCAAAAGTTGAACTCAGCGCAATCCTCCCAAGAAGCATAACGATGGGTACCTGTGTCCTATCCGTTTATGTTTTCCTTAACACTAAGAGGTTTGGTACCCATATATAATCTAACCTAATACCATCTTTCCTTAAAGATGTACACATACCTCATTCGAACCATTATTTATATCCCCATTCAGCTGGGTACTTTTATTTTATCCTAGCCATTGACCGGAGCTCTCAAAAGTAAGTATCATTACCTCATCCCTGCCATACCTACTCTTACGGGTTTCAGGCACTTAACTTTTTGAGTTTGAGGGCAGAAGGTAGGATTTACACAAGTACAACCCCTTTTGTTGTATAGCTATGAGATACATAGTGTGATGGTATGACATATAATTATCTATCCTGTAAGGATTGGGGTAATAGTTGGTATGGGAATCAAGTATGTAATATATAAAGATTCAGGGTAATAGACACATTGTTGACAGGAAGATTTACACCATAGTACCTGATTATCAAATACTCACAATATTTATTCCAATATGCCTGAATGGGCACAGCAATGGACACCTATATCCACCCCCTCCCATACTAGCTATTTGTGGTAAACAAACAGCTAGTAGCTAGTTGGCAGCAAGCTTTCAAACACTGTACCTGATTATTAACCACTCTCAATAGATTCCCCAACTTCTCAAGAGGCACAAAGATGGATTCCTATATCCTATCCCTTCTCCTCTGTTTGTATCAACATTAAGCAATTGGGTACCTATTTCCATCCCATCTACTTTACTCATCTCCTATCAGCTGAGTACATATATCTCATCCAAACCATTGTCCTGATCCATATCCAGCTTGGTATCTGTATCATCCTAGCAATTGACCAGATTCCTACTAGGTTAGATGGTTAGAAGCGATACCTCATCTAAGCAATTACCCTTAAAATGTACAGGCTGGGTACATGTATCTTATCCTATTACCCTGAACTCCTATAGGCTGGCTATCTATATCTCATGCCACCAATTACCCTGGTACCTATGATGTTTAAACCTGTACCGCATCCTAACTATTGCCCAAAACCTTAATAGACTGGGTACTTAGATGCCATCTCATCCATTAACTCTAAAACCATAGATTGGGTATCTATATCCTTACCCATTTCTATACTCACCAATTACCCTGAATCCTAATAAGATAATCAGATGCCTGTACCTCTTACATCTATTAATGCTTGGTACTTATATCCCCAACCCTGTAATTATCCCAATTCCTTTACGCTTATATAAGAGTATCTCATACCAGCTTTAACTGCTAACTGCTATCAGCCTCAAGAGTTTGGGTACCTCCATCCCACCTTATACCAGATGTAATTATATGTTAACCTTCAGTGTGTCACACACTGTGTGTGTGTGGGGGGGGGGGGGGGTACCTATGTGCAATTCTGGTTATTATCCTAAGTCCTAAAATGTAAGATATGTGTTCCCTTACCAGCTATGTACCTCATCAATCTATTACCCTAAAAATCTTTACATATTACATACTTGATATCCATACCAGCTATTACCCTCAAGCCTTTCAGGTCCTGTAGGATAGGTTATTATATCTCGTATCATCATACTAATAGCTAGGTAACTGTATCTCATATGTATCTCATAGCTAAAGTAGCTCATTTAGGACATATGACCCTTGCTACTTGTAACCCTATACAACAATAGACTTTGTACTTGTATACCATCCTACCTTCTACCCTCAAACTAATAAGGTTTGGGACCTAAAACCCATACCAGCAGGTATAGCAGGGATGAGGTAATGATATTTACTTTTAAGGGTTCCGGTCAATGGCTAGGATAAGAAAAAGGTACCCAGCTGCTTAGGGATTTGGTATTAGGTTGGATTATACGGGTACCAAACCTCTTAGGGTTAAGGAAAACAGAAAAGGGATAGGATACAGGTACTCATTGTTATGCTTCTTGGGAGGATTGCACTGAGTTCAACTTTTGATACAGCTTGATATTCAGACAATATAGTTTGAATGTTTCATGCCAACCTAAAGGCTGTATGTTCACCACAAATAGCTAGTATGTGCGTGTGTGTGTGTTGGGGGGGGGGGGGGGGATACAGGTGTCCATTGTTGCGTCCATTCAGGCATATTGGAGGAACTATTGAGTGTGTTTGATAATCAGGTAGTATGGTTTGAATGTTGCCTGTCAATACTGTGTGATGGTCTTTGTGAGTTTCAGTTACGATTTATGGCGCGAAACACTGTCCTATGCTTTCCTTCTGATAATGAATGGGGCTCCCTCTCATATGTCGAATGGTCAAAATCATTAAGCAAGAGGTATGCAAGCAACAGGAAAACAGCATCATGTCACAAAAGAGGTTTGATACAGCACATTTGGTCACTTTCTCAAAATCACTTGACTTCTGAAACTAAAATTTCGATTTAAAGCAATTTTTGGTAAAATTCAGTAGTCCCAGGCAACTGGGCTATCAATTTGATAAGCCCATGCAGGTTCAGCACCAACAGCAGTCTATCCTGATCTTCTGACCGTGTTAAAATCACACACTGGCATTGACTTACTACATTTATTTTAGTAAAACTACATTTTGGGACCTTTGGCCTTCTAGATTATCTTCTGAATAGGGGTGAACTGAAATAAAACAATTGATATGTATCCAGCTATGACTAATTTCAATTGTAGAACACCTGCAGTGTCACATGCTAGCTTTAAATACCTTTTCAGTAGTCGTATTGTTACTTGAACTGTGATTTCTAGCCGAAAACTGGATTTTTACCAAATTTTGGTAAAATTTGGTTGTCCCGGGCAACTGGGCAATCCATTTTTTTCAGCCCAATCAGTCTTTGTCATGTTTGAACTATTTCTAGTACCAAATATGTGTTAAATGAACATTTAAGATTTTTAAAAATATTTTTCCGCATTTTAAGCTATTTTTCGGTTATTTTTTGAACATAGGGGTAGGGGAAATGAAAGTCCCATAAAATCATGCTCGAACCACCAATGGAGCTCATTTTTGTTTTATTAAGCGGATAAGAGGTTGCATGTAATTTAGGTATTAATATTGGGTGGTTTTGTACTCATTTGACCACTAAAAACTTAAAGTTTGTGAAAACTTAAAAAAAAACTGCAAAAAAACGGCATTTTTTGAGACGTTTTTTGAATTGTTTTTCCAAGGATAGGAATACGGTGCTTCTGAAAGGTATTTGGTAATTGTACCTGTTGATCTCTTGACCAGCATAGCAAATTTGGAGTATCCCAGAGAATTGCAAGTGTCCCTACCACCCCCACCCCTAAAATGTCACCCCTACCCCTAAAATCAGGGAGGTACCGACCTTCAATTGGCCCTCCAGGGCAAATGTACCCGCGATATAAGTGCAGACAAGCTGATCTGAACAGCTGAGGGTATAAGGTTTTTGGAAATATAGGTCTCCGAAATTCCCCAGGGGGGGGAGGGTTTCGCCCATCAGCTCACGGACTATTACTAGTCATCTTTCTCCCAATCCTGAACTTTTGGCTTAAACTATGAAAGGTTAGGAGAAGAGAGATAGGGGTTTAACCCTCATGCTGGTGGTGGCTAATTTTGCCAATACAAAACCATGCAAAAAATACTTTAATAAAACTGAAACCCTGGCACATGGGTATATAACTCATCTGCAAGCTTTCCAATGAATACTGACATGACAGGTTTTAG
>OZ012691.1:36022173-36034673 GCA_963942565.1 Maea johnstoni
TTCATGTAAATGGTTCAAATAGGCACATATTCTGGAGGAGTTTGTATTAGAATTCCCTGAAATGCCTTTCTTGTGTTTGGTATAACGCTATTCATATATAAGTGTTCATAGCAATTGTAGACGAATACTCCAAGAAGAGGTGATATTGGTTTCTCCCTAAAATGCCTTTCTTATGTTTGGTATAATGCTGTACATATACAAATACAAATAATTCTAGAATAACTGACATTGGGATCTCCCTAAAATCAGAAGGGTAATGCATGCGCATGAATGGGTCAATCTCAAATATAAACACATAATCCTAGAAGAAATGATAGTGGTATACCCCTAAAATGCCTTTCTTGTGTTTTGCATAAAGCATCATGTAAATGGTTCATCTCAATTGTAGGCACATATTCTGGAAGAGTTTGTATTATAATTCCCTAAAATGCCTTTCTTGTGTTTGGTATAACGCTATTCATATGTAAGTGTTCATAGCAATTGTAGACGAATACTCCTAGAAGAGGTGATATTGGTTTCTCCCTAAAATGCCTTTCTTATTTTGGGTATAATGCTGTACATATACAAATACAAATAATTCTAGAATAACTGACATTGGGATCTCCCTAAAATCACTCTCGTGTGTTTGTTATAATGCTGTTCATATGTAGGTGTTCGTATAAATAATTCTAGAATAACTGACATTGGGATCTCCCTAAAATCACTCTCGTGTGTTTGTTACAATGCTGTTCATATGTAGTTGTTCGTATAAATAATTCTAGAATAACTGACATTGGGATCTCCCTAAAAATCACTCTCTTGTGTTTGTTATAATGCTGTTCATATGTAGGTGTTCGTATCAATTGTACACAAATAATCTTAGAAGAACTGATATTGGTATCTCCCAAAAATGCCTTTCTTGTGATTTGCATAAAGCTGTTCATGTAAAAGGTTCATCTCAATTGTAGACACATATTCTGGAAGAACTGGTATTGTTATCTCCCTAACATGCCTTTCTTGTGTTATGCATAAAGCTATTTATATCAATGGTTCATATCAATTGTACACAAACAATTCTAGAACTAGAAGAACTGCTATTGGGATCTCCCTAAAATACCTTTTTTGTGTTTGGTATAATAAGCTGCAATTTTTCGAGACATGGAAATACGCCTGACCAATACATTTGCTTTTCAGTTATAACTAAAATCACGAATGTCGACCACCAGATACGCAACCAGCAGATCTCGCTCAACAGCCATGTGACGAATCCCAGCCCATGTATTGACAAGAACCACTCAAGAGATGCGTTCTACGTGCGCAACCTCCTCTATAATGTAAACAAATACGAGAATCCTCATTGTTTTTGTCTCCTAGTGACGTCACATTGAGACATGGTTAGGTGTGTCCTTGGCTTCATAATTGGGCATATAGTTATTGGTCGGTAGCGACCAATCCATGTTTATTCATTTAAGCTACAATGTAGGAATACGATGGGATCAAGGTGAACGCGGCTCATTATTAAGGTGGCTTGTGGGGTTAATTTGTAAATATATAGTTCAAGTTACTCTAGCACCGGCACAAGGCCGTTGTTTACTATATGATATCTAAGGCCTTCCCCCCCCCCCCCCCCAAAAAAAAAAACAAAAAAAACTAACAGTCACAGTCTTGTTTATAATTAAAACCCAGACTTTATTGTATTCAAATAGGTTGTAAAATGTCTGTTTGCCACGAACTTAAAGTTGAAGCGAAGGAAAATGTCGAGAACATGGCAAAAGTTTACTATGTGCGCATAATTATCCATGACTTTTGAGGTTTAGCTTTGCTGAAACTTTTAAATTGTGTGAGAGAGAGAGAGAGAGAGAGAGAGAGAGAGAGAGAGATGTATGAAATGAGAGCAGTGCTAGCTTTTTTTTTGATTCGCTGTTTTTGACAGCTGTTTTTTTATTGTGTCCATTCATTCAGGCTAATCCATTATAACATTGAGCGTGATGCCATAATCAATGCATTGCATAAACAACATAGAAGTATATAAACTACAATGAAATATCAGCAAAGATGATAATAAAGTGTTCACTAATAATCCACAATTATAGCATACAGAATCAAGCAGACATATTTTTTATCGGTTTGCAATCTATAATTACAAAGATCATCATTTTGTTTGTGTGTTTGTCTAATGGAAATTTGGTCAGTAAATTTTCTTTAATCATCCGATTATAAAGATTGCGTCTGATATGCGCTACTGGAGCAGTGCTAGCTAGTAGCAGTATAAAAATACATGAATAGCGGCAAGTCTACTTGCCTACAAGAAACACTAGAATGATAACATATGTGTTAACCATATTCAGGCATAACGCTGTTTAGCTCCAATAACAATAACCTATATAGTGACACAATATGCTGATCAATATTAACTCATTTGCATCTGTAGAACAGTGGTCTGACGGACTCGAATATACCATACGCGTAAAATTGAAAATTGAATGTGTAAAAAAGTATTTAGGGGATGTACAAAACGATGGGTATAACAATTATCAGTCATCTTTTTCTCGTAAATTCATATGATAAGTAAGTTCTATATGTGAAAGGCCATGTTTATCTTTATCTTTTAAAATAAATTTTATTCATTTATTCTTAAAATAATTCGCATGATGTGAAAAGGTTAAATCATGTTCAAACCGTGGCGTGCATATGGTGGAAAACAGGAAAGGAAATGCAAGTAGTTTTTACTCAGTGGGAGAAATTTAGAAAAATATATAAAAACAACTTTCTTCATTGGACCATTTGGATCTTTACAATATCATCATTGAGCCATATTCTAATATTCTTCTTTTATTTTCAAAGATATGTCCTAATATCATAGAGTATGGCCTGCCCTGATGGCCGAATGGTCTTAGGTGTTGCCACTGACTGCTCGCCGTCTCACAGCCCAGGTTCGAATCGCGGTCTGGGCATGTGTGAAAGTTGGCAATGACTTGAGGTTGGACGAGTGGGGTGTTTGTCGGGTACTCCGATTTCCTCCACCTTTACAACTTGCTGGTAAAATAGCTTAAATAAAGCCGATAAAGTGACGAAAAATCGAAATTAAATTCCAAATATTCCAAATCTTAGAGTGCGCGGCGCAAATGTGTTATTATCAACACTCTGAGTTGACCTAATTCCAACTTTAAAAAAAACTGTGCAGATGGTGTTTCGAACTTGGCATCCTACTCTGCAACTCTGGGCCATATATTCTAGTATGCACCACATCGTTGTAGAAAAGAACATAGACACCCCAACTCCACCCAAGGCTTACTGCGCACCCGGTTTTATAGGGTGCAGCAGAGCGGTATGCACATTCAAGAGCATCAACTGACTACTCGTTTGATTGAGAACGCGTCATGCGTAGAATATTTACATTCGACCGCGACCTGCCTTCTTGCAAACAATTTGCTAACTATTTACTCACCTCCTATGCAACGATAATATCGGATCGATATATCGGGATATTCCCCGAAAAAAATCCGTGTACCCCTTTTCTTGTTATTGTCTTGTAGTGTAGTGTTGAGTAGTCTACACTAATACTAACCCAAGCTACCTTCCTGCACGCGTCGACCGCTCGTCAGCAGGCCTGACCTCATATCTTGAGGGCGACGTAGTTGTCAGCTGATCAATGTTTTACGAGCCTGTAGTGCCAGTGGCGCTCATTCGAGCTGTACTCCAACCTACTACAAACTACGCTAGATTAGGCCACTTTTTCTGTCAAATGAAAGATTTTTCTCCCCAAAATCAATTCGAAAGGGAGCTAAAAAAATTTAAAAAGAAAAGAAATTGAAAATCAGTAATACAAGATAAACATAAAAGCCGTATTGACTGTTCCCCAGGGCGTTATGAGGATTTGCCATATGCTTAAAGGCCTCTCACAAATCCTCAAAACGCCCTGGGGAACGGTCTATAAGGCATTTATTATTGGTCCTAAAATAAAACTGACCTCTAGGTTTTAAACAATCATTCATTTCATTGAAACAATATTATAACTGGGCAATAGCTCAGTTCTGTAGAATAACAAAACTCAACATTGCCCACAGCCCTAGGGCCGAAGGCAATGTAAACATGACTGAGCGAGCCTGAGGCAAATTGTTAACTGAAAAGGAAGCACCATGAACATATAACATGTGATCAAATGGTACAAATGAAGCATTCTCATTGGAGGAGAAAGCTGAAGCAATAATAAAAGAAAACTTTTGTCAGAAACCCATGAAAACATTCTGGAAGGTATGAATACAGGTTTTCTGTATAGGATTGAATGGTTTGCACCAGGAATCTAATCTATTTATTTATTATGAAACATGTACAAATATAGCTTTCAATGAATAGCTTTTCAACTTTCCTTAACATTTTTTTCAATGAGGGGCCCAAAATCAACTAGGGATTTATCCTAAGACAGAAACTAGGTGAACGTGTCAGTGATGCACACACAAATGTATAATAATAGCACTCGCGAACTTTGCCTGTTCTACAGTATATATATATATATATATATATATATATATATATATATATATATATATATATATATATATATATATATATATATATATATATATATATATATATATATATATATATATGGTCTTTTTGATAACTGTGAATATATCACCCTGCAGCACTTGCGATCTTCTACATTAAGTTAAAGGTACTCCATTGACATATGCAGGGATATCCAAGAGTCGCATTGTCGCACCAGCGTGCCACAGCTGCAGGGGCCTCAAAACGTGCGACAAATCAAACCATTAAAGCACTATATAATTGGAAAATTTTTCGCAAAAAATCACCAATTGATATAAGCTATTTCACTTGAAATATTTTTAATATGTTGTATTTAAAAACCGGTGAATCCCATTTAGCAATACTGTCCCTCAATTGGTCTTGGTCTTAACTATTGCAATAATAAAGCCTTAATGACTGTTCACCAGGGCAGTATGTGTATTTAATGTTTTTAGTTATTAAGGTTTTTATTATTGCTTCCCTTCATAAAACGTTTCTTGTGGTCTAATCATTAAACAATAAATGTGAAATGGTCAAATCGACCTAGTTAGCTCTGGAGGGCATTATGAGGTGACATTTAATGCCCTGCGTCACAGGGCATTATGGGGATTTAATGACCGGTCACATGGTACAAATCCTGATTGCTGATTGGAAAATCCAGAGCCAGCAATAATAAGGGCTAATAAAGTAGTGCCACCAGGTGACAATATTCGTAGTTATCATTGATAACCAAAAGTTACTGTGCTGTGCTCCTATAGCGATTTCCTAAGCAACTATGAATGATTTCTGCATTTAGGACTAACGTGCAAAGTCCCTTCTATCACTACCATCTTAGCACTCTCCACACAGAGATACGCTACGCATTATATCGCTGTGGCGCAGATTGCCATATTAGATGAAGATTTTTTACTTGACCGTCCATAACCCATTTACATCTAGAGTGCATACATAGTCTGCCAGTTTCGACCAGTACTCGCCAAAAAGAGAAGTCTTTTGAAGATATCCTAGGAGAGATTGATAAGCCAAACAGGGTCAACAACTCTCAATCCACTTTTTTTTCAAAATGTTGCGATTTAATCGTTTATGTCAGACTTTTGATGTGAGTGGGTTAAATAAAGTGTTCGAAAATAATTTGAATGGGGAAAGTTGAACTCCTAAGGGAGAGCAACAAATTTCGGTAAAATAGTTCTTAAAATATAGCATTGATATAAGAATATGTCTAATACTTGCTGCAGAATTAAATTGGTCAAGAAAGGTCACGTATACTTTATTTTATATGATCAATGAAAAGACAGCTACGATGGTGCAGGTGTTAACGGCAGAAAAAATATTCTGCTGATTTGAGAAAAACTGGGAAAAAATTAACAAAAATTCTCTCGTTTTCCCCAAAAAAACAGCCAGTTTTTTCTGAAATTCACACCTGCAACATCGTAGACAACACCTGAAGGGGCCGTATAGTATACAGGATTTATTATAGGGGACGCTTTTTGCCAATACGAGTTTGTCTTTAAATTAGAATGTTATTTGTGAGTCAACACCGAGATATCGCTATTGGAATTTTTCCGTGAAACTTTTATTCTCAGGAACATGTCATTTGCAACTTATACTGATCAAGAAATGGCGGTCTCGAAAATCCTGTCTGAACTGCTTAGAAGAAAGCCTTTGGGCGTTTGCAATGTGTATTTTTGAATGTGTAACGAAGAACCTTAGTCTGAGTAGACCTCCTTGTCTGATTTTCCTTACCATTCATGGCCAGCAAACCTTCTTTCTATTGACAGGTCTTCAAACAACTATAGTCTGTACATGTCTCACCAAAGCTTGGCTGACCGTTTTTCCTCTTTTTGTTACAATAACTTCGGATATGCCATTCAAACTTGGCAAATCTCTTAGGGGTACTATTTTCTATCTCAACTACGTAAAATGTTGATTTTGGCTCATTTTGTCCCATTGCAAAATTTGGCCATTGCAAACAGTGCAAATGTGCGCGTAATCTCATGGAATATTACTATGGGCACCTATTGATCTAATTCAACATTTTACGGCTTGGGGAAAGGAAGTCGAAACTTAGATAAAGGGCACAGCAATATTGAGAGGTTTGCCAAGCTTGGATAGTAAATATGAACTTCAAGTAATAAATAAGAGGAAAAACGGTCAGCCATGCAAGCTTGGGTCAGACAGTCGAGAAGATTGGTGAATTGCCACAGAAAAAGCACAGACCAGTAAAAAGTTCAAAGATTCCCCTTTCCAGACGTGAAAGGAAAAAAAACAAATCCGAATAACCACGTCAATCAAATAATCCTTTTCTGTCCTAGTATTTTCCGCCGCAAAGTTATTCCTAATGTCCGAGCAGGAGTAACTGAACTGTAAAATCTGGAACATTCTATGGTTGACGGAAGGATTAGAGCTATGAAATGCTACAGTTAAGAGTACATTTCTCATAGAACACTTTCATTCAGTTATGTGTAGTAGAGAAAAAATCAACTTTTATGAGAAAAGGATCTGTTCTGATTTACTATACAAATTACCCAATTTTTTCAAGTTTCATGAATTTAACCGAAACTCATATGATCATGTAGCTGAGGTATTGCTTGTTCATAATTGCTAACATATTCCCCAATCCTCGCCCTGGATATTGCATATGACCACTCTGAAATGACATGTGTCAGCATATTTGCATTGACTCATATTTCAGCTATAACTGTACCCAGTTGATCAAAAACCTATTTTATGGATATACTATCATTACTATGAAGATGTTGGAGGAGATCCAGTAATGACATTTCATAGAAGGCTGTACTTATGGATTTTAATGAAAATCAGAAGTTGAGCCTAAGTGGTAATGGTTTCAAATAGTAACTTTGCCCAGGAAGCACGTTCAAGTCAGGTTGATATGTTATGCATTATTGATAAATATAGATTATTACAATTTCTTCTAATTATTCATTATCTGATTATTAGAATTTCACTCGCTGGGAAAAAGAGTGAATTTTGTGATTTAGTGACCCTTGGTCATTTATATAAAATTCACCACACTAGACAGTTCAAAAGAGCATACGCATCCACACAGGGCACTCACAAAAATGAAACTCAAGTAAGCTCCTGTGGCTTAGGGATTCTTTGTCTCTCAGGTGATCGCAATTGATAGTGTATTGCCCTGCATATGCTCTTTTGAACTGTCTAGTGTGGTGAATTTTATAAAGGTGGCTTTCATGTCATCATTCCTTATTCAAATTACTCTTTGCAATAAATAAGGTCCTTGTCTAGTGAAATAAAGTAAAATCAAATGTTAAAGTTGTGTTTGCACAGAGTGACCACACATTCAGGGTACATATGCCAAAACAGGTAGAAAGTTAGTATTTTTGAACCTTTGTGTTTTAATTAAGGCGATGGTTACTTGATTTATTGGTTCCCGGATTCGCCGATCAAAGGGGAACAGACCCGACGGGAAAATAAATGTAATCCCCCCACTTTATTTTGTGCTCTGCCGCAGAGCCTTAAGTAGGTACACCAAACCAACAATACATTTATCATGGCTGGTAATAAAACTACAAAACTACAAGAATATCAATACCAGAGCAATACCACATTATAATAGCAATGCAATACAGTGTTGTTGAAATGCATCATCTTATTAAAAAAACATTCTTTTATAATTCAAAATTATGGTTTAAGTATGTATTTTAGTAATAGCCAAAAAATCAACTTCATTTTTAATTACCTCCCTCCCGACCCTTTAGAATTAGTCTGGGAAGGATCCGCGAACCAATAAATCAAGTAACCATCGCCTAAAGACAATAAGGAGGTTATTGAGGCAATCAATAGATATCATTAGAAAGTAGACACTATCAGCTTTCATCTGATATATTATTAGACCCCCTCGCACATTTTCCCTTCTATTAAGACTCTATAATAAAACGCATTTTTAGGTGAAGTCTGTGGTTCCTGTGCAGTATCTTCCCCAGTCATTTAAGTTTCGGCCTTTAATTTAGAGGCACCAGCTCTAACATTTCTCCCTGAAAGGGTGACATATAAACAACAACCTACTACTAATTACAAAAGATAAAAATATCATATGACTACCTGATGTGCAAATGGATTTTTTTCTATTGTGGTATAGGCTAAGTAAATACTTTTCGAAATGTGACCCAATCACGGTTAACAAGTGACAAGTGTGGAACTGTATATAGTCAATTAATATTCATGAGCAGCAGCAGCTTCGACTGAACAAGTTAGGAAGTCACCAACACTGACCACAGACGTGTAAAGAGAACGAAATTCTGCAAAAAATCTAAATAGAGAATATTTTATTCCATAGCTATATTCTGAATAATTCAAGTTTTTGATAAAATGATATTTGAACATATTCATTCAATCAAATAACTGGAAAAAGCAAAAAATTGGTCGACTACACTAAGCAACTTAATGTGTGTCAATATAGTTACAAATTGCATTATTGCCAAGATCGAGCCAAGCGCAGTCCTTGACTGCTCGATTCTCTCACAACTTCCCCGACCTCTATTCAGGTTGGGATGTGTGAGAAGAATGCTAATCGATAAGGGCGTGTCGGTGGTGTTTGCTGGATACTCTGGCACGCATCGCCACGGACCACTAGGCCGGTTACAAGAAGTCCCTGAGTGGCAAAGGAGAGTACTGTAGACTGGCTAATTTTTCCTCTAACAATTTTTCATTTTTCGGGGTTTCCCTTTCTAAAATTTCCGAGGAGAGGACATATGTTTTTTACTATTTATATTTTCCATTTTCCATGCAGCCTTAATGGCAGTAGTGTTCCCACCGGGCTCTTTTTTCTAGAGATTGTTGAGGGGGTGAACAGTTTCTTGCTGCCTAGAGAAAACTATGAGAAAGAGGATGGCTACTACAAATATGTACACACAATAAAGCGCAAACAAACATTCACTTTAGAATTATCACCACATTTCAAGACATGGTTTGCCATTCTTGTATAGTGCAGCAAAAATACTTGCAGAATTAACTGTAATATTTGAAAAATGCTGATTTTCATGTCAGTATCTCTCCTATTCTCCTATCAAAGTACTGCAAATTTGAGGCTAATTCCACACTTTTGAACTCCAAACATTTCCCCCCTGCCAAGTTTTTCACTATTTTTTGCAGTAAATCAATGTGCATAGGCGATAATTTGAAAATGTCAAACAATATATTTGGTAAAGCTGTAGAGAACCCTGTCAATGATATGAAGTATGAGGGTGAAAATCCTTGGACAAGCCCTAAGCTGTATGCCTCTCACTGTGGAATACTTTTATTTTACTTCATGTGTATGTTTCAGTAAGGTTTCATTAACCCTTTCCCTTCCTTTAACCTATTTACATATGGAGCCTATACATGGTCTTATATAAATAGCACATTTTTGTATAGTGCAGCAAAAATACTCGCAATATTAACTGTAACATTCGAAAAATGGTAATTTCTATATCAATATCTCTTCTATTCTCCTCTCCAAGTACCGCTCATTTGAGGCTAATTCCACGATTTGGAACCCCCAACATTTTTCCACTGCCTAGTTTTTCCCTTATTTTGCTGTAAATCACTGTTTCTTTTAAGGTATGCATATAACAAAATTCGTTATACTTTTTTAGAGAAGTTTTGTTTATTTTCCTGCATGTCAGTGATGACCATCGTTTTGTACAAAGAATATATCAATACAGACACCTCTGCTTAATACAGATATGTGTAATCCAGATTTTTGGCGTAACCGGAAAGATTAGAAGACCCCGGTCCCTTCCTATACATTTACATGCAAATTTCTATGTTTATTCGGGACATTTCAATCCGGACTTTGGCTAAACCGGACAATTTTCACGGTACACTCTTTACCCTTTATGGTTAAAGAGTGTGCTGTAATCCGAACTGCCGATCAATGAATCTAGCGCACCCTATCCCCTCATTCAGACAGTAAAACATAATCCTCAACCGACAAAAGGAAGAGGACAGATAGGTGAATAGGGAGGGGGGTAAGGGGGGAGGGTCGGGAAAAATGGGGGTGGACAATAGATCATCGATTGGCTGGGATTACCTCTAGATTTTTTAGAATTTACAGGCCTTGCTTTGCAGGCTTGCTAAATTCTACATCGGCTCGTGTTGTACAATAAAACTTAATAAGATTGTCGATGTGCCATGATTCTGTCTTGATTTGTGAAAATGTACAATCCTTGCTGTGCATGTTAAAATCCCACAAGAACATCATTATCATTTTACCCTAGCTCATTTTATCAATTTTATAATAAATCTTTTCGTTTTTTGAATTTAATTTCACCTTTACTTCATAAAAATTGCGTTCCCCACTGTAATCCTATGTTTTTGCGAAATCCGGATTTTGCCTAATTCGGACAGAAATTTAGGGTCCACATCAGTCCGGATTAAGCAGAGTTGCCTGTATATGCATGTTATCATATAGAAGATCAATGGTTTAGGGTTACATTGCCATTTGATATTTGTTTGTAGGGTTTCCAGCATGAAAGCAAATGGTATAGTATACAAGCACAGTAAGGGACAAGATAGTGCAAGTTTTTGATCTTGATGAGTTTTAAAAATTCAAACATGTTTCAAATATTTCTCCAATCTATGAGTTATGGTCAAAGTTCTCGGATTTGTTGTGACAATAAAAACACTCATCAAATATGTTTCAAATATTTCTCTTATCTATGAGTTATAGTCAAATTTTATCAGATTTGTTGTGACAATAAAAAACACTCATCAAACATGTTTCAAATATTTCTCCTATTTATGAGTTATGGTCAAATTTTGTCAGATTTGTTGTGACAATAAAAACACTCATAAAATATGTTTCAAATATTTCTCCAATCTATAAGTTATGGTCAAAGTTGTCAGATTTGTTGTGACAAAAAAAACACTCGTCAAACATGTTTCAAATATTTCTCCAACTGAGGAGTCATGACTAAAGTTCCCGGACCATGTGATAAAATAAACAAACAACATCCTACCCCTGTACACCATTACAGTTAGTTGTCAGACCATGTCATAAAATACACAAACCATATTCTATCCCTGTACAAATCCAGCTTCAACTTGGTACATCTTGGCCATTTCTGGTAGTTGCCAGACCATGTTAACCCTATCAATGCCGAGGCTATTTTTGTTCAAAGCATGAGAATAACAAGGTTTTTGAAAACCATCTGAACACTGTCATATCGTTATTGATTGGATAGCTTTCGCTGAATTTCTCAGATGAGTACCCATCTGCCAGGGTTTCAGTCATTTCTTTAAGGGTTTTTGCAAAATTCTATATTGGCCAAATTAGCCACCACCAGCATATGGTTATGAAATAAACAAACAATATCTTATACCTGTACAAGGTCAGCATCAACTTGGTACATCTTGGCTATTACTGGTAGTTGTCAGACCATGTTAACCCTTTCAATGCTGAGGCTAATTTTGTTCAAAGCAGAAGGTAGCAAAGATTTTTGAACACCATCTAAACCCTGTCATATCAGTATTAACTGGATAGCTCTCGCTGACATTTCTCAGATGAGTACCCATGTGCCAGGGTTTCAGTCATTTGTTTTAGATTTTTTGTATAATTTTGAATTGGCCAAATTAGCCACCAAGCAGTATAAAGGTTATAAACTAAACAAACAATATCCTATCCCAGTATCAAACCAGCATCAACTCGGTACATCTTGGCCGTTACTGGTAGACTCATGAGGGTCCTGTTTTATCCTCTGGGTAAAGCTTGGCCCATATTTTATGTCCCGTTTAAAGTCCTTCTTGAGCTTGAGGAGGAACCGCACCCTGTTCCACAACGCTATACACATAGCTGTCAGCCTGTCATCCATGTTCAGTTCTGACACGGAAAACCGGTATTGACATCTGAAAACACAAAGAGAAACATTGGTTCCATAAATTCTCTTGATCTAAAATTTAGACCACCCTTGGAATTTGGTCCATTATAATTATTTTTCAAAATAATTATTGGGAAATATGGACCACCCTTTACAGGC
>OZ012691.1:36040725-36080725 GCA_963942565.1 Maea johnstoni
GTATATAATATAATATGTATATATAATATATATATATATATATATATATATTATATATATACATATAAATATATATGTATAGTGTATATATATCTATATTATAAGAGAGGAGGCCCAATCCTTTGAAACGCATGATCTCCGTTGCCGCGCCTGTTTGCCTAATTCTGAGTTGGCAGTTTGGTGGACGAGTGTATCTAGATGGTTCTTAGTGTAAATAGATTTCAAAATGATTTACAAAAAAGGTGCTTTTGATGCTGATTTCTCAATCTCGAGCGCAGGCCGGGTTGGGTATGACCACCCGGCGTAATTGGTACTACCGATATCAAACTTCTGCTTCCACAGTGGGGGTTACACTGACACGAACTTTGTTCGTTGTACGGTGGCAGAAGTGCGCTGACTGTAGTAGCGTTAAGCCTACCCGGGTGATTAAATCAAGAGCATGTACAGAACGGGTTGAGGCGCCATGGAGACCCTGGACATTGCCTGCATGGGTGCTTAGGGACAAATCCCATGGGGCAAAACACAAACAAGGGCAGAGTGCTTCGACGGAGATTCGTCGAACAAACCCAGACAGTGCAGCATACTACGGTGGCGCATGAGTAACATGCATATTTGAGCTTAAGAAAAATCTGGACTTTTCTATAGTTCAAAAAATGTTTTTCAGACAACCAGTATATAGGCTACGCGGGCTCAAATAGTAACCATTTGAAAATGATCATTATGAAAAGAACTTGAAAATTGTGACGAAATTTAATGTCTTTATAAACTTAGAACTACCTCAAGCCGTTACCACACTTTTCGGAAATGAAAGGTCCGTTTGAAAAAAGTTCTTAAATACAGCCACTAAAATGTTATAAACCTTTTTATATAGCAACTTCGATAAACATTTATATAAAAATAGATGGATCAAATACAAGTATCTATTCATATATACATATATATATATATATATATATATATATATATATATATATATATATATATATATATATGTATATATATATATATATATATATATATATATTATATATATATATATATATATATAGATATATATATATATATATATGTATACAGAGAGAGAGAGAGAGAGAAAAATGATATATTACGCCCATACTCTAACTTTGAAAATAGTTTTGAGTAGAAATGATTAAGATTATATGTATCAGTGAAATCATAAATGTCCCATCTTTTATTACAGCCGGTTTAATAACCCATGATCTTATTTATGAAATGGTATATCTATATGCCAAGTTTCTTGAATTATTGATACATAGGTTAGGGTTAGGTGGCATTCAATGTGTGGTCTTACGGATATCCGAGTGTGACATATGGTTTTTAACGTAAACAAATGTCAAAAAGTTAAACAAAAATGTGCTCTTGATGATGATTTTTTAGAACTGCATATCTCCCCGGGAGCTCCGTTGAGGAGAACATGTGCACTCTGATCAGGTTGAAACCAAGTTAATAGGCAAGCCACCCCAAAATAGCTGCGAACAATGAGGCCCTAACCACAACACCCACTGGTGTGCCTGCGGTTTTATTTGCGAGGGGGTCGAGCCCGACGCAACGAGAACATAAGGCTTAAGTGGAACAAACAGGACAGGGTTTGAATGACGTCTAGGGCATACAGACGGCAGTTTAACTTTGACTGTTCTCTTCGCCATTGATAAGGAAGAGGAGAATCTTAGGAGAATGAGATAAAAACAGGATATTCGGGGATAGATGGATAACTTGGATTTCATTGAAGATGGTGAAATGATAAGGTGATATTGCCTCAATATATGGTGTGTTTACATGTAATTTAAAACAGTATTTTGTATTAACCATTGCACTTTCTCAGTTTAAAGAAAATGAAAGGTCAGTTTGATATAAACATTTTAAATTGCAGCTGTTAAAAAGTTAAAAAAAAAACTTTTTTATGTAGGTATTTCAATAGAAAATAGCAAACTCGATAGATCGGAAACAAGTATCAATGTGAAATAGATGATACTTTGTAACCATCTCTCAGCCCTTCTGCTGTAAAGACGATGTGTGCCAGTCGGGAGGTGGCACCTGAGACTCAAAATAGCAAGCGCTCAGTGCATGTACTGTAGGACTAAGGAACGTGTGTTCAGGTGTGACGAGGGAGAGACAGAGAGACAGACAGCGATACAGAGAACGAGAGAGAGGGGAGGGAGAGACAGAGAGCGAGACAGAGAACGAGACAGAAGGGAGGGAGAGAGAGATACAAAGAGAGAGCGGGGGAGGGAGAGAGATACAGAGAGAGATACAATGAGAGCGAGAGAGAGAGATACAATGAGAGAGATACAAGCGAGAGTGAGGGGCAGGGAGATCGATACAGGAGAGAGAGATACAACGAGAGAGAGATACGAGCGAGAGAGGGGGGAGAGAGATACAATGAGAGAGACATACAGCGAGAGAGATACGGGGGGGCAGGGAGAGATACAGAGAAAGAGAGAGAGAGAGAGAGAGAGAGAGAGAGAGAGAGAGAGAGAGAGAGAGAGAGAGGGGGGGGGGGGGGGAGAGGGACATTCGGACAGACAGACAGATAGATGTACAAATGACATATGTTACGCCATACTTTCACTTTGAAAATAGTTTTGAGTGGAAATGATTATAATTAGATATATCAGTGATATCATGAACATACACAGCACTATATTCTTATTACAGCCGGTATGATAAACCTTGATCTTATTTGTCGATGGTATATCTGTTTCTTCTTGAATTATTGATACATAGGTTAGGTGACCCTAAATGTGTGGTGTCAGAGATATCTGGGTGCTCTGATATGTATGTCGTTATAAGATATTTCACGGGTACTTTTCTAGTATATATATATATATATATATATATATATATATATATATATATATATATATATATATATATATATATATATATATATATATATATATATACCACAGCTGGTCTGTTGTTAACATACATTATGGACTAACCATATGGAACCACCTTCAAATGCATGCAAAGAAGTGCCGCTCCATACTTGAGGGAACTGTTAGTCAAACAAGCTATTACAAGGACTCTAAAATGAAACACTAAGAACTTATTACAGATAACACTCACTATTCTGAAAAGGTTTGGTGCACAGCATTCTGTGCCTATGCACCACGCCTTTGGAATGAACTCCCTGACCTCACCAAGGCTGCTATTAGTGTGCAAAACTTCAAGAAACACCTGAAAACATTGCTATTTTGAAAGGAGTTATTTGACTATACCATAGCAAATGTCCAATGCCTCTAAAGCGCTATTGAACATTATAGGTGGAGAAAGCGCTATAACAAATATCAATTATCAAATTTATCATTATTATTTTCCTTATTTTAAAGGCTGGATCTCTTCAAGAAATGGTCATCTTTGTGATCCCTTTTGGATAATCACAAAGCAGGATATCTGAAGACCAGAAAACTGTTTGCCATAAAACACCCAAAGAGCTGGATGCTATCATCGTCAGGCCTCAGCCATAAAAGATGTCAACAACATTCTGGCCATAAAATCATCCACAGCGCTGGCAGACCCCCTCTGCGTATACCATCTGATAAGGACTCCTCTGTACTCAGAAATGTTAACCCTTTCCGTCACATATCCTATACTTCCATAATTCTGAAAGCAGTCATTATCTCCATCCCTGTTTCTCCCACCTCACAGGGAAATATCACAAATGCCTGATTATGCCCTCAGAGCGTACCCATGATCACGGTTCTCACACATGTGCTACAGAAAAAAGAAAAGACAAATGAAACCCCTATTCAATGATGCACTCAATGACCCATATCATCTATAAATACTATACAGAAACTAACAATATACAAGTTCCTAGGGCAGTGATACACAACACAGCCGCCACTGTATAATGACACACGATCACTAAGACACGTGATGTACTAATAGATTAACCCATTCACACACAGAGTTTCTCTAGAAAGTATAATCTGCTACTTTCATACTTTTGAAAATAACTTGGGAACAAAGGAAAAGTTCTCAAACTAGTTGAAAGAGAGTTGGGTTTGACTACTGATTAAGATTTCTCCTACAAATATTTTCTAAAAAATGCTTTTGTTAGAAAAATATATCCAAATTTGTCAGGCCTGTTTTGGCTGCTACGAGCATTAATGGGTTAAGATGCACTGGCACAAACCATAACACGCTGGCCACAAGTGTGTTAACAGATTTTATGTTAATTGAACGACCCCTCTACTAATAGATTAACCCATTCACACACAGAGTTTCTCCAGAAAGTATCATCTGCTACTTTCATACTTTTGAAAATAAGTTGGGAACAAAGGAAAAGTTCTCAAAATATTTAAAAGGGACTGAGTTTGACTACTGATTAACATTTCTCCTTCAAAATTTTTCTAAAAGATGCTTTTGTTAGAAAAAATATATCCAAAATTGTCAGGCCTGTTTTAGCTGCTGTGAGCATTAATGGGTTAACATGCACTGGCACATACCATAAGACACCCGGCCACAAGAGTGTTAAGAGATTTTATGTTAATTGAACGACCTCCAATACTACGCCATGTTGTAGCCAAGGACCATAGAGGAATACATATAGACTAGAGAAGTCTATAAAACACATATTTAGGATACTTACACAAAATAAACGCCAAAAAGGTTTACACAAAAAGAAAGCAAAACAGGTAAACTATTTATTATACTTGTAAAACATCATACAAAGACGTTAAGTTCCAGAACAGATCAAAGGAAATACCACATAAAAAGAAGATAAAGGCAATTAAACCTATTGGCCTACCATGATGATCCAAAGAGCCGATGGACATGCGATAGCCCATTAGATACCCTATAAATGGGGAGGGAAGACTTATAGTGTAGGATCGGCTACTGCCGACCAACACAAAAAAAACTATGTGTGTGTATATGCGTGTGTGTGTGTGTGTTGACCGTAAAAATCATAGGAGAAAGGTCTGCCTTAGTTGTCTACCTCACACTGTGGAATACCTTTATTGTCCATCAGTTGTACGTTTCATTAAGGTTTTGCTGTATTCACCTTTACCCTTTCCCTTCCCTTAACCCATTTATATATGGAGCATAAGCATGGTCTGATATAAATAGAAATATCTTGACAACAAAGTAGTGTGTTAAAAAAACTTGCAGAGCAAGTTGTTGATCTTGGTGAGTTTAAAAATGAACTTCAAACGTTTTAAATATTTCTTATTTCAATCTATGAGTTATAGTCAAAGTTGATTTATTGTGACAACCAAAATCACTAGTCAAACATGTTTCAAATATTTCTCCAACTGGTGAGTTACAATCAAAGTTCACAGACCATGTGATAAAATAAACATTCAACATCATATCTCTGTACAACGCTAGCATCAACTCAGTACATCTTGGCCATAATAGGTAGTTGTCAGACCATATGATAAAAAAACAATATCCAACCCTCAACAAAGCAAGCATCAACTTGGTACATCTTGGTCATTACTGGTAGTTGTCAGACCATGTTAAAAGACCTTTTGTTCAAAGCATGAGAATACCAAGGTTTTAGAAAACCATCTTAACACTGTCATATTGATATTCATTGGATAGCTCTCAGTGAGATTTCTCAGATGAGTACCCATATGCCAGGGTTTCAGTCATTTCTTTTAGGTTTTTTGCATAATTCTATATTGGCCAAATTAGCCACCACCAGCATATGGTTATGAAATAAACAAACAATATCTTATCCCTGTACAAAGTCAGCATCAACTTGGTACATCTACGCAATTACTGGTAGTTGTCAGACCATGTTAACCCTTTCAATGCTGAGGCTAATTTTGTTCAAAGCACAAGGATGCAAAGATTTTTGAAAACCATTTAAACTCTGTCATGTTGGTATTCAGTGAGATTTCTCATATGAGTACTCATGTGCCAGGGTTTCAGTCATTTGTTTAAGATTTTTTGCATAATTTTGTATTGGCCAAATTAGCCACCAAGCAGTATAAGGGTTATAAACTAAACAAACAATATCCTATCCCAGTATCAAACCAGCATCAACTCGGTACATCTTGGCCATTACTGGTAGATTCATGAGGGTCCTGTTTTATCCTCTGGGTAAAGCTTGGCCCATATTTTATGTCCCGTTTAAAGTCCTTCTTGAGCTTGAGGAGGAACTGCACCCTGTTCCACAATGCTATACACATAGCTGTCAGTCTGTCATCCATGTTCAGTTCCGACACGGAAAACCGGTATTGACATCTGAAAACACAAAGAGAAACATTGGTACCATAAATTCTCTTGAAAATTTAGACCACCCTTGGAATTTGGTCCATTATAATTATTTTTCAAAATAATTATTTGGAAATATGGACCACCCATTACAGGCCTCAACGCTAACTCAAAATGTTACTGGCCCCGTAGGACCAGTAACACCTAGGATCTAATTGTCCTGCAAAATTACTCCTTATCGTACAGATTTTTCGCTAACATAACAAGAAAAATATTGCACAAAATTCACCAAAAAAATGTTTTTTTATTTTTTTAATCTCAATTAAGTCATTAGGTCTTATATAACAAATTAAATTTTTTGATTACATATGACACTCAGTGTGACATCCCTGTTGCTTTCTGACATCTGAAAGCACAAAGAATGGCATTGATACTTCAATAGCTCGAGAAAAAATATCTAGTTCAGTGAAACCTCTTATAGGGAACACGCCAGAGATGTAAACACCTTCTAATGTGAACATAATTTCCATTTATATCTTTTACATTATGAAAAGAATTCTGAGATGTGAACACCCCGTAATGTGAACGCTGGTACCAAGGTGTTCACATCTCAGAAGTTTCAAATAGAAAGAAATACACTGATCGCATTTGAAGTCCAAATACTATTATCTCCTGAGGGGGTTGTAAATGCAGTACAAGGCAGTGAAGCAATATATTCAATTACTCTAAAACAGGGAATTAATCTGAGTGGTTTATTCTGCCAAACTTTTCTGAGTGGGGTCAGTTTGGTTTATGATGAAACTCGGAAATAATGTACCATATATTTACAGTGTTATTCCTGTCATTAGAAGATAAACCTTCAATATTGACTTCCAGACTAAGAAATCTCGGAAAATCCAAAATCACAAATTCGGTCATATTTGCACCTTGGATTAATTTCCTATTCTACAGTATGCACTAGAAGTTATAATCATGTTTTTCACAATCGGTCAACTGAATGTCTAGTCAATTTGCAGAGCCATGTCTGTAGGTTTACCTTATGATCTGTTTGGTAGCTTTAAAGTGTCCCTGCTGCATCAGGCTTTGTGCATAGTACAACTTGCATTTGGCTACTGTGGTGGGGTCACCCACTTCGAGAGCAATCTTCATTTGTCTTACTGAGATTCGACCCGCCTCTTCAGCCTGCAAAAGAAAGATATTCTGCTATAAACCACTGTATATATATATATATATATATATATATATATATATATATATATATATATATATATATATATATATATATATATATATATATATATATATATATATATATATATATATATATATGTATATATATGTATATATATGTATATATATGTATATATATATATTTATATATATATATATATGTATATATATATATATATGTATATATATATATATATATATATATATATATATATATATATATATATATATATATATATATATATATATATATATATATATATATATATATATATATATATATATATATATATATATATATAGACAATAAAACAAAATAAAAATGCTTTGGTTACAGTGTTATCAACAAAATTGTCAGGCCTTCATGAGTTAACTCTCTCCCTCTGTTTGTTTAAACTTTGTTTGTACCCAGACAGTTTGCTATTCATTAGTGTAAGTTCTGAACCCTACAGTGTTTATCTAAAAAAAAAAGGTAGGTCCCTAGAGATAGGCATTAACGCTAAAGATATCGTTTAGGCAAAAGCTAATAAGAATGGGAATTGTGATGATTGTGAAGCCTGTTAATATGACACATTGCATAAACTTGCCATTCACATCTAAAGTTTTCCCTTGAAATGTATCATAAAGATCAGGGTTTGACTTTCCCAGGGGCCCATGCCCCTAGATTTTGCGGTGGGCCCCTAGAAGTTTCAGACTAGGGGCCCGAAATAGTATGTTTATTAAGCAGAAATCCTGTTTTTGACCACTATTTTTTATCAAAAGACCTTTTCTGGACCCCAGCCTAAAATCTACATGTCAGACCCTGTAGATAGTTGATACATTTGAAAATAACTATGGAATAAAATGTGGAATTGAAATATGTATTATCAGGGACAAGGTCCACTTATTCCATGTTTTATCTCTAGATTGAAAAGGCACTGTGTGCTAATGCAAAAAGTAAGGTCTAATGATGGTGTGGACTGAACAGTGTCTATTTAGGCATATGGGTAACCCACAACCTCCGGACCTCACATTTATCAATGGACGACCAGTGTATTATATACCTACTGCCTGCTTCCAGCACAATCCCATGCCTTTCATAGCTGTACCATCTGATTCAGCTATACAAAGGAGGTCATGATTCTATTTTTAGATCATTGTACAGCTGACATATCCTATCTGATTTATGGATCTCTCCATGTATTAAATTTGTGGTTAGTAAAAAACTGCGAACTCCACAAATAAGGTTGAATACCCCCACTCTACCTATAGTGGAATTTTAGATATTGTGATCAGAAACTTGAGTGACTATTGTTGTTATACAAGGTCTACATCTGCCTGCCGGTATCATATTTCCTTGTCTCATCAACAGCCACCTATTGGCAAAACTCAGAAGTATAATATTTTGTCTTATTGCTTGCCTATATATATATATATATATATATATATATATATATATATATATATATATATATATATATATATATATATATATATATATATATATTTATATGTATATATATATATATATATATATATATATATACATATATATATATATATATATATGTATATATATATATATATATATATATATATATATATATATATATATACATATATATATATATATATATATACATATATATATATATATATATATATATATATATATATATATATATATACATATATATATATATACATATATATATATACATATATTCATATACATATATATATATATACATATACATATATATATATATGTGTTATTGCTTGCCTATATATATATATATATATATATATATATATATATATATATATATATATATATATATATATATATATATATATATATATATATATATATATATATATATATATATATATATATATATATATATATTAGAGCTAGTACGATCAATCGGCGGCTCGAGCTATTGCTCGTATCGCCGGCGGCGGTGAGCACTCGAGCCGCCATTACAGCTCGCCGAGTTCGGCGAAAATGTAAATAAAGCCACATCGTCAATCATCCGCCATGTTTTTTGTCTTGCTTACGTCTTTCCCACGTGGGATCCCATCGAGATTGCACAATAGCAGGACGTGATTGGCTTAGGCAGGCATGGGCCTGTTCTAATTAGCGTGATTGACCGCAATTTACGTTGCTCATTGGCTTAGGCAGGCATGGGGCGGTTCTCAATTAGCGTGATTGACAGCAATTAATTTTGCTCAGCTGTTGATTTCACCGCATGTGCAATGAGTAGTTAGGGCTCGTAATATGTCGATTAATCGCTCGGCAGTTTCAGCGATTGATCGAGCCGTTTTTTAGCGGCGAATCCGAGCACTAATATATATATATATATATATATATATATATATATATATATATATATATATATATATATATATATATATATATATATATATATATATATATATATATATAAGTGTGTGTATGTATTGCTGAAACTATATGTCTTTGTTATCCTTTTGGCATGGTACTAGTCCACCCGTGATATGCTAAACTACTTTGAACCACTGGTTTTGCATCCCATTTCATAAGCCACAGAAGGGCCAAACGATACTAATCGGAACATAAAGAAAACTGAGGTCTGCACTTGGCCAACCGGAAGTAGACAACCAAGTAAAAATGTGTTTGCATTCCAGCAGGAGTCGATCTAATGATTTTTCTGGTTCTCCTGTTTCAGTGATTAAGACTGAGCCAGGCATCTGTGAGGTTTGATGCATCTGATAGGCAAGGGTTTACCACTGGTGGCTGTGAGATACATCAGACCTCCTGCCTGGTTAGGTCTTCATCATGACTATCATAAGATGCATTTTTGTTTTGTTTTTATGTGTGGAGGAGGCGGAGGGGAATAGCAACTTTGACTTAGGAGACATTTCCCTTTTTGGTCAAGTGTCTGATCATGATGTTATGGTTATAATCAAATAGTGGACAGGACAAGACATGGGGGTAATAAACAAGGGTTGAAAAATCAAAACTCATTTTTCTTGCATCATACACATTACACACCATGTGGGAAAATAATGCAAAGATAGTGAAACTAAGTCATTCCCATAACTAATTAAACACTAGGGCTGTGCTCATCAGCCAATTTTTGCGATCCGATTAATTGCCTAATTTTTCTCGATGTCGATTTTCTCGATTCGATTCTGTCGCGCGCAGTAGTGCTTGGAAAAGTGTGGTGGGGGCCGGACCAGCACCATGGAAAATACATTGCGTGGCCCTCTCCACACTTTTCCAAGTACTACCGCGCGCGATAGTATCTATCGTAGTGCAGTTTCAATGGCGGCCGTCTGTGGCCGGCTCAGCGCCGCTGTCTTTTTAAAGAGTAGGGTAGGCTCTTTTGTATTTTGGGGGTAGGGAAAACAATGGAGGTAGGGGGGGCCGTATCGAGTTCGGCAATCAATGTCCTCTCATGTTGAACATTGATCTTACGACTTTGCCGATCCATCGATGTCGAGCCTATCGAGCCCAGCCCTATTAAACACTACTACTTAGTGTTGTTCTGATTAATCGATTTATCAGAGACCTCACTCTTTTTACTTCCAATTTTGATGATCAGTCCCAATTTTTTTCTGATTATTTGTATACAATTAAAAGGCATACTTTCTCTTTATCCTATATATGTTTAATTAAAAGATATACTTTCTGAATCTGTGTTTCCATTATTATTTCTACCTTGTTTCTGCAGGTATTATCCTGAAATTTCAAAATGCACAATACCTGATATGTGAGCACTTGGTGTTCAATGGGGCAATGTGCACGAAAAACATCTCCAAATAAAAAGTGATCATCGATCACTCTGGTGGAACAATGATCAGTCCTCGAAATTTGTACCAATTCCAAACACTTCTACTACTTACATATCTGTCATGGTAATTGAGTCGTTCGCACAACTAATTAAACACTACTTTACTTACATAATCAAAATAATGCCAAGATGGTGACATTGAGTCAGTCGTGTAACTACCGTATCCTTCGGATTAAGCGCACATTAACGATTAAATGCACCCCCCCCCCCTATTTTTCACTGATAGAGGGGGAAGGGCCAGCACACCTGATCTACTCCTGATGTAGAACCTTCCCCCCCAGAAAAAGTAAGAAAACCCAAATCATATACCTTTCCTCTTGCCTTGTCTGCAAACCAGCATTGAGTTCCCAAAGTCCACCCGCACTGTGCCCTTAATTGGAAGAATACGGTCATTAAACACTACTACTAAGTACTTACATATCTGTCATGGTAATCCCCTAGAGCTGAGTAGCCACCACCCAGGGTGTTGAGCCAAGCCATCGCTTCTTCCAGAATCATGATCTTTGTCACCTGGCCTTGAAGACGCTCACACCTGTAAGTAATAAAGCAACGGGTTTTGATATTCAAAGATATGCAGTTACATCAGGGTGGCTGTGGTACTACTACCAGATCATACAAATGTATATATATGAAAATTTGGCAAAGAATTTAGTTACAAGTATATTGATGGCAACAAGTGGCAGCGGTTGCGCAGGGCTGAACTTTCCCAGGGGCATATTCCCCTAGATTTTGCTGTGGGCCCATAGATTTATCTCTCTAAGGGCCCGAAATTCTATGTAAAGTATCCAGAAATCCTGTTTTTAACCACTATTTTTTAGCGAAAGACCTTTTCGGGCCCCAAGCCTGAAATCTAAGTGTCAGACCCTAAGTGCCAAACTTTATTACTCAATGAATACTTCTATAAATAGCATATATGGAAGTACAAATATTGTATTCAAAATATTTCTAATAAATTAAATGATTTAGTAACTAGTCTCCTCTGAGGAGACAGCTATATTCAGAGAGACATAGGTAGTAAGCCTTTGCAAAATAAAGTGATAAACCGCAAATTATAAAATAAATTCTCTATATAGCATGGGCTTCTCATCAGTTCCACTTTTAGATTACATGTGTGAACAAAAAAAAAGAAAAATGCAATACAAAATCGATTAATCAAATAACTTCGATTTCACACAACTATAATCAATAAGTAAAGGATCAAAGAGAAACACCTGAAAACATGCCTGAAAATCTCCTACAGATAGCTTTTAAGATATATATTAGTAATTACAGTTTCCAAAATTGCAAGTGATGATAAAAATATTAAATGAAGTAAGTCTGGAGTAAAAAAGTTAATATAAAATATTCATAAACAATCACCATCCAGAAAATCAATTACATAAAATTTGGAATCAAGGACTCATCCAGGACCTGTCTATTCTGTCTTTTGTACAGGCAGTGTCCAGAAGAATACTTTTAGACAGACAAAAATCAATATAAATAATTTTCAATTTTTACTTCATACACGTTTAAGTTAATATAACCATAACTTTCTCTACCAAACCATCATTTAAGACATGGCTGGAGTGTATATTTCTTTTTTTTTTACAAAAAGGAAGGCTATCAAATGTAGTTGGTATCAGTATTTGAAGTAGATGAGTGGCTATTAAAATCTAGACGGGTAGAAATTGAGTGAATGCTGTTTTTGAAAGGCATTTTTGAAATCCTGGCTAAGACCCTGATTGCAATATCATGATGAATGTAACATAATTTTGTCTATTTCATCTCTCATTTGGACTGAATAGGTTCTCTAAAAATATAACATAGTATTCTATAATATTTACGTACCATCCAACATCAACAATTAAATGCTGTGGCCACGAAAACACAACTTCAATACATAAGCTTTGAGGCTGATGATCAGAAGAATAGCTCTGCTGATCACATTGAGAAGCCATAAAGTTCAGAAATCCATCTCTAAAACCTTCTGATCGTTGTATTTCCTTAAAAACCGATGCTCCAAGATAGGCGTTGCAGGTCCAGGTGAAGTGGGGCGTCTGTTGGTTCAGTTTAGTAGAGCTAATACTAGTAGTTAGATTACCACTTTCACAATCATAATGGGATATGTTCTGGGAATATTCTTGTTGGAAATCTGCCAGATTAATAACCTCGAAATCAGCAATATCAGGATCTTTTTCATCAGGATTTTCCATAGCAGATGATCCAGTGTCTGCTGTGTGTCCAAGAGCCTGAGGAATGTCTGTTACTGTTACTGGTGTATTTCCTTTAACATCTTCAGTGAAAGTGGTGCCTTCATAGCTCGCGTAGCGAGTCGGCCGAAGGCCGGCTCAGCGTAGCGAGCATTTACGGTATAGGATGTCAACAATGCCATTGTCAATGGAAGTACATACTGAGGCCCTTGAAACCGTGTCCGCACTTCCGTCAACACTTCTGTCTGTTCGTCTCTTTGTCTCGCTCGCTCGATAACCTCGCGGGAAATGAGCACAACTTTTTGCTTTAAGAGCACATTTTGCCGCCAGATCGTTTCATGTTTTAAATATTTCTTAATCAAATAATACATTTGGATTGTTTCCTTTAAATTGTGTCAAAATAGCGTTTTGGTCGCCGACTATCGTGCATCACACGCCGAACTATGCAACAACTGAAACATACATGCTCACGTGCGACAAATGCTGACGTCTTGAAATGACGTCATGTTACGATGGAATTCCGCGCATTCGTAACTACGATGTTCACGGTAAAACTGACTTTACTCGTCTTTCCGTGAATCGATTTTGCAGTTTAAATCGCTACAACCGCCACAAATAATTCTACATGTCTCTTAATTCTAGAGGAAATCTGTCGTGAAATGACGATTTTGCAACAGGTTGAAGTCGTAGTAATTTTTATGCCATATTTTCGGTCAATCGCTACGCATACTGTGTGTGGTTATTGCACAAATATGAAGCTCATATGAAGGGACTTCCAATATGTTTCAGCGAAGTTCAAGTAAAGAATGACGTCACGGATAACAATAACAAACACTTTGTGACTGCATTTGAAGGGGAATGCAGAAATATCATCGAGCTGCGCGAGCATTTAAAGCTTTGCTTTCTCATCATATTAGGAACAGTTCAAAGTTGACAAGCCATGGACATCGGAGTTTATAGCGAGCGCCGTGAGCACTTACGGTATAGGATGTCAACAATGCCATTGTCAATGGAAGTATATACTGAGGCCTAGAAAACCGTGTCCGCACTTCCGTCAACACTTCTGTCTGTTCGTCTCTTTGTCTCGCTCGCTCGATAACCTCGCGAGAAATGAGCACAACTTTTTGCTTTAAGAGCACATTTTGTCGCCAGATCGTTTCATGTTTAAAATATTTCTTAATCAAATAATAAATTTGGATTGTTTCCTTTAAATTGTGTCAAAATAGCGTTTTGGTCGCCGACTATCGTGCAACACACGCCGAACTATGCAACAACTGAAACATACATGCTCACGTGCGACAAATGCTGACGTCTTGAAATGACGTCATGTTAAGATGGAATTCCGCGTATTCCAAAGTCGTAACTTCGATGTTCACGGTAAAACTGACTTTACTCGTCTTTCCGTGAATCGATTTCAATGCAGTTTAAAACGCTACAACCGCCACAAATAATTTTACATGACTCTTAATTCTAGTTGACATCTGTCGTGAAATGACGATTTTGCAACAGGTTGAAGTCATAGTAATTTTTATGCCATATTTTCGGTCAATCGCTACGCATACTGTGTGTGGTTATTGCAAAAATATGAAGCTCATATGAAGGGGCTTCCAATATGTTTCAGCGAAGTTCAAGTAAAGAATGACGTCACGGATAACAATAACAAACATCGAGCTGCGCGAGCATTTAAAGCTTTGCTTTCTCATCATATTAGCTCGCGCAGTGAGCACTTACGGTATAGGATGTCAACAATGCCATTGTCAATGGAAGTACATACTGAGGCCTGTGAAACCGTGTCCGCACTTCCGTCAACACTTCTGTCTGTTCGTCTCTTTGTCTCGCTCGCTCGATAACCTCGCGAGAGATGAGCATAACTTTTTGCTTTAAGAGCACATTTTGCCGACAGATCTTTTCATGTTTTAAATATTGCTTAATCAATAAATAAATATGGATTGTTTCCATCAAATTGTATTTGAATAACGTTTGGACGGCCGAAGATCAGAAAACAAACGGCGTTCTCTATCGGCAGAATGTGGCACTAGAATGACGTCATGGTACGAAGAAAGTCCGCCACGTGCAATGACGTCATGCGAAAAGCGATCACGACGCCATCTACAGTGATATGTCAACACTAGTGCCATCGATATTTACAGTCAATCGCTACCCTTACTGTGTGGTCGTTGCACAAATGTAAAGCTCATATCAAGGGGTTCCACAAGTAAAGAATCACGTCACATATATAAATTCGTAACTTTGTGAATATCATCGAGCTGCGCGAGCATTTAAAGCTTTGCTTTCTCATCATATTATTTTTACGAATAGTCAAGTATGTAACTATACTGTCAGTCAACCGTCCACGTCCCCAAAAAGTGTGATTACTATGATGTGACATTTGACAGCTGAAATGATTTTTCCTGTCGCCTGCCTCCCATGTAAACAAACAAGATTGGGAGGACATTTCTCAAAGCTTAACTACTCAGAATGCTTATTCTGTCGCAATAATTGAAGAAATTGTCAATGGTTTACACCCTGGGCCTAACACAATCTCGAAGAACCTGAATATATACGTGAAAATCGAGAGAGAGAGTCTCTTTCATAATCCACAAGTTCTCAATTAAAGGGCGCAGCCATTGTGGATGTTGAATTCTCATTCACAGCAGTATTTTAATTTGTATGTTGCTCTTCTTTTAATTTAATTAGACACCAGTTAGCTAAATATGAATAGTAAATTGAAATTAATTGATGAAATATATTTTTAGATATTCTTTAAACATAATTACAATAGGTTTTACAGTATAAATAAAAACGAGATCTCGAAGATATTTTCGTATGAAAATGAAAACGAGGCCTAGTTTGAAAATGGCGGCAACAACAAGGAAGTCACTTCAAGCTGTCAGTTTGTAGTCAGTGAATCGTCTGCTAGTGAAAACGCTTTGGTGAGAATGAATCAGCGACATCTGAAATATTCAATATGTTCTTTGACAAATATTTGATAATGGTTCTTTTTGTTTAACTACAGTTTAAAAGTTAAAAATGTGTGTCAGATTCTCCATTGGTATTTGGTAACATTTCCAAATGAATGATCATGAGGGAGTTGATAAGTATAAATGTGTGACAATTCTGTTATTCATTTTTATGGTAGACACGAGGAGTAATTACAAGTAGTTTTTTCAAGCATTAAGTGAATTTCATTTTCCCTCTGTATGCAGTACAAGCTGCTGAAATTGGTGTCCATTTCAAGTATACATTTTCAAAAATTATAAATTATTATACTACCTGTGTATCTGATCTAGGAGTGTGATCGGTATCCAAGGTTTGGAATCGGGATCGGTAAAAAAAAATTCTGATTCTTTCCGATTCCTACCGACGTATTATATAGAGGGAAGTATCAAAGCATTTAGGTTTAAAAGTGTATCAGATGCTATGTCACTGTTTTAACATTCCCATGATAATAATTTCATTTTAAGGTAGTAAATTAGATTACCTGGTGCACTGAGCTACTGACTGGCATTGTTTAGTTACTTTGTCATCTTATTGCATTGCATTAATATGACAAAGTAAGCGTCAATTAGTATCAACATTTTACCGATTCCGGAATCAGAATGATCGCTATGAGATTTTATAGCGATCTTTTCCATGGGATCGTCGATACCATCCGATTCCTTGGTATCGATTACACTCCTAATCTGATCCACAGAATTTTTGAGCAGGGTGATAATGCTTTACTCTTCCAATGCCACATATTATGCATATATGCGTTTGAGAACTATGCTTTCAATTATGCATGCAGGATGATGGATATTCATTATGAAAAAGAAGAACCGGGATATCTAGCCAATCTCAAACCCCTACAAAATAGCTCAAAAATTATGCAATTGGCTATCAGAATGTTGTGCTTTATTCAAGAATCATTTTGATATGTCACATGACTGGTGCCCAGACCAAAATTTCATTAAATCAACCAACATGAACAACCTGCTAATGGATTGCGGCCAATAAATCCCATTTATAATACAATTTGGCATCAGAATTTTGCCAGGAAAATTACAGTTTTGGCTCACAATGGTTAAGATTAGAAGCATAGACTAGGTTTTCCGTGTCTGTCAGTAGAAAAATGGTGATGAGATGAATGCAAATGATTGAAATATGAGTCTCAATATTAAAATAAAAATGAACCAATAATCATTTTTTTACATGCACTTATTCATTTATTTATTATTATTACTTTTTTTTGCAGGGGTCAGGGGACAACCTCATTGGTCATAATCAAGATGAACCCTGCAGCAAATAATTTGAAAACCATGAAAGAAAATGTCTTCATTCCATCGTCAGACTCCTGGACCTCCCGGGCTGGCGTAGTGATTGACTATTCACCGGGCGTGTTGACCAAAAAACCCGCATCGCAAAATCCTCTTAGAGAACACAATCAGTACAGTCAGGATGCTAATATTTCTAATAGAGACAGCGAGAATGAGCAGGAAAGTCCTATGCATAAAACTAGTATGCTGAAAGCTCAAAGATTTGAGAATGGTTTACTTCAGAGTCCTCTCTCAGCAGTGGATCAGATGGCTGGGGAATATGAAGAAGACTACCAGAGGTTTTTGCACTCTAAAGGTTTATCTGGGCAGTACCAAGAGGCCTCCCCTGGATATGAATACGTCGATCCACATGAGGAAAGTTATGATAGTACACATGACGAAATGGAAAACATAAATCCACTTTTAAGGACAGGAAAGTTCACTGATGGTCTTAATCCTCATAGTGAAAATGATATACGCTTCAGAAACTCCATGGAAACAGATTACCATGAAAGTGAGTTCTCACCAGCAAATAACTCAGTTGAAAGGAGTCAAAGGACAATGCCTGCTTTTCTTGATGTTGATCTCAGTCCATCCAACTTTAACAAGGCAATGAGGTTTGGAAGACCAGCTGAATCCCACCTCGAGCCATTAGAGACAAAGCCAATGGGAACGAATGAAGAAATGATATCATCATCCGGACCTAAACAAGCTTTAGGTAAGAGTTTTCTTTATTTTATTTTATTATATTTTAAGATTTAATACCCTAACTTTAAATATATCTTAGTATCCTTATCATAAACTGAAACATGTATCCTTTAGTCTGTTTCAGACCTTGAACTAGTATTGAAGTTTGAATAGCAGTTTTACAAGTGTTTGACTATCAGGGGCCTGCCCTAATAGCCCAGTGGTCTAAAGCATTGTCGTTGACTGCTTGCAGTCTCTCACCAATGTCCTTGTTTGAATCCTTGCCTGGGCATGTTAGAAAGTTTCAGTGACTTTGGGGTTAACTACAAGGGGCATTACTTGTTGAGCATTTTCTTTTCCTCGGTACTCTCGTTTCCTCCCCTAAAACGATCATTAAGGTCAATCTCGCACCATTACTAATAATCAATCCACTTTAATCCTTAATACACTGCTGGAGGCTAATTCTACTAATACAAAATAATGCAAAAAACCTGAAAAATCACCGAAACCCTGGCAAATGGGTACTCATCTGAAAGTATTCAGTGAGAGCTTTCCAATGAGTACCAACATGACAGGGTTTAGATGGTTTTCAAAGATTTTTGCGTTCTTGTGCATTGGGCGAATGTAGCCTCAGCATTTGAAGGGTTATTACTGATCATGTCTATTTCAGTGACTGGTGGTAATGAAGACCTGTTTGAGCAGCAGCAGGCGCGGGAACAGTCACACGTTCTACAACGCTTCAAGCAGCTGCGCGCGTGGCAGCAGCAGCAACAGGAATTCCTCATGAGGCAGCAGCAACAGCAACTGGAGATGCTCAAGAGCGAGCAGGACAGGGTTAACAAAATGATCGTCAGACAGCGGGAGATGCAGTGGGGAGGGAAAGGTACGTACTCTCTATCTCATTACTAGTGCTCGGACGATAAATTGAAATATCGCCTTATTGATCGTTGTGCCACGATAGCAGCGCTATCGATAGCTCGAGAAATTATCGATGATTAACGATAATTCTCGTCCAAAATAGAAGCACATGTTATGATATGAACTTTTAAAATAATGCAAGCTAACTACTCACCACAATGCCACTTCTATTACTTTGATATACCGGTGGTGCCTCCTAGTAAATAAACCACCATTTTGGACGTCAAAATCACGCTGATAATCCCGCCACGAACATGATTTTACCAAAATATTGTTTTTTATCGATAATCTATTGTCATATGGGACGATATATCGTTAGAAAAAAATCGGCCAAGTCCGAGCACTGCTCTTTACCCTGGCCAATGACTAGCCAAGATTTTAAAAATGCCTGTCTAAAACAGCATTCACAAAACTTCTGCCTGTCCAGATTTAGGTACTCATCTACTCCAAATTTTTATTGTGTCAAAAAGGCCAATTTACACTTCAGCCATGTTTTAGAAGATGATTTGTTAGAAAAGGACTGGGTTTAAAGTCCAAAGAAGTAAAAATTGGAAATTCTTTATTGGAATTTCTGCCTGTCTAAAGGTTTTCAGGAAACTGCCGGTCTAAAAGACAGGCTGGACGGGGGTCCTGGCTAGGTCCCTGCGAGTCAGGATCTTAGCTAGGATTTAAAAACTGGGTGCCCAAAATTGCCAATTGAAATTTTGGCGGTCCTCTTTTCAAAGGAGACCACACTATACTCAAATTACAACCACCCATCATGTATTTACTTATTGAAATAAAGCATGAAATCCATATGCATTGTCATAGGGTTTTATATGATGTGCAAAAAATGCAATTATATGCTTGGAATTGGTATTTTTAGAATATTACATATTAAAAAATCCTGAATAGATAGATAGATATGGGTGTGTGTATGTGTGTGTGTGTATGTCTAAGCTGCTTTTTTCTTGGCCACCAGGTTCTCCCACCAATGCCAAGGTAGCTTCGCCAATGAGCACCCCTCCCAGGACAAGTCGGCAGCTTCCTAGCAGTCTCCCTACAGCTCTGGCGCATGGTGCCATGGTCCTGGCGCGCAACGCACAGCCACAACCTACAATACTCGGAGAGAAAACGGCTACAACAAATAATAACAAGGTAATTTCTAGTAATTTTCTTTTAAGAACTTTGGGTAAACCAAGTTTGTTTATTTTCATATAAATATAAATTACAGTACATGAAAAAATAAAAACATGTTTACAATATCATGTCAGTAGTTATTAGTGAGATTGTAATTATCATAGTAATTTTATCAGCTCTTTTTGGACAAATAATATGATATACATGGGGACTTAAGTAAAATAAAGATTGTTGCACACTAATTTGTAAATGTTCCTGATATCATGACATTATCTCAATAAACAAGGTAATACCTCAATAACCACACCAGGGTCTGAGCCACACATGGGTATAGTATTTGGAGAAAAAACACAGCTGCAAATAAAAAGTAAGGCAATTTCATAATGGCCACACATTTTTTATCAATATTTGGGAATTAACAGCTACAAATAGAAACAAGGTAATGCATCAAATAACCTCAATAACCTTAGCCAGGATTTAGAAACTGAGTGCCCGAATTTGGCAATTGAATTTCTTGGGACGCCCTATTTTTTAAAGGGAAACCACACTATACTCAGATTACAACCATAAACATGTACCTACATATAGAAATAATAAATTAAATCCTTTATATTGGATTAAAAATTGCATGGGGTTTAAGTTTGGGTGGAAAAAATTCAATCATATGTTTGCAAGTGATATTTTGAGGAATTACTCATGAAAGTTTTTTTTGGTATCCTAATATAAGGGTGATTTTTGAGGGTTTGGGTGCCAATATGACACCCAGGCGCCCTGCTGGCGAAGACTATGAATCACACATTGGTATTGCATTTGGAAAAAAATACAGCTATGAATAGAAAATAAGCTAATATCATTATAACCACACATTCTTATTGTTATTTGGGGAAAACAGCTAAAATATGAACAAGGTAATACCTCAATAAAGGTATTCGGTTTATAGTCTTGTATCCACCGAAGTGCTCACAGATTGGTATTGTTTTGTAGTGTTCTATCTTCTTATGATAATATAAATCAAAATTTGTGTTACAGGATACTGGCTTTAAAGATTTTGAAGTAGTTAATGTCAAAATTATTATTTCAATTTGACATATGAAGTCATTTTTGACATTTTAGGTGTATGCTTTTCTGCCTTTGTCATAGGGCATGGGAATTTCATTCAGTGATCTGCTACTATTTTAATTTGCTTAGTATGTTTATTACCAGATTTGAAAGCAATTTATTTTTTTAATTCCAGATTTCTAGACCTGTTCCCTCCATTAGAGAAGAGGGGTCAATGGCCAATTTTGAACAATTCAGTGATTTGGACTCAAATGCTGAGGAATTTGCAGAGGATCTTGAGGAGGGGGTGTTTCCACTGCCTGAAACAGCATCTGAGACCAGTGAACCACCTTATAGTATGCATCCTAATAGGTTCATGGCTGTTCCGTCAATCAAACATCCTCCTCAAGTTCCAAATGGTACTTTTGGTAATAGTATTGGACAGCACAGAACACTAATGAAAACATTACATGATAAAAATGCTGTTGGTCTTCCATACTCAACAGATAATGTTATTAGTAAGGAAAATAATGAAACACAAGCAAAAACGATGCACAGCCATAAATTTGAAAATCAGCCAACTGCAGAATCTGGTTCACAGCTGGAACAAGAAAGGGTAAGACAAGAAGAAGAGAGGCTAGCAGTAAAAGAGTTGAATTCCTCGAATATTGATGATATCCCTATTTTGCCTGGCCTTGGAGCAAGCAAGAAAACCTTCGAACAGTTATTAGAGGAGGAACTCAGGAAAGAGGAAGAAAAGGTTATTTTCAACACATCAAAATGTGAAAGCGGTGATCAGGGCCCAGGGTCTTAGCCAGGATTTCAAAAATGTCTGTTCAAAACAGCGATTCCAAAATATCTGCCCGTCCAGATTAAGCTACTTATCTAATTTGAATGCTTATACCAGCTACATTTAATAGCCTAGTGTGTCAAACAGGGCAATTTACACTTCAGCTATGTCCTAGAAGATGGTTTGTTAGGAAAATATTTGGTTATTACACCCAGAAAGTCGAAATTGATAAATCATAATAGAAAATTTTGCCTGTCTAAACAGGAGGTTTTTAGGAAACTACCTGTCCAAAAGACAGGTAGGACGGGTCCTAGCTAAGTCCCTGTCAGGGCCATAGCCAAGATTTTGAAACTCATCCACTGACATAAGATTTCTCTGTTGACGTTATATAACAAGTGAAAGTGGTATTTGAACAAGTGGAAAAATTACTATGATTCACCAATTCATCCCGTCCAGGTTAAATATGATTATTAATTCAAGTTTCTATACTTTAGGGGAAAGTCAAAACTTTTTAAATCCTGTTTGTTTGTTTTTTAAAAGAGGGGTGACCGATTTAGTGTTACTGGACTGAGCATTTGATGAATTACGATACTTATTGTATATACAATTATATGATTAAGGAAATATAGATAATTTTTTTAATTATCCCTACCAATAATTAAGGTGCCAATCCCTACCAATAAGTCTGTGTTAAGCAAGGCTGTCTTAAGTATGTATAACATGAGGTTGGCCTAACATTGGGTTGGGGGCATGGTCTTCGCCAGGATTTAGAAACTGGGTGCCCAAAATTGGCAATTGTAAAAGGGGGACCACAATATACTCAGATTTCAACCACATACATGTACAAATTTATCAAAACAAGGAATGATAACCTTAAACAATGTAAACTAATGGGAATTATATGGAGTTGCCTCCATATCTGAAAATGTTCCCCTTGGTAAGTTGTATCAAATGTCATGCTTTTAATACAAAGTGCACAATTTTTCTCAAATCTGCGGGACTTTGATATTAATTGCCTTATTTGATTTAGTTTTGCCATCAGCCCATCACCATTATGTAACTGTCCCTTTACTATTTCTAGTTGAAAAAACAGCCTGTAGTAGCTTCCCCTGGACCTGCCGAGGGCTCCAAGAAGACGTTTCTGAAGCGAGGGCAAGGTTTAGCGAGATTCGGTGGGTCACAGAAAGCTCCGATCAAGACAACTAGGCCTAGTGTGAAACCCCCACAACAACACTGGTCTCCTGCGGGCCCAAAGGCCAAGGTAGGTAATTAGGCCAAAAAGAATAAATGTTATGTTTGTAGTTACATGACCCCCCAAAAAAGGGTCGGTCGGTAGTCTTTTCTTTTCTTTTCTTTTTTCTTTTTAGCATGGGCAGTGACTATTCTTGTCTCAAAACACCATTTTTATGTGGTTTATTTCTTAAATTATATTACTACTACTGCAAGAATAAAACATAAGATGTTTGAAAATGTTATATTTTGATTTTGTGATATTTCTATAACTATTCTGAAAAGAAATCAACAAATGATGAGTAACCCATTATTCTTGAAATGAACATAAACAAAATTTTAGGGCAGATCAATAGTAATTATACTATTTGCCTTCTAGACACTAGCCAGGAAAGTAGCCTCGAAATCACCAGTCCAGCACCCCATTCTGAAGCTAGAGCTGAAACCATCGCCGGCCAAACAAAAATCAGCCATCACCAAGACAACTGTTGCCCCTAGCGATCGTCAAGGTGATACCAGCATGGACATCTCCTTCCAGATGAAGATGCAAGAAAAAGAGGTCAAGGAAAAGGTAGGACTTACCGTAATTTCTCGGAAATTTAGACCAACTTAGAAATTTGGGCCACTATAAATCTTTTGCAGAATAATTTTTGGAATTATGGACCACCCTTTATCTATTGCTGGTAGCTATTTCACAATGTATGGACAACTATAACTCTGCTTTGTCAGTATTTTCCTTAAACATTGGCCACCCTCAACCCATAAAAATTGTAATTATCAAAATGTGTCCTAAATTAGCGAGAATTTACCGTAAATGACTAATCATGCTTGGAGATTCCGTTGACTATTATTGTCTGGACCTGTGATACTTTTAGAAATAACTTTTAAATCAATCATAACTTGGGAAAATATTTGAAGTGTACACCCAGTTCTCAAATTTCCGGGTCAGTTTGTTTGGTGTTTTCATAGTTAACCTGTCGGGATTGTAATTTTATGCTTAAAATTGACATTTTAAAAAGTTCCACTCAAAAATATTTGGGTGTCCTGAGGGGTGATTTTTGTCCAAATGACACCGAGACTACCTGCTGGCTTAGACTATAATCTCACCGAGAATGTATTTCATGTTGCAGGTTGATAAGAAAGAATTGGAGGAGTTTGAGTTGCTGGAGCAGTATGCGGAGAACAACACGTCTTTCTGTAGCACAGTCTCGACGGTCGAGAGAATCCTTGCTGGTCAGCCGACGAGACAGGGGAGACAGAAACCATCAGAGGATAGCCAACCATCTACCTTACAAGATGACAGGTAGGCCTCAATCCTTCTAATGCTGAGGCTAATGCTAATGCTAAGATTTTCAATGTCATGGCCTGTAAAAAACAGTAAGCAATCTGAAATTTACTCTTAACCCTTTCAATGCTAAAACTACTTTCATTCATGGCAGAAAAATGCAAAAGGTTTCAAAAACCATCTAAACCCAGACAGGTTGGCTTTCATTGGAAAGCTCTTGCTGAGTACTATCAGATGAGTACCAACATGCCACGGTTTCAGTCATTTTACAGCTTTTTTACATCATTTTGCATTGACCAAATTAGCCACCAGCAGCCAAAGGGTTAATGGCACTAATCAATGGTATCCCTATGGATACTCTGAACCTGCAGTGATCATCTCCTGTGTAAGTAATGTGATTATGCCATTTAAGTGAAAGGTAGTAAGTATTGTAATGAAATAGAATATTGGTTGACAAAGGACGGTCGGCTATGCTATTCTCTACCTTCTACCTGATAACCCTCTAAAATCTGGAGATGCATCTTGTTATAAGATTATGCAGCTGTGAGGTATGTTTTGGAATGGGGCTTTTAAAGGGCAAATGCACCATCTGAATAAGATAAGATAGGATACAAATCAAATAAGATTCAAATCAAAGACAAGCCACATAGTATAACTTCCAGGAATTGTTGGAATATACAATAGAAAATTCAAGAAGTTCAACCTTTGTGAATTGTGACCACTTATTGAAAGCCAGGAATGAAAATCTAAGCAGGAAAGGGGAGCCCTGCTCCCTAGTACATATCTCTTAAGCACTGGTGACAGTCAGCTGGTGCTTAAAAGATGCCAAAAACAGAGTGCATCTTGAGATACATGGACGCCCCATATGGCTGCCTCAGGCCTGTTACATGGTCACTTCTGTAAGCTATAGCTGAGTAGTGCTGAAGAGGACAGATTTGGGGGAGGTCTTATTTGAAAGGTGACATGTATAAGCTCATTTTGAACCTAAATCATTCTGATGGTGCATATGCCCTTTTACTAGGTCTCAGTAGCAATGATCACCTCTATAAATACTAATTGCATTTCTGTGTTTTGTGATCTCTCAGAAGGGCGGTTGTTGCTGAATTGAATAATGAAGGCGTGGACGATACAATATCAGACTCCTCTGATAGCGAGAGTGATAGCGATAGCGACCTGGAAACAACAACCAATGACGTAACCTTGAAAAATGATGACGAGGAGGAAGATAATGAGGATGATGGAAACAACATGGTTGATGTGGAAGTACATGAACGTCAAGGAAGGGTACAGCGTAAAGTTGCTTCAGAAAAGGAGACTGTGCAGTTCGATGCAGTGGTTCCAAACGAGGGTGTCCATATGCATGACAGAGGGCGGAGTTACCATGACGATGCTGTAGAAGATGGGGATGACTTGGAAGATGGTAAAGACTTCTTTAAAACTTTGTATATTATTGTGAAGTGTGCGATATGATTCCCATGACATTGTATTTAATGATAGTATGCCTGATTTTAATGAGCAAATACATGTTTAAAGGACAATTCCACCATGAATGAAATAGAGGCCCAAATAATTTCTTATGGTATTCTCTACTTATATCCAAGTTCCTACCAGTGCCAACCTTCATACAAGAAGTATATTGCTGCTTTAACACCTCCATAACAGACACAGAATGCATACACTGGGGGCGGCCATTTTGGGCTTTTTATAGCCTCTAACAGGGCTGCTGGTGCAACTATTAGTCATTAGCAGTAAGGTAGCTGCCTTACTGCTAATGACTAATAGTTGCACCACCTCATGGTGGAATTGTCCTTTAAGGTTGTCACCTCAGTATATTGTTGTCTTCCTTGAAAAAAACGACGCCCAAAAATTTTACAATTGTCAATTTTAGAAACCCAGTTTCTGAATCCTGGCTAAGACCCTGCTTAGTTTTATTCTACTGTAATTTCTCAGTAATTTGGGACATTTGTCATTAATTAAGATTTCTATGGATTGAGGGTGGCCCATGTTTTCTGAAAACACTGATTAAGCACTGAGATCTGGCAGATGAGATGTTGCAATCTTATTGTGATTGTAATCATCACAGAGCAATTGTGATTGTAATTGGGATTGTGAAATGGTGACCGAGGATAGATTGAGGGTGGCCCATTATTCCAATAATTAATTTGCAAAATATATATAGTGGCCCAAATTCCTAGGGTGGTGTAAATTTCCGAGAATTTCCAGTATAATGTACAGGGCTCAAAATTAGGGGATTCCGTGAGCCAAGGGCTCCCTTGAAATCTCCTGGGGCTTCCTCAAATTTCTGAAGGGAGCCCAAAGATGTACTGGTTTCTATACTCAACACCTTTTGGTAATTTTGGAAGTTGCAATCGGGCTCCCTGGAAAAAAACTGAATTTCGAACCCTGAATGTATGTGATTTTTTTTCCAGATGGTGAGGATGATGGTCATGAGGATAGAGAGGAGCATGAGGATTCTACAGGGATGACATCCTCACACGCCAATCATGAGGAATTCAAGGATGAGGAGGAGTGGGGAGATCTGAGCAGATATCATAGGAGCCGTGAGAGTGATGAGAGTATCATAGCTGGTGCTACCCCTCTCATCACATCAACACCCCCTCCATATAAAACACAAGGTAAGGGTGAGTTTAAGGAGGGATAGAGGGGGGAGCGGGGGTAAGGATGAGGGGGAGTTGGGAGAGTTGAGCAGATACCACAGGAGCCGTGAGAGTGATGAGAGTATCATAGCTGGTGCTACCCCTCTCATCACATCAACACCCCCTCCATATAAAACACAAGGTAAGGGTGAGTTTAAGGGGGGATAGAGGGGGGAAGTGGGGGGCAAGGATGACGAGGAGTGGGGAGATCTGAGCAGATACCACAGGAGCAGTGAGAGTGATGAGAGTATCATAGCTGGTGCTACCCCTCTCATCACATCAACACCCCCTCCATATAAAACACAAGGTAAGGGTGAGTAAAAGGGGGAAATAGAGGGGGGGGGGAGAAGGGGGCAAGGAGGAGGAGGAGTGGGGAGATCTGAGCAGATACCACAGGAGCCGTGAGAGTGATGAGAGTATCATAGCTGGTGCTACCCCTCTCATCACATCAACACCCCCTCCATATAAAACACAAGGTAAGGGTGAGTTAAAGGGGGAAATAGAGGGGGGAGAAGGGGGCAAGGAGGAGGAGGAGTGGGGAGATCTGAGCAGATACCACAGGAGCCGTGAGAGTGATGAGAGTATCATAGCTGGTGCTACCCCTCTCATCACATCAACACCCCCTCCATTTAAAACACAAGGTAAGGGTGAGTCTAAGGGGTAAATAGAGGGGGAAGTAGGGGGCAAGGAGGGGGGGAATTGAGCAGATACCATAGGAGCAGTGAGAGTGAGGAGAGTATCATAGCTGGTGCCACCCCTCTTCACATCAGCACCCCCTCCATATAAAACACAAGGTAAGGGTGAGTCTAAAGGGAGAGTAGGGGGTTTTCTATCAGGGTTTCTATCTCATTACAATATCACCTAAGTTGTTGAAAGCGACGTAAAAAATACATTTTTTCTTTCCTTTCCTCTCAACTGAAAATGTTTTTTTTTTCTCAGGTCACTCTCAGATTGAGGCAGAAACAGCACGAGAACCTACGCCGCCTCCAACATCAAAGTTGGTCGCAAAGCTCTTTCCAAAGCTGAAACCAAAGGAGAAAAAACCCAGCCCTCTGGAACAGGTGAGAATATAAAATCAGAGAATGAATAAATCAAATACTGTATTCCATATCAATTTGGCGCATACTGTACAATAGAAAATTATTCCGAGGTGCAAATTAACCAAATTTTTTATTTTGGATTTTTGCGAGATTTTTATACCGAAAAATATTGAAGATTAATATTATGATTAATATTCAGGAATGATACTGTAAATGTATTGTACAATATTTCCAACTTTCATTATACCAAACTGACCCCACTCGAAAAAGTTTGGCAGAATAAACCACTCGGATTAGTTTGCTATTCTACAGTATAAAGTTTATTTACCCTTATGCTGCTGGTGGCTAATTTGGTCAGCACTAAATTATGCAAAATACTCATAAATGACTGAAACTCTGGCACATGGGTACTCATCTGAGAGTACCCAATCAGAGCTCTCCAATGAATACCAACATGACAGGGTTTTGATGGTTTTCAGAAATCTTTGTGTCCTTGTGCTTTGGACGAAAGTAGCCTCAGCATTGGAAGGGTTAACCCTGTTTACTAATCTTTTCCCTTATACGTTCTTTTAGAAACAGGAAGAGGAGTTACAGAAGGCCAGCTCCACGGCTCTAGGAGATGGCGTCCAATCAAAACTTCTCCGGGAGAAACTGGCGGAACTGGAAAGCGAGGTCGATCGCTTCAGGAAGGAAAACAGCTTACTGGAAAAGTTGCGCGCAGAAAGAGAGGACGTAAGTGCTGGGTATTTGGTTACACTTTGTTTGTATATGTTTGTTTATACATGTTTTAAATATTAAACGATACAATACAACATTCAACTTTTTTTATGTGATTGTTTATCCCATTGGATATCGATATTTGGTATTGTATCAAGTACTTGTACCAATGCCTAGATGATAATGGTTTGGGTTGGAGGGGGGATTATATTATGCTTGGATTATATTTCTACCTAACAATAATTTGATAACTTAAATGTACATGTATCTTCAGTATAATAATTTTGAGTATTCTTGTTATTCCCTTTCATCAGGGTCTGCAGAAATTGAAGAAGGAGATTGAAGAATTTGATAAGCAGAAAAATGAGGAATTAAAGCGCCTTCAGGAATTCAAAACTCAGGAAACAAAGAAACTCAAGTAAGTTTCAGTGTGATTATTCACAAGTTCAGTGAAACCTCTCGTTGTAGACACCCACCCCCTAGATGTGAACAACCCCTAATGTGAACACAATTTCATTTTCCCATTCGGATCATTTACACTAGTTATGAAAAGACCTCAGAGATGCAAACACCACAGAATGTGAACACGTTTGCCCTGTTTCTAAGGTGTTTACATCTCAAAGGTTCTGTTGTATTTTGTTTATTTACCTAATCAAACCAGAATTTTATAATGGTTGGATCCAGGTATTTATCTAGAAGTTTTCCCATATTGCTAATGAACATAAAAAACTAAAAGACACTCAATTGTGTTGCATTGTATGTTTATTGACTGTGTAGATATATACAAAATCATTTCAATACAAAAACGCAACATAAAGCAACCCAAAGAGGTATAGAACGAGTCCAAGAGAGGCAACTCAAAGAAATATGACAATCAACAGGGTTCTACATGAGTAGTAGCCCGCTTGCCCCGGCAAGTGAATTTTTGAAAAAAGGGCTTTCGGGCAAATACATTTTAGTTTTCACTTGCCCGAATGGGCAAGCTGATTTTCTGAGCACTGCACATTTTTTGATGTAGAAAAATGGCACATATACCTAGAAATATGCTAACAATGCAACAAAATTTAAAAGAAAATGGTTTAACAATCATTAAATCCATGAGAAACAAAACGTGACATTCTGGCATATGTTATTACTTATTTTGGGCAAGCCAGAAATTACATTGGGCAAGTTAAAATCATAAACTACATGCCCGGCATGGTAAGTTAGTTCTGAAACTTATGTTGCTGCCTGATCAATCATAACTCAGGAAACCATAGATTATCAGAATCCAACAGTAACACACAGAAATGATGGAGAACTGGCTACTGAGCCCTTTATCCCCTATGCTGCTGGTGGCTAATTTAGCCAATACACAATTATGCCTAAAACATAAAAAAATACTGAAACCCTGGCACATAGGTACTCATCTGAGAGTACTCAGCAAGAGCTATCCAATATGACCAGGTTTAGTTAACATCCATTGTCTTTTGATTTCAGGAAAGAAAAGAAGTTGTTTGAACAGCATAGAAAAGAAGCACTTGTTAAGCCAGACAAAAAGGAAAGACAAGAAATTGAGAATCTCAAGCAAGAGGTGAGTGTATTAAGTTTCTTCCTGTGCTGAATCTCCTGGCTTTTTAGGCAACTCTAACATATATATAATAGGTCGGTTTTATTGACATGATCAACCTTTTAAAAAGTATTGAAGACGTTATATTAGCCAAGGTTGTGCTGCCGGTGGCTAATTTTTCCAATACAAAATGGTGCAAAAACCTGAAAAATGATTAAAACCCTGGCATATGGGTACCCATCTGATAGCACTCAATGAGAACTATCTAATGAATACCAACATGACAGGTTTTCAATCATTTTTCAGGTTTTTGCACCATTTTGTTTTTAAAAAATCTTTGCATCCTTGCATTATCATAACTCTTGGCTCCTTGTCGTTTTTAAGCTGAGTGAGCTGCAGGATGAGGTGAAGCGTAAGGAATCTCGCTGGACGGCCAGCGCGACGCGGCTGCGTTATATTGTTATTATCATTATCATTGTTGTATTTTAGCTGAGTGAACTGCAGGATGAGGTGAAGCGTAAGGAATCTCGCAGGACGGCCAGCGCGACGCGGCTGCGTTATATTGTTTTTATCATTATCATTGTTGTGTTTCAGCTGAGTGAGCTTCAGGACGAGGTGAAGCGTAAGGAATCTCGCTGGACGGCCAGCGCGACGCGGCTGCGGAATCGCGTGGAGCAGCTAGAGATGGAGAATGATGAGCTCAGGGACGAACTCAAAATCATGGAAAAACGACGCCTCGAGGCATGGCAAAAAGAACAAAGCAAAAAGATCAAAGGCATTGTATGTTGATATAATATAATGAATAGATGTGATCTTGTTATCTGCTAAAAAGATTTAATCTCTAATTTTTTTTTAATTAAAAATTTTGAAATTTAAAATTTTGAATTTTTTATATTGGAATTTTTAAGTATGTTTTTATTTCCTTTAGGCTTATCTTTATTTTTGCTTTATATGTATTTCTTTCTTTTTACCTCATTTTATTTTATTTTATTTATTTATTTTTTATTTGAATCACTGGTCTAGTGGCCAAGAATATTTCTTAGATTTGATTTTGTTTAGTTTTGAAAAATGAAAAAATTCCCCAGGTGAAAATTTTAACTTAGATGAGGTTCAGAAAAGCTTTTTTACATCAGAAATTGTTAATTTTATGATTTTATATATGGCATGCATACAAATATTTACACTTGATAACTATATTCTATGCAAGAATTGGTAACATCTATGTAAATATTTTAAACAAAATTTGGTAGGCCTGTTTTAAAAGATCCATTTTAGCAGGGAGAATCTATTAATCATTGGAGGTCCCTGATTTTGTAATATCAATGTTAATTTTATGATTTTGTTTTTACTTGCGTTTTGTAGAATGAGTCTTTGGGCAAGCCTCAAAAGCTGGTATCTGAGGAGTACAATGACCATGAGGTGAAAAACCTTCCCCTTAAAGCCACCTTAAAGCCACCTCAGCAAGAACCAAAGAACATGAAAATGGTACCAGAGAAACTGGAAAAAAGGAAAAGTAAAGTCGAAGGTATGTACGTTTGAATTAAAAAGAATCAATTTAAAGAGGCCCAAAAATTTAAGCCAGTATTTTTTAACCTCAAAAATCATGTAAATAAGATGTACACATATATAATTAGAAATGGCTTTATAAGTTGTTTGCTAGCCAGGAATTGAAATAGTTCATTAAAAAAATAATGGCCTTTAAATTTTTAATTGATAACTAATGATAGATGATGTTACTTAGATGTATCATTTTTTTTTCTTAGATACAGGACCTAAACCGCCTTCTAACATGCCAGTATCTGTTCCTAAGCATAGCTCTAATTATGTCATCCATAAAGAAGAGAAAACACCCTCTCCAAGACACACAGCATTGGCGCCAGAGAGGTGGGTATTATGAGGTTAACACTGGTATACTGGTACTAATAGGGTACTGTAAAGGTATAAATATTAACGGATCCACATTTTGCGAAACGATCCGTTTTTCAATAATAGCTTATCGTAATATTCATGTGTGGACCGTCACCAAACGTGCCATCAATTTACACTCCCTTATCCAACTTTAGTTTCAAAGAGGATTAATAGATAGCGCACATGCCCAAAAATACTGACTAGACATTGTTTCATTGCGATGCAACCACCTAACAAGTGAAATTAGGAGTTCAAATAGAACAAATATTAACGGATCGTAATATTAGCAAATTAGACCAACTCGTTAAAGTCGTTAATATTAATTCCACGTTAATATTTATACCTTTACAGTATTAGGGGTCCACACTGGTATACTGTTACTGGTAGGTTACTCATTCAAAGCAAAGAGATACTGGTTATAAAAGGAATAAAGAAGGGCCGATACTTGAAATGGCTTTTGAAGTTATCTTACCTTTCGTTGATATGCCTGAAATGCTATAAAACCACCAGTATTCTGAGAGATGTGAGTGTTTTTTTAACCGCGGATCCATTGAATCCATTGGTAAACGAACGCCGTGGGTATAATTCTAACATTATAGACTCCTAGTGGGTATAATCCAAAAGTTTCAATCATATATAGGGATGGGGATCGTTGAGAATTCTACGGTTCGGTTCTCGGTTTTGCTTCTACGGTTCGGTTTTATCACGGTTTCCTAAACGGTTTATTAATGACATTTCTTGGATACGAAACTACGCAATGGAATGCGTGGCTGAACTTGAAAGTTCTTGAAAGTTCCTATATACTAGCTCCCTGGGCACTTTCTCTATGCTCAGAAGGCTTCTGAGCATAGTGAAAGTGGGCAGGGTACCAGACTTGAGAGATTTTGAAATGGCTGTTTGATCGTCGCGCTTGGCAGACATTGTGAGGCCAGCTAGGAGGTAGGTGCTGACAGTTTTATTACGCCTCTAGGAACCCTGTGCATGCAAAGAAAACCGAACCGTTTAGAGGGAGGTCCGGTTTTTGACTGGTTAACCGCAATGCTCAGGCCGGTTTGAACCGGTTTCCGGTTCCCGGTCCCCATCCCTAATCATATATGCCTCAATTTTCTGCAGACACCTCAATTCTTAACCAGGGTCTCAACTCCACTATGTCCTTTGTGTCCTCTCTACTCCACTACTATTTGTGATAGTAAAATCCTTACTCCTATATGATTTCTTTCCAGTCAAACTGAAAATCCCAATGAGCTGCACGGCAAAATTGAGAAACCCATTCCAAGAAAAAGAGCGGTGCGCTTCAACATGGATGCTGCCTTTGATAAAGATGACCAATACGAGGAAGTGAAACATACAGATGGAAAGGTCAGTTTGCTTATCCTCTCAAGCCCACAGCATAAAATATACATACATAATGTGTAGTGATGTCATTAATATGAAATTTTATCGATTCGATTAATTGATATATTTTTCGATTCGATTCGATTTGATACGCTGTAACATGCTCGTAGCGCACAATTATTTATAGGGATGTCATTGATATCTCTTTATTTTGGTTGGATACCCTGTGTCTTGGGCATTTGCCTGAGTAAGCACACCTTTCCTTCCAATTTCTATTACAAAAGCCATAGAAAATACTTCAATATTTAGTCAGAGTTTCACTTTGCATTAGTTTAACAGGAAAATGTCTGGGAAAAGTGTATTTTTTATTAATAATCATACGTCATTATTGGTGTACAGAATATCGATTATTTCGATTCGATACCCAACCATTCGTTTCGATTTAATTGACAAATTGAAAATGTCGATTTATCGATTGGTCGACTATCGATGACATCCCTAATAATGTGACTCTACGTAGAATACATCTCATCATTTACGTAGAAGAAGGGTAGTGCTGATTTGTCTGTGGATATCATGCATCTAAAATATCCCTTGGTCCTGTTTGGCTCTGAAGGCTCTGCTCTAACTCTCCCGCTTTTAATTCGCCAAATCCAACATTTAATCTGATAATTGCCTTTAGATAGTGCACAGTAGGAGTCCCCATTATTAAGAATTTGAAGTGCCATCAATGTTTGCTTACTCTATATATGCTATGCTAATTATGGGAATATTAATGGCAAATGTCTGTAAAGAGGTTTACAATTTAAAGTGGAACTATATTACAAAATGAAGTTAACACTTATGTCCAAGGAAAAGCATTCCCTTGTAATCTTATAATGTTATCATCTCCAGCTTTAGAGTACCTATCAATGCAGTACCGTAAATTCTCGCAAATATCGAACACTTTTTTATTAATTACGATTTTCTTTGGCTGATGGTGGCCGAGATTTTGCTAAAATAGCGATGAAAGCTTAGACACCGTGGTCAAATTCGCCGATATTATCAATTGAAACGAAAACTAGATGGAAAATCGATCGCTTACTTATATTATATTACTGTATACCGTAAATTCTTGGAAATTTAAACCACCTGTACAATTTGGGCCACTAGGAAAACCGGCAAAATAATTTAAAGAAAATCTGGGCCACCCTTGATCTATCATTGGTCGAAATTAAAGGAAATCTGTGCGACTATTACTCTGCTTTGTCTGTACTTTCAGAAAACATGGACCACCCTCAACACATAAAAATGGTCAATGTTAAAAAGTGTCCCAAATTACTGAGAATTTACAGTATGTCATTTTACCTTTTTTAAGGTGGAGCGTATTTACACTACTGGTGCTCGACAGATTACGTTTCCTAATGGAACAAGAAAACAGATTTCTGCAGATGGCCAATCCATAATCGTCTCCTTTTTCAACGGTGACATGAAGCAGATTTTGCCGGATCAGAGAGTAGTGTATTACTACGCCGATGTTCAGACGACTCACTCCACCTACCCGGATGGGCTGGAAATCCTACAGTTCCTCAAGTAAGTCCTAACCCTTCCATTGCTGAGGCTACTTTCGTCCAAAGCACAAGGATGCAAAGATTTTTGATAAAAAATCTAAACCCTGTCATGTTGGTACTCATCGGATAGCCCTCAGAGAGTATTCTCAGATGAGTACCCATTTAACAGGATTTCAGATATTTTTCATTTTTCTTTTGCATCATTTTGTATTGGCCAAATTAGCCACCAGTCGCATAAAGGTTAATGATAATTGATATTTGATATAGCACCCTTTCCACCTATAATGTTCAAAAGGGCTTTATGAAGAGTAATCAGTGGACAGATGTGTATGATCCATATAGCCAATAGGGCACATCCATGCATGCATTTGAAAGTCAAAAGCAGAATCTTGAACTCAATCCTTTTCCTGATGGGCAGCCATTGAATATCTTTTAAAATTGGTGTAATGTGATCATTCTTTTTTGAGCCACTAACCACTCTGGCGGCATTGCTTTGGACTCCCTGCATAATAGCACATCAGTAATGCTATGTTCTATACCTGTATTTTATATTGATTGGGAGTTTGAATGGTGAAAAAAACTTAAAGGTACAGAATTTATTTTTGAGTAGAAACTTTGTGTTGGGTTACAGGAAACAAACAGCCTTTTTTAGGCCACATATGATGATTTTCCCGATTTCTTTTAGACCTTATATGATTATTTTCCTGACTTCTCTCTCTCTACAGTGGGCAGGTAGAAAAGCATTATCCCGACGGAACGAATGAGATCACATTTCCCGACCAGACCATCAAATACCTGTTCCCCGACGGTCGCGAAGAGAGCATATTCCACGACGGCACCGTCATCAGGGTAGAGAAAAATGGCGACAAGACCATGGAGTTCCCGACGGGACAGCGGGAAATACACACACAGCAGTATAAGGTTGGTATTAACAATGATAATCTTTATTTAAAAAGGGTAACTCAGTCCAATGGCAAGGATATTCCCTGCATCCTCTAGCATGATTACGAGTAGCCAAAGGCCCCCAGGGTTACAAAGTTTTAGAGTATATTGATGTTAAGGCATGGTGCACATCTGATTGCTTCAGTTAAGCTATTATAAACTTTGGGTATTGCATTATATATATATATATATATATATATATATATATATATATATATATATATATATATATATATATATGTACATATATATGTACATATATATATATACATATATATATACATATATATATACATATATATATATATATATATATATATATATATATATATATATATATATATATATATATACATATATATATATATATATATATATATATATATATATATATATGTATATATATTGTAATCCTTTTGCATATATTTCTTATTTGTATTTTCCAGAGGAGGGAGTACCCTGATGGTACGGTGAAAACTGTCTACCCAGATGGAAACCAAGAGACCCGCTATGCCAACGGCAGAGTGCGCATCAAAGACAAAAATGGACACATAATTGTCGATAAAAAATCATGACAATAGTACTACTCTTCTTGTAAAACAAGGTGAATTTCAGAAAATAGTGCCACTAAATTATGTATTCACTTGAGGATTCAGAATAAGACAGTTATCTTAATTTTCACTAGCCTTGCAGGGTTAGATGTCAAAATTTTCGGATGAATTTGGGCTAGATGTGCATCATAATTTTAACTTGCCCAGGAGAGCTATATGCCCAAATTTGTGCTAGCCCTGACGTCTTTTTACTAGTCTTGAAACGAAGAGGACAATGCTCAACAATAATAGTAATAATGATAATAATAATAATAATAATGATAATCATTGGTATTTGACATAGCGCCCTTTTCACCTATACATTAAATTTCCACTAACCCATTAAAGGGCAAATGCACCATCATGATGATTTAGGTTCAAAATGTGCCTATACATATCACCTTTCAAATAAGACCACCCACAAGTCTGTCCTCCTCAGCACTCCTCAGATATGGCTTATGAAAGTTAGTAGAAAACTGGCCTGAGTCTGGGCATAGAGGCTGCCATTACAGGGCAGGGCACAAAATTAAGCCCAATTTTGATTGGTCAAGAGATATCAGTGGCAGTCAATTCCAGCCACTGATATCTCTCAACCAATCAGACGCAGGGCTGGCAGTCACTTCCTGCCACTGATATCTCTCGACCAATCAAAATTGGGCTTAAATTTGTGCCCTGCCCTGTAATGTCAGCCTCTATGCCCAGACTCAGGCCAGTTTTTTACTAACTTTCATAAGCCATATCTGAGGAGGACAGACTTGCGGGTGGTCTTATTTGAAAGGTGACACGTATAGGCACATTTTGAACCTAAATCATCATGATGGTGCATTTGCCCTTTAAGGTGGCTGTAAACGTTTCCGGTGGAGAGCAGACTTTCCCTCAAATAATGGCTGATTTCTCATTATTTGTACACTAAACCCCTAGCAAACTATATATTTTTAGAAAGCTGAGATTCTAAGGAATACATAGGATATAGATAGGTTGTATGTGCTCCAAATATTTTGAAGAAATTGGGGTCAAAACTTTGACTAATCAATTTTCAGTACATATCTCACGGCTGACGCAAATCTAAGAGCAGGATCTAAGATAATAACCTGATTTTTTTAAACATTGAAAAAAACCTTTGTCTCTAGAAATCTAGACAAGGGTTTTGTAAAATATGGCCCCTAACTTTTTTTATGGCCATTTATCTAACAACATTTTATGAAAAAAATGCTTTTTTGGTTTCTTGATTTTTGACTCACTATAAAAAATTAACCAGATAAGATATTGCAATATCCCCGTCTAGATTTGAAGAGAACATGTTTTAGAATCTATATACAAAGTTTCAAGCTAATTGGTTAAGATTTGTGTCTAAATTCACGTCAGCCGTGAGAGTAAAACTATAGAAAACTAAGCTGAGAAAATGGCAGTTTTGTGTATTTCCCAGTTAAAGTTACTGTGCAACTTTTTGCTACTACTTTAATGTATTTATTTTTGTCCAAGTGGAAAGATAAAGTAACCTTCCATTGTATTTCACAACTGTCAACATTTTTTCTTCTCAATTACCTCAAAAGAAAGTATAAATGAGTCCATTTCTGCAACCTGCCTAACATCCTTGTCAACTGGATTCCATATATGGGCATATGACATCACGCAAGCCCCGCCTACTTAGTAGACTTGCATCTTGTTTGCCAGCTAATGTAATGCATTATAGCTTTTGAATTCTTAATAATTCAAAGAACTGTGCCATCAAAATCAATTTTCAGCTATCTAGTGTGTAATGCTGGCAGACTCTTTGACTGCAAGTATATTGATTTGGCAAATAAAAGCTTGATATGCTCTATATGGGTTTTTTAGCTTCATTTATCTAAGACAAACATGTTGCAGGGGCAATTCTGAAGCTATCTAAACTTCCAAAGCATAGCTTTCTGACAAGGTGGCTTTTAGATTCTGGGCCTTGAAAGAAAGATAATTTCACAAACCTCTATTGCTGTATCTCCACTCCAGTGATCCAAGTTACATAATCCAGAATGAGTAATCCATACATATTTTGCAGCAGAAATGGCAACTTTCCCTGAGGTCTGACTAATGAATCCCATATGAGTAGACTGTCCACATCCACTACTACACTGCTTGAAATGTTTAGAGGAAGTGACCTTCCCAACCCATAGCAAATCTTAATTTTAGACATTGGTTCCTGACTCCCATAATCCTTGAGGGGATTATGAGTGACACCACACTCATTGTTCTAGAATGGGGAGTCCTGAGGGGATTTATTATGACACCACACATACCTGTATCTATTTCCTCAGAACTGAGGCCACAGTGCTAATCTATCAATAAACCCAATTATTCACCTGCAATTTCAATCTCCTTTGTGTCTCCAACTGAATTGACGACAATTGTTGTGAAAAATACAATCCAGGCTTCAATTAGTTAATAGCCGAATTATATGGGTGTAATTGTACTTTGGGTAACTATATCATGATTGCTGTATTATTGTTTGAGAAAAACTTGTGTTTGAAGATGAAACCAAGTTGATAATCACTATACAATTAATTTTCTGTCCCTGTCCCATTTTAGTTTTGTTAGTTATCTATAGAGCATAGAGTGTCTGTTCCAGCTGGAGGTCTGAGACAGAATGACCCAACATCCTCCCAAAAGTCCAGGTTTTCCCATCAAATACACACATTTTTTTTACCTGAAGCCCCAAAACTGGGATGTTTCCTGTTTTTCTCAGACAGCCGGAGCCACATTTTGATTAAGACTAATCCCTAATACACTATTTTTTAATTGATTGAAAACATCATTCTCTGTGGTGTTAAAGTGGCCCACCTTACCCAACACACATCCTTTCTAACCAACACCTGCATACAAAGAAAAGACTGGCTGACCAGTATTGCCAGCTCTAATCAGTAACCAATCAAATACACATCCATTTC
>OZ012691.1:36086288-36088788 GCA_963942565.1 Maea johnstoni
TATATATATAGATAGATATAGATATGTATATATATATATATATATATATATATATATATATATATATATATATTGATACTTATGTTTATATAACATGGGAGAAACAGCTACACAATATGTGTTACCCTTCATTGTAGTGCTGACACTGGTTGGCATGGTTGTGGTCGTTGATGTTTGAATGGAAGGATAGTGTCCATAATTGCCAGTAGAAGATGCTTGTGATGCAACCACATTGCTGGCTGTAGACTGTGTGATACTTGTCGTTTCTGTAGTAGTTGTTGCTGGATCTAAAACTTTTAAGTTGAATATGCCATTCATGTTTTGGTCACTCTTTAGACTTTTCAATAGCAACGACAGACAGATTGTTTTTACGTTACTTTCAACAGCTTAGGTCATATCACACGAAACCGGCAAAAAATTCCATTCTCTTTATAGTTTCAAGGGGTCTGCATAGAAACAGAGTTTAATTAAATGGAATTAGAATTGATATTAATTGAAGATTCGACATAATGAAACTCTTTCTCTACAAGTGAATCATAGGTATTTGGACATTGATGACAATATAAACAAACAAACACACATATATGTATATATATATATATATATATATATATATATATATATATATATATATATAGATATATAGATATATATAGATATATATATACATATATATATATACATATATATATATATATATGTATATATATATATATATATATATTATTATTTTTTATATATAATATATATATATATATATATTTATATATATATATATATATATATATATATATTATATATAGATAGATAGATAGATAGATACATTTAGAGAGGGAGAGAGAGATTTTTAAATTAGTACCTGGAGTAGTTGTTGGTGTCATAGTTGATGAACTGGTCCACCATTGATTCAGATGAGTCCTTGGGGTTAGTGCCAATGGTTGCGGATTCTGTAAAAGCAAAGTTCTAAAGTTGATTTCTGTAAAAGGTTTCCATGACAAGATAGAAACCCGGTACTGGGAAGAAATATCTTTCCTTACAAACAGTTCCAAGAGGTCTAAAACCCCTTCTTTAAAAAAAAAACATTTTACGGCAACAAGAGAGAAAGAGAGAGAGAGAGATTTTAATCAATACCTGAAGTAGTTGGTGGGTGTCATGGTTGAACTGATCAACGTTTGATTCAGATGGTGCCTGGTGGGGTAGTGCCAATGGTGGTGCTCTCTGTAAAAGGTTATGTGGCAAGATAGAAAGCAAGAAAACGGGAAGAAATGTTCTCTTTACAAACAGTTCAAAGGGGTTTTGAATCCCTACTGTATAAATATACATATACGGCAAGAGAGAGAGAGAGAGAGAATTCAATTAGTACCTGGAGTAGTTGGCGGTGGTGTCATTGTTGATGAACTGGGTTATATATATATATATATATATATATATATATATATATATAGAGAGAGAGAGAGAGAGAGAGAGAGAGGGAGAGAGAGAGAGAGAGAGAGAGAGAGATAGATAGATATACACACAGCAATGAGAGAGAGATTTTAATCAATACCTGAAGTAGTTGGTGGAGTCATGGCTGATGAACTGGTCAACGCTGATTCAGATGGTGCCTGTGTGATATTGCCATTGGTTGTGGATTCTGTAAAAGGTAAGAACAAACACTCTAAAATATCGAGGATGATTATCAATTCATTCCCCTTCCCTGAGCAGTAGATTTAATCAGTAGGGGTGCTTAACTCATTTTTGTCTGTAGCAGTAATGGTGAAACCTCTCTAACAAAAGAAATGTTTAGAAAATATTTGACGGAGAATTGTTCATCAAAACTTTATCTTCAGCTCTCTATCAAATATTTTTCCAAATGTGTGCTTCATTTCAAAGTAATTCACCAAAGTATGACAAGTCCAGACGACCCTCTTCAAGTAGATCTCATGGCATGAATGGATTTAGTGAGAGTGCTAATTCGAATGTTTCTTTTGTCAGTATAAATTCGGACACGCCAAATTAATCAGATCTTCAGTAATTCAGACAGTGTTGCATTCTCAGTCTTTGACGATAGTTATATTTAAGAATGAACTTGCCACAAAGGCCAAATTGGCAATATGGCAATGGATATCTGATAATGCGCACAACAAAGAATTAATTTGTCACAAAGGCCAAATTGGCAATGCGGCAATAAATGTGTGATTATGCTCACATCTTTTGGTAAATAGTGATATTTTAGAGTGAACTTGCCACAAAGGCCTAATTGGCAATACGGCATATAAATACGTGATCTTTGGTGAATAGTGATTTTCAATAATGAATTTGCCACAAAAGCCAAATTGGCAATACGGCAATAAATATGTGATTATGCGCACATCTTTGGTAAACAGTGTTTTTTCAAGAATTAATTTGCACTGAGGCCAAATTGGCAATGCGTTAATAAATGTGTGATTATGCGCACACCTTTGATAGACAATTATTATTTAAGAATGAACCTTACACAAAGGCCAAAATTGCAACATAT
>OZ012691.1:36093788-36181288 GCA_963942565.1 Maea johnstoni
AATCCCCACCAATAGTTACATTGTCGATGCTAAAACAAGAAAAATGACTTTTTTCACTGGATTGTTTCACTATTGCTCGTTCGGAAAATCCCTCTAACATTGGCATAACCAAATACTGTATAACTGGTGTTTTTACAGGCGTTTAATTTTCGCTATATTCGCGCTCCGCATGATAGCCCCAAAATAACATCCTTCAAATATAACTGTTAAATACATTGCGTTTGAGTGATTGAATGCGCGAATTTAAAGTAGTACAAATACCCTCCAGCAGGGCTTCAAAGCGAAACTTTTAGCACTCCAAATTTAAACTGTATACAGTACACATGGTCTGACAAAAATGCAAATATCGTGTTAAAAATCACATTTTGAGAACATTAGACCGAAAGAGTATTGGATGCCTTAAACAATCCGTCTTGAATGAATGAATGAATGAATGAATGAATAAGTGTTTAAAGGCACATCGACACACAAAGGTCATTTAGTGCCATAAGGCATTTGCGAAAAGTGTCCATTTGTCATTGTTGAAGAACAATGGCAAATCGTCACTATTCTAGGTGAAAGAAGAAAAAGAGGGAGAGTAAGAGCAGAGCCTTCAGATCCAAAGAGGACCAAGAAATATTTTAGATGCAGGGTATCCATAGACAGATCCACACATCCCCATTCTTTTATAAGGCGAGCAGGGTGCCACACCAGCTAAGGGTTCCCCGGGAGGTGCCAACTCCTATTGCACACCATAAGATGTGCCCCTTGCGGGGTACAATCCGTCTTGAAATGCAGCATGTTTTATATTACTTTAAGTTGTAAGCTATGTCCAAAGCTCTCAGACCAGTGTGTACTCCTATTGCAAATGGGTTGCTCATTGAAAAATTGCGCTTTCCTAAGTCTTAGTGGATAGATTTTTTTGCTCATAGCGACAACGTAGTTTGTGTAAGCAGAAAGCTGTACTACGATGGTGCAGGTATGAACGGCAGAAAAAAAATTAGATTTATTTTCTCCACCAATTTTCCAAAAACAGCGGAAAAAATTCAAATTTTCTCCACCGTTTTTGAGAATCGAAAATGATTTTACAAATTATTTGAAGAGGAGTTGTTGGTTATGTTCTGATCAACACCTCTCCATTAAATATTTTCCTAGCAATACTTTTGCCATCAAACTTTCAACAAAAATTAACAGGCTGCTGTGAGTGATGATTATTGTGTTTATTCTAGTTACTTACCCTTATACAAGTTGCTAATTTGGCCATTACAAAATGATGCAAAAATCCAGATAAATTATTGAAACCCTAGCATATGGGTACTCATATGAGAGTACTCAGCGAGATCTATGAAATGAATACCAACATGACAGGGTTTATACGGTTTTCAAAAAAGCTTTGCGTCCTTATGCTTTGGACAAAAGTAGCCCCAGCATTGGAGGGGTTGATATATATATATATACACTGTAAAAATTATATGTAAACGTTTACCCTATTTGGGTTCAACTGAGCTGCACCCGATTTGGGTAAACTTTTACCCTGACATATGTGTACCAGGTTAACATTTCCGACTTCAATGGCAGTGCAGGTAGACCTTTACCTGTGTGCAGTGGTTAAACCTTTCCCTGCCTAGGGTTAGATGTAACCTGATAATATCGGATGGGGTTAATATTTATTTCGGGGGGAGGGTTCATTATTGTGATGCATGACCTTTACAACATACTAATATCGAGTACGCTATGAGGTACATAAAACATACATCTACAATAGAAATGCCACGGCAGTCCGGTTATCAATATGTATAATCTTTTTTTGTCTAAACATGGCTTATACAGTTCTTTTCCTGCATGTTTTCTTCTTCTATCTTCCTCTTCTTCTTCCTCTTCTCCTTTATTACAAAATGGTGTTGCTGGGTTTACGACTCATTTACGAAACATGCTATGGATATGATTTCACTCTAATGTGCGTTACCTGCTTTTTTTAAAGGTAGTGCCCGTAGCAGGGATGTTCAGGGTAATCACCCCACCAGTCCCCTCCATAGTGACGGTGAGATCGGCTTCTGTACCTGCCCAATCGCTGTTTGCTGTGATGATTGTCAAGAGATATCTTCCGGTTACTGAAAAACAATAAATACATTTTGAGATTTATGATACTGGTCGAGGTAACTACATGTACTTACGAAAGAGCATACGTGACAGACAGAAAAAAATCTTCTTTTTTCTGACGTTTTCTACGATGGTGCAGGTGTAAACGGCAGTTTTCGCTGTTTTCCTGAAAACTACAGAAAAAATATAAATACTTTTCCACTGTTTTCCCAAAAACAGCAGCAAAAATATTATTTTCTACCGTTCACACATGCACCATCGTAGTTTTTTAAAAAGGGTCGTAGACAATTGAATTGTACGTGTTATGCGATACAGAAAACATCTATGAGCTTCATATGTAACAGTGTTATCCAGCTTGTTTTAAAACTCAACCTATACAAAGCATAAATAGCCCGAATGGTGTATGGTGAAGGATACATTAGGTCCCATATAAGTACCCCCACCCCCCCCACCCCCAGCACAGTGTAAGATGTAGGGGTAAAAGAAAAGAGAAAACATGCACAGTGTTTTCGATCCGAACTCCTTCCACAGTTATTGACCAGGTATGATAGATTTTACAAAAATGGAGGAAGAAATTTGATAGGTAGAAAAGGCTTTCTCTCTTTTTTCTTTTTCATTTTCATTGCGCTCATTACCATCGAAAACATATAAAAGAAACCCTTCGCTCCTTTGATATTTCATTCCAAAAATGCTACTTAAAAAGCAAGCAATTAGACTCAATGTAGAGGAAAAACTCTTCCCCGCTTTTGGTAGCAGTAGAAAGTCTTATTCTTTGTTTTGGCTAATCCAGTCAGATGGGGACTTTATGGTGACAGTAGAAAGTCTTGTGTCATAGTAGATCTAGACTAACGGGGACTTTTTATAGGCAGTAGAAAGTCCTCTGACATAGTAAATATGAGGGTTTTCTGGAGAAGTTTTATGCATGCAATATCGTGGCTTGGAAATATCTTTGTTATACATGGAAATATGAAATGTCCATGCATGAAAATGAAAGAATTTCCCCTGGACGATTTTCTCGCCCACGAAATTTCATGGGAGATTGGGCTGTACACAATTTCATGCATGGAATTCTCATCTCTAATAATCTTTGGGGCAAAATTAACATTTCATGCACCGAAATATCCTTTTCATGCATGGAAATTTCCATGCATGGAAATACACAATTTATTTAATGCATGAAATTCTCATCTCTGAAAATCTTTGGGGCAAAATTAACATTTCATGCACCGAAATATCCTTTCCATGCATGGAAATACACAATTTCATGCATGGAATTCTCATATATGAAAATCTTTTGCGCAAAATTTACATTGAATGCATGGAAATTTCCATGCACGGAAATTTCACTTTCACGCATGAAAATGAAATTTCCATGCATGCAGATATCATTCCACGATGTATTCATGCATGAAACTTTCCGTATGGGAGTCGATAGTCTTATGTCATAGAGAACTATGCGAGTGGAGAGAGGATTTCTGGGGAAAATAGAAAATCTTTTATCTTGGTAAAACTAGTCGAGGCGGTTCTTGGGATCGTAGACATACTTATTTAGCCCTATGTAAAAGTAAAACTAGACATGGGATTTGATAACCGAAGTAACTTAATAGAGGGGACAGGCTCGGTCTGTGAATTGAATACATTGATTATACTTAGAATGTGTATTTAAGAATGTTGTGTCTTTTTGCAGAGTGGAAAATTACATAATTAGTAGAGAATATTAAACGGGCAGACCTCTTTCTGGAAAACATATGCCTAGTTTTGTTCAAACTAAATAGAAAACTGTACATGCATTGATTAAGATGGAAACTACATGCCCAGTTTTGTTCAAACTAAATAGAAAACAGCGCATGCATTGATTACGAAACGGTAAGACTTGTCAATATCGCCAAGGAAGTATAATGTTCATTACCTTGCAGCTAATTTCTTCTCAGATTTTCTCGCGTTGAATTACCGCTAATAACATGGTTAAGTGTTTATTGATTTCGAGAAAACAGTGGTTCATTCAAGCGCGCATTTAATAATGGAGTAACACTTCGATCAATGTTGTCAGCACTGGTATCTGTGTGGCAAAATTACACGAACACACCCCGGGGGGGGGGGGGTCACTTAGGTATTTAGGGGGGTGCATACGCTCGTTATCAAAATTTAAAAATACCCCTAAAGCACTGATTTCTGGCCCAAAAAGCACCCTTATTTTTTAAAAACGCTGACTTTTTCCACTGAAAAAACACCCTTCATTTATCAAAACACTGACATTGGATGAACGGGAACACGTATTTTAACTTTAGATTTTATAATCCTCTGCCTGTTTAGCGGCAGCAGACTCGGTAGTTCAGACATAAACATCGACAATAACAACATCAGATGCATAAGTAAGGTTCAATATTGTTGAACTTCAGACTCGGAAGCCCAGTCACTTTGGGAGTCACTAGGCGTCAGAGCCGCGTATATTGCGTAAGGGGATTTTCTACCCCCATTCATCGTATCTGGGTACAAAAATTTACCCTTCTTTTAAAAAATTGCGGAGGTCTTAAAAAAGACCCCTTCCTCCGCGAAATACGTAACGCGGGTGCGGCCCCCTTCTCGCCCTGAGTGCCCCCGCCGGGGTACACACTTACATAAGTTAGAAGTATACCCAAAGCTAGAGAAAGTCGATATTCAGTTTTTCTCCATGGTAGAGAGATAGCAGACCAAGCGTAATGTACTTCCCGTAATTCAGGACGTATCTGGCAATGCACTTCCCCGAAAAGCTATGAAGTAAACTACGTGCCCGAGATGGTCGATATAGAATTCTTATCTTCGTAACACCTGGCGAACGTACATTTTGATTTGATTTTAGAAATGTATAACTGAAAATGCTCCTTTTGGATCTAAAAAGAGTTTTAAATCTTATAGAAGGAATTCTATCGAAATTACACAAAGAGGCCCTATAGCGCTTAATTTCATGGCGCAAATATCTGCTAAGGCTCAATAACAACATAGCTTTATACACATAAGGGTGTAGACATTTCTGTGAGAACTGAATGACCTTTTTTGATGATGAGTGTGATCAATTGCCTTGCGAAGTCAAATCCCTAAATAGGAGGACCTACGGAAAGCTCCCATCTCTCTGCCACGACACTCGTATCACTGATCCTTTTGTTTCTCTGTTGTTCCCATTCCACGGAACCGGGAATAAATTCACTTCTCTTTACGAATAGTTCCAAGGGGTCTTTCAGCTGCAAACGGGCTATAGACAGCCCTCCACAACGCCACACATTTATATAGCGACCAGGCCAATCCACTTTATAAATATATAAAAATGCCCACAAAAGAATGAACAGTTTCAAAGTAAAAGTTGCACATACATGGTTGCATGTAGGACTAGAAAAAATAATATCATTATCAACAGTCTGCCAGGCTAATCAAACTATCCTAAGGTAGCCCTAAACCCCTCTAACTTATTATGCCTAAATCAATTGCAATTAGGCCAGGTATGCTTTGACAGAGTTGACTTAAATGAAGTATATAGATTACCATTTTAAAATGACGATGTGGCTTGGCCCCTCTGTTTGCCCTATTGGAAGCAACTGATTGAGGAATTTATAACATTACGTAATAACCCCTGCAACTAAAAGACCAGACTGATAGATTCCCCACTAAAAGTATGGTTGGAATTCCAAAAGTCAAATAGCTCGGACTGGAATTCATGTCAAGGAACACATTCTGATAACGTATTGAGATCCAATAATGGAGCCTGCTGAAGTAGAGTAAGAAATAAAGTTAGTCGTAAAGTACTATGAGGAGGGTCAGACTAACCATTGTTTTGTTAACCCTCTATTAATGTCTTAACCTTTTCAGTTGCAAAGAAAATACCATTGACGTCACCCACAAAAATGATCCTTTAATTCCGCAAATTAAAGGGTTATAAGGATGTCTCAGACATGCAGACTCTGCACACTAGCTAATTAATTAGGGACTGAAATACAAATAAAATCAATCAACTGCAGACTCCCGGCATGTAAACTAGTGAGATTATACCTATTACATAAATTAAGAGCAAAATAATAATGACGTAATTTTCCTCCAAGATGCCCATTGGGACAAGGATTCCTTATAACAAGTCTGGGAAGAGTGTGGCTGTAGATTAGTTACTCCTACTCAACGCATTCTAACTATTGTTATGTTTAACTTTTATTGATAGCTTTATTTTTCTGTGTAACTCTTCCAATGATAAGACTACTTTCGTCCAACGAACAAGGATGGAGAAAAGATTTTGAAAACCATCTACACCTTGCCATGTTGGTATTTATTGGATATCCCTCACAGAATACTGTCAGCTGAGTACTCATATGCTAGGGTTTCAGTCATTTTAAAGTTTTTTTTGCATCATTTTTGTTGGCCAAATTAGCCACCAACAGCATAAGGAGTAAACATAATATCATTGATGTCATCCACAAAACTGTTTTTAAAACGCATCCAGACCAAATGCTTCTAAGAATTTCCATGTACTACTTAATTAGAAAGGGACTGAAATACAGATAACAGCAGTCAAATTTAGAAGGTAAAGAAATTAGAACTATCCGATAAACCAAGAGCAAATAATAATAATGAAATTTCCTCCAAGATATCAATTGGGACAAGGATGCCTCATTACACATCTGGGAAGAATGGGTCACTTAATCACTTCCCTCAACTTAACACATTCTAAATGAACAGCAATATCACTCAGTAATACATTTTAATGTACACCCAGAAAAGAAGTAAGTTCCTGGCAAATTACAGAACTATACAAGGCAAGACCAGACAACACGATAACCTAGTCTACGGTCTATAGGTTACAACTATAAAAACTTGCAGTAGGAGAGAGAGTCAAACTGTACTCCCAATAACAAAAAAGAACTCAACAAAACTACCTAATCTCCAGGATGCAAAGCATATAGCCCAGATTCTTAAATGTTGGCCACAGCTGGGGGATTTTTTTCTTAAAATGCATAATAGGTGAATGCTCTGCATCATCTCAAACACTATGCATAATAGTCTGCCTATTTATTTGGAATTTCGTTTTTCGTCGCATTTATGCCATATTGTGGCTAATTCATGACTAGCCAGTTGTGAGTAGTGGCGGAAACCACGGCCTAACTCCAAGTCACTGACAACTTTCTCACATGCCCAGGCCGAGATTCGAACCTGCGCAGTGGTGAGAGACAGCAAGCAGTCATTGACGGCACGTGTGAGTGTCCTTCGGTAAAAGAGTTATGGGAATAAGTTAGAAAATACTCCAGTAAAAACTGCATTTATATAAAAGAGCAATTATACAATAAAATATTGGAAACAAACAAGTAATAAGGCTTATAAGCATTGTTATAAAACATAAAATATATAAGAAAAAATAATTGAATAGACACATTGAAAGGATCAGCGATGTACAGAGAATTGAAAAGTAGTTAAAGCACAAGGGTACCAACTAACGGTGTACTAATCATATAGATATATTTTACAGGGCCCAGCGTATGTTACTTTATTACCTTGTGTGTGTATATATATATATATATATATATATATATATATATATATATATATATATATATATATATATATATATATATATATATATATATATATATATATATATATATATATATATATATATATATATATATATATATATATAGTCAACATTTGTCTGGGATTACCATTACTGAGATGCAATCTACCAGAATTTTTTTAATTCTCGAAAAAGGGTATGGACTTGTATTCATAATCATTTTTGAATAGTTTGTCTCGTAATTAATTTGCTTCTACGTTCACTTTATTAGCCGATTTTTTTTTGAATATCAGAAATTAATACATTATCTGACTTGCACATCCTAAAAATGTGCACAACCTTTTGGACTATACACTATATACCTCTTGGTAACAACTAGAATGGCTAACGATGATAAAGACAATAACGCTGCGATCGGGCAACCAAGGTGCAAAGTTAACAGTGAAAGTTCTTTCAAAAAGCTGTACAGAGCTGCAGATACAGAGAGGGTTCAAGAAATTCGACGATACTCCATTAAAAATACAAAGTTATATTTATATATATTTTTTTGCTATGGGGTGTTGGTTTTCTTTAGTTTTGTTGAAACCCAGTGAGGTAGTTCTATTTCTCTAATAAAATCAAGAAATCTTGTTATCGTTACTTGTTGTGCCATATTGCAACTAAGTCATGACACGACGGGGTCCGCCCTTGCTGTATGTAGTTACAGCAGCAGCAGCAGTAGTAGCAGTAGTAGCAGCAGCAGTAGCAGCAGAGGTACTGGCACTACTAAAACTAACACTAAATAGAAGCAAGAAGTTATGTTCCACTTAGGAATGATAATAATACAAGTGTTTACCTTGTTGATGCAGCAGCAGGAAAACCACAAGAAGTGCGAATTTGAAGAGTGCCATGGCAAGCGATGATGAATTCTTGACGTCAATCAAGAAATCAGGATCTGTTCTGTTCAGCTCTACTCAGTAGGAGGGTGTTCCTTGTAGACAAGGCCTCAACCGGGAATATGCAAAGCTGCTATTGTCTCCCTTGTATGTAATATTGTATAATCGAACCTAGAAGAAATCCTATTGGACCAATCAACTTCTGAGAAAAAGTCACATGACTCCTCTCAGTAATTGCGAAAGGTGCCTTTAACCCATTGATACCCGCAGAAGCAAAAAGGCAGTCTGAGAATTTCATTGAAATCTTATATGCAAGGAAATTATTGAAATGTTATACATGTATATAGGAAATGACAGTCGGATGATAGGGGAAATGATTATCAGAACCTTATCAGAAAACCTACTTCAAGTATTGTGTGGACTTGATTGATTCAAACGTTCTTTAATTAAAAAGTATCTTAGGTGCAGACGATACTTGTTTATCTACTTTCAGGGCGCGAAAGTGATGAGTGTGGCGTTGACGACGCGGAACTAACTTGTAATACGTAAATCAATACTATCGCCATGGGCCGAAAAAACAACCAACAGTATGCGTTAGTTAAAGTGAAAGTAAACAAAGAAGCCAATGTTTACTGAGAAACAGGTAGCCACGAAATACATGTACTTGTCTATAGTCATCTCATGCGTGTCCAAGGAATTGGTTCCCATTCATAGTATCTTCAATAAGAAACTCGATACCTGTACTTAACCGCCATTCTTGTAGTCTATTAGTGGAGTAACATAACTACACAGGTAAAATTAAAATGCCGGACGGGCCGGTTTTAAACGGGCATGTAACGGGCCAGATAACGCACGGGCATGTAACGGGCCCGTTAATACGATGGTGCAGGTGTGAACGGCAGAAAATAATTCTGCTGTTTTTGGAAAAACAGTGGAATTTTTTTCTGTTGTTTTCCAGAAACACAGCGGATTTTCAAAAAAAAATTGCCATGCACACCCGTGCCATCGTACATTAAGGCACCGTTAAAAGATAAAAGTAAGTGCCCGTATTAGGCACTACTTATGATCCTGTACGGGCACGTTCTCTACTGCCTTGTGCAAAAGGCCCGCTACGTGCCTGTATGGGACTTAAAGGTAAAAGTATTCGAGTTATAGTCTTGTATCCACCAAAGCGCTCACACGACCTTCCTCCCCTAGCAGGCACTGTACACAAGGAAACCATTTCAATGTCCCGGGGGATATTTCAGACCAACTGGCAGCATATAGCGCACACGCTCTAAGCATTGCCTTATTTATGTTAAGTATCCATTTTGCAGCTGGTTAGACTGAAGCAATATGGAATTAACTGTCTTGTCCAAGGACAGACCAAAGTGCCCCGAGCGGGAATTGAACCAGCGACCCTTTAATTACTAGTCTGACACCTAACCAACTGAGCTACTTTGTCACCAGCTTATATGGGTGCCATGAATTATTACCTGTAAATCGTAATATGTCTTCAAAGCGGGCTTGTAAATGGTAACGGGCCCTCCATGTACAGGCACGAGCCAGTAGATAGTGTACCCGTATGGTACCATAGCACGGTCCCATTAATACAGACGCAAACTTTAACCTTCTAACACGGTACCATTACATGCCTGTATGTAACCTAGCCCGTTACATGTCCTTTAAATATAGGCCTGATAACTTTTACCTGGGTATAGGGATGATAAATTTAAGCAACTATCCAATACCAAATATCCATCAAAATCACACGCATACAAGTTTCGGGTTCGCGGCTGTGAGGAAATTTCATAAAATCGCATTTCGGATAATCGGATAATCTTTTCGCCGAAAAGATTAGCCGCCTACAATAGTGATTTCAATCACTTAGCTGCCCCAAGTATGAAACATCAAACGGATTGAACCCTTCTTTATAGCTTAGATAAATAAAAACAAGTGGATATGAAACCAGCCGGTCACCCTGAACAGGCTAGCCTCAACCAGTCAACTAATAGCCCAACATTTTTGCACTGCACGTCTTAGTTGATGCTGGCGATCAGGTTTCTTTGTAATGTAAATGATGTCTGAGCCCTGACTGGTCCTTGTTCCCTCGTGACCCCATGCTGATGCCAGATCAGTGACCTCTGGCATGAGTCCAGCCCTTCACTATAGCTCATGTAGTAATTATTTTCTTCATCTAAGTGAAAAGGAAGTATTTTATTTACCAACCATAAACATGATGATAATGTCACAAATAATTGGAGAAACCCCACAATAATTAGCCAAAACAAATCTCAAAGACCTCCTCTTTTAAATGAGACCACATACAGCCATTTTCAGTGGGTTTTCATACGAAATTTTAGAACTTAAAAAGGAATGAGTCCAGCACTTCACTATAGCTCATATAGTAGTTGGTCTCTCGCTCATATCCATTCTTTTCTTAATCTAAGCTTATAGGCGTTCCAGTTCAAAACTGTGTGCAGCCCTACATTTCGGTCATGGTCTGTTGCGCGATTATTTAGTTCACATTATTGCCGTATGGGGGAGTTTTTTGTATGATTTGGATACACCGCTGACTGTTCTACTGTAGCATACCATGTCGGCAATCATAGTCCGATGATCAGATACATTTTTGGATCGCAATAGACTGCTTTAAACATTAAATTCTTACAAGTTCTTTCGGTGATGAGCTTTTCATCAAAAAGACCTGGCGGTTTTAAGGAAGGCATTTTAGTCTGTAGGAGGCCTGACGATTTATAGAAGGCAACACCCTCTTTTTTGTAGATCCCCCTAGCGGGATTTCTTGCAATGATTTTTGGAATCCGCATATACCCTGGTAGCTGTCGAGAATACTATTTTTCTTGATCACGACGGTATAACCAGAGTTTCTATGGAAAATCCCTGGTATAACCTAAGTTCCAAAGGATCTTTCTGTGAATAGTACAGATTTTTTAGCTCTCCTAAAAAAAATACCTGACGGCAATGCGGAAGGCATTATCATCTCTCGAACTCCTTGCGTTTCCACGGAGGGCAACACTATATTTTGTAAGTTACCCCTAGCGGGATGTCTCGTGATGAATTTTGTTATCCACGTATAACCTAGCGGCCGTTAAGAATACTAATTTATGAGTACGACAATAGGCTGACGATGTGTTGCGGGCTCCTAGCAGACCCTTACTGTTCTGTGTGTATATAACACACCTGATCTGTTCCTTAGAATATTTTCTCCCTGTACCGGCAGTTTACTTATTTCTGTATAAATGTTGGTATATCTCTGTCCATCCATCATTTCCATCTATTCTCACACTTTGTGTGTATGATTTTGTAACACGTTTACAGTCAATAAACATACATACATATATATATATATATATACCTCAATTCTATTCTAGCCTTGGGGGATGCCATATCTATATGTTCAAGTATATGTTTGTGGTATTAACATTTCTTAAATTTCCCCAGAAATATGGGGTTTTCAAATGTGTGATAGTTGAGGATTTGGGAGCCTAGACACCATACTGCTGGGCTAATTAAAGTCCTGCTACAAGGTACCTTCCCTTATTGTAGAGACCGTACAACATAGATTAGGAACAAGATAAGGAAAGACATTATATGTATAGAAATCTGGGATGTGATATATGTTATCATATCACACACTCAACTGTACAATAGTTTTTTTTTAATCATATAACAGGCAACTGTAGGTGAATCTCGGTCTCTAGTGTTACATAATAATACTAATAATAATAACAATAATAATAATAATAATAATAATAATTATAATAATAATGATAATAATAATAATAAAAATAATAATAAAAATAACAATATAATAATTTAATGATAACAATGATAATAATAATAATTTAATTTGAAGTTATTTTGAAAAATATCTCAATGTTCAAAACTTACAGGAAAATTAGTTCCCATTTATATAAACAGGTGAATAGAGGATTCGGTTTGAGTAAAACCTTTAGAATACGAAAACAAACTGTACTACTCTGTAAACGCCTTCTACGGAAAATCCAGGAAATACAATAATCCCAGTAGAAAAAATATAACCATTTACAATGTTTTTAAAATTACACAAATATACATATACAGTATATACCCCTAAAGATATGTGTGTCAATGTCATATGCTTGGAATCTGTTTACTGACATACTAGAAATATAGAAAGTCTAAATCAGCAGTCTCAATATAATTGGCAACTTTCATTAACAAATTTCTATCATGTGTATTTAATAAAACTACATCTAGTAGTATAGTATGTTGGTATAACTAATAAAGAAAGTTTTTAAAGACCATTCCATTACAATAGGAGGTGAAAATCATCATCGAGAAGTCGTTTGCTGCACTAAGTGCAGATGTGCTTTTACCTTGTTATTGACAACTTGGATCTGCAATTAATCTTAGATGACCAAACGCAAACGGATTCGACAACTTTTGGGAACCAGTTCTCAAGTCAAGTAGGGAGTATTTCAGGTATTCTAGATCTGACAATAAACGTACATACTCTTCAAATTCATGTACATCTTTATAGATTGTTGTATTATGAAAAATCTTCCTCTACTGATGAGATGCCATTAGACCATTTCTGCAGACACTGATCTTGCAATATTCTTCTAACACAAGCACTGGACACCCCTGAGGCACTTTGAACATGAGATATCCAAACACTGTTGAGTCCACAATTCTCTAGCGTACTCATAAGTCATTACGGTGAGGTCTATCATGTTATATACCAGGAAGCAAATTGTGTCTTTCTTGCCATTTAAAAAAAAATCATTTTTTTTATAGGAGGATCAGGTAGTGTCATCTAACTACCGCACCTAGTACTACACCACACTGCTTGGTCAACACTGGAGGGAATCCCAGTAATTTAGGGAATAGGGGCCTGGTCCACCCTCCACAAAATAAACTCAATCCTATCCAATAATTAGTTGCATTTTTTGCATCGCAGTTTTGGGCGCGACAATGCAGTAGCTAAACCCATTTCACACCTGTAATTACTATGATGAAAGTTTTTATTTTTTATTTTTCCGGGGACTTAATATATATATATCTATGATTTATCTCAGGTAATACGCGCATGGTTTAACAACTAAAACAGAAATATTTACTTTTGATAAATAATTAAAAGAGAGGTTGCTAACCAACAAGTAGAAGGCAATGTTTTTCAAAACATTTGTTTGTATTGAAGGTATTTCCTTGTATGTTAGGTCATTAGATCGAGCAACTCTATCGTCGGGTATGCCGTTGTTTACATTCTGAGATTGATAGGCCATACCCACGATCGTGGGTATGGCCTATCAATCTCAGAATGTAAACAACGGCATACCCGACGATAGAGTTGCTCGATCTAGTTAGGTCATGTACACGCGCCGAATTGGATAGGGTCCAAGCATTTCCCCTCACTGGAGCCATAGAATACGAATACAAACTTTATTACTCTCTAACCGCCTTTTGCGGTACATAGAGGAAATACAATACTTTCATTAGAATAATCAACATATATATACATCTACATTGTAGTCATAATTGTAAAAATATACATATATACAATATACGCCCATAAAAATTATGTGTGTCAACATTATACAATGATTTATCTGATTACTGTCAATTTAGTCATACAGACAGTTTAAATCAACATTATCAATTTCTTCACTCACAACATCTGGAAGAGATGTGTAATCTCTTCATGCCAAAATAAACAAATAGGCGTGCATGTAACAGCGACATCTTGAGACGGTCCGTGGAATCAGCTTCGCATCACTACGCCACCTACAGCAAGTGAGGGAAACTAAAATATTGTAGGTTGCTCAACTGGGAACAGATTCTCTCGTGTTCTCATTCATGCTCAAATGGATCTCGTCCATGAATGTCTTGGCCTAACTGAAGTATCCCGGACCCACCCTATAAAGGAAGAAAGACCCAATATATATACTCATTCCCCCTATAATCTAGCCCCGCAGGGCCCTAACATTATAATATGAATAAAGAGCCATCTATAATCTTGCCCCGCAGGGCCCTAACTAAACACATTAACGTAAAAAAGGACTACTTACCGAGCGGCCATCTATCCTAACTGAAGTATCACGGACCCCGGCCCGTACCCAACCTATAAACTCCCCATTGAGAATGTACATGCATAAACACAAATTCAATTTGATTGAATGTTGACCCTACAAATCTTACCATCGTGTATTCGCAAGTATACTGTGCAGCAGTTCCTTTTCTTGTTTAAAATCCAAATCAATGCAGAGGAATTTTGTGTTCCGCTGGCGAATTAAGCGGTCCGCCACGTTTGTTGATTTAAAATTTGCACGTGCGTTGAGGACGCGACAATGAATGACGTCAGCCAACAAGCAGGACGCACCTGCATAATCTGATGCCATTTAATTGTTGCGTGTCTGTTTACAAGACATTTCAATTGTGTTAGTGTTTCTAACAATGGAATATGAGCCGGACTTAAAGGGTTAGTTTCTTTTCCTTACTGTCTTTTCAAAATGTGTGTTTTAGCCCTGCGGGGCAAAATTCTAGAGGGTTCAAAACTTCTATTACGATCATATGGACCCTGCGGGGCAAGAATCAATAGTTTTCGTTAATATATTCCCTCGATTTCTTCCTAATAAGGATGGGTCCGGGATACTTCAGTTAGGCCAATGTCTTTTATCAACGAGTGGATGATTTTAGCCATTATCCTCACCAAAATATGAATATTATGGTACCCGACCTTGACATTAGTACGCATGCTCCAAGCATGCAATTTGGCTTTAGAGCGCATGCGCAAGATGGCCTCCATTTTGCGCCAAGACCAAGTTTTCAGATTTTGATTTTTAAACTTTCGCTTATTTATCCTTTTCTGGAATAAAACGAAACTAGCCACTCATCGGATTTATAAAGAGGAGCAGGACACATCATATCTCTACTGTGTCGGACGTTGGCAGTGGATCAGCGTTTAGTTAGAGAGAGAAATAACTTGAAAGAAGAGTCCGAGATTGTGCTGGGCCCATTTTCTTCATTGAAATGGGCTTCCACAAAAGCCCCTAAACGTTTCGTTTGGCTCTTCCTAGCGAGAGTCTTGATTGATCAAACCCAGAGGATTACTATTGTCCTTAATCAACTACCAAGATGACGACCGTGGAATACGATTTGGATACATCAGGCGGTCTGATGGAGGTTCGTAAAATGCATTGTCGCTCCTCGCCATGTTGGATTTCTCGACTCCGGTGAATGGAGTATCCATTTTCTCGTTTCCATGGAAGTTTGACTGAATATTTCGATTCTTTTGCAGGAGATCCAGAAGCTGGTCGCTCCTCCTGTTAGTGAGATACCTGTGAAGAGGGCAAGGAGGGTTGCGAAAGAGTACCGGCGGCAGGGGAAGTCTGTGAATCATGATTGCTGCGACTCATGCAAGGAAGGTGGCGATCTGCTGTGCTGTGATCGCTGCCCTGCAGCCTTCCATTTACAATGCCAGTAAGTACTGTGGAGCCTACAAAATGGCCTACTTAAACCATAGAGGTAGACTGTTATGATGGGCATGGTGTCATGTCCAGAATGACCATTAATTTCCCCACCCCCTCATCAGGGTGAATATTTTGCAATTTTTTCTTCTCCACTGCTGAAACCCTGAGGCTGAATAAGTTAATCACACGCACACCCCACTTTTGGCACTGATATGTCTCAAAATGGCTGCCTGCTATAAAAGCTGTCATACACGGAATACACTTCAGATTGCAATCAGAGTCAAGAGTGGTGGCCCTGGGGCAAGTTTGATTTCTGGCACACATCTTTAAAAATTGAAAGAACTGGTTCTAAAACTGTCATGTGGCTTTGCAAGCTATTGACTAACGCTGTTTGGGATCATTAAGGACGGGTGATTGATAAATCAATTATTTGTAATAACATTCTATGTTGTTCTTATGTCAACCATAATGATATTTAAGCTCTAGATAGTGCATAGTATTAGTAGTCCTGGCATTATAAGTCTACTAAGTATTAGTGGCTGCTGATAGTGTGCAAAACTTCACGAAACAGCTGAAAACAATTGCTATTTCGAAAGGAGTTTAATTGACTATATGGTGTTATGGACCATGACAACTGTCCAATGACTCTAAAGCGCTTTTGAACATTATAGGTGGAAAGGGCGCTATATCAAATATCAATTATTATTATAATTATTATTATTAGTGGTAGTGAAGCCATTTTGACTCATTCGACAGACATTTGACTTCGCTTATGCTCAAATGTCTGTAACTCGCCCAATATGTAAAACAACAATAAAAACGTTAAGACAACTTACAATGTTTGCCTTGAACCCGGCCAAAACCCAGGTGAAAAACATGAACATTTTCTGTTTCTTGTTTCCGTGTCAGTTGCATGTCACGCAATGTTTTGGTGCACCTCTCAATTGCCCTAGTGCACCGCATGTGTGTCTGGCATGTGCCGGCATATGCCAAGGCGCAATGATGTTTAAATTGTTCGCCTTAAAATCACATCAATGTGGGAGGAAAACTCGAACAGAATAGATTAATAGTTTGAAATTCTTTTTGCGATTAATGGATACAAAAAAACTTCGCAACCGATTTCTACTAAGTACTAAATGCTGCGGAATATGAAAAATCCAAATCTCTACTAATCTCCACATATATTTGATGTGAGGTTCATATTGAAATAAGTGATCAGGATTTGATGTTTACTTGGTGATCACAGTTTTATCAATTTTCTCTATCATAGAGTTGATTTTTGAAACTCAGTTCATCTTTATATTTGGGAAAACATTTTTTTTTGCTTGTCACAACAACAGTTTCTCTTAAGAATGTAAACCAATCCTAAAGCTTTTTGTCAAGACCCAGTTGCATATCATTTTTATTTGTGTAATAGGCTTATTGTTTCATTAAATTATTAAAACAGGTTACATCGTATCTAGGTTAGGATACCATACATGGTCTTAGCCAGTATTTGGAAACAGGGTGTCCAAACGAAGGTTTTATAGACTTTTGGGTGTCCAAAGTGTGGTACAAAGTATACACTATTAATGAAATAAACCATATATATCTACAGATTCTGCTTTTTAGGCCAGTAGCTGCTTTGTTTGTATTGTAGGAGTGACACTATATGCATTATCTCCTAAAATTGTCATCATCAGCAAATTCTGCCCTAAAATTTTGGGTGTCCAAACTGTCAAAAACAGTGTCCTGGGTGTCCAAATGACACGCTGGACGCCAAGGTGGATAATCCCCTGATACCATATACTGGTTGGCCACAAATATAACCTGTATGATTTGATTTAAAATGATTGAGTAATAATTGTCCAAATGCCACATAGTCATAAGTTAACAAGAAACTCATTGCAACTCATGTTTTAAATACAAGGGCTAACAAGGCATTGACATTGTGTCAGCAGTCCCCAGTTGGTTACAATGTCACTCGCTTTTTTCAAGCGACTAAATTTCCTGCTTGACTTAAAGAGTTAATTACTCAAGCTTTTGATTGAGGCCTAAACGATATTACAAAAAAGTGCACGATTCACTTCTATTTTGTTACATATCTGCTGGACTATATAGTTTGTTTCCTGTAACACCCCAAGAAGAATTTGGTTAGGTAGGTAGAAAAATGTTTTAAGTTTTTTAAGAAATATTATTAGTGATAAATGGTAGGATCAGAGTTGAGCTGTTTATGTTTTCATTCAGAAAACCATATTTTTGATTCAAAATTTTGGTAGGGCCAAAAAAATAGGGTAGGTAAGGTTACTGAAAGCAAATAATTATTTTTTCAGGCATATTCGATTCAGCTTTACAAGTAGCAATACATATATACTTTAAGTCAAAACTCTCACTTGTGGGCTCCAAATCGACTTTTTAAAGATGCATGGCCATGTAGGTTTTGGGTGCCCATAATTGGCAGTGGTAGAATTTATAGTTTCAGGAGTGATTAGAGTATACTCAGATTACAGCCATAAACATATATTTACTTAGGCCTAAAAAAGTTGTTTGTTTCCTGTAACCCTACCCTAACAAGTTTTTATTCAAAAAAATCCCTACCCTAAAGTTTTTTGGCCCTCCCATCTCCCAATCAACGTAAAACATGCATAAAACACATATTTTGACCAAAAAAATAATGCAAAAAAAATTCTTTTACCAACCTTCCTACCCTATTTTTTTCGAACCGTTACAGGAAACAAACAATTTCTTTTTTAGGCCTCATATGGAAATAAGTCATAATATTGTTATATAAACAATTTCGTAGGAGTTATATTAAGGCGAAAATATTCATTTTTATGCGGTCCTATTGTACATACAAATATGTATTTGGCCATAAACACTGCAATATTGCTCTTATCAGCCTATCTTGACATATTGAACTTTTGACACTAAGAAACCATTTGATAACTAAGTCAGTGGTCACACCATGAGTAGATGCGAGATCAATTTGGATCATAATATTTTTGTAGCTTGCCAATTTCATTATTGTGGTGACCTCTCTGATGTGTCTTTTGTACTAATTACTTAATTTATTTTGTCTGCTTTTGTCTCTATTTGAAAAAAATTACCAGTCAATAACAATAAGTTTTAAATTATAAATATAACACACAACAGGGATAATTCATAATCCTTGCATTTAATATAGTCTTAAATATTGTCGCCATTTCAATAGATTTTAGCTAAGACTCCCAATCCAACACCTGCAGACTGATAAACACTTATAACACATAAAAACAGGGCTCGAAATTAAGATTTTATCCAGCGAGCCCAATTCCATCTTCTAAAGCTAACTAGAGATGTTGTGTATAGAAAACAGTACATCTTTGGGCTCCCTGCAGAAATTTGAGGGAGCCGCAGGAGAGTTCAAGCCTTCAAGGGAGCCCCGAGCTCCTGGCACCCCCTAATTTCGAGCCCTGAGTTCTTTGTACATATCAACCTTTGACCTCCTTAAATATGAGATCTGACACAACACCAGCTGTCTGAAGCTTAGCTTGAAGTGTGAGTTACCAACCACATGTGCATTACATAAATTGAGCCCAATTCGATTGCACAAGCATTCCTGAGGAGCAGGGTCTTAGCCAGGATTTAGAAGCTGGCGGCCCAATATTGGCAATTATCAAATTTATAATAGTGCCAAATTAACATCCTCTAAATGAATATCCTTCTTTGTATCTCTGACCTCTTGGTTTGGTTTGAGTGCTTGAATGCGCAAATTTAGAGTTGGTAGCAGGGCTGTAAAGCAAATTTTTTAGCACTCCGAATTAAAGTTGTATACAGTAATTCACCAAATGTTTCATTTGGCTACCCCCTCTTTAAAAAAAAACAGGGTCTAAGAAGTCTACCCCATTGAATAGAGATACCAATATGTATACCCCCTCAGGCCTCCCCCCTTCCCCCCTCCCCCCAAAGAAAAGAAAATTCGATGAAATTACCAAGTATGTCAAATTCAAGTTGGAACTATCTAACTGATCTAATTGCTAAATAGTTTATACAGAGTACAGTCTGTCAACGCTTATCTCTACATACCGCAAATTTGTCACCTCACCTTCTCTTCAATTGTACTAACCTCGGCTGGAATAGATATTTTCTTAAAGCACTCTAGCTTAAGAATTTTGACAATTTCAATCACTTAAATATTGCCCCTCAGGACCAGTAACACCTAGCATCTATTGGTGCCGCAACATTTTCATAGGTCCCAAAAAAATTTCTTTAACATGACTAAAAACATTGCATGAAATTTACAGACAACATTAATTTTATCTTCATTCATATTAGAAATATATGGGGACATTCTTATCTTGAGGGAAAACCTGTTTAAAAAAAAGAATGTCTCCTAATCTTTACGAGCCCTGTAGGACCAGTTGGGGTATTTTTTTACAAAACCTTTTTTGGGGGAGTTGTATACCAGACTAGGGCCAGCGGTTCACTGTTAGCATCGAGCCCTGATATGCATCAATGGTGTACCTCAATACTCTGTTCACATTAAGAGATGCTCTAAATACAAGATCCGGGTGCTTTGCCAGACTCTTTCAAATTTTTACAGGGCAATAAAAACTGGTATAAACATGTCAAATATTTAGAGTAGGAAATTAGGAAAGGATTTTTGGTAAAGATAACACCTTCTTTTGCTCTGAAAAAGTTTGTCAGGCGCAAATTTAAAAAAAAAGCTTCAAAATTCTTGGAAGGACAGTGTTTACATCAGATGAAGCAGGAAGTTGACTTACGTGCACAATGCGTTCTGGGTTCGAATTTCCCAGGGGCATATGTCCCTAGATATTTTTCAGGCTAGGGGCCCAAAATATTATGTATAATAACCAGAAATCCTGTTTTTGACTGCTTATTTTAATCAAAAGTGCCAAAAATAGTTGCCGGTTTAGACGATTTATGCGATAGACCAAGATTGCATAATTCTGTAAGACCAAAAATCGACTTGGACTGGCCTAATTGAAAAATAAAACAGTTGCTTATAGACAATCTTATATTTTTGCTGAGCATGTAAACACTCAAACCATGGTGGGTAGGTTTCAAAAGTTCTGTCAATCTGTATTAATGTCAAGCCATGAAGTTGTTTGCCTTTAAAGGTTCTACTATACAGCCCAGGTACTCATTATAGTTGGAAATTAAGCAATTGAAAAAAGAAATGAGTGATTTTAGAGACAGGGTTAAATTATTGCTGAGCTTGTCAAAACTCAAACCATGGCAGGCAGGTTTCAAAAGTTCTGACAATCCGTATAAATGTCAAGCCATGAAGGTGTTTGCCTTGGAAGGTTCCGCTATATAGCCCAGGTACTTAGGCTAGGCTTGAATTATTCATGCCCGAAGGGATGAATTTAACCACCTTGGTTAGGTAAGGCCTCTGAGAAATTGGAGAATGGAGATACAATTCTCGCTATTCAGACTGGATTTAGCTCCATCTGAGTCTGCTGGTGGGAGTGTTCTTTCACTGTATTATGAGGGTCAGGCCATTATACTACTTTCAATGTCTCTTTGTATCAAACTATACTATAGCCTGCACATATTCAAGGCTTAACAATACTACACCACTCAGGTGCCATGAATTCTCACACTAGTTCATAGTCTTAGCGAGCAGGGTGCCTGGGCGTCATTTGGACACCCGAACCCTCAGCAATCACCCCTCAGGACACCTTAAAATTTTTGTGGGTTATTTCTTTGAAATGCCAATTTCAAGCATATGGTTGATTTTTTTTCACTTCAAAATAATTCCCATGACATAATGGTATTGTGCCTGCCCTCTTCCAATAAGTAGTTACATGCTTGTGGTTGTAATCTAAGTATATTTTGGTTGATATCCCTTGAAAAATAAAATGATTAAGAATTTCAGAATTGCCAATTTTGGGCAGCCAGTTTCTAAGTTCTGGCTTAGATGCTAAAAGAAATTGATTTTGATATTTCTTTAGAAATAATGAATTTGGTTCGCAGTTCACCTAGTCTTTACTTTTTTCTATGTACCAAGGAGTTAATACAAAAAAAATTGTCCTTTCTGTCATGTACCCATTTCTCTCTGAAATTTACCTGTATCTTTCTGCTGCATTTATATATAAGTTACGTAATATCACCTTTTTCAATTCAATGTATCGCATAATTGTGATAGAGAAATAAATGTTACATACAAACAAATTGTGATGGTGCATTGCAATTAGGAATTCAGTTAACTTTTATGATTTCAATTGTTATTTATTTCAGCGATCCGCCACTTGCTGAAGATGACCTGCCCCCTGGCGAGTGGATTTGTCATCAATGCAGAGTCTGTCCAAAACCACCACCTGCGAAAGAGGTAAGTTGCATCTTTAATGGGCCTCGTCTGAATATTTCAGGGGTCTACGCTACTGTCAGTTCGTCAGTACAGCCTGGTGAATTTATGCCACAGAAGGACACATGATCACATCTCTGGCAGGGATTTAAGTTCTTAACACCCTCATCTTTGGGTCATATTGTATATATATATCATAGTATCATAAGTCCAATCCAGACAACCCTTGTCTAGGAATTATCTGGGCATAAGTGGGTTAATATTGTAGTGACATTTAACTCTTTCACTCAACCTAATAATCAGGCTTTCTTGAAAACTGCCAGAGCATGGTCATAGCCAATATTTGGAAACAGGGTGTCCAAATAGAGGTTTTGTAGACTTTTGCGTGTTGGAAGCATGGTACAAAGTACATTTTGCTAATAAAATAAACCCTATATATTTACATATTTTGCTTTTTTAGGCCAGTAACTGCTTTGTGTGTACTGCTTTGTGTGTATTATAAAAGTGACACTACAGCTTCTACATCTTCTATCTTCTAAGAAAAGTCGTCATCAGCAAATTCTGACATAAACTTTTAGGTTTCCAAACTGTCAAAAAAACAGTGTTCTGGGTGTCCAAATGACACGCTGGATGCATAGGCGGCTAAGCCCCTGTGCCAGAGCTGCTCTGGCTCCCTGCCTCCCTCTCACTTGTCTCTCTCTCTGCTCTCCCATCCTTGTTAGCAGACCTCTCGAGATAGCAGGCTCAGCAGCTGCTGCTGACCTGGCCATGTACTAGACTCACCAACCAGGCCCTGCACAAACTAGACTCGCTCGCCAGTCTCAATGCAGTGAATAAACATGCTGACGTGATCATGTACTAGACTCACCAACCAGGCTTGGCACAAACTAGACTCGCTAGCCAGTCTCAATGCAGTGAATAAACATGCTGTCTTGATCATGTACTAGACTCACCAACCAGGCTTGGCACAAACTAGACTCGCTAGCCAGTCTCAATGCAGTGAATAAACATGCTGACGTGATCATGTACTAGACTCACCAACCAGACTCTGCACAAACTAGACTTGCTAGCCAGTCTCAATGCAGTGAATAAACATACTGATCTGACCATGTACTAGACTAGCCTACCAGGCTCAGCACAAACTAGATTTGCTGGCCAGTCTCAGCGCAATGAGTAAATGTTGACCTGACCATGTATTAGACTCACCAATCAGGTCTGGCACAACTCAGTGTGCAGTGCAGTCTCAGTGCTGTGAATAAACTTGCTGACTTGATCATGTACTTTACTCACCATTCACCAACCAGGCTCAGCACAAACTAGACTCACCAGCCAGTCTCAGTGCAGTGAATGAATTTGCTGACCTGACCATGTACGAGACTCACCAACCAGGCTCAGTACAAGCTAGACTCGCTAGCCAGTCTCAGTGCAGTGAGTAAAATCTGCATGGTATTTAACCCATTCACACTCAGGGCGGCCAAAAGAGGCCTTACAATTTTGATGATATCTTTCTTACAAAAGCATATTTTGAAAAATATTTCAAGGAGAAATGTTAATCAGAAGCCAAGCTTCAACTCTCCATCAAATATTTTGTGACCTTTTGCTTTATTCACAAGCAGTGTCTTAGCCAGGATTTAGAAACTGGGTGCCTAAAATTGGCAGCTGTAAAATTTTTGGGCGTCCAAATTTTTAAGGGGGATCACAATATACTCATATTTCAACCATAAACATGTATAAATTCATCAAAATAAGGCATGATATCATTAAACAATGTCATGGGAATTATAAGGAGATGATAAAATTCAATTACATGCTTGAGATTGAGATTTTTAGAAATTCCACACTAAAAAATTTGGGTGTCCTGAGGGGTTCTTTTTAAGGGTTTGGGTGTCCAAAAAAGCACCCAGACGCCCTGCTGGCTAAGACCATGTTCACAAGTTATTTTCAGAAGTAAGAGAGAAGCAGACGATACTTTCTGAAGGTACTCTGAGTGTGAATGGGTTAATCTCATCATGTGCAGCATTGGAAATGCTGACATGTTTTCCGGTTCTTCGGCTGAGGTAAATAGGTTTGACAAAAAATCATGCCACCGCCATACTAACCATGACTGCACCATCATCATGACTGTTGAACAGGGTCTTAGTCAGGAGCCCAAAATTAGAATTACCGTAAATTCTCAGGAATCTCGGCCGCCCTAGGAAACTCAGCCACTATAATTAATCTACCAAATAATTACTGGGCTTTTTTCAGTAAATTTTGGCCACCATCAGCCAACGAAAAACGTAATTAATAAAAAGTGTCCGAGATTTGCGAGAATTTACGGTAGTAAGATTTCTGGGCTTCCTTATTTTCAAGAAAGACCACAATATACTCAGATAACAACCAATAATGTGTATTCACTAATTGAAATGTAGCTTATACAATACAATATCATTCAATCTCATAGGAGTTATAATGATGCAAGAAAATTAAATTGTGTCCTTCAAATAGATATTTCAAGAAATTCTCCTCAGAATATTTTGGTTCAACGTGGGGGGATTTCTGAGGTTTTGTGTGTCCTCTTAATGACATCCAGACACCCTGCTGGCTAATAGAGTTTCTTTATTACATAGCTCTCAAGGCTCCTAGGGCATTATTGAACTAAGGCCTAAAAAAATCCCAATCAACATAAAACATGCATAAAACACACATTTTTGACTAAAAAAAAAAATAATCCCCCAAAATATATTTTTCCAACCTACCTACCCTATTTTTTCTCGGACCGGTTCAGGAAACAAACAATTTCTTTTCTAGGCCTAAGCATGGGCTAGAGAGATAAGTGTTTACCATATATGCTTATAGCCACGTGTGGACTCACTAAAATTCTAACCTATCCATAAACTTCTTCTATGAATTATTTATGAAGAAACCTATATATGGTCACCATTGGGCATTGAGTATAAAGGAATCTGTGTATGGTCACCACAGGGCATTGAGTATAAAGGAATTTGTGTATGGTCACCATAGGGCATTGAGTATATAGGAATCTGTGTATGGTCACCATAGGGCATTGAGTATGAATGGGTTACGGACTCAGCGTCAAGGGCCATGGATTCCTGTGTACATTATGTACAATAGGCCTGCAGCCTCCATTGAAATGAGGTGTCCCATCTGTTAGTAACTACATAGTGGGTCAGCCTGCCTCGTAGTTTTGCTGCATAGGCAGACTCTTCATGTTCTGCAAGGTTGCTTCTGGCTTAAACTTAACATGTCTACAAGGCCATACTTAAATGTCATCATAGTCTTAGCCGAGAGGGTGTCTGGGTACCATTTGGACACCCAAACCTTCTAAATATCACCCCTAGGCAAAATATTTTATGAGTAATTTCTTAAAATGTCATTTTCAAACATATGATTGAATTTTCTTCACCCCAATATAAATCCGACAGCATGGTATAGGAATATTATGCCTCATTTCAATAAGTAAACACATAATTTGGTTATAATCTCAGTATATTTGGAACTCCCTTGAAAAATAGGACGGCCAAACATTCAATAATTGCCAATTGTGAGCACCCAGTTTCTAAATCCTGGCTAAGACCTTGTTTAGATGTCATCCCAGGATAGATGGCACTTCCGTATACTATAGAGGCTAGTAAGAAGAAATCGACATCCTTGTGTGGTCTTAGTCAGTGGTGCGTCTGGGTGCCTTTTTGGACACCCAAACCCTTAAAGAGTACCTCTAAGAACACCCAAAAGATTTTGTGTAGAACTTCTTACAATGTCAATCTCAAGCATGTAATTGAATTTTATCATCTCCATCCCTTGACAATGTATAGGGATTTCATGCCTTATTCTGATAAATTTATACATGTTTATGGTTGAAATCTGCTGAGTATATTGCGGTCCCCCTAAAAATTTGGACGCCCAAAAATTTGCAATTGCTAATTTTAGGCACCCACTTTCTAAAACCTGGCTAAGACCCTGCCATACTATAAAGGCTAGTGAGAAGAAATTGACATCCTTGTGTGTAAATTGTGTGTTAAATAGCCAATAGTAGACCACTAGCCTGTATGTAGTATAGATGCAGGCATATATCCATTCCTATACATTCAGATTCTTATATGTTTATACGTATATATCTATTTTATACATATTTTTACCATGGCCTTGGGCCTCATGGTTTGTCCAAGAATATTATATGATAGCACAGTCAATCAGCCGTGGAGCACAGCAATTTTGTGGTCAAGAAGAGACAATTTGTGCAAAAAAGTTTTCATTAATGATTACGATGAAGTAGCTGTGGGACCCCATAGCTCACAAGATCAAGAAAAGAGAGTTCTGTCAGAATTTTGGACAGCACAGTGGAAAGACTAAAACAGGGGCTTAGCCACCTATGCGTCCGTCCAGCTTGTCATTTGGACACCTAGAATACTGTTTTTTGACAGTTTGGACACCCAAAAGTGTAGGTCAGAATTTGCTGACTTTTCCTAACAGATAGTGCATGTAGTGCACCCCTACAATACAAACAAAGCAGTTACTGGCCTAAAAAAGTAAAATCTGTAGATATATAGGGTTCATTTCATTAGTAGTGCGAAATTTTTACCACACTTTGGACACCCAAAAGTCTATGAAACCTCTGTTTGGACACTCAGTTTCCCAATACTGGCTAAGACCATGGACTTTCTCTTAGTTGATCACATTTAGACCTTTGTTATACATGCTTAGTTACCAACCCACAATTTATCTGAATGAAGTATTATTCACTCCTGCAATAATAACACAGGGAAAAGGAGAACATGTTAAGCACAATGTTATCCATGGATTGATCAATCTTCTGACAAGCCCAGTAAACAAACATACTCATAGTAGTAGTTGCTAAATGTGCCAACATGCCACCAGTTACTGCCCCCCCCCCCCCCCCCCCCCCCTTCTCATACCAGTGTGGATCTGTACATAGACTGACTGGCAGTAAACTGGAAACAGACTGGCAGCTATTAGTCACAGTTGACTCCCACAAGCCAATGGTCCACATGAGAAAGAGGAGTGAATAGACTGGCTGGCAGCTCTCCCTGCTGCAGGATATGAACTCCTCCAATGGCTTGAAAATAGACTGACTGCTAGCTGTTCTTTTTACAGACCGTGTGCTCTTCAGCCTAAAAAATAATTGTTTGTTTCCTATTACCCTACCCACTCTATTTTTTTGGCCCTACCCTAAATCTTTTTATGACATTTTGAATCATAAACGTGGTATTTCGAATGAAAAACATGAACAGCTCAACTATGAGCCTGCTGGAAATATTTCTTGAAATAGAAACATTTTCCTACCTACCTACCCTAATTTCTCTTGGGGTGATACAGGAAACAAGCAATATATTTTTTAGGCCTTATAAGAACCTCGAACCATTCTGAGAAGCTCTTTTGGATCTGTAGCGACTAGCTGTTAGCTTTTCCTGCTATAAGCTGCGACTTTCACCTTCATTTTGCTCTTTTTTAACAGATTTACATTGACTGATATAAGACTTTCACTATTCTTGTTCTAAATATGACTCATTTGGGGTGCAAATAAAATGATATTTGTCCAATGACCCCTAGACATCCAGCTGGCTATGGCTATGCTAACAGTTCAAGTTCTAGTTCGCAATTTTTTCTGCCATCCTTGCCCTGAATATTAATAACCACTAGTCTGTTTGTCCGGGGCTACAGAAGATTGTATAGAGCTATGGTAATTTGGATGGGGCAATGATGATTCGAAAACCACCAGTCCTGCAGTTTCCTATACAGGATTTTTAAAAATCCAAAATTTCGGTCTGTCCAAATTTAGCTACTCAGCTACTTCAAATACTTATAAGAACTCAATTTGATAGCCTATTTCGTCAAAAAGGGCACTTAACACATCGGTCATGTCCTAGAAGATAGTTTTTGTGGAAAAGATTTGGTTAAACATACCAAAAATGTCAAAATATAAAAAAAAACTTCAAAGTTTTTGCCTGTCCAAAAAGGAGATTTTCAGTAAACAGCCTGTCCCAAAGACAGGCTGGATTGATCCTGGCTAAGTCCCTGCTCCTATATAGAGTTTTTAAGCGAAGCACGACCCCTGTGTACTGAGAGTTATTTGGCGTTGTATTGATATGTGTAGCAAGGAGTGGGTGGCTATTGATTTACACCTTCCTCTTCCTCAAGGGCTGGCATCCTGTCTACTCACAGCTCCTATTTCTTATATTAACCCTTTATGCCTGGAGATTGGCAATTGTAAGGTAGTTCTGAAACTTATGTTGGTGTCTGTTCACCTTAATATGATTCCTATTATGCAAGAGAAGGATATCCTACCAGGCCTCAACGCTAACTGAAAATGATACTGGCCCTGTAGGACCAGTAACACCTAGCATCTGCTGGTCCTGCAAAATTTTCTCTGGTCCTACATTTTTTCTTTAACATAACAAGAAAGAACATTGCATAAAATTCACCACAACATTTATCTTTATAGATTTTATCTTCATTTATTTCAAAAACATTTGGGGACATTCTGGGTGGGAAACTTTTTAACAAGAATGTCTCTAAATGTTTACTGGGCCTGTAGGACCAGTTGAGATCTTCTTTTACTGGCCCGAAGCAGTTTTTGGGAATTTTTACTGGCCTGGGTCCATAGGTTCACCCTTAAGCCCCTTTTACACTAGCCGAAATTTTGCTGGCAACGTACTGGCAACCATTGGCGACGGGGGGCAATAAGTGAGTTAGTAAGTATTTATTGACTATATCTTCGATATAAAAAATACAGTGTACAAACTTGATTCAATAGAAAATTATGGGGGTAAAAATGTGGTGGCAATCCCCCGCAACCATCTTTTGCCACCACGTTGCGAGCAAGTTGCCAGCATAGTGTAAAAGGGGCTTTAGCGTCGAGCCCTACCTACCATTTCTGAATATTTAAGTAAATACTGTACATGTAATTGTTTATGGTAGTTTTCTTAATATGTTGTGGTCTCCCCTGTAAACATGGATGCCCAAGAATTTTACAATTGCCAATCTCCAGGAAAGCTCTTTTTTGAAAAATTCACTTGCCAGGGCAAGCGGGCTAGTACTTATGTCGAACCCTGTTGAAAATTATTAAATATTTGCTTGAGAAATGACTTTTAAAAAAATCCTCACAAAATATTTTGGGTGTCGTGAACGGTAAAACTTGAGAGTTTGGGATTCCAAATGATCCCTAGATGCCATGCTGGCTAAGTCCCTGTATAATGACAAGAGTTGACTGAACCTTAGATACTTCTGAAAAAAACTTTGGAGTCACTCATAAAATCACAAAATATTTGAAGGAGAGTTGTAGGTTGGATTTTGGTCCACATTTCTGAAAATTTATTTTTTCTTTTGTTAGAGACATATCACCAAAACAGTCTACATGCTTGAATGGGTTAATAGGCTGCCTTCTCTGATATATACTGTACATCGTGTAAGGCCTAAGGAAATAAATTTTTTGTTTCCTGTAACGGTCAGAAAAAAATAGGGTAGGTAGGTCGGTAAAAAAAATCTTTTGCATTATTTTTTTGGTCAAAAATGTGTGTGTTTTATGCATGTTTTACGTTGATTGGGAGTTGGGAGGGCGATAAAAACTTTAGAGTAGGGATTTTTTTGAATAAAAACTTGTTAGGGTAGGGTTACAGGAAACAAACAACTTTTTTTAGGCCTAATGTGAATGAGGAATTAATCTTCCCGAATTTACCTAATGGGTTCAAGATGGTAAAATCTAAAGCGGTATCTTAAACCATTTTTGTTGGCATGGTGTTGTAGATGTGTGCGGGCCGTGAAAATGGGAAAAACCCAAACTAGTCATTTTTCAGGATATAAAAGTCCAGGGAAATGTACATATTTTACAGTAACCTGCCACACTAAGCTAGCCTGTGCCACACATTTTGTAGTCCCATGTAGAGATTGATAAGAAAGATTTTGAGATTCAATTAAACAGATCTCTTGGAATCAATTCTCTTATCCCTTGATAAATTTGAAAATGGCATTTTAAGAAAATACTCACACTGATTGACAAATTTTGACTATTAATGTATGGGAACATTTTTTGGCACATCGTGCACCTTTTATGCCATCAACTTTCAGGGCTAGCAAAAATATTCTCGTGGCTTCTAAATGTTGAAGTGACTAGCCCTGCTCGGCTAATGAATATTTCTGTTACACACTTGTCATTAGTTGTAAGTTAGCTGCTTATGACAAGTGTGTACCAAACAGCCTCAGATAAGCTATTAATAGACTAAAATGGCCATTACAAATACTTGCATTTCGTGTGTGTTAGAATGCAAAATACTTCATGTACGAAGGTTGGCAGTGGTGGGAATACTCTAAGCAGAGAATACTCTAAGAAACTATTTAGGCCTATGTTTTATTCATGGTGCAGGGCTAGATATTGGTGCTTGCCCCGTTGCCCCGGGCAAGTAGAATTTGTGAATTATAGCTAAAGGGCAAGTGAAAACTATATCTTGCTGGCCCCACTGGGCTAGTACGCTGTATATATTTTGGGTTTACTTGTGAGAATGTGTGCAAGTTTTGTGGTCTGGCATCCAAGCTTGTCCTAGAAAATATGCTTGCACATGCCAGCACCATATTCTACTTGGTTTTAAATGAAACATAAAACAGACAATTTTTCAAGGGCAGGTGAATGTTCGAGTAGGGCAAGTGAAAGTGCCGCAAAAGTTAATGTTGTGCCCTGTGGTGTAGGGATGTCATCGATAGTCGATAAATCGACATTTTCACTTTGTCAATTAAATCGACTAAATATTTGACTAAATATTGAAGTATTTTCTATGGCTTTTGTAAGAGAAATTGGGAGGAATGGTGTACTTTATAGAGTATAGCAATTATTCAAATTGAAAAAAACGGGATATCAATGACATCCCTATAAATAAGTTTGTCCTACGAGTATGTTACGGCAAATCGAATCGAATCGAAAAATATATCAATTAATCAAATCGATAAAATTTCATATCAATGACATCACTACTGTGGTGTAATTGTCCTTAAATGTTCAGTCCTGTGTTCTCTTGCCTTTTCAGCCTGATGATGACGTGACCTCCACCTGTAGCACCTATTTGGGCCTGTGTTTTCTGAAATTTCTTCATAGTGTAATTAATTCTCCTTTTGTTTTCTAATGTCTTTTCAGCCTGACGATGACGCCGCCTCCACCTGTAGCACACAGAGTCGCCAGAGCACGTCTAGTCGCAGCGGGAAGCGGGCGTCGTCCACGACCGCCTCACGCCGCAGCTCCGTGGAGGAGGAGCCGATGGAGGTGGTCCCCGTCGCCCCGGAGCCGGAGGAGGAAAATGGCCACCCTCTCGGACTCCTGATACGCGCAGCCAAGATGATGAACCCGGTGCAGTTCGATTTACCCAAGGATCTGACTTGTCCTATTAACTTCCCAGGTGAGTGATTTAGACTGTCATTCATAGTCTGCCAGCATTGATAGGTATAGGTGCTGGTACTCTATGATATTAAATTCTGGTACGCGCAGCCAAGATGATGAACCCGGTGCAGTTCGATTTACCCAAGGATCTGACTTGTCCTATTAACTTCCCAGGTGAGTGGTTTAGACTGTCATTTGTAGTCAGCCAGCAATGACAGGGATAGGTACTGGTATGATAGCAAATCCTGGTATGCGCAGCCAAGATGATGAACCCGGTGCAGTTTGATTTACCCAAGGATCTGACTTGTCCTATTAACTTCCCAGGTGAGTGAGTCTTTGATAGGGATAGGTACTGGTACTCGATATGATGCCAGATATTGGTACACGCTGCCAAGACAATGAATCCAGCACAGTTTGATTTACCCAAGGATCTGACTTGTCCTATTAACTTCCCAGGTGAGTGAGTCTTTGATAGGGATAGGTTAGACTGTCTATGATAGGGATAACTACTGGTACGCGATATGATGCCAGATATTGGTACGCGCGGCCAAGACAATGAATCCAGCACAGTTCGATTTACCCATGGATCTGACTTGTCCTATTAATTTCCCAGGTAAGTGAGTCTTTGATAGCGATAGGTTAGACTGTCTATGATAGAGATAAGTACTGGTACTCGATATGATGCCAGCTATTGGTACGCGCGGCCAAGATGATGAACCCGGTGCAGTTCGATTTACCCAAGGATCTGACTTGTCCTATTAACTTCCCAGTTGAGTAATTTAGACAGTTGATGATAGGGAATTAGGGATAGGTACTAGTACTCCATACGATACCAAATACTGGTATTGAATGGGAAAAATTATTGTATTGAAGAAGAATGGTATGGTATTGTATTGTTCATTATTTGAAATATATTATGTTATATGCCCAAGGATCTGACTTTTCCAATTAACTTTCCAGGTGAGTGATTTAGACTGTCATTCAGGATCTTAAACAGGATTTAGATATTGGGTGCCCAAAATTGGCGATAGTAAAATTTTAGGGGGTCTAAATTTTTAAGGGGACCACAATATCCTGAGATTCCGACATAAATGCATAAATGCATCTAAGTAAGGCATAATATCCTTATGCAATGTCAAGGAAAATTTTATGGAATTGAAAAATTTCAATTATATGCTTGAGATTGACCTTTTAAAAAATTCCTCAAGAATATTTGGGTTTCCTGAGGATGGAAGTAGCCTAAAGCATTGTAGGGGCTAACTACTATAAGCAGTAGCAATATTGTATTATATTTACTCTATCCTCTGCTGTATTTACATTTCTGCTACACTCATACACTCAATGGTTGGGTCTGCTCCAGCTGTTACACCACCATCATTGTGCTGTTAACCCATTCACACTCAGAGTTTCTCTATAAAGTATCGTCTGCCACTTTCATACTTTTGAAAATAACTTGGGAATAAAGCAAAAGTTCACAATACTTTTGAAGTAGGGTTGTTGCTTGGCTTTTGATTAACATTTCTCCCTCAAATCTTTTCCAAAAAATGCTTTTGTTAGAAAAGTATTATCAAAATTGTCAGGCCTGTTTTGGCCGCTCTAAGTGTGAATGGGTTAAACTCATTCATGCCTGCACTGCCCTATAGGTGACTAACACATGTGGCTTTTGGAGAATATTTGAAGGAAAAAAGTGAAGTCAAAATCATCCAACTTGCAAATGTATGCTTCATCTCAAAGCTATTCCCAAGACTAAAATTGCTTCCAAAACAAACCAAAATTATGGTTAACTTGAAGCAAAGAGTCCAAAATAGCAATTCATAAAATGTCTGCCTTCCCTTATTTAGGAACTCAGCTACTTCAACTCCCAGTAATTGTGTTGCATTGAAATAAGGCCTAAAAAAAGATAGTAGCTTCCTATTACTTCCTATTACCCTACAGATCCTAATTGTTTTCTCCTACCCAAATTTTTTTATTGCCCAAAAATATTCTTTTTTATAAAAAGCAAGGTTCAAATTTGTAATTGCTTCATATTCCATGCATGGCATACAAAAGAAATTGAAAAAAAGAAAGAAGAAAACATCAGACATCAGCATATAATACTAGTTCAGTGGATTTGAACAGATCTAGATACCCTGCTACTTTAGATGCTGCTATTTTGCTTTACATTTACATCAAATGCAGCATGGAGAAGAGAATATAAATAATAAAACAACATAAATTCCCTACCTACCTACCCTATTTTTTTCTGTCATGAAAAAGGCCTAATTGAAACCGAAAACAAATTATCAATTTAAATCAACTCAAGAGAAAATTCTGAGCAATGACATCCCTAATGATTTTCTTCTGTCTAATCACAGGTTCCAGCAAGCGCCGATGGGGAAAAGAAGGTCGAGGAGCCAACAAGAAGCTAGCACATGAGTTGGATAACTTTGTTGTTCCTTTACCTGCTAAACTCTGCTTTGTATGTAACAGGTGAGTGATTACCTATATGGTCCTTAAGTCCATCAGGGGAGTCTATTAAATATTGAATGAGTCCCTCCTTTTTAAAGGTTGGATACCGTTAAGATGTTCTGGTGTCGGTACCGGTTTCAGTTCAAAAATATTAAAGTATGGTATCGTAGCTTTTCATTCCTTAAAGATACTCTTAACATAACTAACCACTGCAAAGTTATCATTTATTGTGGATTGTACAGAATCCTAAACATGAATATTCACAACAAAATTTATATAGTAATAATGCAAAAAAGTACTGTTTACAGTACCGTTAAAATACCAAATAATTTTTTTGGTACATACACCATTACCGTTGTTATTACCGTTGGTACCATTTCTATCTTTGTCACAATTATAAGCTTTGGTAACATTGAATTCCATTGTCTTTCAGGAGCTGTAGGAAGTCTCCGCTGATCCAGTGTGACTATTGTCCTCTTTTGTTCCACCAAGACTGCCTGGACCCGCCCCTCACCAGCATGCCCTCGGGACGCTGGATGTGCCCCAACCATGCTGAAAACATGGTGGTAAGTACTCTTTTCAGTGTGATATATATATATATATATATATATATATATATATATATATATATATATATATATATATATATATATATATATATATATATATATATATACACAAAATAAAAACCATCTATTTTTTAACATATGTATTTTTCAGAAACTATCCAATATGATAAGTTGTCAGAAGAGTTTGGCAGCTTTAAAATTTTCACGATTCAATATCAGTATTTCCTAAATGGTACGATATCCTGACAATATTTTTAACAATACTGCATGACTCTCAAGAACCTAATTTTGTTAAATTTAGCATTGTCAGCTTCGGAAATTTCGCTGATAAACAGCGAACTGCCTTCATGCGGGGATGTCCTGTTAGCAATTGAGTCAAATTTAAAAATATTTGTATAAGCTTAAATGATACAATACAGTACTAAAATTTTGGATACAATATTAATTTTGAATTGCTTGTAACAGTGTTATTTTTGTGCCTGTAGGACGAAAAGTTGATACAGAGCGTAAGTCATAGTGAGCGCGTGAAGCTGTGGGATCAGTTTCTTTGCCATTTTATAGAATGAAATTTTTTTTTTAAATTGTACTCGTTCGTTATGTATTTTCCTAGCTTTGGGACGAATATTTGATTTTGAGTGACCGTCCCAAACTGTAGGATCAGTTTCTTTGGCATTTTATTGAATTTTGAATTTTGCTATTTTCCTGCCTTTAGGACGAAAAGTTGATCCAGAGTGTGAGTCTGAGTGACCGCGTGAAGCTGTGGGACCAGTTCTCAGGACACGTTAACCAGCACGCCATCAAGGTGGCGTTTCTCAACAAGGCGCACCGGCGGCACCCGCCCTTCAGGATAAAACACAAACACCCTCGCCGCAAGGCAGTCAAAGTAAGTCCTGTAGCAGGTTGGCACCAAGGACAGACCTGTCCAGCCTGTCTTTTTCTCAGGCAAAAAAAATCCTATGAAGAGTTTTCAATTTTCACTTTTTTGGGGGTAATGAACAAGTGAACTTAGTCTTGCTATGTCAATACATATGGTTGGTATGACCATTCTTATAAATTGGGTATGTGAATTTCATATATCCTCAGTTTTGACCCCCTGCTTCCAAATCCTGGGTAAGACCCTGATTGGCACCTTTAACAGTTTCACAGTACGATATGATTTCGCTATTTCCTTAATGATTCGATACCTAAACAATATTTTTAGTGATACTGCTGGCCTCCCAGTGGCCTTATTTTGTTAAATTTAGCACTGTCAGCTTGAGAAATTTCGCTAATAAATAGAGAAGCTGACACTTTAAAGGAACAGTATTGAAAAATTGATGAGTGAAATAATTTGCCTGCACATGAAATAACAATGAATCAATTGTTGAAGAATTTGTGTTGAATTTACTGATCAGGTGCCACAGACTATCAAGGAACAGTATTGAGAAATTATTGACAGAGATAATTTACCTGCACTCAAAACAATAATGAATTAATTGTTGAAGAACTTGTGTTGATTTTCCTATTTAGGTGCCTGAGTCTATAAAGGAACAGTATTTAAAAAGTGTTGAGAGACAAAATTTACCTACATAACACACACAATATCAGTGAATTAATTGTTGAAGAATTTGTATTGAATTTCCTATTCAGGTGCCTGAAATTGATAAGGAACAGTATTAAATGATTGGTGAGAGAGATAATTTGCCTGCACACAAAATAACGATGAATCGATTGTTGCAGAACGTGTGTTTAATTTTCCATTTAGGTACCTGAGACTATACTACTAATAAAGGAACAGTATTGAAAAAATAGTGAGAGAGGGAATTTGCCTGCACTCAAAACAATGATTTAATTATTGAATTTATTATTCAGGTGCCTGAGGCTATTAAGGAGCAGTATCGGTTTCCACCCCCACTGCTCCCTAAGCCAGCTCAACCTGCACTCCCCCTACAGGACATCCCCAGTACTACACCTGCCACAGACATCACTCTCGAAGACCAGGAAGATGTGAGTACCATTGTATGATACTTATAAGGAAAATATTGTATCTTAACGTATTCATGCCTGTAGCATGAATATGTCAAGTATTGGTACCTTTTAACGTTATCTAAGCCTAATTATTTTACAACGCCTGTTGAGCTGAAGTCATAGTATTAGCCAGCAGGGGGTCATTTGGACACCCAAGCCCTCAAAAATTACCCCTCTGGACACGCAAATCTTTTTGTGAGAAACTTCTGAAAATGCATACAATTGAATTTTTTGGGCTCTCATATAATCAGCATGACATTCCAATACTGTAGAACACACAATGTACGCGTCTGTTTATATATAGCGTACATAGCGTGTGGTTCCGCATTGCTATATATAAAAAACGCTGTACTTTTTTCTTACTGTACTGGCGCTGTCAGCGGCGGCTACCGTTGCTAACATAAAGATACGCTATGATGCAAAAACTCCCTAATTCGCTATGTTTGGGACACGCGTCATATGTGTGTTCTACAGTAACTAATTTTGGGCGGCCAGTTTCTAAACCCTGGCTAAGACCCTTACTGAAGTAAGTCCTTTGAATATGTATCTACTTATTTATTGCAGTGGTTGTCTGGAGTGGTGGCACTACAGACCAGCATAGCCAAGCACCTGGCGCAGAAATCTTTACAAAAACAAGGCGGAGGCCCGGACGAACTGTCCAGACCCGCCGAGACCGTGTCCAAGCCCACTGCCTCGGTCACGCCCACTATTAAACAGGAACGCCCGAACACGCCCAGCCCAACACCATCATCCAATAACAGCTTATGTCCAAACAGCAGCAGCGGCCAAAATAAGGCGAGTACCGAGCAGCGGGCACAGACTCTTATTAACGGAGTTCTCGCCTCCCCTCAGGAAAATATTCTCAACGGACCTTACAGCGAGGCTAAAACGAACGGCCCGATTTCATTGCTTAATCACGGGCCGTGCACGCCCAATGGAGATTTTGAGGTACTGAAGGTGACCGATTTATACAAGCGGTCGTTGTCGTCATCGTCATCGGACTTAAATAATAAGGGGCGATCGGAAACAGGCGCCTCCTCCTCTGGAGCTCAGAATATTGTAAAATTGACGGTACCCTGCGGCGGGGAGAAAGCAGGTGGCGCCACCAGTCAACAGCAGGGACCCAGTAAAAACATTGTCATCAGCACGGTAAATAAAGGCAACAGTACTGTAGTGACGAAAGTGGTGACTTCGACAGCGCCCCCTACCAGGACCGGAACGGCCTGTGCGACTAGTGCAGGTGCGAGTAGTAATCCTACGTCCATCCTGTCTCCCCGCATAGCCACGGGGTCCGGTATCAAAATGGCCACACCAGGGACGGGGAAATTCACTGTCGTCTCAGGATCAGGTGTGAACTCAACGTCAAAGGTCATCACCGTGACAACGGGAGGACAAGGTTCGTCATTCATATGTTTTGAAATTATATTTTATTCAAATATATTTACATTTTATTACAGGGTTTCGTCAATCATATACTTTGAAATTATATTTTATTGGCACCTTTAAAATTTTCTTGATACGATACAATATTGTTATTTCCTTAATGATCCAGTATCTTAACAATTCTTCTAGCCTCCCAATGGCTTGAATTTGTTTTTAGCATAGTCAACTTCATAAATTTTGCTGATACTGTAGAATGGCTAATTTTCCCGTGTGTTTTATTTTCCCGTTTTTTCCCGAATGCTATCAAACGGGAATAAACAACACCGGGAAAATCATTACACTTCATATCCGGAATTAATAAACACGGGAAATTCTGACCTTAGTTAAATAGACTTGGCCAGTTTTATCTCTGAAGTGTCAGACCTGCGTTTACTCAGAGTGATAGGGGTCATCCCTTATTGCAATCCACATGCGGCAGGGAACAATCAGGTGTCACTAGATGACTTCTAATCATGCTGTGACTGCAACTCACCTATACTTAAGAGATTGACTCGCTGGTGATCTATTTCTAGTCACTTCTCTAGACTGGTGAAAGTCCCACCACCGCATGCGCTGCTGCATGGCACTGCACATGCTTATATAACACTGGGAACTGTCTCCAGTCTATAAGATGCTTATCTAGACTGGTGATAGTCCCTTTGCAGTGTGCTTTGCTGTACTGATAAGCACTTCAACCCATGACACATGTTTATATAAGACTGTGGACTACTTAAAACTACTTAAGATCGACTTAAAACGGGAAAATTAAAAACGGGAAAAAACACATGTCCTCTTTTCGGAAACATTAGAAACGGGAAAACCCAAAAATGAAAAATTAGGGAAAATTGTCACACAGGAAAATTAGCCATTCTACAGTAGATAGTGAACTGCGTTCCTGTTGATATCAATATTTGGTATCCTATCAAGTACTGGTACTGTATAACTGGTTAATTTGGCGTGGTTTTTAATTTGGCGTTTTTGGCGAATGCCCGTCAACGCCAAATTAAAGATCACATAAAAATATGTCTACATAAAGATGGCGTTGTTCTGACTGCTCCAAACGCAAAAATAAATACAGGGAAAATACTTTTTTGAAAAAAACGCAAACTTAAGTACACGCCAAATTAACCAGTTATACAGTACAGAGTAGACAGGGTAGACAGAAGACAAATAACAATAAGTATTATGAAAAGTTCTTCATGTAGTATTGAACCTATATGATATTAAAAACTTGTACTATATGCTGGTGAAGAAATCTTTTCCATGAACAGAGCATATAACCTAAATAAATGTATTTACGTTTCTGGTCTCTCGAAAGCTTGATAATGCAAACCTCACATTTATTAAAACAATTTCTACTGGTTAAATTATAAATCATATTTGCACAAATGAAAATAAATACCTGTTTTCCTATTTTGTCTTTTATCTAAAAAGTTCTAAAAAATTATAAATTGGAGCCAATTTAGGCCAATTTGAGACACCTCTGAAAAGAAAATACTTGTCAGAATTTTGATACATGTATATTAATTGTGTACTTCAGCAAAGTCTAGTCCCACTGCGAGCAGCCTGACTAGTCTACCTAACAAGATGCCAACACCAGGGGCGCTCAGTACTTCCCCTGCCATCATCAACCTCAACAACACGCTACAGTCTTGTATTGATGGCAACGGAGGTAAGCATTCACCCTAATAAGCATATATATATATATATGCATATGCATATATATATATATATATATTTATATATATATTTATGTATATATATATATATATATATACATATATATATATATATATATATATATGTATATATATATGTATATATATATATATATATATATATATATATATATATATATATATATATATATATATATATATATATATATATATATATATATATATATATATATATATATAATATATATAATATGTATATATATACACACACATGCACACACTGTAGAATAGGAAATGATTCCGAGCATGTAATTAATCTGAAAGTACCGAATTAGAAAGTCTCGGTATAATTTAATTCGGATTAAAATCTAAAATATCTGAAAAATTACTATATAGTAGATATTTTTTTGAAGGATGTTATTTTGGCACTGTCATGGGGAGCGCGAAAATTAAATGCCTGTAAAAGATATCAGTTATACAGTTAGTCATCTATTTTTCCATTTCAGAGATTGAGTTGAACAAGTTGGATGAGCGGCTGGTCCAGATCCTGGCCTGGCAGCGGCTACAGCAGCTCCTCCCTCCCAAATCTGCCTCCACGCCCGGCAAGAAAGGCATGCTCAATGGCCTCCTCTCTCAATCTGGTAAGTAGACCCTGTCACCTTTTTATGTGCCCTATGGTTAGATACATACATTACCCCTCCCAATGCTAAGGCTACTTTCCTCCCAAATCTGCCTCCACGCCCGGCAAGAAAGGCATGCTCAATGGCCTCCTCTCTCAATCTGGTAAGTAGACGCTGTCACCTTTTTATGTGCCCTATGGTTAGATACATACATACATTACCCCTCCTAATGCTAAGGCTACTTCCCTCCCTCCCAAATCTGCCTCCACGCCCGGCAAGAAAGGCATGCTCAATGGTCTACTTTCTCAATCTGGTAATTAGACCCTATCACCTTTTTATGTGACCTATGGTTAGATACATAAATTACCCCTACCAATGCTAAGGCTACTTTCCTCCCAAATCTGCCTCCACGCCCGGCAAGAAAGGCATGCTCAATGGCCTCCTCTCTCAGTCTGGTAAATAGAGCCATATCACATTTTTATGTGACCTATGGTTAGATGCATAAATTACCCCTCCCAATGTTAAGACTACTTTTCTCCCAAATCTGTCTCCTCGCCTGGCAAGAAAGGCATGCTCAATGGTCTACTTTCTCAGTCTGGTAAGTAGACCCTATCACCTTTTTATGTGACCTATGGTTAGATGCATAAATTACCCCTCCCAATGTTAAGACTACTTTTCTCCCAAATCTGTCTCCTCGCCTGGCAAGAAAGGCATGCTCAATGGTCTACTTTCTCAATCTGGTAATTAGACCCTATCACCTTTTTATGTGACCTATGGTTAGATGCATAAATTACCCCTCCCAATGTTAAGACTACTTTTCTCCCAAATCTGTCTCCTCGCCTGGCAAGAAAGGCATGCTCAATGGTCTACTTTCTCAGTCTGGTAAGTAGACTCTTTCAGTAGGCGCTTGACCAGGATTTTGAAAATTCCTGTACAAAAGAACAATTCCATAATTTCGTAGCTACTAATCTATATTCCTTATACCGACTGGATTCAACAGCCTGTTGTGTCAAAAAGGGCAATTTGCATTTTAGCCAAGTGCCAAGGAGGCCTCAAACTGTCTCACAAGACCGACCTTTTAATCAATATCTTTCTCCGGAAATATCTGAGAAGTATTAGGTGTTTCATTTGCATTTTCAAACACAGAAAATCCTTAAAAATAACCCCTGAACTCCAGTTATTGATACCACGTTTTTAGTGATACAGGTACTCATTATTTCTACAAAGCTGATATAAGATTACTGTGCTCCGGGTCTGGGACAGGACTATGGACACCACTGGGCGTAGTCATAGCCAGGATGGCTGCCCAGAATGGGGTATTAGGCCTAAAAGAAAGTTGTTTGTTTCCTGTAACCCTACCCTAACAAGTTTTTATTCAAAAAAAACCCTACCCTAAAGTATTTTTTCGCCCTCCCAACTCCCAATCAACGAAAAACATGCATAAAACACACATTTTTGACCAAAAAAATAATGCAAAAATTTTTTTTTACCGACCTACCTACCCTATTTTTTTTTCGGACCGTTACAGGAAACAAACAATAATTTTTTTTAGGCCTTATAAAACATTAAGGCATCCAATATTCTAAGGGAGACCATAGGAACTTCAATTCAATTCACAAGGATACATGTCCTTATTGTGGAACTGAAAAATACCTATAAGTAATCTCCTAGCATGCACATTGAAGTGACTATTTCAAAATTATTTGCATGGAATTTGTATTGCTAGAAGATCACCACAAAAGAAATAGGGTGTCCTAATGTGGGATTTTGAGGGTTTGGGTGTCCAAATGATGCCAGACACCATACTGCCTAAGACTCTGTCTCTGGGTGTTGTTATTATCTTATTGAGGAACTGAAAAATACCTGTAAGTAATGTCCTAGCATTCACATTGAAGTAACAACTTCAAAATTATTCGCTTGGAATTGGTTTTGCTAGATGTTCACCGCAAAAGAAATGGGTGTTTTATGTGGGAGCTTTGATGGTTTGGGTGTCCTAATGACTCCCAAACACCCTGCTGGCTTTAACACTGCCTGTGATTTTTGTTATTATTTCATGTTTTGTTTTTTTTCGTTCTCAGGTTCTACAGATGTTCAGGCGCGTGCCCTCTTGTGCCCTCTAACGGGGAAAGGACAGCCACTCCCAATGCCCTACAGGACAATGAATGTGGGCCTAGGAGCCGACATGGATGTCTGTCTTACTCAGTTTGGCCACTGTAATTTTGTATCAGCCAAACACGCTTGCATCTTTTATGATGATGTAAGTAATTTCATTTTGAAGTATAATCTATCATAAATAACTTCCATTGGTTGGATATCTGGATGTCTGACTTACTCAGTTCAGACACTGTAATTTAATATTTGCCAAACATGCCTGCATCTTTTATGATGATGTAAGTATTTTCACTTTAAAATTTAATCTATCGTAAACAAGTATTTTTAATTTTGTAAGTTAATCTATCATGAATAACTTCAATTACATATACTGAAAATGACCAATGTTTGGATATCTGGAAGTCTGTCTTACACAGTTTGGCCACTGTAATTTTGTATCGGCCATACATGCCTGCATCTTTTGTGCTGATGTAAGTATTTTCATTTTGAAGGTTATTCTAATTTAAATAACTTCCATTAAACTTGCTAAAAAGGGCCATTGTTTGGATATCTAACTTGATCTTGTTAGACAGGCTCTTTCTCCCATTCAGGCTTAAAATGCTCCTTGAAAATTGTCATCTGGAGATATGATACATTCTTAAATAACTAAGGAATCAAGCATAAATTGACAGGGTATTTGAAGGGCAATTATTGGCTGGATTCTTACCAAAATTTCTCCTTTCAAATATTTACCAAAAATATGTCTTTATAAGAGAGATATCAAAAATAGTCTGACCTTTTTTGGCCACTTCAAACATCAGTAAGTCAAAACCGGTCACGGTAAAATGAATTTTTCCTCATAGGTATTTGATAGCAGGTCCTTAAAGAGAGTAGGTTTAGGCCCCCAAAAAGTTGTTTGTTTCCTGTAACCCTACCCTAACAAGTTTTTATTCAAAAAAATCCCTACCCTAAAGTTTTTTCCGCCCTCCCAACTCTCAATCAATGTAAAACATGAATAAAACACACATTTTTGACCAAAACAATAGTGCAAAAATATTTTTTTTACCGACCTACCTACCCTTTTTTTCGGACCGTTATAGGAAACAAACAATTTCTTTTTTTAGGCCTTAGCAGGTTTTCTCATGATAGAGTTTATTTGAGCTATGAAACAAAAACAAGCGTTTAAAGTATATATAAAATGTTTCAGAAAATTAAAAGAGACGTTCATTATCCATTCAGAAATCACATAAAACTTTGAATCAATTCTCATTGTGCTGCCACATCTATTTTCAGACAACAAGGCATTTTGAGCTGCTGAACTACAGTGAACATGGTACCACTGTAGACAACGTCCTCTACTCCTGCGACTTTTCTCAAAAAGCCTCGACGACCCCGCAGCCGACCGCCATTGTGAAGTCTGTGCGGAAACTGATTAGCAAGACGAAAGCCCAGAAAGAGGCTGCAGTCAAACCGTCGGAGAGGGTCACAATGAGTGGGCGAGCTTGTGAGGTAAGGGGTAGTTTTCCTTCTTCTTTCTAATGCTGTTGTTGGTTACTTAAACCAATACAAAATGTTGCGACAATCCTGAAATGATTGAAACCCTGGCATATGGGTACTCATCTGAAAGTACTCAATGAGAGCTTTCCAATGAATACCAACAGGGTTCAGATTGTTTTCAAAAATATTCGCATTCTTGTGCATTGGACGAAATTAGCCTTAGCGTTGGAAGGGTTAAAATATTTGCTTAACGATACACTATTGATATGTTATATGACTATGGTGGAGTGAAATTTTATGAAATCATCAAACATGAACAACTTGGTACTAAATTTTGGCTAATTATCTCCATACGCTTTGGCATCAGACATTTTGGGGGAATTGCAATTTAGACTCAGAAGGGTTTAAAAGCTTAAGATGCCTTTTGGTTTGTGTTGGGAATCGTTACAGACTTTGAGGACTGATCTTTATTTCAGCAGAGCAGTGATAAAAACTAACACTAGCCCACTAGCCAATGCCCATTGGGCGAGTGAACAATTCCCCACCCCTCAATAAAAAAATTCCCACCCCAAACCCTTTGTTTTGAAAAATAAAAAGGAAAAACTAAGATCGAATGCTCACATGTCTTCGTCTTGTTTACATCCCCGCCATTTGCAACAGATCAGGCTTCGCCTGACCTGGTCTAGTAAGTTCAAAAATTCACTAGCCCAGTGGGCTAGTAATAGTAAAATTTAGTCTTTATGACTGGCAGAGTGATCTATGATCAATGTTTATTTGAAGATGTTTTTCATGCACATTGATGCTTCCCCATGTGCATCACACATCATGTGTTGTGAATTTTTCATGAAATTTCAGTATAATATCTGCAGAAACAAGGTAGAAATCAAAATGGAAACACAAAAAGTATATCTTCTAATTAGACATAGCTAGGAAAAACTGAAAGTATGCCTTTAAAGTATATGCAAAAAATCGGGAAAAAAGTTGATCTTCAAAAATTGGTACTGATCATCAAATTTTGAAATAAAGATAGTGAGATTGATTAACCCTTATGCTGCTGGTGGCTGATTTGGCCAATACAAAATTATGCAAAAAACCTGAAAAATGACTGAAACCCTGGCAAATGGGTACTCATCTGAGAGTACTCAATGAGAGCTTTCATTTAAGTACCCACAAGACTTGGTTCTGATGATGTTCATGATTATTTGTGCATTGGACGAAAGTAACCTCAGCAGCAAAAGGGTTAATCATAACAACACCACTATTGGTCAATGCTGATGGACTTATAAGGTGTTTTCTTTTTTGCAGGTGAAGAAATTTTCCTATGGTAATCGGTCTGTGGTGACCAATCCATGTTCTATTCATCTAAGGTCAATGCTGTTTTCCTTTTTTCAGGTGAAGAAGCCGTGTAGCTGTAAGGCGAGCAGTTCGAGCCTGATTGGCGGCAGTGGAGCGGGCTGGGAGGGCACGGCGCTGCTCCATCACGGCAGCTACATCAAGGTCGGCTGCATCCAGTTTGTGTTCAGTATTGTGGAGAACGCCATGTACGATCCCGCGACCGACCGGCGAAAAGACATTCCGTCAATCCTTAAAACCTCACTCAGGACTGCGACCCCTTGAAGCGCGCCCCATTTTAGGAAATTCATCACACGATCGCGGGCATTTGTTTTTACTCTACATTGTATGTAAATTGTCTATAATGGATCATCTTCAATAGATACCTCCTTTTTAAGTGGGGTATGTATTAACCCTGTACCATTTGGTACGTAGTAAACTTGTATGAATGCCTCAGTGTGGTAGGCGTTGAGGTGAGTTTTTATATGAACATAGACGGAAAGCATGGTAGGATGGTGCAGATTTCTTAGCCGCTTGGTAGGGAATGGCGATATAGGGTATGGTGGGGTATGCTGTAGCCCTGTGGGGTGCTTTCACAGACTAGTTTTTGTTTTCAGTTAAAGGACAATTCCACTATGGATAAAACAGAGGCCCAAATAGTTTCTTATGGTATTATCTACTTAAACCCAAGTTCCCACCAGTGCCAACCTTCATACAAGAAGTATATTGCTGTTTAAAACCTTCTAACAGACACAAAATAGAGGCACTGGGGGCGGCCATTTTAGCCTGTTAATAGCCTCTAAATGGCTGTTGGTGCAACTAAGTCATTAGCAGTAAGGTAGCTTTAACCCGTTCATGCCTTAAGATCTACATGACAAGTGTTGTCCTTTGCTACTTATGAAAATGACGTAGGAAGTAATCAAAATTTTATAAAAGTATTTGAAGTATTTGATATCTCTATTCAACCCTTATGCTGCTGGTGGCTAATTTGGTCAATACAAAATGATGGAAAAAATCTCTAAAATACCGAAAACCCTGACAAATGGCTACTCATTAAAGAGTACACAGTGATAGCTATCCAATTATAACCAACATGACTGAGTTTAGATGGTTTTCAAAATTTTTGCATCATTGTGCTTTGGACTAAAGTGGCCTTAGCATTGTAAGGGTTAAGGATTATAAAGTCTCACGGCAATCACCAACAAACAAGATCTGAATAAAATTGGAGGCCATTTTGGTTGCTTCTGGCACGAATGGGTACATACTATTATCCTGGTTTATCTGACTTGCTTGTAAAATCACCTCCTTGTGTCTTCACTTCACTGCCACTGAAATCTACGCACATTCATGGCATCACGCCAATTACGTGCCGAGTCGAGCGAGATTCCCAAAGAATAGTTTTTTTTGTACATAGATCATGATTATTCCTACTTAATGCATTCTCATTGCGGAGAGTTTCTCATGGTACCTGCTGAATGATGTGGTGTGATATTATAAAAGTAATTTAGTGATGAAGGGTGATTTTGAAAAAGGATATTTGAAAATGCATTCTGTTAATACTGTTATTAACCTTATCCTGCTTATCACAAACATGGAACTTTTTCTGTAACCCATTCAGACTTAGAACTCCACTAGAACCTAACGTCTTTTACTTTAATACTTTTGAAAATAACTTGAGAACAAAGCGAAAGTTCACAAAATATTTGAAGGAGAGTTGTAGTTGGCTTCTGGTAAACATTTCTCCTTCATTTGTTTTCCAGAAAATGCTTTTGTTAGTAATATATTTCCAAATTTGTCAGGCCTGTTTTGGCTGGTCTGAGTGTTAATGGGTTAATAGAAACCATTGTCATGACTTGTATGGTCAAGGTTAATGTTAGCTATTCAAATATTTTCAGAATATTGTTTTTTATCAGGTATGTATCATTGAAATAGTCTTTTTGTGGTACGCTGGGGATAAAGTGTTGTCCACTAGCTTTCATCCGCTGCTGTTGTTATTTGATCCACCTGATTTTGTGAGTGATCATGGCTAATCCTAAGAGGGGGAATAATTAGCCCTTAGGCCTAAAAAAAAAGTTTGTTTCCTGTAACCCTACCCTAACAAGTTTTTATTCAGAAAAATCCCTACCCCAAAGCTTTTTTTGCCCTTCCAACTCCAAATCATCGAAAATCATGCATAAAACACACATTTTTGACCAAAAAAATAATGCAAAAAAATTTTTTTGCTGACCTACCCACCCTATTTTTTCTGTACCGTTACAGGAAACAAACAATTTATTGTTCTAGGCCTTATGCTGGTGGTAGCTAATTTGCCAAGACCAAATCATGCTAAAACCTGTAAATGATTAAAAACCTCACACATGGGCATTCATCTGAGAGTACTCTGCAAGAGCTATTCAATGAATACAAACATGACAGGGTTTAACTGGTTTTAAAAACTCTTTGCGTCCTTGTGCTTTGGCTGCAAGATTGAAAACCTTGCATATGGGTATTCATCTGAGAGTACTCTGCAAGAGCTATTCAATGAATACAAACATGACAAGGTTTAACTGGTTTTCAAAAATCTTTGCGTCCTTGTGCTTTGACTGCAAGTAGCCTCAGCAATAGAAGTGTTAGGAATGAATGGAAAAATATGAACTTTCAATTTCTAATCAAGAAGTTGTTGCTTGAAGACAAGCAATGTGTAAATTATACAAGAGAATGAATATGAAGATCAAATAACTTAATTCTGATTTGCGGGACGTATTCTCTACGAGGGTTTTGATATTGTTGCCATGGCAGTTGTTGCCTATGTCACCCGTCACCCTAGCGACCATTTTATGTCCTGTCTCTACAACAATGGGTAATGATTGACTTCAGTATTCAAACTTGCAGAAGACAGTTCGGAATTGTTTTGTCAAATGAATTTTCCTACTCCAACATGCAGGGTTTTAGCCAGGATTTTGAAAGGGATTGTCCAAGAAGGGGTAAACTGAAAATGTTGGGCATCCAATATTTTTCTGGAAAACCATAATACCTTCAAATTACAACAATAAGCGTATATTCACATACAACCAAAAGCGTAATTTACTTGTCAATGAAATTTATAACACCTTTAACTTATGTCCATGCATTTACATTGAAGTGAAAACTTCAGAATATTAGCCTGAAAATCCTAAATATTTGGGTGTTCTAATGGGCGATTTTCAAGGGTCTAAGTGTTCAAATGCCAGCAAGGCACTATTTTGGTTAAAGCCCTGACACAGGTCATGGTGTTCGCAATTAGATACCATTTTGTGAAAGGGAAGTAAATGATGAGCATAATTTCTACTTCAGAGACATAATTAAATTTTCTAGAGATTTGCAAACGATATACAGTGTTGTACTAAGTAAGGCTACAAGCTAGAATTTCTGGTCATGAATTATTTTTAAAAAGTCAATAGCTGTCACTATTTTCCTAGATAAACTTTCTTATGCTTAGTATATTCCACTTAAATTTAGACAAAACAATTTCAAAAAAGGTTCATGTATCATGATGAATTTATCCATTCATGCCAGAGCTTTCGGGAGATATGACATCAGTTCATAATCCTATAAGCAGTGCAACCTTCAAATAAGTATTTCCAAAAAAAGTGCCTTTCTGTGGTACCAATCCTCAAAAAAAATAATTTAACCTTTGCTTTTATTTTTGTGAGAGATGCTACTTAAAGTTATGAACTATACATTTGCTCTGGGAAAATAAATGTATGATGGAAGGATAAGGAAATATATCTTATCTTTTGGAACCCTAAGGCTATGATTATGCACCACAGTGTAAATGAAATTGTACATAGCGTGATTTTTTTCAGTCTTCGATTGCTGTATAAAACTTGTTTGCATGTGTATATATATATATGAACATAGAAGTGTATTTCCTAGTGCAATAGAGAATCAACGAGAGTAGGGTGCGGCGCAAGCAAGGTGGACTCATTCTTAGTATGGTCAGAGATGCGCATAACCTAGGGGGGATGAGCAACTCTAGTAGCTCCTACACCAGTTGGGCACTATTGTTATGCAAATTTTTTCTTATCAGTACCCCCCTCTTCCCTAGGGGCTCAACTGAGCATCCTGTAAACTCTTGGAAATTTAGACCACCCGAGAAATTTGGGTCACTATAATTATTTTGCAAAATAACTATTGGGAAATATGGACCACCCTTGATCAATCGCTAGCAGGTACTCCACAAAGTAAAGACAACTATAACTCTGCGTTCTTTATTTTTATAAAATATGGGCCACCCTCAACCCATGCAAATTGTAATTATTAAAAAGGGTCCCAAATTACAGAAAATTTATGGTATGCACTGATCTACTAATTATCACTTCCTGTAAATGGATGGAGAACAGGGTTATTTCATCTATTGTATGGGGGGGGGGGGGGGGGGTTGTGTTGTGGTGAAATGTGGCTCACAGGAAGAGATTACATGTAGAGCACCGCACATGCTCAGTTGAGTGGGATACTGATAGTAGCTCATTTGCATAACAATAGTTTACGTCACGACTGGTGTTAAAGCTAAATTAGTAGGATTTGCTTATCTTCCTAAGTTATTTACATCTCTTGTATGGTGCTACTTAGTTTTTCTTTTGCTCACAGTAAAGAGAGGGGATGACTCATATTTTGTGATTTTAAACAAAAAGGAAATTGTACTGTGAGTGACTTAAATTTGCTCATACTGAGGCACACAAGTCAATATGGTGCTGAAAGTCATTGTTCTTATCATAGGTATACCACTCAGGTTGCCTATCACAACTGCCCTCTAAAACTGATATCTTATAACATTAGTAACCCATTCAAATCTAACACATGCCACTGTATTGATGAAAAAGCAATATTTTGAGAAGGATATTACGGAAAGTTGTTTATTAAGACCCTTAAATGACTTCTCTTTGAATATTATTGTTTGTTGGGTAAGGTTCAAAGTTGCCAAACTATGTGTACACTTCAGAGCAAATAGCCAAGAGTATCTAGTCTCTCATGCTGTGTTCTAATAGCTAGACATGTGTCACTATCTGTATATAGAGTTCCCCATATTCCCTCCTCCTTTTTGATCTGTTTTGCTTCAATCCATTCATGCTCTGAGTATCTTCTCATCTGATTTGTAATGTCTGGTCTGCATATATACTGTAGAATAGGAAATTAATCTGGCGTGCAAATATACCAAATTTGACCTAAAATGGCCTTTCTGAATTTAATTTTACCAATCAGTCCGTTCACACATTAACACAGATGGGGGGGGGGGGGGGGGGGAGGATTAAATTATACCAATATTTTCTAATTCGGTAAATCTGAATTTATTACTTGCTCAGAATCATTTCCTATTCAACAATATATGTATATATATATATATATATATATATATATATATATATATATATATATATATATATATATATATATATATATATATATATATATATATATATATATATATATATATATATATATATTTATATATATATATATGTGGTCCCACCTTGCACCAAATATTGATCTCTTATTTTTGTTAATGTTCATATCTTCCTGACAAATTTATAGAGGTTTAACCTCCAATCATTAGAGTAATAATGAAATATTAAATATAAATATTTTAATTTCAAAAAAAGATTGCGCTGGTAACTATGGAGGAGGCACTCTGAATATGAATGAGTTCCGCATCCTTGTTCAGGATGGAGAGTAGATATATCGCCCTGTATAACTGTAGAGCAAAGTAGAAGCTTTACTCGACTGTATTTTCTTATCTTCATTGTACATGTTCACATGATTAAAGTGTAGTTTTGTAATCTGTTGGCTCTTTTAACTTTTGTACATAGTAATACCTGTAGTTTTGGTTTGAAGAATTCATTTTCAAGGATGACCATTAACTGAAGTTGGTAGTAGAAACATTGTGCTGAGCGCAAGGTGTCAAAAGAGACGGTGCAAAAAAAAGGTCATTATTGCAAACAGCTGGCAAATGGATATAGGATGTGTATATATATATATATATATATATATATATACATATAAATGTGCACCCACCTTAAATGGTATAGATGATTAAAGACCTTTCTATCAATGAATGGAAGTCATGCTTTTTTCTGAGATATTAATATTCCTATAAACAGTATTCTTATAAAGTCGCTTTCATTTGTAGATTTTCATAGTCTGAAGATTAGGTGGTCCCTCTGGTGAGGGTGTGTGGGCAATATTGACTATCCCACATGGGGTAATATATGTATATATATATATATATATATATATATATATATATATATATATATATATATATATATATATATATATATATATATATATGATAATTGAACTAGCTGTTTGTAAAGATTTTCCTTTTGAAGTAATGCAGAATGCAGGGTTGGAGGATTTAGAATCACATCCATGGGTGATTGATTGCATTAGACTGAATAATGGTGTAGGGAAGTGCCACCAATCAGGATTGATGGATGATTTATTTTCTTATCTTTGAAACCCATATATAATAATGAGTGCCTGATAATACACTGACTACTGTATACCATGTTAATTTTGCACTTATAAAGTAATGCGGTTGGCAGGTAGCTGCCTCTCATGCGCAATTTAATTTTTGTATCCAGGTCTTGAACGATAATACTAACATAGCGAGTAGGTGTTCAGATGATGGTGCTCAGTTTGATAAATGCAGACTCCAGGGATGTGTAGGCATTAATTAAATTGCCACAATATCGACATGGTATACAGTATTCAGGGGATATCATTTTGATCAAGGCATTTTGTTAGGAAATATGTGAAAGAAATGTCTTGATGGGTCATGTGTAATTCCAGTGTTATTTTCAGAAGTAATCTCTGCAAGATCTCTAGGCATGAAAGAGTTAGGAAAGGAAAGTATTTTTTGTATTAACCTGTTAGCTATAAGCCAACAGGCTACACTGCCTTCCCATCATGCTAGGGTATCCTTTTAGCACATTACTAGCTATTATGCCGCTGGTGGCTAATTTTATCCATTACAAAATGATGCAAAAAACCTTAAAAATGACTGAAACCCTGGCACATGGGTACTGATATAAGAGTACTCAGCAAGAGCTATCCGATGAATACCAACACAACAGGGTTGAGATGGGTTATAAAAAAATCTTTGCATCCTTGTGCTTTGGACAAAAATTAGCCTCAACATTGGAAGGGCTAGTGTGGACCTGTTGGCCATATGACAACAGGCTAGGAAAGTAAGGACTCCTCAACCTTGGTCAGATGAAATAGCAATAACAGATTATTACAACCAGAAAATTACATCGATTGGATGTAAGACTATTTATTCTGAATCCCTACTCTCGATATTAATCCTTATGTTGCTGTTGGCGAATTTCTTAAGTACAGAATGATGCAAAATAGCTGTAAAGTGACTGAAATCCTGGCAAATGGGTACTCAACCGAGAGTGCTCAGCAAGAGCTATCCAATGAATCCCAACATAACTGGACTTAAATGGTTTCAAAAATCTTTGCTTCCTTGTAGTTGTACCTGGAAGAAAGCAATCTCAGCATTGAAAGAATTTAAGTCAGTAAAAACATCTACAGCTTGATTGAGGTGGAGCAGTTTCCCTGGATAATCACTTTAAAGACACTGTTGGCAGAATGGTATATTGTGGTGAATTAGGAGTTGAGCGATAATGTTCTTGTCTGCAAGCAGACATGATTCCAGCTGTCATACCCATCATGTTTTGTATTAAATACTCCCTTCAGAAAACTTGTCTTCTTGTCTTTCCTCTATGCTTTTGAGCCTACTGTCTTTGCTCTATGCTTATAAGGGTTGAGGGACATTTCACAAAGTAGCTTAGAATTAGATCTACCCTAAAAGCAGCTTTGGAACTTGCTAAATTCTTAACACACTTCTAGATTTTGCATTTCAACTGTTTGGACCTGTTGGACTTGTCTCATCACTGGTTATTTTGTCAAACTCACTTTCTATAGAATAACTAGGTCTAAAAAATATGAACACGTACACAGATACATACATGCATGCATGCATACATACATACATGTATGTATATATACATATATATATATATATATATATATATATATATATATATATATATATATATATATATATATATATATATATATATATATATGTATACATACTAGTATATATATCATGGGTCATATAAATTGGCCAAGGAATATGCATTACATTAATAAACTCGGCACTTAAACATTTATTCTACATTTATTCTACATTACCATCACACACACGTCTCGAGAAGTCTAAATGCCTTCAGAAAGATGTAATGGGCAGATTTGTGTGCAACAGTTCGATTTCAGTGAATCATTTCCCTAGTTATTGTTTGACCATGAAGAATTTAACCAGTATGGCTCATTTAATTTTACACCAGTATGCTGCATTCCCATATTGACCTTTGTCTGGCCATACATTTACATGTACATGTAGCTATTAGTATCAAATCTGGCAATTTATTGATTGATTGAACAAAAAGGACTCTACATAAAATTTGATTAACTGTTATTGTTGCCCATGCAATGATTGTTGGAAATAATGGTTTCTGCAATGACAATTAAGATTACAGTCCAAAACAACTTGATCCACTTCATATTTGATGTCGTGAAAAATTTAAAAAAATCATGACAATTTGGTACACTTTATATCTATTTTATGAAAGAGTCCTGCTAAATTTTAAATGAAGTAATTGAGCAGGGAAGATATGATGTTGCTGAGTTATTTGTGTTGCACTACATATGTTATCTTTGAATTTAACATTTACAAGTTGACCAAAATTTAAACTTGAAAATTTAAATATTTTTCTTTGAGTTATATTTTCAGTGAGAGTTCATCATTTCAATAGCATTTGCCAAATATCCTGGTTTTTCACATAAACCCAGTTTAAACTTCTTATCAAAACTGCACCCATCCTCAACATTTATGATGCCACTTTCCCAAAGGTTCATATTTGTTACCTAATTTGACATATGGTGGCGCACCTGTTTGTGTACTCACGTGACCTTAATCCCATAATGCACCTGCCGTGCGCCATATTGAAGGGAAGCCATCAGCGGGACTCGGTCGTCAAGATATTGTTTCCATGCTTTGATGGCAAGATAACAGACGCCAGACTGTCATTACGTGTAGAGATAGAGAGACATCGACAATTTCAAATTTTCTGTTCTGGTTGTATGTATTTTCATTATGAGTTCTAACGCGAAAAGCGCAAGCGCAGGAAAAAAGAAAGGCGGTGGTTTTCTCGCCAGACAAGCCAAAGCTAAGTCGGACAAAAAATCTGACAACAGCAACAAAGAAAATATCACAGAGGAAGATATTTTACAGAAGGAATATTGCTCTCCCGATGACGTGCTGAAGCTGACCAATATCACAGAAAGTAAGTGCCTTATTTTGTAAATGACCAAACCGTTTCTGTTGCCTTGGCAACCATCATCATCTTATGGCTGTCATGTCACGAACCGGAATTAAAAACCAGATTGACGGAAGTCAATTTTAATCGAATATCGATATCTACTCGCCTTGATTTTATGTGGTGATCGGTCCTTACGCTCCATCCGACATTATGCCCTAGCCATGACGACCATTCTCATGTTTCGATATTTCTTTCCTTTTATTGATTTCACTTTTCAGAGATATATACTTGTGTAATCTTTATCTTAGATGAATAAAAGAATGGATATGTAGCGAGAGACTAATTACTACAGGGTTCGACTTTCCCAGGGGCATATGCCCCTAGATTTTGACCGATTTTGCTGTGGGCCCCTAGATTTTTCAGACTAGGGGCCCAAAATAGCATGTATACCAACCAGAAATCCTGTTTTTGACCACTATTTTTTTATCAAAAGACTTTTCGGGCACCTAGCCTAAAATCTAAGTGTCAGACCCTGTACTATATGTGCTATAGTGAATGCCTGGCTATGCCAGGGGTCTCGAATCTGGCCTAAGTGTGAGAGACGAAGATCACTGAGGGCTCTCATATTGTTTATATTAATTTACAGAGAAACTTTAGCACCAACATGTGCAGAACACAACTTTTTGGGCTATTTGCTGCAGACAGCGTGTTCAGGTTTGACCGGCATGTTTCTAATAAGATGTATCCCAGGGAAATAGTCAACTCTTAGCTCCTAATTAATCCAGTCAATATAGCCTGCTCATAGCTCCTACACCAGTAAGAAACAATAGTTCGCTTATGCAAATTAACTCCTATCATTACCCTATCCTATCATTACCCTATCCTATCATTATATATCTTCCTCAGACACTCAACTGGGAATGTTCACTGCTCTACTTATCACCATTTCCTGCGAGCCACAGTTAACACCCTGCCAATTTTGCCAGTGATAATTAAAAATAACCCTTTATGGTATTCTACGTCCATGTGCAGGAAGTGATGGTAAGAGTTGGATCATGATGCTGACAAGAGCTAATTTGCATAACAATAGTGTGCAACTGGTGTTAGAGCTTAATTGGTAGGAGTTGATTATCTCCCTAGGTTATGTACATATCTCTGTTGATATTCATAACCCTATATGTTGCTATTTATGAAAGTGTAAGTCTGGATTGAAAAGATATGATATGATTGACCATCTCCAGTTCGGCAGCTACACTCTGCTGTCACTAACCGAAAATATTTGCCTGTAAAAATATAAAAAGAACTTATGTCAGGTTTTGATAAACATGTAGAGAATTAGAGGAAAGAAACACCTGTTAACCACCTATGAAATATATCTGTGCCATCTTTGTACATGACACACTCTGAAGACCTAGCTGATTTATTTATTTTACTGATATCCTCTGTTTTGGCCATATAGAGACCACAATTCCACCTACTATGTATAGTGAAATAACCATGAATATCTTGGTTTGTTACTCACATGATAAGAATAACCATTCATGTATTTGCGCGATTGCACCTCTATATAAGTCTTGCACACAAACTGTAATCCAACTGAGCAAATAACATTCTAATTTTAGCAATAATCATAAACGTGAGCGACACTTTTCATTTGAAGAGTGTCACTCACATGATCATTATAATTGCCATAATCTTAACAATGTTTCCATAAGAGCACCAACGAAGAGAGATTGGTCAGCAGAAGCCATTTACCTGGAAGACCCCTTTTGTGATCGGTGCAATTTACTGAAAAAATGTTTGTACTCTCATCATGTTTGCGTTTGTTACTAGTCATTGGATATTGTTTCATTGGCTTAACTGAAGTGTACCAGACCCAGCCTATAATGGAAGAAAGACCCCATATATGTACTCATTCTCCGGGATACTTCAGTCTTTAGTCCGTTTCATTCAGCAGCACCTTTTTAATGCCATTTGGTTTTATTGTTGAGTGTAAGAAATAATTTGCAATAATATTGTTGTGAATTAAATGGTTAAGCATGTACCAGACAACCCTTTACCTGGAATAAAAGCATAAATTATGAAGGTATTGTGTATGTCATATTATATGCTTGAATGATATGGCCTTTACCTTTAGATCTATTGCATACTAATTGACATTTAATTGTGAGTTCTAAGTTATTGGATGCAGCTCATTAAAATTGAATTTTTCTGATGCCCTGGTCATTCAATATTTGGATAGATAAGGGGTTATGTTGTGCTTGATATATTGGGCCTTCTCTGATGGTCCTGTAGTCAAAGGCAAATTGCCACTGACTGCTCGCAGTCTTTCACCACTGCTCAGGTTTGTATGCTGGACGGGGCATGTTAGGGAATAGCCAGTGACTTGGGATTAGGCAGTGGTTTTCACCGGGTACTCCAGTTTCCTCCACAACTGGCTAACCACAACTTAGTCGCAATTTGTCCAAAAAATGACAAAAATCAAAGTTGTGCTTAATATGCTCTACTCCGTTCTGGCCAAACACTTTTTAAAAATTGAGTGCAGAGACAATTCAGTCAACTAAAACTAGCTAGCATTATAGTATTAGCCAAACAATCATTTTGGCAATCTCTTCCCATCTGGACAAAAGGAGTCTTATCAGCTGAGAACATATTATACCTGTCCAATGCTTCTGTGTCCGGGATTTCACGGCTGTCTTCAGACATAATCCATAGAATGAATGGATGTATACAATAACAGCTGACTGGGGGATAAAGGTATTACCTATTTGAGTCATAATCGAGTGCACTTGGTTCACCTCTATGGGTGCATTGCAGGGTTTGACTTAAGTGGGTGTCCGGGCGGTATTCACGCCCTGAAATTTGTCCGGCCGACCCAAGACTGACTATCATTTATCATATGAGATCGCCCGAAAACCGACCAGAAAAAATTTCTTAAGTCAATCCCTGGCATTGGCATGTGTGATTTGGAAACCCTGACAGGTAGATTGAGCTTACTACATGTAATTAGCAAACAAGAACCTTAGGGCTGTTTCTGCACTCATTGCTGTATATATATATTTTCAGGGAGCCTAATTGCATCTTCAAAAGCTTCTTAAAGGGGTTTGGTATAGAAACCAGTACATCTTTGGGCTCCCTGTTCAAGTGTCAGATTAATAATACACTCCAGGACAGTCCAGATGTGGATTGGCTTAAACTATGTAATGGAGTCAAGAGTGTCATATCATTTATATAATTTTATGATGGCAGAAATGGGTTTCACATCAATCACATTCTGGTCCATCTTTCATGTGTAATCTTATCTTTGCATGAACTGATTTGTTTCCTACATATATCTCTTTTCATTGATAAATTTGAAATAAGATAGCTTGCTCGAGAATAACAAAGCTCTATTTCTGATCATCAAATATTACTCACTGGATTTGACTTAAGCTTAGAAAATTTGTTTGTTTCCTGCAACTATCATGCATGTTTTATGTTGATTGAGAGTAGGGAGTGCAGACAAAACTTTCGGGTAGGGATCTTTTTGAGTAAAGACTTGTTAAGGTAGGGTTGCAGAAACAAACTACTTTTTTAGCCTTATCAAGTTATGAATCATGTAATAATAGTGGGAATCTCCATATCGTTGCCCGTCTATTGACTAGGGAATGGTACGGTTGGTACCAATATTCAATACCAAATATGGATATCTATTATTATCTAATAGGAAAAAGTATTGTATCATTTAAGATCTTTTATACCAATACTTCGTAACAATATAAGATATTGTTTTTAAGTTCTGCTATCTCCACACAAAGGCAATTTGCTATTTATTAGTTACATTTATGAAGTCAACTATGCTCTAATATTTAACAAATTTAAGTGGCCGGGAGGCAGTAAGTATCCTTATGATATCAGGGCTCAACATTAAGAAAAAACTTCATAAGCCCAGCAGGGCTAGTTACCGAAACTTTTACTAGCCCTGAAATGTTTTTGCTAGCCCTGATATTAATGACAACTCTTCTCAAACAGTGACCTCTGTTGATATCATAGCCTCTGTTGATAACATGAAAAGAATACAGTGCATTGTGGTAAATTGAGGTAAATTATCATCCAGGTATGCAGAGCCAAAGGTGGGCTTCATAATTTTTAAGTGCTGATATTCTAATTCTATCTAGTCCCTCAGGGCTACTCACAGGTAGAATTTACTAGCCCTGACATTCAATAACTAGCCCGGCGCTACGGGGCTAGCCTTAACGTCGAGCCCTGGATATCCTATTGTTCATAAGGAAATATCAAAATGTTATTTGTCGTGAAAAATGTGGCAATCCCTACATTGTTGGCCTACTTATTTTTGAGTGTTACCCAATATTTAAAAGGACTTCTTGTTAGGTCTTATTCTTTAGAATTGATCGTCTGATTTCAGTTTTTTAGTTAGATTCATGAATATTGATTTTTCTCATTTTGTCTGACGCCAGTATTTTTCATATTGAGGCTCTTCTTTGCAATGCTTGTCATCATTCATTCATTAGACTGACATTGATCTTTCACCAGCAAAACACAGTTAAATACACATTCATTGACATACCTTCATCAACAGAAGAATAAAAATAGACACACCCTGTGCAGACCCATTGTTATGGATAATATATTTGTGCGTATGTAGTGTATGTACATATTCAGTGATGTCAGGGTTCGATTTTCCCAGGGGCATATGCCCCTATATTTTGCTGTGGGCTGCCCCTTAGCCTAGTTTTTAGGCTAAGGGCCCAAAAAAGTATGTATAATAATGAGAAATTCTGTTTTTGACAACTTATTTTCATCAAGAGACCTTTTGGGCCCCTTGTCTGAAATTGTTGTGGATTATATTTTTGTGCGTATGTACATATTTGAAGCTATGTACATATTTAGTGGTGAAGACTGATGGGTGTTCTTTACATGTGTCAGAAATCAATATGTCTTGTTGACAGACGCAGGTCTACACAGAGGCAGCCTGCTGAAATCAATGAATGTGTTACTAGCTAAGACTCTTTGTTATGATTTGATTCTGCCGGAATAAACACATACTGGTGAAAAATGTATTATTTAGAACATGGCTCTACCACTATTTAGAACCTCTATAGGGTGTACAGAATTGGGTATCATGAAATGTTTGGGTGTCCAATATCATAAGGGAGATCATATCTTTAATTCACAACCATAAGGATAGGTTGCCTTATTAAGAAACTGAATGATTATACCTTTGGTAATGTCCTAGCATTCATGTTAAAGTGAAAATTACTAAAAGTATTTGCTTGAAATTGGCACTTTAAGAAATTCATCACAAATTAATTTGGGTGTTCTGAGGTTGGTATTTTGAAGGTTTGGGTGTCCAAATGACACCCGGACGTGCTGCTGGCTAAGACACTGCACCTAGGTATGGCCCATAAGTGTACAAATGTGAGTGCAGGCTTAAAGCAGACAAAACAATAGCTTATAAAAACTGGAGAACAATGCAATTTGGGGAACTATAGGGTTTTTACTGTCTCTGTTTTATAAAGGAACGGGTCAGGTTTCCTCCTCTCTGGGTGAAATTCTTCAGGAGAACATTGATTATTCAAGAATTAAGCAAATCTCTGTAATTATATGGTCTCAAATGAGAGGATGTAGGCATAGAATAATTTGAAACCTTAACTAAAATTCTAGATGCAGGGAATAAGTTAAAGCCTTAATTCTGATATCATACTTTAAAAATACTTAATACATGAAGGGTGTCTATTTGGTACTTAAAATATTGTCTTTATATCATTCAACCTCATGGTGGCCCAAATCGGTCTGGCTGCTACGGCAATAGTCATGTTCAGTTGATTACAGGCTTTGTATTTAAAATCAATAGTGTTTATTTGAAACATAGAATATTGTCTTTATATCATTCAACCTTATGGCGGTGCAATCAAGTCTGGCTATTATAGCAATAGCCATGTTCAATTGATTTTGAGCCCCTCTCATATCAATGGTGTTTATTTGATACTTAGAATAATGTCTTTATATCATTCAACATCTTAGGGGGATTAGGTGCAAACAAGTCTGGCTATTATAGCAATAGCCATGTTCAGTTGATTTTGAGCCCCTCTCATATCAATGGTGTTTATTTGATACTTAGAATAATGTCTTTATATCATTCAACATCTTAGGGGGATTAGGTGCAAACAAGTCTGGCTATTATAGCAATAGTCATGTTCTGTTGATTTTGAGCCCCTCTCATATCAATGGTGTTTATTTGATACTTAGAATAATGTCTTTATATCATTCAACATCTTAGGGGGATTAGGTGCAAACAAGTCTGGCTATTATAGCAATAGTCATGTTCAGTTGATTTTGAGCCCCTCTCATATCAATGGTGTTTATTTGATACTTAGAATAATGTCTTTATATCATTCAACATCTTAGGGGGATTAGGTGCAAACAAGTCTGGCTATTATAGCAATAGTCATGTTCTGTTGATTTTGAGCCCCTCTCATATCAATGGTGTTTATTTGATACTTAGAATAATGTCTTTATATCATTCAACATCTTAGGGGGATTAGGTGCAAACAAGTCTGGCTATTATAGCAATAGTCATGTTCAGTTGATTTTGAGCCCCTCTCATATCAATGGTGTTTATTTGATACTTAGAATAATGTCTTTATATCATTCAACATCTTAGGGGGATTAGGTGCAAACAAGTCTGGCTATTATAGCAATAGTCATGTTCTGTTGATTTTGAGCCCCTCTCATATCAATGGTGTTTATTTGATACTTAGAATAATGTCTTTATATCATTCAACATCTTAGGGGGATTAGGTGCAAACAAGTCTGGCTATTATAGCAATAGTCATGTTCTGTTGATTTTGAGCCCCTCTCATATCAATGGTGTTTATTTGATACTTAGAATAATGTCTTTATATCATTCAACATCTTAGGGGGATTAGGTGCAAACAAGTCTGGCTATTATAGCAATAGTCATGTTCTGTTGATTTTGAGCCCCTCTCATATCAATGGTGTTTATTTGATACTTAGAATAATGTCTTTATATCATTCAACATCTTAGGGGGATTAGGTGCAAACAAGTCTGGCTATTATAGCAATAGTCATGTTCTGTTGATTTTGAGCCCCTCTCATATCAATGGTGTTTATTTGATACTTAGAATAATGTCTTTATATCATTCAACATCTTAGGGGGATTAGGTGCAAACAAGTCTGGCTATTATAGCAATAGTCATGTTCTGTTTATTTTGAGCCCCTCTCAAATCAATGGTGTTTATTTGATACTTAGAATAATGTCTTTATATCATTCAACATCTTAGGGGGATTAGGTGCAAACAAGTCTGGCTATTATAGCAATAGTCATGTTCTGTTTATTTTGAGCCCCTCTCAAATCAATGGTGTTTATTTGATACTGTGAATAATGTCTTTATATCATTCAACCTCTTAGCGGTGCAAACAAGTCTGGCTATTATGACAATAGTCGTATTCTGCTGTTTTCTAGCCCGGCCTTTAAAATCAATATCTTCAGTGGCCTCTTGCTTAGGGTGATTTATAGTCTGAAAGCCATAATTGATCTTACCTGTTACCTTCTTGTTAGGTATGTGTGGGAAGTGAAAGGACCTGGCTACTTGAGTCGTAACTATGGTTTGCCGGTTACAAACAATGTCTTTAAAATCAATATCTTTGTTAGGCCTAAAAAAAGTTTTTTGTTTCCTGTAACCCTACCCTAACAAGTTTATATTCAAAAAAATCCCTACCCTAAAGTTTTTTCCGCCTTCCCAACTCCTAATCAATGTAAAACATGCACAAAACACATATTTTTGACCAAAAAAAATAATGCAAAAAAAATTTTGTTACCGACCTACCTATCCTATTTTTTCCAGACCGTTACAGGAAACAAGCAATTTTTTTAGGCCTTATGTTTTGCTATTCACGTAAACTATAGTCTGAGAGCCTCAGTTGATCTTCCTTGTTTAATAGCAAGATGGTGGAACCATAGAATCTTGAACCTTTTTGTTTTTGTGGCCTTTTGCTAGAGGAATTTGATAACCTGAAAGTAGGGATGTCATTGATATGAAATTTTATCGATTCAATTAATTGATATATATTTCGATTCGATTCGATACACCGTAACGTGCTCGTAGGGCACAATTATTTGTAGGGATGTCACTGATATACTCTTTCCGATATATATCGATTGGATTCGATTCAGTTCGATAACCTGTGTCATGGCCATATGCCTGAGTAAAGTACACCATTCCTTCCAATTTCTCTTACAAAAGCCATAGAAAAATTGTTCAATACTTCGTCAGAGTTGCACATTGCGTTAGTTTAACATAAAAATCTGGGAAAGGTGTGTTTTTTATTAATAATCATACGCCATTATTGGGTTGCAGAATATCGATTATTTCGATTCGATACCCAACCATTCGATTCGATTTAATTGACAAAGTGAAAATGTTGATCGATCGATTTGTCGACTATCGATGACATCCCTACCTGAAAGCCTTATTTGGTCTAACCTGGTGCTGGTTTGTTAGGAAGGTTAATTGAGGATTGAAATTGCCTGACCATTTTGACAATATAATCGCATATTGTGTCAAAACGGGCAATTTAGACTTGAGCTATGTCTTAGAAGAGGGTTTGTTGAGAACAGATATGATTATTCATCCCAAAAAGGAAAAATTGGAAAAAAATTCTAGAAATTTTTGCCTGTCCAAAAAGCAGTTTTACAGAAAAATGCCTGTCCAAAAGACAGCCTGGATGGGTCCTGGCTTAGTCCCTGCACCTAGGTTAATTCATAACCTTATAGCCCCAGTTCATTCAACCTGCTAGAGTGGTACCTTCTTGTTAGAAAAGTGTGTGAACCTGAATGATTGGAATAGTTGTTCAGTATATTTCGACCCCTTTATATTTCAACCCCTGGCGAGTGCAATCAATATCTTTGAGGACTAACACTAAGGGTAATGTATAGCCCGAAAGTCCCAGTTAATCCAACCTGCTACGATGCTACCTTCTTATTAGAAAAGTGTGTGTACCTGCATGATTGTAATAGTCATAGCTCGACATTGGTGCTTGTCCCGTTGCCCCGGGCAAGTAGAATTTATAAATTAAATATGTAGGGCAAGTGAAAACTGTATCTTGCTTGCCCCACTGGGCAAGTATGCTACATATATTTTTCAGGTCTACTTTTGAGAACGTGTGCAGGTTTTGTGGTCTGGTGTCCAAGCTTGTCCTAGAAAATAGATCACCATGTTCTACTTGGTTTTAAAGGAAACATTATAAAACATACAATTTTTCAAGGGTAAGTGAAAGTTAGAGTAGGGCAATTGAAAGTTGAATCTAACATGCCCTACTGGGCAAGTCCCCGCAAAAGTTAATGTTGTGCCCTGATAGTTATTTTGTATATTTCAACCCCTGCGTTTGCAAACAATATATTTGCAGCCTAACTCTAAGGTTAATGTATAGCCTGAAAGCCCCAGTTAATCCTACCTGCTCGATGCTACCTTCTTGTTAGGAAGGTGGCGTGGACCTGTCTCCTTCCCCAGACGTGCATGGCTTGGATCACACCAAATGCCCCAGTAGTGTTGATAGCGCGCCAGCTTACTGATTCATTACCCGGCCTTAATTCCCTCTAACTGTCTTCACCGACTCCCTCAGAGCCGGAGTTAATTCCTAGGTGTACTAGGCTCTGCATTATGTGCCTGCAAGAGCTGCTAATGCCTGCGTTACCACTGATTATCTTCTGGCAGAGAACTAGTCACTGTCCCTATTGAAGACCCTACTGCAAGGAGTAACAGTAGCAGCATGCCAAACTGTTGAGATTTATAGTTCATTAGATTTTAACCTGGGTCCTTTTCCATGAATGTGGAGTTGCTCAGGGACATTGATAGGGCTCAGAGAACTGATTCAGGGAGTAATTCACTATGGGCAGGGTTAAGTAGTGCTGGGGAATTTGATTGGGAGCTCAAGTAATCACTAAGACTTTGTTGATTGTCAAGCCATTATAGTCTTAGCCAGGAGGGCATCTGAACTTCATTTGGACACCCAAACCCCAGGACACCCCTTTTTGTTAGTGTGAAATGTTTGAAAATGTCAATTTCAAGCATGTAATCTATACACGTTCCCCTAGGAATAATCATCTTGATCTATGATACTTCTGATAATTTCTTCGGTTTTTTGAAAATATTTATCAGAGTTGTACATGGTACAATGTTTTGATTAACAATTTTCCTTCAGATAGCGTTTCCACTTACAAATTCACCTCAGATGTTTGACAAAAAAGAGCTTTTCCACTTATGAATTCACCTCAGATGTTTGACAAAAAAGGTTGTTTTTGCCTGCTTTGAGCATTGAAATGATCACCTATATACAGAACATACCCCTTACGTAGAATTCCCGGGTCTATGGGCGGGTAAGATGTCTATATAATTCCTGGGTCTGCCCCTGATGTGTTCAGGTGTGTACATAATTCCTGGGTCTGTCCCTGAAGTATTCAGGTGTATGTGGGCAGGTGAGATGTGTACATAATTCCTAGGTCTGTCCCTGAAGTATTCAGGTGTGTGTGGGCAGGTGAGATGTGTACATAATTCCTAGGTCTGTCCCTGAAGTATTCAGGTGTGTGTGGGCAGGTGAGATGTGTACACAATTCCTGGGTCTGTCCCTGAAGTATTCAGGTGTGTGTGGGCAGGTGAGGTGTGTACATAATTCCTAGGTCTGTCCCTGAAGTATTCAGATGTATGTGGGCAGGTGAGATGTGTACACAATTCCTGGGTCTGTCCCTGAAGTATTCAGGTGTGTGTGGGCAGGTGAGGTGTGTACATAATTCCTAGGTCTGTCCCTGAAGTATTCAGATGTATGTGGGCAGGTGAGATGTGTACACAATTCCTGGGTCTATCCCTGAAGTATTCAGGTGTGTGTGGGCAGGTGAGGTGTGTACACAATTCCTGGGTCTGTCCCTGAAGTATTCAGGTGTGTGTGGGCAGGTGAGGTGTGTACATAATTCCTTGGTCTGTCCCTGAAGTATTCAGGTGTGTGTGGGCATGTGAGGTGTGTACATAATTCCTAGGTCTGTCCCTGAAGTATTCAGGTGTGTGTGGGCAGGTGAGGTGTGTACATAATTCCTGGGTCTGTCCCTGAAGTATTCAGGTGTGTGTGGGCATGTGAGGTGTGTACATAATTCCTGGGTCTGTCCCTGAAGTATTCAGGTGTGTGTGGGCATGTGAGGTGTGTACATAATTCCTGGGTCTGTCCCTGAAGTATTCAGGTGTGTGTGGGCATGTGAGGTGTGTACATAATTCCTGGGTCTGTCCCTGAAGTATTCAGGTGTGTGTGTGGGCAGATGAGGTGTGTACATAATTCCTGGGTCTGTCCCTGAAGTATTCAGGTGTGTGTGGGCATGTGAGGTGTGTACATAATTCCTGGGTCTGTCCCTGAAGTATTCAGGTGTGTGTGTGGGCAGATGAGGTGTGTACATAATTCCTGGGTCTGTCCCTGAAGTATTCAGGTGTGTGTGGGCATGTGAGGTGTGTACATAATTCCTGGGTCTGTCCCTGAAGTATTCAGGTGTGTGTGGGCATGTGAGGTGTGTACATAATTCCTGGGTCTGTCCCTGAAGTATTCAGGTGTATGTGGGCAGGTGAGGTGTGTACATAATTCGTAGGTCTGTCCCTGAAGTATTCAGGTGTGTGTGGGCAGGTGAGATGTGTACATAATTCCTGGGTCTGTCCCTGAAGTATTCAGGTGTGTGTGGGCAGGTGAGGTGCGTACATAATTCCTGGGTCTGTCCCTGAAGTATTCAGGTGTGTGTGGGCATGTGAGGTGTGTACATAATTCCTGGGTCTGTCCCTGAAGTATTCAGGTGTATGTGGGCAGGTGAGGTGTGTACATAATTCCTGGGTCTGCCCCTGAAGTATTCAGGTGTATGTGGGCAGGTGAGGTGCGTACATAATTCCTGGGTCTGTCCCTGAAGTATTCAGGTGTGTGTGGGCATGTGAGGTGTGTACATAATTCCTGGGTCTGTCCCTGAAGTATTCAGGTGTATGTGGGCAGGTGAGGTGTGTACATAATTCCTGGGTCTGCCCCTGAAGTATTCAGGTGTGTGTGGGCAGGTGAGATGTGTACATAATTCCTTGGTCTGCCCCTGAAGTATTCAGGTGTGTGTGGGCAGGTGAGGTGTGTACATAATTCGTAGGTCTGTCCCTGAAGTATTCAGGTGTGTGTGGGCAGGTGAGATGTGTACATAATTCCTTGGTCTGCCCCTGAAGTATTCAGGTGTGTGTGGGCAGGTGAGGTGTGTACATAATTCCTGGGTCTGCCCCTGAAGTATTCAGGTGTGTGTGGGCAGGTGATGTGTGTACATAAATCCTAGGTCTGTCCCTGAAGTATTCAGGTGTGTGTGGGCAGGTGAGGTGTGTACATAATTCCTAGGTCTGTCCCTGAAGTATTCAGGTGTGTGTGGGCATGTGAGGTGTGTACATAATTTCTAGGTCTGTCCCTGAAGTATTCAGGTGTGGGTGGGCAGGTGAGGTGTGTACATAATTCATAGGTCTGTCCCTGAAGTATTCAGGTGTGGGTGGGCAGGTGAGGTGTGTACATAATTCCTAGGTCTGTCCCTGAAGTATTCAGGTGTGTGTGGGCAGGTGAGGTGTATACATAATTCCTGGGTCTGTCCCTGAAGTATTCAGGTGTGTGTGGGCAGGTGGGGTGTGTACATAATTCCTAGGTCTGTCCCTGAAGTATTCAGGTGTGTGTGGGCAGGTGAGGTGTATACATAATTCCTGGGTCTGTCCCTGAAGTATTCAGGTGTGTGTGGGCAGGTGAGGTGTGTACATAATTCCTAGGTCTGTCCCTGAAGTATTCAGGTGTGTGTGGGCAGGTGAGGTGTATACATAATTCCTGGGTCTGTCCCTGAAGTATTCAGGTGTGTGTGGGCAGGTGAGATGTGTACATAATTCCTGGGTCTGTCCCTGAAGTATTCAGGTGTGTGTGGGCAGGTGAGGTGTATACATAATTCCTGGGTCTGTCCCTGAAGTATTCAGGTGTGTGTGGGCAGGTGAGGTGTATACATAATTCCTGGGTCTGTCCCTGAAGTATTCAGGTGTGTGGGCAGGTGAGGTGTGTACATAATTCCTAGGTCTGTCCCTGAAGTATTCAGGTGTGTGTGGGCAGGTGAGGTGTGTACATAATTCCTGGGTCTGTCACTGAAGTATTCAGGTGTGTGCGGGCAGGTGAGATGTGTACATAATTCCTATGTCTGTCCCTGAAGTATTCAGGTGTGTGTGGGCAGGTGAGGTGCGTACATAATTCCTGGGTCTGTCCCTGAAGTATTCAGGTGTGTGTGGGCAGGTGAGGTGTGTACATAATTCCTGGATCTGTCCCTGAAGTATTCAGGTGTGTGTGGGCAGATGAGGTGTGTACATAATTCCTGGGTCTGTCCCTGAAGTATTCAGGTGTGTATGGGCAGGTGAGGTGTGTACATAATTCCTAGGTCTGTCCCTGAAGTATTCAGGTGTGTGTGGGCAGATGAGGTGTGTACATAATTCCTGGGTCTGTCCCTGAAGTATTCAGGTGTGTGTGGGCAGGTGAGATGTGTACATAATTCCTGGGTCTGTCCCTGAAGTATTCAGGTGTGTGTGGGCAGGTGAGATGTGTACATAATTCCTGGGTCTGTCCCTGAAGTATTCAGGTGTGTGTGGGCAGGTGAGGTGCGTACATAATTCCTGGGTCTGTCCCTGAAGTATTCAGGTGTGTATGGGCAGGTGAGATGTGTACATAATTCCTGGGTCTGTCCCTGAAGTATTCAGGTGTGTGTGGGCAGATGAGGTGTGTACATAATTCCTGGGTCTGTCCCTGAAGTATTCAGGTGTGTATGGGCAGGTGAGATGTATACATAATTCCTAGGTCTGTCCCTGAAGTATTCAGGTGTGTGTGGGCAGGTGAGGTGTGTACATAATTCCTAGGTCTGTCCCTGAAGTATTCAGGTGTGTGTGGGCAGGTGAGATGTGTACATAATTCCTAGGTCTGTCCCTGAAGTATTCAGGTGTGTGTGGACAGGTGAGGTGTGTACATAATTCCTAGGTCTGTCCCTGAAGTATTCAGGTGTGTGTGGGCAGGTGAGGTGTGTACATAATTCCTAGGTCTGTCCCTGAAGTATTCAGGTGTGTGGGCAGGTGAGATGTGTACATACTTCCTGGGTATGTCCCTGAAGTATTCAGGTGTGTGTGGGCAGGTGAGGTGTGTACATAATTCCTAGGTCTGTCCCTGAAGTATTCAGGTGTGTGGGCAGGTGAGATGTGTACATACTTCCTGGGTATGTCCCTGAAGTATTCAGGTGTGTGTGGGCAGGTGAGGTGTGTACATAATTCCTTGGTCTGCCCCTGAAGTATTCAGGTGTGTGTGGGCAGGTGAGATGTGTGTGGCTGCTGGTGGTAGCCTGTTATCTCCTTAAGGTATTGATGTGTTTTTGTAGCCGGAGCAGGGTGTTGTTATTCTCTGCTGTAGTGATGTCTTCCCAGCCCATACATCACCTATCTCAAATGGAAACACTGGATGCCTCCGCGCTCCTGTTACACAAGCTACTACCTCATTCTGCTTGATATCTAAACCACCAGGCTGCATCTGCTTATTGCTCGCATTTGTTAATTGAAATTTTGGAATTTAATCATAGTGAAAGCTGTTTAAAATATTACGCAGGATGAGTGAAGGTAATATAAATTATAGGAGGTAATGGAAATTATAGGAGGGGCAATATCAGATAACAATATTTCTCATACGGCTCCTAATTAATATTCTTGATTAAGTTTTTCTAAACAATCATACCACAATGTCTTATTGAATATGTAACATAACTGAAAAATTGAATTAAATCATTTTAACAGAATAGATGGGTAAATTGGCCAATACAAAATAATGCAAAAATACTGAAAAATGACTGAAACCCTTACACATGGGTACTCAACTGAGACTTCTCAGCCAGAGCTATCTAATGAATACCAACATGACCAGGTTTACATGGTTTTCAAAAATCTCTCCATCCTTGTGCTTTGGACAAAAGTAGCATTAGTATTGGAAGGAAGGTGGAATAGCAAGCAGGGATGCACTCATGATGATTCCTGTTACGTAGGATGTGCACAGTGACTCAGTGAGTGACAGTGACATACACATGTACGCACGATTAGTTGTACTGGTGATGAGTTGATGACTGCTTTCCGCTGTCCTTCATTAATCTGGGTTAATTAGGTGACATACCTGTCTTATGTAACCAGCGGTTTATATGGTCAGATTCAGTGCTGAAGTTTTCTCTCAGTCTTTGATAGCCAGGATTTTGAACATTTCTCTACAGGTTCAAATTTAGTCTTCCATGCATCATTTGGACACCAAAATGATGTATTATTTTGTTTGGCATTAAAAAAATCTCAATTAAAATATGAATTTTAGGTAGCCTGCTGGGACGAAAATTTTAAAGGCCCAGAGCTAATTTTTGGTTGCACAATTAAGCCTTCAACTTGGCCTTATTGGTGTAAGTTATGAAACTAGTCAGAATATACACAGAGTGTTCAAGGTAAAGGACTAGTTGTATATGTAATAGTAATCAGGTGAAAATCATATCTGATCATGCTATTTTTGGAATGTTGGTTAACATGGAGGCCATTATACTAATGGTAACCATGGTAGCCATGCCGATCATGGCAACCATGTAACCATGGTAGCCTTGACTACCTGAATTGTGATGGTAGCTAGTAGTTGAGGTATTGTGTCTGTGAAATAGGAATGCTGTGAATACAGGACTTCCATTACTAATGAGTATATAACTACCAATCATGAAATGTATTAACCCCCTTTGTCTCATCTGGAAGTGGATGAATCCTGTTGCCATGACAACAGTGATTAACCCATTAATACCCATTCATTTTTGATTGATATAGGTCATAATTATTGCTACAAAGCGGATGTGATATTGCCGCTGAACCGCTGGCACCAGGCCAGTAAAAATTTTAAAAAAAAAGACCTCAACTGGTCCTACAGGTCCAGTAAACATTTGGGAACATTCTTGTTTCCCCTCAAGGATGTCCCTAATGTTTTTGAAATGAATGAAAATAAAATGAAAAAAAATGTTGTCTGTGAATGTTTTCCTTGTCATGGTAAAGAAATTATGTTGTAGGACCAGTTAAAATTATGCAAGACCAGTAGATTCTAGGTGTTACTCAGGTACGTCCTACCGTACGGGCCAATAAACTCTTTAGGTTAGCGTTGAGGCCTGCACCTGGTGACAACATCCAAAACAATTTTTCACAAAACGCTAACCAAAAATTGCTCTGCCCCTACTCCTAGACCAATTATCTGAGCTCCAGGACATTGAATTCTGGACACCCCTGTGCCACCAGGGGTATAAGGGTTAAGGATACCACTCGCAGATGGCGGCATTGGCGCTTTGCTGTAGGTTTTTTTCAATGAGAGATTTATGGAATCATTGCATTTAGATAAGAAAAGGTCAAAGATGCCTGCTGCTATTTTTACCCTGGTGGCATTTCGCAAATTGGCCTGAGCATGCAGACATTGTGAACGGTGAAGTAGGCAAACAATACAGGAGTCAACAGATGGTTGCCAAGCATGTTATGCTGGGAATCATTCAGCGTGCAACCAGGGTCTTAGCCAGGATTTTAAAAACGCCTGTCCAAAACAGCAATTCCTAAAATTATGCTCGTCCAGATTATAAGCTATTAGTCTACTTCAAATCCTTATACTACATCCTTACTACATGTAATAACCCTTTGTGTCAAAAGAGACAATCTACCCCTCAGCCATGTCCTAAAATATATTTTTAGGAGAATATTTGGTTATTACCCCCAGAAAGTCTAGATTAAAAATTCTTCACAGAAATTTTTGCCTGTCCAAAAGGTTTCAGGAAACTGCCAGTCCAAAAGACAGACAGGACAGGTCCTGGCTAAGTCCCTACGTGCAATATAAGTACATGCCCCACTGTAAGTGAATTCGGCAAAAAATGGCAATCGGGCAAGCTGGACAAGACCCTATATGCCCTGCTGGAAAAGTAATGTTTCAAATGGGCTTTACTGAGTCCTTTGAGTCCTCGCAATGTAACTCATCTTTGTTTAACAGAGTGGCGGGGCAAGTTGAAGTGCCTTTAGAGGCTGCTTACCCCGCTTGTCAATTTCAAGCAGATACTTGAATATTTTAACCTCAATTTGACTCGCAAGACAGGGTATAAGGATATCAAACCTTCACTCCTTAAGTTAATACATGTACATTTTTATGGTTGCAATCTGAATAAATTGCCATTTCCTTCAAAAAATGGGATTCCCCAAAAATTTGCAATTGCCAAATTTAGGCACCCTTAATGTTGGTTAAGAACCTGTTGTCACGGATTCTTAAAGATATAGATGAATGGTTAGTTGTGCTGGGGCGCTTAATCAAAGGCTTGAGTATTCGACTTATCTGCATAAATATATATATATATATATATATATATATATATATATATATATATATATATATATATATATATATATATATATATATATATATATATATATATATGTGTGTGTGTGTGTGTGTGTATACATATACATATATAGTATCTTGTCTCTTGTTATTTCCTCTGCCACATCACAGCCTATTTCTGTTATTGACGATTATGTCAGGAAATTCTGGCTTGTCGGACATGATGTCAAACCCATCTTGTCGGTACTTGTGCAAACAAGGGTATGCGCTTCCGTAACCTACGCACAAGCTGCACACAAGTTGAGTCTGTTCGAGTTTTGGTCGCTGAAATTTGTGATCAGTCGAGCTTGAAAATTTTAACAACTCCAAATAATTTCCTTAACCCTTTCATACCTAGTACCTAGGGCTCACCTTAAAACATGATCTAAACATTTGCTACGCATGAAGGTAATCTTTAAAAAAAATTATAAAGCAGTTAAACTTTTAAATGTTTAGGTTTATGTTTTATTGACAGTTCTACAACTACAAGTATTTCCCTAAGTAAATGATTTCTTAATATTGTTGCCACCAACATTGAGAAACTCTTTTGGCTCCCACAGGGATGGATGAGCTATTTTTTTGGCTCACTTCACTAAAAAATTCTAGGGCTAGTATTAATTTGCATAAATTTCATTAAGGCCAGTTGATTAAATTTAGTTAAAGGTCATTTACCTCATGTAGATGAATGGCGTGTATTTAGAACATTGACTAATCAGAGAGGTAATTGTCCTCTGTAACCTATTAGCTGATAATTCTACAGCATGTCATCTATAATTTAATCACATGTTGCTGCAGGTGACCGTTCACTTCCACGAATGCCCAGATGATTTGCAAAATAAATGAATTATTGATCTTTCTAGCAGGACCTGATCCTGTAGGGTGGGCAGACACACAAGTTTGAAAACTATACATCGGGACATTCAAATGTTTTGGTCAGGAATCTATGAAAATTGATTTCAGTCTTGAAAAAACATTGCATAAAATTCACTGATAACATCTATTTCTATTTATTTTATCTTCATTTATTTCAAAACCATTTTGGGACATTCTTGAGGGGAAACTTGTTAACAAGAATGTCCACGAATATTTACTGGCCCTGTAGGACTAGTTGAGGTCTACTTTTATCTGGCCTGAAGTCGTTTTGGCAATTTTTCACTGGGCTGGGGCCAGCGGTTCACCGTCAGCGTAGAGCCCTGTTAAAATTTCATAATTATTTTCGGGAAAGGACCCCATAGGGATGAACACCTTCAAGGCAAAAGCGCTTGACATACATGGTAGCCCTGTAGTACGCAACTACTAAATCTTTGAAATCATTTGAACAGCACCATTATAAGTCTTAGCCAGCAGGGCATCTGGGTGTCATTTGACCACCCAAACTCTCAAAAATCCCGCTTTAGGACACCCCAAAAAATTTGTGAGGAATTTCTAAAAGTGTCAATTTCAAACAATTAGTTGAATAATTCTAAATCAGTATAATTCCTGTGGCATTGTATATGGGCATTATGCTTTATTCTCCCTGAAAAATTGAAAGACGCTTGAAAATTTTGCAATTTTGGGCACCCACTTTCTAAAACCTGGGTAAGTCCCTGCTGCCCTGCGCGTGTGACCTCTCATGCTTGATGGTGGCCGAGTAAGCAATATGTCTGTACTGAGAGACCCCCATCTCAGACTCCAGAGCCAGTCGATACCTAATGGCTCGAGTTCAAATGGATCATGGCTTGGCACTATTGATTGGTACTTTATCTGCAAGCGGCATTAGCTAGGGTAGGTTGTGGCGGAGTGGTGTCTAGCTGTCTGATATGTGGAGGAGATCTACAGGTTTACGTACGTACCCCCCTCGCTCCCTCGCTTAGACCACACGTATGTCTGGCACCTCATCACTCATACTTGCTCTAGCTGGCTGCTGCCGATTGGTCAGTTTGTCTTAACCCCTTTGTACCTGAAAAGCCCAAAACTGTTTCACTATTTTTGGTGAGTTCTCCGTAACAAAAGCTATTTCAAGAAGTATTCTTAAGACAAAATGATTATCAAAACTTAACTCTCTATACCTTATGAAATATATTTTAAATAATCACTATTGCCGATTGGTCAGTTTGTCTTAACCCCTTTGGGCCTGAAAAGCCAGAGACCACACATATGTCTGGCACCTCGTCCCTCATACTCACTCTACCTGGCTGCTGATTGGTCAGTATGTCTTAGCCTTTTTGTGCCTAATAAACCCAAAACTGCTTCACTATTTTGGTGATATCTCCACGATTTTAAGAAAAAGTCTAAGTCAAAATTATGATCAAATCCTAGCTCCCGTACCCTTTGTGCCAACTTGCCAAGGAGCCAAAAACATACTGCTTCACTTTTTTATTGACTTCTTTGTAACAAAGCAATTTTAAGAAGTATTCTGAAACAAAATGATTATCAAAAACTTTCCTTACCTCGTTAAATATATTCGAGTAAATGAGTAAAAGTTATTTTTCAAAAAATGTATTATTTTAGGTCCAGACATCATTTGTCAAGGAGATGGGTTAATCTCAAATGAGTACCCATGTTTCTGGGTTTCGGTTATTTCTCAGGTTGTTTTGTACAAATTAGCCACCAGCACCATAAGGGTTCGTATTAGTATTATAATGGACACAGTCAAGTTTCAAGGAATTCCTCTAGCAGGGGTGACCAAGGAAAGGATGATTAAACTTGCAAACATGAAATTTTTAGTCATTTTTCTATTGGTCAAATTGGCCACCAGCAGCAGAAGGGTTGAGATTTAGTAGTTGCATGCCACAGGGCTACTGTGTATGTGCAGGGTCTGACACTTCGATTTTAGGCTAGGGGCCCAAAAAGAGCTTTTGATAAGAATTAATGGTCAAAAACAGGATTTCTGGTTAATATACAAGCTATTTTTGGCCCCTAGTCTGAAAAATCTAGGGGCCCACAGCAAAATCTATAGGCATATACCCCTGGGAAAGTTGTACCCTGATGTGGAGTTTTTTTTAGTCATTTTTCAGTTTTTTTGCATTATTTTGTATTGGTCGAATTAGCCACCAGCAGTGTAAGGGTTAACCTATTCATCCCTATTGTGCTCAGGCGATGAAGCTGTTGCCAAGGATATATGGAGGCTGTGCTATCTATTCCAAGCAGCTGCCATGCAGACAGAGCTCTACAGTAGTGCTAGAGGATGAGGAACTTGCACATTGTTAACCTGTTAATGCTTAAAACCTTTTCAGCACAATATTTCTCCCCATTCAATACTTTACAACACTTTTCCCCATTTTCATTCAATACTTTTTCCCATTCAATATCGATAAATCGTAACCTATTGAGTATCAGTGTAACAGTAAATCTAAGAAATTATCTTAGAAATTTTACTCCCCACTTGTGTGGTGTTGAACTTCCTTGGAAAAACATCCCTCAGTGGATATAATAAACTTAGAAAATCTCCCTAGTATGGGTGGGGAGAAGATTTCAGGCTGGTGGGAAGATTTCCTAGGAAATACTCCTCCGGTGGAATAGGCCACTGCCACACCAGGGGCTTAGCCGCAATGCGTCCAGCGCGCCATTTGGACATGCAGAACAGTTTTTTGACAGTTTGGACACCCAAAAGTTTATGTCAGAATTTGCTGAAGATGACTTTTCTTAAAAGATAGAAGATGTAGAAGCTGCATGTGGTGTCACTTTTATAAGACACACAAAGCAGTATCTGGCCTAAAAAAGCAAAATCTGTAAATGTATAGGGTCTATCTTATTAGTAGTATGTATTTTGTACCACACTTTGGACACGCAAAAGTCTATGAAACCTCTATTTGGACACCCTGTTTCCAAATATCGGCTAAGACCCTGCTCCCCCGGTGGAATAGGCCACTGCCACAGCATGTAGAAGTTAACTGTGAATACATCCAATTCACACCCTACTTTGCCGACTAAATTGTATTTGTAGAAGCTGTTAGCATTCAGCGGCAGTGCTAATGTCCGTCCATTCAGGAAAGTAGTTTCCAGCGACGCCGGGTCCTCGGAGGAAGCCATGTTTTATTCATCATGCCGATATCCTTCCTTATTGATTGCGTTAGTACATTCTGCCAGTGGAAGAGTGGAGATTTATAGATCTTCACACATCAGTACAGTTTTACCAATGAATGGTTTCGGGAAGTGATAATATGAATGACCCTGTGGCAATGAGTATTTATTCTTTCTTGGATACTCAGATCTGTAGGCTGAATCACTGTATATATAAGCTATAATCGCCACAGTGCTAAGAAATCTTTATGGGATACTGGAAGTGACTGTAGAGATGACCCTGTGGCAATAAGCATTTATTCTTTCTTGGATAGTCAGATCTGTAGTTGAATCACTGTATATAAGCTATCGCCACAGTGCTTAGAAATCTTTATGGGATACTGGAAGTGATTGTATGGATGACCCTGTGGCAATAAGCATTTATTCTTTCTTGGATAGTCAGATCTGTAGGCTGAATCACTGTATATATAAGCTATAATCGCCACAGTGCTAAGAAATCTTTATGGGATACTGGAAGTGACGTTTAGGGATGACCCTGTGGCAATAAGCATTTATTCTTTCTTGGATAGTCAGATCTGTAGGTTGATTCAGTGTATATAAGCTATAATCGCCACAGTGCTAAGAAATCTTTATGGGATACTGGAAGTGACTGTAGAGACGACCCTGTGGCAATATAAGCATTTATTCTTTCTTGGATAGTCAGATCTGTAGGTTGAATCACTGTATATATGCTATAATTGCCACAGTGCTAAGAAATCTTTATGGGATACTGGAAGTGACTAGAGATGACCCTGTGGCAATAAGCATTTATTCTTTCTTGGATAGTCAGGTCTGTAGGCTGAATCACTGTATATGTAAGCTATCGCCACAGTGCTAAGAAATCTTTATGGGATACTGGAAGTGACTGTAGGGATGACCCTGTGGCAATAAGCATTTATTCTTTCTTGGATAGTAAAATCTGTATTAAAGTTGATTCGCTGTGGTGCTAAGAAATCTTTAGGGGTTACTGTCCATCCATCACCACTTCAATGACAGAAGGATTTTCGCTGATTCCAGTGCTATTGAATCATGGTCACTATATACCAGGGTAGCCTAAATTTCCCAATAATTATTTTGTAAAATGGCCCAAATTTCTAGGAGGATCAATATTTCCGAGAATCTATGGTAAATCATTTTTTCTGATACAATCTGAGAATGTTTCTTCAATGCCGGATCTGCCAACCCATAGTACCCCTTTTCACTTGACTAGTTTATATGCTTGACCCTTATGCTGCTTGTGGCTAATTTTGCTAGTACAAAATGATGCAAAAAAAACCTGAGAAATGACTTAAACCCTGGAACATGAGAACTCGTCTGGGAGTATTAAGCTTTGCAAACTTGTGCTTTGGACCAAAGTAGCCTTCACATTGGAAGGGTCGATATATATATATATATATATATATATATATATATATATATATATATATATATATATATATATATATATATATATATATATATATATATATATATATATATATATATATATATATATATATATATATATATATATATATATATATATGTTACAGCAGGAATGTTTATTCTAAATATATAAAAATTCCCTGGTTACAGTAAGAGTGTCAAACCAGGGATTTAGTCAAATCCCTAAAACTTTCAGGGAATCTGTCAAATTCTTGTTTCACTCACGGATTTGGTCCCTAAATGTCTAGAGATTTGACTAAATCCTTGAAAATAGGAGGGTCAGAATGATGAAATTGATAAACGTTGACTGAAATACTAATTATCATCATCATCAAGCAATAATTTTTGGCTGAGCATTAATTATCCAGCATTACTTTGTACCTCATTACTTTGATAATCAGGAATCGTAAGTAGCGCTCAACTAAGCATAAAACAAAGGTAATTGTCATTCAAAAATCCCTCTGAAAGGACTCCAGTAAACAAGTCAAAAATGACCCACCCATTTTTAGGGGTTTAGTCATATCCGTAAACATTTAGGGACCGAATCCTTGAGTGAAACAGGAATTTGACAGATTCCCTAAAAGTTTTAGGGATTTGACTAAATCCCTGGTTTGACACTCTTACTGTAACATATATATATATATATATATATATATATATATATATATATATATATATATATATATATATATATATATATATATATATATATATACTGAATCTGAGTTCTTTCTGAGTCTTTCAACTCAACTTTATCCAATTTAGTTGTCTTAGAAGGTCCTTCAGAGAATGATGGTGCATTCACCTTGTGTTTGACTTCAGAATGCATTCTCATCATGTTTACCTGTGATTTTCAGGTAGTGAGTGTCCCTAATGAATTCTTTTTTTATATTTAAATGCTATTTATTCAAGCATGACATATCAAAATAAACAGTATCAGTACATATGCTGTGTCCACAATAGTTTGATAGCTGTAAAAGAAGTATATTACAAGAATATTTTAAGTAGGATTGTTTGAAAAAGTTGGCACAGTTTGGTTTACAGAAAAATAGGCACCATTATTTACTGCTGTACAATAAAGTTAAAAGGTACATAACACAATTGTTTGTATATTTTGAAGATGGGCAAAAAGACTTAATTTGCCAGGTTACTGTAGTATCTTACCAATAAAGACCATTTTTTGTTGAAGAAGAATTGTTTGTTATCCACAATACTTTTATATTCATCATGCAAGAATGATTGTCTAACATTTGATTTTACCATGTGGAGACTTGGTAGTTTCTCTTCCAGTTTACTTTGAAAAATAGCTTTTTTGGTGTTTAAGATTATTATATTAATTTGACCTGTGTTTTCCAGGTCACCAAGTATTTTCCTTCTATCAGTAAGATGGTAACTTTCCATACCAAGAGTTTTTATCCAATTCTCCACATCTAGCCAGAGTTTAGCTGTATGTAGACAATCAATCAGCATATGAAAATTACTGTCTTGTTCTGTTTTACACATAGAACATAAACTATTATTTTTAATTCCAATCTTTTCAAGAATGTCATTAGTAAAAAAACGATAATGTAGTGTTCTGAACTGTATATATCTTAAATAAATATCATCAACAACGAAATTTGTTCTGCCAAAGGAGTTTCCAACCTCATAGGGTGTAAGGATTAGATTCGCCTTATCAAACCATTTTTTGCATATATCTCCAATGATGTTATTGTTATGCTTATACATACATCTATACAGATTAGAAACTCCCTTGGCATCTGAACATAAAATAACATTAATTAGACTGTTTGTTGGCCGTACTAGGCAACAATTTGGTATATCATGATTATCCAAGTAGCTCCTTAGAGTTAACAGGAAACCGCCATATTCCAAAAAATTTGACTTAACGTTATAAATTAACTGGAAATCCTCTAACGATAAAAAATTACCATTTTCATCTAATAGATCTGCGATTATAGTTATACCCTTATTAAGCCATTTGTGTTTTAGTGGTATTCTGAGGTTATCATTATACCAAATGGGGGTAAGGAAAACATTACTGATCTTTTCTGTTGTATTTCTGGACCAAAGAATCTTCAGACTTTTTAAGACATCTGCCCAAAAGGGAACTTGAGAAATTTCCATTACTCTGTCTGTAAAAGCATTTCCAAATTTGAAAATATCTTCGAATTCAACTAGATCAGCATATGCTTTCCATTTACCATCAGATTTTAGGTAGCGTTTCAGCCAGCCAAGCTTCAAGGATTGATCAAAAGTTTCTAGATTGTGAAGTTTTAAACCACCTTTTTTGATTTCTGCTTCTAGAATAGATCTACTGAATTTGGCTGGCTTATTGCTCCATATGAACTTTAAAAAAATTGCATCAATCTGCTTAAGAATTTCAAGGCTGGGACTAGGAAGGGACAGGAGGATATGAGTGATTTTGGAAAGCAATAATGACTTCACTATGGTTACTTTCCCATAGGGGGTGAGCTGCCTGCAGCTCCATGTGCGTATTAGTTTTTTGATGTCATTTATTTTGGAAAGTATATTGATGTTGGTTGTCTCACTCAAAGAGTTAACATCATATTGGATACCCAAAACTACAAAAGAGTGGGTCCATTCCAAGCCAAAGTTTCCTTCCCAAGAGATCCTCCTGTCCCTTAATGCCCCAATTTTAATTACCTTAGTTTTTTCTTTATTTATGCCCAAACCTGATATTTTTTGAAACCATCTCAGTATGTCCATGACAACAAAAAGAGAATTCTTGTCTCCATTCAGAAGAAGAGTTGTGTCATCGGCATACTGAGATAGTTTCATTTCCAATTCACCAATGCAAATGCCTTTTACATCCTTACATTCACGAATTACATGTGATAGTACTTCTGCGCAAATTACGAACAGGTAGGGGGATATGGGGTCTCCCTGTCTGCAGCCTCTAGAAAGGTTTATTCTGTCTGAGAGAAATCCATTTTGTTCGACTCTTGAAAAGGAATTTTTTTGTAAAAGTTTAACTGATTCTTTAATAAAACTTCCAAATCCAAAAATATCCAAACAGTATGTTATAAAACCCCATTCGATAGTATCGAATGCTTTAGCGTAATCAATTATGACTAACATACCAGGAATATTATTGTCTTCACAATAACACAGAGTGTCGAATAAAAGTCTTGAGTTTTCGCCAATAAATCTTCCCGATATGAAGCCCGTTTGATCGGGGTTGATGATCGAATTGAGTGTGAATTTAATTCTTTTTGCAAGAATAGCAGAGAAGAATTTATAAACAGAGTTCAACATAGTCAAGGGACGCCAGTTTTTGAGTGAATTTCTTTCTTTCCCTGTTTTAGGGATGCAGGTTATGATACCCTCTAAAATAGTATCTGGTAATTTGCCCAATTCTATTGATTCATTAAAAAGTCTTAAAATCCAATACTTAAGTTCATGAGAGAAAACCTTGAAAAATTCGTTTGAGAAACCATCTGGCCCAGGTGCTTTATTGTTTTTACTTGTATTTATACTATCCTCAAGTTCTTTTAATTTAATTGGTGTTTCCAAGTTGTTTTTATTTGAAACTGTTAACTTAGGCAAATTATTTAATAAGTGACTGTATCTGGTATGTTCATCTATTTTGATTCCCTTTGTAGTGAAAAGTTTTTGATAGAAAGAGGCTTGCTCTTGTAAGATTATTTTAGAATCATTTATAGTCTCATTTTTATCATTTATTAATTCAGAAATATTTTTATTTAAGTAATTTTTTTTTTCAAGATTTAAAAAGTATTTAGAGGGCTTTTCCCAGTCTTTATAGTGTTGATATCTCGATCTTATTTGATGGCCTTTTAATTTAGTTGTTCTAATTTCTAACAGTTCATTATTTAGTTTTTCTAGTTTTTTTAAGTTTTGGGTTATGTCTTCTAAATTTGAGTCTATCTTGTTTTCTATACATGATATTTGACTAATTAGTTTAGTTTCATGTTCTCTTCTTATTCGGGATTCATTTTTAGAATATTTTATAGTTTCCCCTCTTATCTGACAAAATAATGTATTTATGAATAAATGTATAGGTATATTTAGTTCTAAACTTTTACCATGATCATATTTTATGAATTCTTTAGAGTAGGTTGGGAGAGCATAAGTTTCTTCTGCAAGCGATATGATATTATGTATCTGTTTAATATATTCTCTTGATTGTAATAGATTATTATTAAATTTCCAATAGCCCATACCCCGTTTATTTATATTAATTTTTATGGTTAATTTTATAATATTATGGTCACTTCTATAAGAGTTACATATTTCTGATTTAGGAGCAAAAGCAAGAGTATTATCTGATATTAGAAAAAAATCTAGTCTGGATCTTTTAAAGGGTTTTTTACTTCCCCATGTAAAGCGTTTACTGTCTATATTCTGTTCTCTCCATATGTCAATAAAAGTATTTTTAATTATGTAGTTATTTATGCTACCTCTGGAGCCTAGATTCCTTTGTGAATTATAATTATATGTATCTTTATCATTTAAAGTGGTATTCCAATCTCCACATAAAATCACGTGATCTATATTATATTCATCTATTTTATTAAATAATTTATTAAACCACACTGGGTCATCCTTATTTGGGCCATATATATTTACTAATAAAATTGGAGCTAGGTCGGTGATTTCTATGAGCAATATTAAGAATCTTCCCTCTTTGTCATAGTATTCGCTTATTAATTTTCTCTCAAATGTGTTCATTATAAGTATTGCAACTCCACGTGAGTTAGTAGAATTTCCCCCCAAAAAAAAATCAATATTCCATTCAAGAGTCAATAATTGAAGGTCATTTTTGGTCAAATGGGTCTCTTGCAGACAGATTATATCTGCATTTAGACTTTTATAGTACAACCACATATCACCCCGCTTGTTCACATCACGCAGACCTCTAGCATTAGAGGAAATAATAGATAGCCTTTTGCTATCACTCATCTACATTGAATGAGGGATAATAGTAAAACAAGCTGACAGTACTGAAATATATATTATTAGAAGCATTCTTGGCTATATTCCGGTCATGGCAGCACAAAGAAAACTATTTCATTTCTTATCCCTTAAGTCTACTCTACACTGATCTTAAGGAGTTTCCTGCAGTAATCATCTCTTGTTTTTAACTGGATGAGTCGTTCTCTTTCGTCCCCCATGTCTTCTTTATTCTGATTGAAGGAGGAGCTCTTAGGGGTCTTTGTATTGAAGTCATTCTTCTCAGGAACCCCATCAGTGTTCTGATTCCTGAGCTATTTTGATGATTCAGCAAGTTATTAACCTGTTCATGCTTGTAGCCGCATTTGCTGGTCTGACTATTTAGGTGATATTTCTTAACTCTTTTAATGTTGAGACTATTTTTGTCCATTTTAGAATGACACAAAGATTTTCAATGAAACCTAAACCCTGTCATGAAGTATTTATTGTATTATATAGCTTTCACTGAATACTCAGAGATGAGTTCCCATATGCCAGGGTTTCAGTCATATTTGGCTTTTTTTGCGTGATTTTGTATTCGCAAAATTAGCCACCATAAGCATAAGGCCTAAAAAAAGAAGTTGTTTGTTTCCTGTAACGGTTCGAAAAAAAAATAGGTAGGTAGGTCGGTAATTTTTTTTTTCTTCTTTTTTTTTGGTCAAAAATGTGTGTTTTATGCATATTTTACGTTGATCGGGAGTTGGGAGGGCAAAAAAAAACTTAATGGTAGGGATTTTTTTGAATAAAAACTTGTTAGGGTAGGGTTACAGGAAACAAACAACTTTTTTTAGGCCTGATCAAAATCATCAGAATGCAGCATCACCTTATATAAATTGAACTATTTAAAAAAATATTTGAATTAAACTTTTTGTTGCTATTGTGTTTAACAATCCCTTCTTGGAGGTTCCAAGGATTATTTGATGAGTTATTTTAGTTTTCAGGCCATGCGCACACTCAAGATGTGAAGGGGTTACAAAGCGTATCTCCCTCAATTAGCGTCAGGTGGCCAGGGGCGACTCGGCACCATGTAAGTGGTGCACTAATGATTTCCCTAGTGCTGGCTGCAGACTAGACACACAATCACCTCCCACTGAGAGAGAGAGAGAGAGAGAGAGAGAGAGAGAGAGAGAGAGAGAGTCAGAGAGAGAGTCAGAGAGAGAGAGTCAGAGAGTTAAAGAGAAAGAGGGAGAGAGAGGGGGGGGGGGGGGGGGGGGCTAGAGACATACACAGAAAGACAGACAGAGAAATGGCTAGCTATGGTTGAGCCAAAATATTGCAGAGAAACTGACAGTCAGAATGCCAAATTGCATGAATGGTCAAATATCTATCACTTCAGCCAATATTGAGCTCAATTCAAATAAATGAGTATTTATGACAATGCTTGACTCATGAATAGCTTATAGAAAGTACTTGTATATTGAAAAGAGCTTATTTACTATATGTATGTGGTGGTTTTAAACATTGTTGAGGACTTATAGTTCTTTGTTGGATTTGAAGTAATGGGTAGTTTAGGTACTCAAGGGTATTAATTAAGTTAAGCCCATTGTGTTTGAGAATAAAGGACGCAGCTTAGTAATTTCAGCAATGTTATTCTTCACGAAGCAATACTATGGGATCAACAGATTAACAGATTAGCGCCCTTATCCCTTTGTGTTTGGAGATCTACTTGAACAGCATCGTCTGGAACTTTAATACTTTTGAAAATATCTTTGGTATTAGTCATGAATTAACAAAATATTTCAAGGACAGTTTTGAGTCGGATTTTGATCGATATTTTTCCTTCAAATATTTTTTGAAAATTCTCTTTATTAGATAGAGATTGCAAAAATGGTCAACCAGTTTCAGCTTTTGGAGGCATTATAATGGGCTAAAGGAGCCTGACCATTATGATTAAGATCATTTCTTTATCTTTTGAATAGTATTTAAAGAGGAAATGTTAACAGGAGCCTATCCATGTTCTCCTCTTCAAAACTTTTACATATGCATGCTTTATCATAATCTACTGTTACACTGGATATCGCCAGTATGTCCCTAATTGTGACCCTTTTTATCCAACCCTTGAACTCTTTATGCGGCTGGTGGCTAATTTGGCCGTTATAAAATGATGCAAAAAATCTCAAAAATGACTGAAACCCTGGCAAATGGGTACTCATCTGAGAGTACTCAGTGAGTGCTTTCCAATGAATACCAACAAGACAGGGTTTAGATGGTTTTCAATAGAATTTGTGTCCTTGTACTTAGGACGAAAGTATAGCCTCAGCATTGGAAGAGTTAAGTTCAATATTTGGCACACACTGAATTATATCCCACACCATCAAAGATCCCATTGAACCAACCTACCATGCTGCTTATTCTAACCCTTATGCTGCTGGTGGCTAATTTGGCCAATACAAAATGATGTAAAAAACTTGAAAAATTACTGAAACCCTGGCAAATGGGTACTCATCTGAGAGTACTCGGTGAGGGCTTTTCACTGAATACCAACACGACAGGGTTTAGGTGGTTTTCAGATATTTTTTGCACTCCTGTGATTTGAACGAAAGTAGCCTCAGCATTGGAAGGGCTAATCAGTACTATACAGTCAAGCTACTATACCTTAGGCTTTGCATAGATCTAGTTCTTACAACTAACTTCTGAGGAATCGGTCGTGAAATCTGGATAGATCCTTCTTGAGGGGTTTCTTTGATTCGCAGGCTTCCATTTGACCAATGACACGGACTGACATTTTCAATAGTTACATACTGCCTTATCTGATTCCTGCACTGTCTTCAGTATGGGATAAAAGTAAATCTGGGTGCAGGTTTTTCTGGGGGCTCAAAGAGAATTACCCCCTCAGATTCCAGCATACATACTTCTCCATCTGCGAATCAATCTTATCAAGTCTTAGCCTATGGGCAAGTGTGTGATTGAGAAAAGAATCAGGACGTCTCTGCACTAAGACTACCCAGGGCAAAGCTATTTAATCCTTATGCTGCTGGGGGCTAATTTTGCCAATACAAAATCACGCAAAAAAAAGCGCCAAAAAGTGGCTGAAACCCTGACATATTGGTGCTCATCTGATAGTACCCAGCAAGAGGGTGAGAGCTATTCAATGAATACCAACATGACAGGGTTTAGATGCTTTTCAAAAAATTTTGTCCTTGTGCTTTGAACGTAACCCACAACTCTCTTGCAAATATATTGCAAAATAATGTCTTGTTCAAGTTATTTCTAAAAACATGTAGAATCAGCAGAAAAAAGTCTTGTCAATGAACTGGCACTGTGTTCCAATACTGTAGTGTATCAGAAAAGAGAAAAAAACAGTTAAAAAACATGAAGATGTATTACACTCTCATTGGAGTTCCAAGAATCGAGCAAAACTATTTCAACGAAAAAGGCATAAAATCCTATGAATATGTAAGCATAAAAGAAAAGAAAATTCAAAAGAATACACTCATGGATGCTTTAAAATTTGAAAAAAACTGTTTCACCCCAAATGCTATAAAACCCTATTAATATACAATCATAAAAGAAAAAAACAACAAATACAATCATGGAAGCTCTAAAATTTGAACTAAACTGTTTCACCCCAAAAGCTATAAAACCCTATTAATATATAATCATAAAAGAAAAAACAAACAAATCAAATACACTCATGGGAGTTACCATATACAACCCAATGAATATATCATGAGGTTTCCATTAAATATATCCTATTACTCCAATGCTTCCACTTTGAGAGCGAAGAATCAATACCTTTGCATCATTTTATATTCATTCCCTGCAGACGTTGTAGGGGTTGGCTACAGCCTATTGACTTTCTATGGAATATGGCATGTTTATTCTGTCCTGGCATCGCCATACCTGTTGAAAGTTGACTGTTGAGATTTAACATATCTGTGTGGAATAGCAATCAGTAGCTAGGACAGCAGCGTTATACTAACAGTTATTAATGCATTAAGCCATCCAGATAGGGCCCCGTTGAAAGAGGTACTGGGAGGACAGTACAATTACAGAGAAGGGGGAAGGCAAGTGTTGCGGCAGGGCGCTAATGGCCGCAGGAGGAGTAGAAGTTGTCGATGTAGTAAGGATCCGTGCGCCCAGAAAGTGAGTGGCGGGCGCACGGATCCAAGCCCAAAGTACAGGTGGTAGGTACATGGATAGGGCACTGATCAGCACGTAGGGACGTGTGAAAGGGCAGATAGAAGGTAAATGGGTGGGAGTTGCATAAAGTAATAGTCATGTGCAGCAAGTGTGCATGCAAGTGACAATACCAACGCCATAGGGAACTTAATGGAACATTTCCTTCATCAACAGATATAAATTAATACTTACACCCATTAAACTTCACAGAGCTCAATTTTTATATGAAGGCTAGGCATTACTTACATCCATTAAACTATAGAATTTCTCGAAGAAATTCCCAACTTCACAACTGTGGAAATGTTTATTATAACTCAAAGATAAAAGATCGTTTTTAGTCAAGGCCCAACATAAAGTCATCGGCCCTTATAGCGAACGGCAATTCAGGCAGACATTCTCTCTGGGATCAGTGGATTTGACCAACAATTCGTTTTAGTAAAGTAAATTAAAATTAAAATAATGCCATCGTTATTTAGAGTAGGTAATATATCTAAGTACCACACGAAGCACTGGGCAGGTGGAAAAGATGTTATTGGTTGCGGGCAGATGGAATCGATCCCGCAATCCCATGTCTCGTAGGCAAGTGCTCAAGCCATTAGGCCACAGCGACTTGTGTACAATGTTGATGTTTGAAAAGAGAACTATATTGATGAAATCCTGTAACTCTATTTGGGATCGTTCCTAGCATTCCGAGTTTAGTCTTGTCATTTACGTGACTGACAACCGGAGTAAATCTTTGAAAAGGACCTCTAGGCCACTTTTATCAATGACCCCACATATTTATTTACGCCCCGAAACTGATTATGACCTACCTTCGTCGTGCGAGCCAGTAAATA